>CM059230.1:7800014-8437514 GCA_030347435.1 Clarias fuscus | reverse complement strand
GGGCCACGAGGGTGACAGTGACAGTTAAGCATAAAAAGCAGAGCGAGGGATAAAAGCTGGTCTTATACTTTTATAAAGCCGGACTGATCTCCTGGACTCACGACTGGTCAAGAATTAAGCTTTTAAGACGGAACTGCCACCGACATGCAGCACTACAAGCAGATTCTAACCATATTGTGCCTTTTGGCTTTGCTTGTCACCGTGCACCAGGTAAAGTTACATCTATTTTATTGAGTCTTTTTTCTTCATTTTTAATATTTCGTATGTAACCTTTTTTTCCTCCTCTGCATCTATATGATAATATATATGTGTGTTTTAGGCCTCCAGCGCGCCTACACTAATGTTTAAAGCTACACCAGGTGTTGAGCAGTCAGACATCACATTGCACCGCAAAGCTCGTATGACTCCGCTGTGGAGAATCTTGGCCAGTAAACCACATGGTGCTTATTGTCACGACCATGCAGAGTGTTCTACAGGACTCTGCAGGTAAACGATACTAAGAGAAATTCATCAGTACTGATTACTTATTGTATACACGCTTGCATGCGTCTGGGCCTGAGGGAAGCAAAATGTGATCATGTTTCTTCTCTACAGAAATGGCTTTTGCTCTTTTGACGTGCCTGTTGAATCCTAGTGGACCTGAAGAATTGTGCTGCTAAGACCACGTCAAGCTACGCAAAGAAAACAATACAAAATCGAAGAAAGGTATAGAAAAAGAGCGGTACATTTTCTTTACAGAAAGAAAAATCATAAATATCAATACTTTTTTATTTAAATTGTGAGCACATGTAATAAAAAAATTGTTAAATTGTTTCTATGCAAATTACAAGTTTTAGTAAAAAAGAAAAATCAATATGTATTATTAAATTGTTATATGTAAATATGTAAATATGAACATTTTTACTGTAATGATATATTAATTGTGTTCATATATTTATTTCTTAATTATACACTGTCTGGCCAAAAACAAAAAAAGGAAAAAAGTTGCACAATGTACGTATTCTTTCTGCACTATTAGCTTTGATTACAACATGTCACACACTGGCCAATTCATATTTAAAAATGATCTCTCATGCTCCCAGAACCAAATCTTGCACAATTTAGGTTCTGAGTTCTTGCCACCCCATTATACAAAAAAAAAAAAATAAAAAATGTATTGATAGAATAATTTTACTCATTCGGTACATTGAGCTGACTTCATTTAATAGTGACAGAACTGAGGCAACCCCAGATCATAACACAGTTATGTACAGATGTACAGATGTTATGTATACATGTATCGCTTCATGTCATTCCCTTCTTACCCTGCTCTGCAATAGGGTCAATCTGGATTCATCAAACCACATGACCTTTTTCCATTGCTCCAAAGTTCAATCTTTATGCTTCCTAGCGAACTAAAGCTTTTTTTTTTTTTTGCATCATTTTTGTGTTGCATCATCCAAGTAGAAATGCTCTTACTTTAACTATTAAACATAGCTGTGGTTTCTACTGCTGATTGTACTGTATGTGATGCAAATTTCTGTTTTTTTTCCTGGTCACCTTATTCCCGAAAGTTGACTATGCTTCCAACTTTTTACTACGAGGTTGATCATTCTCAACCCAATTCCAGGAGATTTGAATCTCCTTCATTGTTTTCTTTGCCTGAAGCAGGCCAGGCAGTGTACAGATATTTTTACAGACTATATGTGTACTACAGCAATACGAACAGAGAACATTTTCATGTATTTACCGTGTGTACAGTATGTGTAGAAAGCATTTTTAATTTTTTATTGTTTATTATCAAAACATAAAAAATACTAAACAGTATACAAAATATAGTATCTTTAATGTAGACGTGATTTTTATCATTAGGTTAGCTGGGTTTTAATTGATTTTATTGATTTTATTCATAAATGTTACTTTTTTCCCTTTGTAATCTCAAAAGTATCATGTATTGTTACAGGTCCAACCTGTTTTGTAGGTGTAGAGCTTTTAATTCACACACATTTACCATTTTATTAATTTTTATTAATAAAAGCGATATATTTATAGACTCTGTTTTATTTCCTACACCGGAAAGGGTAAATTATGTTCACAGAATCGTACTGTAAAAAAAAAACTTGTCGTACTGTTAAAGCTCTTGATAATGCATTATCCAATGCAAATTATTACTGCATTTATTCATGATATGCTCTTGAATAACGTAATGTAATAACTTCATTAGAAATGATCCTTGTAATATTATTAAATGTGTACGTGTAATTTAAGGTGGTGTGTGCTATGGAAAAAAACCAAAGTCTAATAAAATGGTGGCAAAATCATTCATTCTTTCTAGTTGTCCTTGCTGAAATATTGACAATATTGCAATGGTTAAAGTAAAAAAAAAAAAAATGTCCATAGAGCCATTAAACAATAGAAAACATCACAGGAGCACCTACATTTTTTACTGCTTTCAAGGAATTCAGATACAAAAAGTGTTAGAGTCGTATGGGTATGGACTTTGAACACTGAACAAACAATCTAAACTTTGATGTAATTATACAAATCGGAAACACAACTTATGCAATGATGCAATAACGCTAGCCACTAGTCTCATGTGCAACAGATTTTTTTTTTCTCCTTTAAAAAAGGCAGCACAGCGTACAATATGCTGGAACTAGCTAATCATTTTGATTCATATACATTTCATAGAAACTTCCATAATTTATTTTGATTGGATAAAGCTGCTTTGCGACAATGACTGTACACTGTACTGTACAAATAAATTGAATACATTTAATTCAAAATTGAATTGAATATGCACATCCAAGTTAGTTGGTGCTGGGTAACACAGTATTTATATGTGTATGTGTGTTTTTTTTCAGTACCAACTGCTGAATCCTCGCCATGCTGGTCCTCTAAACGGAAATGAATATTGTCTAACTGATATTTCAAACACGTGGCTGAATATTCTTTTTTTTTATTGTTTGTTCAGTCATCAACAGCAGTTCCCAAAGAAGGAAAAGACAAAGTTGGACTGTTGCAGTCAGTGTAACAAACCATTTCCTTAAATTGGAATGAATCTTTTCCAATCTACAGTAATTAATGGGCCGAAACTAGTTCTTGTATAATGAAAAATATCACGCATAATCCTATTGTCTTAAATTAGTCTTATGTTCTGAGATTTTTTCCCAATTTATTTTATGAAAACTGATTTCTTTATATTTTTCTTCTCTGATTTCCTCAGCCAGGAACTGTAATGGATAGAGCTGCAGAGGAGCTTCCCCCCTCTCTGAGACGTTGGCATTTGGTTATGTTACATGCTCGGATAATGATAGAGTACCATTAGGTGCAGAGAAGCCCATTAGACTGAACGTTTGCAAGACGCAAGACTGAGGAGAGATAAACACCATGAGAAGCCGCAGTAATTCAGGAGTCAGACTTGACAATTATGCACGAATGGTCCATAAAACGATTCTCTGTCACCAGGTAGGAGAAAGCTTGTTCGTTGGACTGATGACTCAGGCAAGTGCAATGTTTAATATTGTACTTATAGTTATAGTGTCACTATAAGCGCCAATATTTATTTTTGTTCAACTTGTAAATTCTGCCTTTATTTTAAACACCGTGTTAATGCATTAATCTGATTTACCCAACACTGCATGAAAAGAGCTGTATCCGGACAAATATGGTATGGGAAATCTCCGGTAAACTTTAAGTCTGCCAGATGTCTGAGGCAGAGTGCTTGGAAAGATAGAATGCAAAAGGAAATTTTCTGAAACGACCAGATACCTCATGTATGTGGATGTATACGGAAACCGGTGAAAGTTCCTAGAAGTCCTCACAGCTAGCACTGAGAGGTGATGGCTGTGAGGTGTGAAGGCCTTTTGTATGTTAATGACTAGCAGAAAGAGGTGCTGTCCTTCTTATCATAGCCGGATGGGGGGGGGGGGGGGGGGGGGTTTGGCCATGGAGTGTCTTTGTCTCTTCAACTTGAGAGTTTGAAAGAGAAGCAAGCTGCACACACTACTCTTCTTAAAGAGGCTATCCAGTTGCACTTGAGCGCAAGTTTGATGAGAGAAGACCGCAGGAAGAGTCAAGCCATGTGCATAGAAGAGCTAAGAGGGCGCATAACGTGGGCAATGCGGTAAGTTGAACTTTATGTTAGCTGACAATACAGTAGTAAATTATACCTTGCCAAGTTAGCCTAAGCACTTAGCTACACATCTACTTTTTGTTACTTGCATTGCTGTAGGAGTCCGGCATATTTAACGGTTTGTCACGTCAGAATTATATGATGTTGTTTACAGATGTATGTATTAAAGCGTTTTTAATTCAACATTACAGGAAGCTGTAAGGAGCCTCCATAGTTCAGAAAACAACCCACATAAATACGATCCACAACCTGGGTAAGAATGTTGTTTCTTCACCTGCTATGTGTGGGGCTTTACATAATCATTTTAAATGTAATTAATGACTCGACTCTCTTTCCACACAGAATAAGTTCACTTCATGATCAGGCGGTGATGACGTATCTGCTGGAGGAATTAAAGATGACTTTTGCAGATGCAGACCCTGAGTGTATAAAGGGGAATCAGAGATTGTTATTATATTTATTTTCATGTCCCTTTATTTTTGTCCCTCTAATAATTTGAATTGTTTCTGTCACTTATCTGATTTATTTATTTATTTATTTTTATCCAGCATGTTACAGGACTTACTATGAGACTTTTCAGAGGAAATACTCTTTGTCTCGGCCAGGAAAGTCTCAGCTAAGAGACTCCATTAAGACAGGGGCTAAAAACCGACAAAGATGAGTAAGTGTACAAATTCATCTATATATTACGTTAGTACTTTTCTGAGTGTTTTTAGGGGTTAACGTATGGTGTGTTTTGCAGTTGCTGGAGTCCAGGTGTAGGGTCGTTCATACAGTTGCAGAGAGAGAACTGTGGCAGACTGCGATGCTGGAGCTGATGTCTGATGAGGAGGATGCCATTGCGTGCCATGCCGTCAGCGTGTAATATCTAATGGGACCGAGCTAGGAGGACTTTTATTTTGTACATCTAACAAGCACTGGTGCATGTTTGTTTTAGTATTGCTTTTAATTAAATTGCACCTTCATGAATGCACATATGTTAATTTTTTTTTTTTTTTTGCTTTGTACATTTATTAGTGTTTGATTTTATTTTAATAAATAAAAATCTTATTGACTTTAATAAATCAATTCTATTGTCATTTTGTAAAGGATGTAGAGGATGTATAGTACTGTGGGGGGGGGGGGGGGGATTGGGTCTATCTACATACCTTCACGGCTTGGGTTGGGCTAAATAAAAAGTAGTGACTGGTAATATCCCAATAGATGTCAGGGTTTTGGGAGTGTTTCTTTTAAAACAACCAATCAATGTTGAGATAAAAAACCAATAGGGAAGAGCAGAGTTGGCCAAAGGTGTGAAATGCAAATGAGGCTTGAGGTGTGAAGGTCTCCTGACAAAATCCTTGAGTGGATTATTTGCCATGGCAACAAATGGCTGTACCATGGAAGGATTCCTCAGCGAGATACGTCCGAATTGGTATCAATCCGGAAGTATCCTAGCTTGGTGGAATTTGATGTATACGGTCAGTGGTACTTGTAGATACTTCCGAAAATCTATGCTGTATACGGGAGTTTCCTAGTACAGATACACCTCTTTTCATGCAGTGCAACTATTTGTATGTTAGAAATAAATTTGATAAATTTATCCCAATAATAGTCAGTATCACAATATGTGAGTGTAATGCTTTCTTCTGAATGTTGATGCTGTTTTGTTTATTGCATGTATTAAATTGACATACAGTAGCTATACACGTTAAATCATGAATTCTTGATGTGTACTTTTTTTTTTTTGGTGATAAATTCCTAAGGATCCGGTAACAGGGTTACTACCAGGAACTGCTGATCTCCCACATGCATGGGTCAGAGACAACGTATATTGCATCCTGTCTGTGTGGGGTCTGAGTCTGGCCTATAGGAAGAATGCTGACCGCGATGAAGACAAGGCCTACGAGCTAGAGCAGGTAGAAATGATCACGTCCCGGAGCCAGTGCATTTACTTTTGCTTCCTTAGTTGGAATGTTTGGAATAAAGTTCAACTTAAGGAAATTCAATCGTTTGGCATTTTAAAGGAACTTTGTGCAGGTTTTCATACCCTCTGCTGGATGCAAGGTGAATTGCAATTGTAAGTGATTTGGACAATCCATGCCATTCCCCCGATTGAAATTATGATATGGTGTTGGGTGTCAAAAGCAGAAAAGTGTTCATAAACACATTCACTTTTACAGAACAATATTCAGACAAACTCTCCCAAGATGGTTGTAGGTGGGATCCATTTGGCCCAGGTTCTGTCTTTGCAGTGGGTATTGTGCCGCTGTCTTCGAATAGACCCCATAATCTATGATAGCTACGGTAATAGATACCTTTGCTAATAGCTAATCCCAATCTAATGCAAATATGAAATGTATCATACAAACAAATACAAACATTAAAAAAGTCTCTATTGTGAATCATAGATTTTCAGAAATTCATTAGTTTTATATATTGTGTATATATATATATATATATATATATATATATATATATATATACTGTATATTTCCATTTAGAAACTGCTTTATTAAACATATGAACATGTTACATTAGATCATTGTTTTAGGGAAAATCTCACCATTATATTGTATTGTTCTAGCATCGATAGTGTATTTTTAAAATGTATTTACATAGTCATGAGTGCTATTTATAATGAACACGTCTTCTTTAAGTGAGAGTGAATGTCAATGTGGAAATGCCAAGAGGGCAAACTGCTCAGCTCATGTTTCTCTTTTGATTACAGCAGACGGACAGGGTAGGAGCAAGAATCGAAGCAGCTCTCTCACGCTATCTCTCTCTTTCTCTCTTTTCTTTGTTTAGACTGTAGTAAAGCTTATGCGAAGCTTGCTGCAGTGTCTGATGAGGCAGGTATGAATTTTGCATCATAAGCAAATACCCAAAGTGAACCATTTAACTATCAGCATGCAATATGTACAGTATCTAAGAGATTATGGCAAATTTCCAAAGGAGTCTTATGAAAATTCATTGCAATTGGGCTCAAATTGAAAAAAGGGATTTCATAGGACATAACTGACTTTCCATGATCCAGTTGGATTGAACAGGCTATTGAAATATAATCTGATTTCCTAATAGATTTGTATGGGTCAGATTAGATCACATCTCATTGTCTATACCGCTTTATCCTGTATACAGGGTCGCAGGGGGCCTGGAGCCCATCCCAAGAGACTTACGACACGAGGTGTGCCTAATACAATACATCAAAGTGCACCCACACATATACAGTACACACATTCTCATTCACACACCACGGGCAATTTGGGAATGCCAAAAAGAACATGCAAACTCCATGTACACAGACCCAAGGCAGGAATTGAACCCAGACCCTGGAGGTGCAAAGCAACAGTGCTAACCATTACACCACTGTGTTCCTTCCAGCAGGTGTTTAATTATTATATGTGTATTAAGATTAGTTTTGTGCTATGGCCAATAGAGTGCTGTATGTGAAATCTATAAAACATTTTCAAAATATAAAATAATGAGACTGAGGGGTCCCTCTTACTTACCATGTTACAGAGGACTTATTCAAATATTCTAAAATAGCATTTCACCACTTTTTTTTTTTCTAAGGCCCTCCTTTTAAACGAACTCTCATTGGCCATATCTCCACAAGCGGACATGATACAGTAATAAATGGATAATCAAGCTTAAACAGGAATCTGAAACCAGGAATGCAACTTAATACCTAATTTATGAGATATATTTGATATATTTAGACTACAGGATTCATACTGGATATGTTATTATATTTATATATATATATATATATATATATATATATATATATATATATATATATATATATATATATATATTTGTATGAATTAATGCATTAATCAGTGGAATATTGAGTGATGTTCATGCGAGTCCTGTAGATATATTTATAGGCTAGTGATTATAATATGGTCTGATTCTTAATTAATTGGTAAGTTATTGGAATGTGGATTCCTGTTGGAATCTATGATCCTGTTCCTATTGGAGGATTTTTATAAGGTTGGCATGTGCTCATGATGAGAGTCTTAAAGACATTATACTGGAGCTGTTTCTTTACGTACTTTCCGGTGAATACCGCATGGTGTTTATAAGCCTCTATTAGTATATAGTCCTGTTATTAATATTTCATATTCCATAATATTTCTTATGAAAGTTGTCATGCATTGTTGCTCAAATCCTGATGTTTCCCTAGCTGGACAAAGTGGAGAAGTTCAAGTACAGCAAGAGCCCCGCAGATTGCCTACATGCCAAGTATCACACAGGAACCTGTGCCACTGTGGTTGGTGATCAGGATTGGTGCCATTTACAGGTGGATGATCTTCCTGCTCTTCCTGGCTCAAATGACAGCTTCAGGTCAGCACTAATAAGCTCAAAGCAATAAAATGACTAGACTCCACTAAACTCTTTCTATCTTTGTTTTATTGTTTTTCACTTGGTTAACATCTCTTTCATTATAATAATGAGAAATGTTTGACTATCTAGCTGTTTGAACAGAAGTAGTTAATATTTGTTTTATGGTGTACAGGGCTACACATTGTGTACACATGCGGTGAGGTCAATGTTGTTCAGAATCTAATGTTCTACATTGAAACAGCATACAAAGTTGCGGTAAGCATCCTATGAAGAACAACTTCTTATTTTAGAATATAACCATAACTACATTAAGAATAAGTGGGTTTCCTTTGGAATGCTGTTTAGGATTTCGAAATGTGGGAACGAGGAATTCCCGAACTCAATGCCAGCTCTATTGGGATGGCAAAGGTGAGAGGGTCGGTTTGTCTTGAAAGTGCCGTTCAACCTGTGCCATTTGCAAATACGATTAGAAAGAGTAGATCACTATGTGGGCGGATTTCATTGATTTCCAACCGTGGTGTATTTAGGCAGCCTTGGAGGCCTTGGACGGATTAAACCCCTTCGGTGCCAAAGGTGGCCCAGAGTCTGTCGTTCACTCATTGTCTGATGACACACAACGTTGCCAAGTAAGAGTGACTTTTGCTTTGAACATTACATAAGAGGCATGAGGAGCTTGACTGTTTTTGCACAAACATTTTTTAAATCTAATATACAGAATTCAATCAAATATACAGTACGCAACCCTTTACCCCAAATGTAGTGATTTGGTTGTTCTGAGGCTTACAGTATGTATATAGGGGAATGGATCTGTACCTCAAACCAGACCCAGTTTTGTTTATGGGTGCTTTAAAATAATGAAGCTTTTTTAGCTGTATAATATTGAAATTATTATTAGGATTATGGATTTAACCCAGTTATGCTCCATGCACCCCTGGAAACCACTGGTTGAATAATGTACTATATCAATTTCAGTGTGTTGCTGCAATGCTATAGACGTAAACATCTCCCCATCTTTTCTCCACTATTTGGTCACTTACCAATTCCCCCCCACCAGCCACTTCACTACAACAGCCATCAACCAGACATGGTGAAGCCTTTGTATGAGACACATAATGCCAGCCAACCACAGCGAAGTGCTGCTCATGCCGCATCACAGGGCAGCGCAACATTCTCTAGCGAAAGCTCTATCTGCCCTCTTCACAGATGCCCACAATTGGCTAGTGTTACAGTGATTGACAAGAGACATTGATTATTCAACCCCTCGCACACACATACACACACACACACACACACAAACACACACAGAGTTCAGCCAATTTTGCTCTCTTGTCTCCTAGCAACATGGCATCCTTGGGATTCAAACAAGTGCACTCCTGCAAATAGGGTGAAAGCTTTTCTGTTGCACCACTTTGGCTAGGTTTGGCATTAATCTGTCCTTAGACTGTCCCTGCCTACCAAATCTATAAAACCAAGAACACTGGATACGATCTGTCGTGACCAATCAGCTACATTGAGTAATATAATACAAATATATTATATTATACAACAGAATCATTACAGTATCTTATTGCCTCACTTACTGTCTCTTGCCAGTCAATCCTCAGCTCCATGCTGCCAAGAGCATCAACTTCTAAAGAGGTGGACGCTGGAGTCCTTTCCATCATCTCTTACCCAGCCTTTGCAGTGGAGGACATTGACATGGTTAACATTACTAAAGAGGAGATCATCTCACGACTGCAGGTGATCTGATAATGAAGTCTGAGAGCTGTAGAAGCTGCCGGTTGTTACAAATTCCTAACGTGTTATGTTCATCCAGAAAAAAAAAAAAAAGATAGATTTTATTTGTCCATTATTTTATTCGCCCTCAGGGCAGATATGGATGCTGCCGTTTTCTCAGAGATGGCCACGAAACCCCCAAAGAGGTCAAAATACATTTTGCCTTCACTTAAAATAAAATTGGAATAAAATTGAATATGATTCTGAGCAGTTGACCAGTTTCTATGCATTAGTTACAGTGTGCTTTTATTGCATATTTGTTCAGGATCCCAATTGTTTATACTACGAGTCGTCAGAGCTGAAACTCTTCGAGAATATTGAGTGTGAATGGCCCTTGTTTTGGACTTACTGTACTTAATCCTGGATGGGATTTTTATCAATTGTTCTGAGCAGGTAAAAAATGTCAAATATTCCCAGCGTTTGGTTAGTTTATTAATCTGAACTGCACAACTGTAATAAATTTTAGTTGCTCGTTTGTGATATTGCAGGTACAGGAGTACCGAGATGCCTTAGATGCCATTCTGATCAAAGGAAAAGATGGACTGCTTTTCCATCTTGTTCCTGAGCTTTACAGTGTTCCTCCAGACAAGGTACAGTGTTAAATATCGTCAGATTAGAAAAAAAAAAATGTGGGTCTATTGATACAATACAATCAATAAACGAACCGCATAACTCGATTGCCACCATTATATCACCTTTTCCATGAATAAACTATAATATTTATGCAATTTCTTTTGCATGACTCTAATATAGATTGTTCCTAGAAGACTATCTACATTACATTCATGTTAGAGTACACATGCCTTCATTTCTATGGGCTGCCGCATTTTTCTTTTTCAAGTATTACGAAATAGCAACACCCACCCTTCCACCGTTTGTCATTTGTAAAATGTTCTCACAGCCTGTTTCAAAAATAGCACAGGCTACAATCTGAATGTCCCTGGTCTATGGCCTTGAACTGTATGAGACACGAAGCCACGGTGGTTCATTCCAGTAGACCCTGTCCTCTAACCCTGTGTCATTTATTTAAATAAGGTGGATGAGGAATATGTCAATCCTCACACAGTGGAACGAGTGCCAGTGGGCAAGTGCCCGATGAAATGGGCCCAGTCTCTGTACATATTGGGTAACCTGTTGGCAGAGGTACAGTATGGTCATAGTGATAAAGTGTGTCCTCCTGTTTAATATTATACATTTATTTTACAATACAAGTATTAAAAAAAAAAAAAAATGTAATTAACATTAGGCTGCATATTATTTATGGTACAGTATATTGATTATGCATGGATATCCAGAGTTGGAAAAATATTCAAATTATGTGTATGACTATTGCAACACAATGTTAATACAGTATAATTGGGTGAAGGTTAAAAAGTGGCTCCTTTTAAGGTTACCCAAATGCTTTTTAGAATTTATTGCAATCAACCTTGCGCCATTTAATTTTCTTCCCTAAATACATGATTTAACCAAAGTGTGGACACCTAACCAACACTCTTATGTGCTATTTCTTAATATGCAAATACAGAATTAGTCCTGAGTTCCTCTAATAGTGATCTCCATTCTTTTAAGGAGGCCATAATCTACTATATTTTGAAGCATGACTGTTGGGTTTTGCGCTTAATCCACCATAACTGCATTGGTGTGGTGTTGAGCAAGGAGGTCTGGGGTCAGTTTTGCAATTCTTTCCAGTGGGGTTGAGATCAGAATTCTGTGCTGACCACTCAAGTCCTTTTACTCCAACTGGACCAGATTCAGGCCTCTCAGTGAAGCAAAACTATAAAGCCATAGTTTATGAAAACATTCTAGTCCATCATGTCCTTCAATTGTGAAAAAAACACATACTGTACAGTATACAGTAAGATGTCACGGGAAAGGTGTCCACAGACTTTTGGCCATATCATGTCAAAAAGAAAAGTCGAACAGAAAAAAAATCACTGTTGAGAAATGACATATCAACTAAGCCATTATGTATTATATATTATATATTATATATATATAACTTGATCTGTTAGGGTTTCTTAGCACCCGGGGAGATAGATCCCCTCAACAGACGTTTCGCCACCACACCCAAGCCTGATGTCGTGGTTCAGGGTAAGATGTATACCATATATGGGTGCATGTTCTGTATTTGTAGTTTCACATAGTTTGTATGTATAATTCCATGCAAGAATATTTAAACTCTAATTTGTATTTCGCTCTGTGACTCGAGGCATCATTTACATCTTGTTTTTAGTCTCGATTTTGGCAGAGACCGACGAATTTAAGCAACTTCTGCAAAACCAGAACATCGATTTGGACACCATGGAGGACATTCATCCGATTAGGGTTCAGCCCTCTAGAATTCTTAGTCACATCTATGCAAGACTTGATAAGATGAATGCTAACAAGACTCAAGGACTTGCACATAATATTTAATGTGCCACATTAAATCTTCTTGATGTGTCAAACATGAATCTGTATAATCTAATAGGGCGTAATCAAAGACTAGGTCTGACTGGGAGACCATACCGCAGTATTGGTGTGCTGGGGATGTCCAAATTCTACATCCTACGCAACACCATCTTTTCCTTTACGCCTCAAATGAGTGAATTTGAAAAAGGTTACAAGCTGCAATGATCCATTAGCACAAATCTATATACTCATACTATATATACCATGATTTCAGATATGGTCTATGCTATTTTTTTCTTCTCATTTGTCTTTAGTTTATAGATCCCCAACAGTTTTATCTTGCCCTGGATAATAAGATGATTGTGGAAATGCTACGTACCGATTTCACCTACCTTTGTTCACGTTGGAGGATGACCGGCAGGCCTACTTTCACTTTCCCAATCTATCAAAGCATGCTTAGTGAGTATTAGAAGGAACGTTTTGGGGCAGTGGTGGTTCAGTGTGTTAATGCTCTGAGTTATTGATCGGAACGTCAATAACTTTTACTTAGAAAGTCGGCAGTTTAAGCTGCAGCTCCGCCAGGCCCCAGCTCTGCCACTTTTGGGCCCTCGAGCAAGGCCCTTAACGCTGTCTGCTCCAGGGGCGCTATATAATGGCTGACCCTGTGCTTCCACCGTAGCCTACTAACAAGAAGCTGGGATATCCAAAGAATAAAGAATTTCACTATACAGTATTACATATGTCGAATTAAGGCTGAACCTAACAAAGGTGTGCTTGTGAGAGCATCTGGGAAAACGCACATTAATGTGGTAAAGTTCCAAACAATCCATGAGCAACCCTGTTGGTAGGATGTATTTAAAACATTAATAGTAAGAAATTTCCTAAGAGTGATTCTTCTTCATTTCAGCCGATGACGGTAAAGAAATCGATCCAGCTGTGCTAGCGACATTGAAAAAGCTACAAGATGGCTACTATGGTGGAGCAAGGTACAGTAGTAAGGAATTCATGGGAAAGAATACACCATTTTCATTTTTATTTTTTTTATTTTATTAATTCCCATGTAAATAATGAATGGAAGAGTGAAACAATGAATTAACGAACAAATTATTATCAGAATCACTAAGATCAATAAGTGCAGCATACGTAATGCGTATCAGGTGGAGCCGTTCTTTGAATACTAATCCTAAGCCATACAGTATGCAGGGCTTTGTGTAAAAATCATGTCTTATATATTTAGAGTGAAGACTGGGAAACTGGCCTCATTTCTGAACACGTCCTGTTGCGCTCACCTTACATTTATGGATTGTGGTGAGTGAACTTCATTTCCTTTGAGTTTCCTCAAACTGTGGAATTTTCTCAATTTTCATTTTTTAAGGAGGAAAGCCTGGCTTTAATGATTTTTTTTTTTTTTTTTTACAAAAAAAAAAAAAATACTAGCAAGTAATAGATTGCCTAGTTTTTAAACTTCACTACATATTAAATTGGTCGTGTTCTCACAGAGTTGGACTACTTGGCCGAGTATCTCGATCAGCTACTTGCGATTCCGCAGCAGAGTCCCATCAGTGCTGTTAAAGGAGGACTCGGCCGATTCAGGGCCGCAGCAAATAAAACCAGAGAGATGGTCTCTCTGGCTCACAAAGCCAAAACGCTGAACATACATAGTGAGTTCAGATATATTCATGTGCATTTATATGTCTCTAGTACTTCAGAGCTTTTTTAAACTCACATTCATTATATTTTCTTCACAGATGTGGGTCTGTATCTCCCTACGAAACTGTTCCGTGCCCCAACACCAATCCTTCAACTTAAAAAGGAAGAAATCCAGGTACATGAAGGTAGAATTAGTCGAATCTTTATCCACAATATCTGGGACTGAGTGCAGTTATAATATTCAGTATAATCTGAATTGAGGACACAGAAAACCAACTACAGTTCAATTCAATATTATTTGTATAGAGGTTATTATTATTATCACAAAGCAGTGATGCCAGTTCAAATCTTACACACCCCTCTGGTTATGTACTTCGCAGAAATGTAGTGAAGTAAAAGCACAGATATTTTCCGTACAATGTAGTGGAGTAAAAGTAAAAGCATCTTCTATTAAAACTACCCAAGTGAAGTACAGATATGTGAAATATTTCCTCAACCACAGTAACAAAGTAGATTTACTTTACCTTCCACCTCCACGTTAAATACAAGGAACTTTCCCTGTCAAGATAAGAATAAGAATAAGAATCCTCATGCAGTAAAGATACCTTAAAAAGTATACTGTATGTTATATTATGTCTCACAGTGTTTGCAATATTTAAAGCTTTTCTCTTTGATTAGGTTCCCCAGACAGACGTTCCTTCGTCAGTAAATCTGCCCAGAGATGTGAACGGTGGAATTGATTATCCAGGCCTGGTGCAAATGCTGAAACAAAGCAGACAAATCCTGTACATCTTTTATAAGGACAAGTATGGACGTGGGTGTATGTGGGAAGTAAAATGATACTGTGTTGTTTCTGATTGATGTGATCTTTCAAAACGCCCAGAAAACTGAATTAATTCTCACTCAATCACCATCTATTCCGCTTAATCCTGTATTCAGGGTCACGGGGGACCTGGAGCCTATCCCAGGAGACTTAGGGCACATGGCAGGGTACACCCTGGACAGGGTGCCAATCCATCGCAGGGCACAGACACACACACATACACTCACTCATTCACACACTACGGGCAATTTGGGAGCGGCAATTAGCCTAACCTACATGTCTTTAGAATGTGGGAGGAAACCGGAGTACCCGGAGGAAACCCACCAAGCACGGGGAGAACATGCAAACTCCATGCACACAGAGACAGGAATCGAACCCGGACCCTGGCGGTGCAAGGCGACTACACTACACCATTCTCATAAAACATAATGCAAATGTATTGGTTGTTATACTGTATATTGCATCTTGCATATTTGGCAATACTGATATAGCAATTTTTTAAGGGTGTGAGTCTGTATTTGACTAAATGTGTTGTTAGAGGTATGGACTGGGACACCCACTTGCATGGGAAAGGCTGGACAGTAAGGCAACTACTGAGCGACTTGTATGAGAAGGCAAGCAGCCTGAGACACTGGGGACTCATTCGAATGATCAGCGGCATGCTCCGCAGGAAACTGGAAGAACTCGAAGAGGTGACTGCCGTGTTGAGCACAACTGCTGTCAAATTATCACTGCTGTTTGATTTTACTCATACAACCTAACATCCTTTAAATAAAAAAAAATAATTAAAATAAATAAATAAATAAAAAATCCAAAAAAGCATGCAGCGTAAACGAGGAATTAACACAAGAAGGTCTGCCAATTTAGTCTTTGTCCTTGCTGCTTATTCATGTGAAAATCTTGCGGGTGATGGTTTATTATTTTTCAATGGCAGCACATCCCGACGTCATTTCTGGCAGTAATCTGCCAGTGATTACATTTTTTAATTAATAAAGTCTTTTAATAAATCTTTTTTTTTTTTTAAGATCTAGCTGTTGCAAAAAAAAGACAGTCCCTTTGTTTTCTCTCTAGTTACTCTTTTTTCTCTCATGCCATTAAAAAGACAAAAATGCAGTTTATAATGTAACCAAGAAATCAGAAAGCATAAATTCCTCTTTGCTGGAGACTCTCCAATGGTGAAAAGCTTATTAAATGGTAAAAAGCACTAAACAATTATGTATTATATATAATTGCTAAACAATTATATCTATATTTTATTACTAAATAATAGGTGTAAATTTATCTAATTAAGCCACCATGCCATCTGTTTTTTATTATGTACAGTAGAGTGTCAACACTCATTACTTAGTGTGTGTGTGCGTGTGCACGCACATGTGTGTGTGTTTACTGTATATATCAGTGTGTTTTCAACCCTGGTCCTGGAGGATCACCTTTGCACATTTCAACTTTCCCTATTCTGTATTCTACATTTTATTGCCCTTTATTTCCCTTTTTCCATCACACCCATTTTTATTAAGAGGATGCTGCAAATTTCCTCATTAGTTAAATCAGCTGTGCTGGGAGAGGAGCAAACACTAAAACATGCAAGGCAGATGGTTCTCCAGGACCGGAGTTACAGCAGTATAACTTCGTCCAAACTAAAAACTGAAATAAATAATAATATCCAGCAACAAATGTTCAGAATATCGAAAGCAACACGCTGTCTAACATTGTGCTGGAATGTCTATCTTTGATTGACAGGCTTGCACTGATTTGCGCGCTCACCAGAAGCACCTGACAGTGGGTCTTCCGCCTGAACCACGAGAGAAAACTATATCAGCGTAAGTCCACGTGCATGCACTCATATCTAAATGCTGGGTCATGTGACCTAAGTTTTACCTCCCTTCACATAGCCCCATGCCCCCAGACAAGCTGGCCAGGCTTATTGATGAGGCCAGCGAGAACAACCTCACAATAGCAATCCTCACTCAGGTTAGTTGTCTTCTTTCATACTCTCTTCTACACCTGTGTACAGTTACAGTACAATTGTTTGGAATGTGTTTGTCCTGATGCTCATGTACATGATTGGCAGGAGATCATGGTGTATCTGGCCATGAACATTCGAACAAAGCCAAAACTTTTCAGTGAAATGTTCCGCCTCCGCATCGGCCTCATTATCCAGGTCATGGTCACTGAGCTGGCACAATCTCTCGACTGCTCTGGTACTAAATCCGTCTTCGCATACACCTGCTCGTAACACAGTATGAAACGTGCTTGCAATATTAACAATGTAGGAAATAAGATGACAAAATAAAATAGAATAGAGTTACTTATGCAAATCTTAATATGTGAAAATAACTGAAGCATGTCAACAAGAATTGCAAGTGGACAAATGAAACCACATGTCCTTCATAAAACTAAACAAACAAGATTTGTCCTCCTGGAGCATATTTTTTAAGACTCTTGGACTGATTAAAAGAATAACTAAAAAGAACAACTGATTAACAGATTAACTAAATACAGTACTTAAATGAACATGTGCTTAAATTGGCTTAAGATTATTTATTTATTTATTTGTTTGTTTATTTTTAACCTCAGGGGAGGATGCTACTGAAAGTCTGATGAACCCGGCCCCATGCGAGCTGAAGAACCTCCTTCTCCAGATCCTCAGTGGCAAAGAGTTCAGAGTGCAGAGAAGTGGCGAGTTTGTTCAGAATGTTTTCAAATGTGTAACTGCGGCTAAGAGTACTCGCTGTCCTTTGCTTGAAGTCTACTGTAAATGTCTCTTGGTTTATTCACATTCACAGGAAGTTTCACCACGAGTCCTGGATTGACTTGAACGTTACTTAAACATAGTACATCGTGACATGGTTACACACAACAGAAAATCACCACATAGCACATTCAAAAATAGTGTTTTAGAGGCTTATGTATACTTATTTATTATTAAATATAATATAATATAATATAATATAATATAATATAATATAATATAATATAATTTGTGCCCCATGGTCTCTAGCTTCATATCTAAAGCTCAATATAGTAAATAATTTTTTTAGATTGACGTTTTATTTATGTTAGAATATGTGTTATATGTTTATATGTGTCTGTGTGTATTTCAGTGCGTTCAGCTGGATCTGGTGTAAGCCCGGCCATCTCTATCCATGACAAGAGTAAATCTGGTTCTGCAAAAGATCAATTAAAAGGCAGTGCTCATGTCAAATGTGATGTCAAATTGGTATGATCTGTGCATTAGCATAATTCCTTATCTTTTTGTACACTGTTTGAGAAAACATATTAATTTCCGCTTTTTAAATATTTATTTAAAGCCATTATCAGTGCACTCCTTGGACATTGACAGTGTTGAGTCAGGGGTGAGTATTGTGCATGATAAAACTGAACCAAGTATTTCAGAGGGAACTGTAGTGAATAAATCTCTTGATAAGTAAATATGTGTCTGTTAGAGGTATAGACTTCCTCCTATTGAGCGCTTTCAAGAGTCTTTGAGAGGTGCGGCACAGGACAGAAGACAAGGTCAGTGGCTCCGCCGCCGCCGTTTAGATGGAGCTCTCAATAGAGTTCCAGTTGGTTTCTATCAAAGGTCTGGAAGATCCTACAAAAGGTCAGCAGAAGCACATGTCACTGAATGCTGATGCCTGTTCTGTTCTGTGATGTTGTTCATGCTAAATCTTCTTTGCCTTTTGATTGAAAGTGTCATGGACTCTCTATTGAAGGCTCCGTCCTTTCATCATCGACCACAAAAGAGGTAACTTAATAGCACTGTGCATTTCATTCAATAAGGTATGGTATGAGTCATGAGCATTAAGAATTTAAGTATATATTTTTTTTTACTAATTATAATCAGATGACCCCTGGTGAGATTAAATTTGCCGTGCACGTGGAGACAGTGCTGAACCGTGTCCCACAGCCGGAGTACAGGCAGCTGCTGGTGGAAGCGATCCTAGTCCTGACCATGCTGGCTGAAGTGGACATCCATACAATAGGAGGAATCATTCATGTAGAAAAGATTGTTCAAATGGCCAGCGACCTGTTCCATAAAGATCAGGTAATCATTACATACATATCCATATAGTGCATTAAAAAAAGTATTGGCACCCCTTTTCTGCATACATAAAAAAATGATGTTTTTAGCTTAACATAGATATTGGAACAGTGTATTGTTTGGTTATGATATCTTCTTCTGTTACGTGGTGCGGTATGGAGTGCCACACCACGAGATGTTATAATATTTTGTAAGAGTCCTAATGCAGGGCTTTAGAGGGGTCAATGTAGTAGTATGTCTGAGATGACATGCATGTTCTGTTGTACATTTGCTTTGTTTATAGAATATTTCCATTTAAATTCATTTCAGTTCTCCATTTGCATCCTGTGAGATAAGCCTTAGGGGTTTAGATGAATTGATGAGAAGCCTGCAGCCATTTCTCTGTTTAAGTCAGTTATTTCACACATTCTATTCATTTTAAGCTGCACGCAATACATTATGCTTGCCATTCTGTAGACTCTTTTTCCTATAAAAAATAATCAATTTATTTTTTCCTATAGATTATCTATAGAATTTGGCTATTAGGAATTGTATAGAACATTTATGCAGTGTAAATTAAAATTCAACCCAAGGAAAGACTCACATCAGGATGTTTCACGTCTTCTTAAAATATTTTTTAATTTTAGAAATCTTCTGTATGTGGAAACCATTACATACATTCAAGCCATCTTTTTCCAGAAACTAGTTAATATATATATATATATTTTTAATCTACTGTACAAAATTCTCTGTCATATATCTGTGCCTTCTCTATTACAGAAAGACCTGGGAGCAGATGACACAATCCTGGAAAAGGATCAATCCAACGGTACCTGCAGGTTACTTTGTGACAGTGCACCCAGTGGCCGTTTTGGGAGCACGACCTACCTGTCTAAAGCTGTAGCCACTTATGTTGATGAATTCCTGCCAACTGGGTCCTGTGCTCTTCAGTGACACACTCTTGCAATTCACACTCTAGCTTGCAATTTGTTTTTAATGGCTGACAAATATGAGTGGTTATAACTGGCATAGAAATATCACCGAACATTATAACATTATTGAATAACTGAAACAGAAAGTATTTTTGTGGATGTCTAAGACTGCAAATGCAGATTTACATTTTATAAAGTTTTATATTAGTTTATATTATTATTATTATTATTATTATTATTATTATATATTAGTTTTTGTTTTGTTTTTTTGCAAGGCTTAGGTATGCAAATTCATTCAAATGAAGACATTGTCAATGTAGCGGGTTTTCCACATTCATTTATGAAAAAAGAGAGATAAAAAGCATTCAAAATCTCGGTATTATAGTGTTATGTCATAAAATATACAGGACTGTACAAGTATCTTGAGCCACCCCTCATTATTTAATATGAAAATTAATTCAATGAAATGGTGCAAATTAAATGAACGTAAATAGGAACAAATGTTTTATTGTGACAAGCTGCAACGTGCAATTAAAAACAACCTGAGCAGCAACCTCATTTCCTCCCTCGTCTGATCCAACCCCTCGGCATTCGGCATCGCCAGGATACTAATCACCATCCTGATCATCTGTTATCATCTGCACCTGTTTCTCACTGGATCATGCCTTAAGTTAGATGCTTGGATTAATGTTGGAATGCTTCATAGGCCTAACAAAACGAAACGCATTCCTCTGAAACCGGTCAGGGACTGGACTGAAAATGAGATCCGAAAATGGGAGGCAAAAAAAATCCTTCAGGAAGAACTATTCCTCAAGACTACATAAAAAATTTGAGAAAGTCTGGCTTTTTGAGACAAAATTGAACAAAATGAGTGGTTGCTCAAGACTTTTCCGCAGTACTGTATTGAACCAAATCATGTTCCACTATATAAATGCAGACCATATAAGACAAGTTTAAAGCGGGTGGCATTATAATTTAGTAGATCCATTGATTCTGGATTCAAGTTTTTCCATACCATTGAAAAATGCAGATGCTTTCGGGTGAGCGCTGCATCAATATATTTCAAGGTTTTATACAGTATATTATGATCAAAAAGGCTTTTTAAAAAAAAAAAAAAAAAATCGGTTTAAAATAGATTTTCCGGAGTCCGTATGCTCATCGTTAAATAAAACCCACGGACGCAAGCACACTGCTGTATTTGTTTTTAATCCATACAGCCATACCTTAACCATACCTGAATGAAATGTTACAAGTTACTGTATGCATAAACAGCTTCAACTTGTAAGGTGAAGTCCAAAATGTTCAGGGACAAGACAAATGTACAAAAGTGACCTGTACACATTTCTCCAGGACTCAAGAATTCAGGAGGCCAGCAACTGTGGCACGATCATCAACATTGACAGTGGTTGATTCAAAACACTATTCAGGCAATGTGCATACAAAACCGTGGCTTGGTTTAGACATTATAAACATTAAAGATTCAAGTGCACACAATTACAACAACAAACTCTCCGACCGGGGGCGGGGAATAGAGGGGCGGGGGACTTGACATCATGACATTGTTTCATTCCACCGCAAATCACTATACATTGTCACTTCATTCGCATTCAGCCAGTGACATCATCTAAAAGGGCCATCTAGAAACACTAGATCTGACATTTAGGAAATTAAAGAGAACGTGTAAAATGACAGGACTATGTTATGCTCTCGGGGCAGGGGATGCTACAAACACACAGCTCAAGGGGAAAAAATGGCACGTGATCATGTCAGTCTCTGAACCAATTCTCACATCTTCGTTGTCATATTTGGTTTTGGGTTGGTTGATGTTTTTCCTCTGGCGCTACTGTCAGGCTGATGCTCTCCTTAGCGCTACATGAAGTGCATCTGAAAATGGAAAAAGAAAATATATACATATATAGATAGATACAGTATATCTGTCTGTTCAAAGTAATATTTCAAATAAATGTCCGCCACAGTAACATTTCAGAAATGATATGTCCCTATGCTGTGTGCTGGAGTAAATTATGGAAAACAAGACATTTCCTTTTATTTCAAAGGTAATATCCTTTAATATGTTGTCGTCTCATCGTGTATACAGATTTATCCTGTATACAGGGTCCCGTGGGGCATGGAGCCTATCCCAGAGACAGGGTGCCAATCCACACACAAATACACACGCTCACACACTACTGTGTATGTATTTGGACTGCCCGAGGAAACCAGAGTACTTAGAGGAAACCCACCAAGCACAGGAAAAAACATACATGCAACTCCATGCATACAGACCCAAGGCGGGAATCGAACCCACACCCTGGAGGTGCAAGGCAAAAGTACAGTACTAGCCTCTGCATCTGTTAATGCAGTGGGTTGAAAATGCAGTAAGTGCAGTGTACCTGAGTCCCAGGGACAGGGGTGAAGGGGTTGGTGGTGCGGAGAACAGGCTGGTTGTACATCACAGGCTGGGGTGCCATTAAGGGCACTGAACTCATCTGGCCCATGGGAGGAGGGATCTATCAGAACACAAAATGATTTTTCATAGAGCAATCACATTAGAAAAAAACAACTTAAAATGACAATAGGATAAATATGATTTACAAATTGCATATAATTCTTCCCTTGCCACAGAATGCAGTAGGCATGTATTGTTAATGATTTTTGCATTTTTGTGTTTTGCACTACACTCACTCACTCACTCACTCACTCACTCATCGATTTATGCTGTATTCAGGGTCGTTTGGGGGGGGGGGGGGGTGGTCTGGAGCCTATACCAGGAGACTCAGGACAGGAGGCAGAGTACACCCTAAACAGGGTGTCAATCCATCACCAGGCACACACATACAGTATACATACACTCATTCACACATTACGGGCGATTCGAGAACCCCAGTTAGCCTAATCTGCATGTCTTTGGACTGTGGGAGGAAACCGGAGTACACGGAGGAATCCCACCAAGCACTTGGAGAACATGCAAACTCCATGCACACAGAGATGGGAATCGGACCTGGCCGGGAATCCAACAAGTCCCTGAAGGTGCAAGCCAACAGTGCTATCCACTATGCCACTGTTTGCACGATACTGTTCCCATGAGCTAAAAAAATCAGGGAAGCTTACAGCCACTAGTTTAGCATTGAAGCTTTCTTCTATAGCACTAAGTTTAGCATCACTCAACACAAGCATCAGTGCCTAAGACCTAAACCTTGAAGATGAGATGATCTGTTAGGTATTTGGCTAATGTTATAAAGAACTTCTAAGTTGATCTGGCATATTTACTTTCTAAAATATAGACAATACATTACTGTACATTATACTTAAGGAATAAATCACAGATTTATATTAATGCACGAATATACGTTAGTTTCATATTAAAGACCTACACAGAGGCTTGTGTAGAGGACTCCTCAAATTCACAAAGTGATTTTTTAAAGATGTATTTAGGAAGTAGTCTTCAGTATTAAAGGGCATCACATCACCCTTTCACTGACTACTTGAACAGCATATCAGCATATTGTGTTCTAGTCCTACTACTGTATATGGTGTTAATGGACCAAGTAGTGTCTTGTAATGTATGTGAGTGTGCTATGAAACAAGAATGCAGTCTACATGATGCTGGACATTCAGTAACATGTTTTTTTCCCTACCATTCCATATACAGGCACTTGGGGGGTTGTCATTGGAAATGCTACCGGGGCTGGTGCCTGAAAAATAAATCAATCAGTACACATGATGAAAACAAATGGTTGCAAAAGGATTTCTCACAAAGGAGTAACAAAGAGACTTACATAGCCAGTATAAATCATTCCATTCTGCAGTGAACAGATGGAAGAGGAAAAGAAATGGTACAGTTAGCCTTTAAGGCAGCTTGTGTTTGCACTTGTGTTTATGTAACACTGTCTATATTCCCAAAGAAATGTCTGGTTGAGGTTTAAAGAGGAAAAAGTTCCTACCATCTGTGGCACAGGAATAGGGGCGGGGGCCAGATGTGTGTGTCCCCAAGGTGCGGTGCCACTCATGGCTTTAGACTGCCAGTGAGATCCTCCTGTGGTTTTCTTCTCCAGGTGGGTCCACTGCATCTCTGGCCTTATGAGAAAGCACAGAAGAACTTCACCAACAAAAACTAGCTATCATGGCAGCAGCATGAGGCCGGAGAATAAATATGCAGATTTGGATTTACGTACTTTGTACACAGTTTAACACTATGGTTTATGCAATTCCTTTCTGTAAAGAAAATAACTAATCTACTGCTTGGGAGGTGTCAATCATTCTCATGACAGTGAAAGTTAACAATAGATTTTGACACGACAAAGTACTTAACAGTTGATAGTTGATAACATAACTTGTCTAATGGCTGTTTCACAACATTTACTATATACAGTGGAACCTCGGATTGCGAGTAACGCAATTTGCGAGTGTTCCGCAAGACGAGCAAAGATTTTTAATCAATTCTGACTTGTAAAAACGAGCAAGTGTTGGTTTATGAGTATCATGTATCACGCATGCGTTCTTGTTTTGACACCAAGCGTCACGTGATCACAACTGAGCCAATGATTTTTCTTTCTCTTGCGCTGCAGAATTTTGGGTAATCATCTCCCCTGGGTCTTAGTGCTCGTCTCTCGAGGTGGGGGGAGGGAGGAGGAGTTTTACTGTGTAAGACGAGGTGAGGGAAGGGGATAATTCCACACACACACACACACACACACACACACACACACACACACACACACACACATACAAATACAAGGCGCCTGCACACAAAAACGGAAACACTTATCTGTCGGGATTTATTTTTACTTTTTTAAAGGTAAAGTGCATGTTAATTTGTTTTATTTTTACTTTATATATCATATTAATTATTTTTACGTATTTCTTTTTTTGGGTTGTGGAATGAATAATTTGAGTTTTCATTATTTCTGATGGGAAAATTAGATTTGGTTTACGAGTGTTTTGGAATACGAGCCCACTTCCGGAATGAATTATGCTTGTAATCCAAGGTTCCACTGTATACACTTATGTGTCCCATCATATCAAATCAGCTATTACGTCTCTTAAGTCTGAAACCAAGTTTATTACTGTGTCATGTCCGGTTGCTGAGATCTGGCAAGTGCAATTTTGTTTACAAAAAAAAAAACCCTTGGAAAAAACACCGTCAATATATAGTGATATCCTGTGATATAGTAGGTAAGAGGAAATCATTAGCCTCATTTTGACACCAGGATTTCCCTGCTTCCCCTGAAAATAACTTTGCCGGCAGTTTTATAGCAAAAAATGCATTTTTAATCAATGTTTATGATTAAAACCTTATGAATTCTGTTGAAGGATCAGAAAGACGAGGTATAAACCGATTTTTGCCAAAATGGCCAAATTTCACTTATCACACTTTATTGGCCATAGCGCAAAGCTAACCTGTGCAACTTAACACATGTCATAATATGATAGGTCACATTTAACTACAGATAAAGACTTCAATGTATTGTTCATTAATAAATTGTGCTTTGTTATCACAAACACCTGGGTTTTTTTTTTAAAACAAAAATATAACTGTAAAAATTTCCCCTCAATAAAATTGATCCACCAATCAATCACTTAAATCTAAAATATCTGCTTAGTGTACGTAAGCAGGGGACTAACAATTTGTGCACAATAACAAATGGGCTAAAGTCAGAGGTGATATACACTATATGGCCAGAAGTGAACACCTAACCAACACTCATATGTGCTTCATTGAGTTCAGGCACTGATGTCCAGGGAAATGGCATGGTGCAGATTTGGCGCTCCAGTTCATCCCAAAGGTGTCCAATTGTGCTGAGGTCAGGCTTTTGTGTGGGTCCCTCAGGTGCCTTCATGCCTTGGCAAACCATGCCTTCATGGATAGGGTCACTATCATGCTGAAACAGGTTTGGGCTGTTTTGTAAGTTTGGAAATTATAATTCTACAGGATAAGAAGACATCCTAGAGAATGGTTTGCTTCCAACTTTGTGGCAACAGTTTGGGGTAGGTGCACGTTATGGAAGCGATGGTCACACTTTTGGCCATATAGTGTATATTCAATGTGACCTATAAGGTAGATATATCTTCTATAATGCACAGTTAGTTGGATCTAGGAAAACTAAGTATACTGAGAAAATCTTACTTTTTGGCCAGGGGTGCTCCAAAGTGCAAATCTATGAGAACATGACACACTCAATTAGACAGGAAATAAAAAAGAATTACAATAAATAGCTAAAAAGCCACATGAACAAAAGACCTACTGCCCACTAGGTTGGCCAAAGAGGAGTCCAGGTCATTAGTCAGTAACTTTCCTCCATTATGGAGATGTGTGCCTTGGCCGTGGACCTGTGAGGTGGGCTTGAGTAGGGGTCCTAAAAGGGACACAACCTATAGAAGGAGACAGAAGCATGGAAAATGGGAGGTGTGTCCTCTGTGCCTTTACAAACTATCAAACTCATTTACAAATCTTTGACTCACCGAGAGGCGGTCCAGTCATGCAGAGGAAGTTAAACAGAAACAGGAAAAATATTAAGTCAAGTAGCAATGTTGTCAAGACGAAACATATGAAGACATGTGACTGAATACGTATTTTCGTGTCTTGTCATATTAATCGTGTAAACCTGACCTCCCCAGCCGTTGTTAGTGGCAGGCAGGGTGCTAGTCGGAACAGGGGTGGTGAGGTTGTGTTGGAGGTCAAAATGATCACTGGTGAAACTGTGCACACTGTTGGTTCCAGATACACAGAAACATGTGTTTGTTTGTTTTTTTACACATCATGAAACGGATATCAAATAGTAGCAATAATCTTAAACCATCTGATAAATTAAAAGTACTTTTCCCAGTACCCATTTGTGAGGGGTAGATCTGGTGGGCTAGAGAGTAGCTCAGTAGCACCACTACTGGTGCAGCTGCTGTTGGCACTGCCCACGGACTGCCCGCTGGGGGACACTGTCGGGGTCTGCATGCCAATATCTTTGAGCTGTACTCCCTGTGGTGAAGTTAAAGGAAAACCAAAATCAACAAGGCTACTCTCTTTTTGATTTCATTTGCTTTGTACGTATCTAACAATCTGATTTGGGCCAGTTGCCTTTAATTTTTGTAATTAACTTTCAAAACTCTGTAAGGTAAAAGTATATAAATAATATCCTTATGTACAGTATATAAATAAATTAGGTGTGGCTCAAGACGTTTGTACAGTACTGTATATATTTTAAAAAATATATATATTTTTAACCTTAGGTGAGAATCTTATCTATTAATGAACTCTGCACTTTTTAATAAAAAAAAATCTAAGTGAATTTCAGATATATACTTATAATTATAACAAATAATTATATTTTTTACCATATTTAAACAAAAAAAAAAAAGAACTCAATTTGTTGAAATAAATTGCATTATACATTTTGTACAAATGTATATTTTGAGTTTCATTCTTATCCTTACATTAATTATTATACCTGGATTTAAGGAATCACATTTTTTAAAGGTAAATATTGCCTTTACTTTCAAAAACTAACCAGTGATACGTTGAGTTATCTCACCTTTGCAGGCTGTAATCTGTTGCCCTCAGCCTCCTGAGCCTGCTGTTTCTCATCCCTGCAAACCAATAAACAGAAGTAAACAGTCTGAAACCAGATAGGTCCATCTAAAAATGTTCACATCAAACATCATAATGTGGAAAAGTGTGATCTCATCGACTTGGCATGCCTGAGACGTAGTTGTCAGTGCGAGATTGGCGAGTTTGAGACTAGATGTTGAGGCTAGATGTTTTGAGCCTGGAGCCTCAGATTCCACATTTTGGCTGACAGCAGAATGAGAGGAACCTGAAACTTTTTTTCTGCTGTTGTATCCCATCTACTCTCACTCACTCATCGTCTATACCGCTTTATCTTGTATTCAGGGTCGCGGGGGGCCTGGAGCCTATCACTGGAGGTACACACACACATAAACTCACTCACACACTACGGGCAATCTGGGAACGCCAATTAGCCTAATCTGCATGTCTTTGGACTGTGGGAGGAAACCGTTGCACCCGGAGGAAACCGAATCGAACCCAGACCCTGGAGGTGCAGGGCAAACAGTGCTAACCACTACACCACCGTGCCACCCCCATCTACTCTACGTTTCATTATTTTGTGCATTCTGAGATTTGACCATTATAAAAGGCGATTATTCGAGTTATCGTAGCCCTTCCTGTCAGTTTTGAACCAGGGCACCAAGCTGTTTCCGCCAACAGAATGAGTTTTTTGTCATTATTTTCCCCCCATTCTTTGTGAACCTTTAAGATTTATTGTGAAAATACCAGGAGATCAACTGTTTCCAAAATCCTCAAACCAGCCCATCATCCATAAACCACCATGCCATATCCAAAGCCGTTGAGATCACTGGGAATTTTTTTTTTGTTCTGATGTTTGATGTGAACTTCAACATAAGCTCTTGAGCTACTTTTTGATGATTCTACTACAGTATATGCACTGCACCACCGCCATGTGATTGGCTGATTGGATAACTGCACGAATGAACAGGTGTACATGTGTTCCTAATCAAGTTGGCCGGATGACTGTATCCATGATCCATGTAAAATATAAAAAAATTGCTTCTTACTGTGATCAATATACCGTATTATATCGGCCAGAAATTGTGTTGGTCATATTTCTAGTCCAATCACAGCTGACCAAATTCGACAAAAAAAAATAAATGCTTGATCTAAATCATTCTCACTGTAAACACTCCGGGACAAACTGTTTAATAAGCTGTGCCATGTGGAGTCAGCAGGACTCTTTTTATACTTGCATAATGAAAATGTGCTGTCTGGTAGAGACCTATTTATAAGCAAATGCTTTTGAATATCTAATAACATCTCACTGTGCTACATAATTGCTTTTTTCTTTCAGCATCAGTTGATAAGATTGTAAGGATCGGTTTAACCAGGTGAACCCTGATATAGTGTGTGTTAGATACCTGTTGACGGAGGAGAGCTCTTTGATTTTCTTGCCTTCCAGAGAGGCCAGGTGTTGTTCAAGAGCTTGTAAGAGACTACTTGGGGCCTGGAAGCGATGCAGGTTGAGGAAAAAGAGATATTTCAGACACGTGCATAGACACGGGAGCGCAATACAAAAGCACACAGACATACACTCTCACAAACCCTCACACACAAACCGACATGGAACGACATGGACGCTACTACTATACATACAGGACATAGACTTCTACAGCTGAAAGACTCGCTCTCGCTCACTTACTCATACACACAGACACGTAAGTGCACACAGACAGACAAACAGACATATACAGAGTCACAACGGGAAGTTCTGTATTACTGACATAACCTAATACTCTTCATGAGCCTCTAAAATAAAAAGGGAGACAAAGCAAAAAAGATCCAAATAGAAGATGCTTGTACATGCAAAAAATGTGTTATTTCCCATGCAAGTGTTCTGAAACTTCATACACGGCTTGTGAAGGAAACTGAGATCAAGGACTTCTCAAAGGGGGAGACACAAATTACTAGACTTTGCAACAAAAAAACAACAACAGAGGGACCTATTTTTTTCTGACCATGCAGAGTACATTATGAAGCACAGATTAAAAAAAAAAAAAAAAAAAGCCAAAGCGCAACCTATGAAACTTTGGATTCCACTTGGAGTTGAATTTTGCAGCAAATTGCACATTTTTGTGCGTAGTTTCCTTTGAAATAGTTCAGCAAACGCATGCCCTTTTTATCATCAGGAAGAGGAAATAAATAAATAAAAAACACACACATTTGGAAGCCAAAGCAGGTTATAGAGAGAAAGGCAAATGCTGCATGAGAACATGAGGGTGTGCGTTCGCTGATTGAAATGCAGCGTTCTTCTTCCTTTATGGCCTATAATCAATGAGCTGTACTGGCCGACGAAGAACGTTCACTCTTCACGAGAATGGCCTTTGTTCGTACACAACATTTGCCTTTCAACGACTAGACGTGTCCACTCTGCATGCCAGTTCGAGGGAGGATTTCCATGAATAACAAAAAGAACAGATTTCTCAGACAGTCTAAGAGGACAGAAAACGAGGGAGAGCCCACTGAGAAATCCGAAACAGACGCCATGAAAAGAGACTTGTCTTAAAACAAGAAACGAACGAAAGAGATAGCAAGAAGTTAAGGAAACGGTAACAGTGCTGTAGGAGTGTACAAAAGGCCCGTACTACAGGATCTCTATAGTGGATTTATTTATTTATTTATTTATTTATTTATAAAAAAAAAATTTGGTTATGTTAGTTATGAAATATTTCCAAGCGTTTCTAAAGATGTAACATTACGCAGGCCTTCTGAAAACTGCTTCAGCTGAAGTAAACAAGGCACTCCTTCCATTTAAAAATGTTTTTGACATGGTTAGGTACCACTGTAGTATGCCAGCTCAACACCTTCAGGAGTCCCTGTCTGATGTAAATGAAAATGTCAAAAAACAAACAAACAAACAAACAAAAAAAAGAATAAAAGCCAAATGGTAGCAAACTGAAGGGGGAGATGTGTGCCCAGCACCCCTCTGTCAGTCGGCATGGAGCGTAATTGGCATGAAATGCACAGTCCAGCATAAACTGGAGGCCTATGTTTGGCATGGCTGCTGACTATAAACTTCAGATGGTGCCAGGCAAAGTTTTGTCCCCTGCTCCAGTTTTAAGGCATTCTATTTATTGTGCACATTCACAACTCTTCCCAAAAAGCTATTAAAGCAAAAAATACCCTACCAGTGCAGAGATATATGGCAATGGTGAGCGCCTACAGTATAAAAGCTAAACACTATACCCAAAATCTCTTAGGCACGGACACCATTCGGCTATACATCAGTCTGCACTGGAAATAGAAGCCCTTTAAATTTCTCATGGATTTTACCAGTAAGAAATGGTGGCTTGAAGAGCAAGCACTTAATCTTAACATGATGACACCGCAAACCTCAATAGCCTTGAACGGCCTTTCATTCCTAATAAAGAAAATGCTGTGCTAATACATGGCAATATTCAAGGCATAAGGCTTCATAAATGAGAGCTTCTGGTGACCAGCTTTTAGTACCCATTTACCTCTGATGAAAACAGAAAATGCAAAACAGCACATCAGATTCCCAGGGAGAGCGCGGGTATGGAGTAAGTTTCTGGAGGCCCCTATCCTAAAAGGTCTGGTAGATGAGGGGTAAACATAGAGGAAATGGGGGAGGCTGGGGATGGAGGTCTATGGGGTGAGGTGGTGATGAGAATTTCGGGTGAAGCCACATGGCAGAAATTGAGATGAAATGTGCCACTAACCTGTGAGAGATCTGGGATGTCAACCTGATCAATTCCAACTTGCTGTGACACAAAAAAAGGAAAAGAGGGAGCAGAACAAAAAAAACAAAACAAAAAAAAAGAAAGAAAGAAAAACAATGTGGAACCAAAAAGGTCAAAGAAAAGAAAAGACAACAGAAATCAGAAAAGAGGTATGTGGAGGAGGGAGGAAGAATAAAGAAAAAGAGCCATTACTCCATGCAGCGTTTGTGTGGTGGTTAAAGAAAATATGGCAACTTTTATGGCATGTACAAAGAGATAGATAACAAGGATGTTGGCTTCATGGGTGAGAAAACAATGAAATGACATTTTTGGTCATGTGAACGGAGATGAGAGATTCATGACTAGGTGAGAAACATCCAAAAGAAACACACAACTAATGTTGACTTTGAAAAAAAAAAGGACAAGAAAAAATGGCATACACACATCGTTATACAAATAAAGAAATGCGCTCTTAAAGTCAACTTTAGTCTGTTTTTGGATAGCACTGCACCCAGTTCCTGAAGAGACATATTACTTAGCCAAAAAAAAGACAAAATAATAAAATTTAATCTAGAAATCAAGCAGGATGTGCAGAATTCTTTTTTTTTTTTTTGTTCCAAAAAATACCTCCATACACAGCAAGACATTATGATTTAGAAACAAACAAACAAACAAACAAATAAATAAATAAAGGAACGGCTAAATTCCAGCCATGCGGCACAGTTGTCAAAAAAAAAAAAAAGGACTCGCTTTAATGCATACTCATTTTCTAAAGGCAGAGGACGACATTACTGCACGTTTATCCATCAACCGTTTAGATACAAAACACTACAAAGTCCTCACTCATACTGTACAGTATCTGATCACAGTCCGAGATCTTCCATGTTGACAACTGTGCCCTGCATCTGGACTGCAAAACTGTTCTTTTTTTTTTTTTTCTTTCTGCAAAGTTAAGTCAAATGACTGAAATAGTTGGTCTTCATACGTATAACACATCAATCATTGTTCTTATCGTTGCTGAGATAGACTGAGAGACATTTTGCTAACGCATGCAGTGCAGGCAGCAGAACAGGCAGAATGAAGGGGAACCTTTGGTCAAAGTTGAACCAAAAGCCAAGAGGGGCAGTAATCAGAAAAAAAGGGCCTCAATGCCCGACCAAACCCATGCACTGAGTGTATTCAGAAACAGTTTACCTCTGCCACTTTGAGAAACTCTGAGAGCTTGGTCATCCTGATAAGAAACCTCTTGTATATTTCCAGGGCTTCTTTGCACTGGTGCTTCTTCATATCAAAATATTTCTCTTTGAAACGAAACAAGGCATTTAGTACAACACTGCATGTATACATAATCAATCTCATTTGCATTCCCTTAAATGTCTTATACCACAGCGCTGACGAATTCTTCAATCTGATTGGTCAGAAGGTGTTGATTTATTTTAGAATTCTGGCTTTAGGGCAAATATCTGGTTTATATCAGTGTATTATGCACTTGTTTTAGCTATTTCACAGGATGGATGTGGTCTAAATCTAATAATAATCATGTTAATTATGTTTCATTGCAATGGTACTGTAGCTCAGTGGCATTAGACTACGGATTGGAAAATCCCAGGATCAAACCCCAGCACTATCAAGTTGCCACTGTTGGGCCCTTGAGCAAGGCCCTTAACCCTCAATGGCTCAGACATACAGTATAGTGACATAAAATGCAAGTCGCTCTGGATGAGGGCGTCTACCAAGCGCTGTAAATGTAAATCTAATATTCACTCACTCATCGTCTCCTATCCCACGAGACATAATGTGGGACATATGACGGGGTACACCCTGGACAGAGTGACAATCCATCAGAGGGCACACATACTGTACGATATAAACACACTTACTGTACATGCCCACACTAATTTGGGAACGCCAATTAGCCTAATCTGCATGTCTTTGGACAATGGGAGGAAACTAGAATACCCGAGGGAAACCAACCAAGCACATGGAAGAACATGAAACTCCATGCACACAGGGAATCGAACCCGGACCCTGGAGGTACAAGGCGACAGTGCTAACCACTAAGCCAGTTTGACACCCAAATCTAAAAATAATAATATTATTTATATTTCATTGCTATGCAACAAAGAAAAAATTGAAAGGTGTCTCCAGTACAGTATTAGTAATTTTCCTGCCAGCGATTTAGATTTCTGGTGTTCCAGTGCAAGCACAAGATATCAGTTTTATAAAGAGGATGATAAGGGAATGACTGTTTAAAGCTGCTATATTGTATATTATAAGCAGGGGTTCCACAAATGTAAAATGTAACTATAACCAAGTCATTCTTTAATAAAATAATCCAGTTATTAAGCCAATGCTGTGGTATAAGAGGAATAAAACACTTCAGGCTTGTTTGGTAAAAAAAAACAATCAGCTTGGCTTTATCACACCAATCCATCCATCCATGACTGATGATATTCCTTAAACGAACAGCAACACCAGAAATACCAAAAAGTGGATGTAAACATGAGACTATACTATATTACCTAGAAGGTTAATAACACCCTCGTTGTAAGCAGCAAATATGCGAATAGAGTCCTTGAAGAGCAGCATGAAGGCACCATTGATCACACCATTGGTCAGTACATTAGAGGTGGCCTGGAGGGAGAATCAGAGTAATGCATTTAAGTGCAAATGTTAGGATTGTGAAAGTGCTCAGGAAGACATTGAAATACAAGTCATTCCAAATGGCACTCAGTCTATCAGGTTTCAGAGTTTCTTCAAGTAATACAGTATATGATCAGTATGATCATGTTGTATGTGCAGCCACACCTTTTATCCATATGATATTGAGGATATATTTTTTCAAGCTAAAAAAAACCATATCAATGTAAAGCAATGTAAAGCTTTGCACCTTGCACACAGTCTGGCCAAAAGTATACGGACACCCGCTCAATTATAACCACATTTGTTTTTTGTTTTTTTAAAAAACAGTCCGTTCCTGACACTTTTCTGTTATGATAAGCTTGACTCTTTTGGGAAGGCTTTCCAGAAGATTTTGGAGCGTAGCTGTGAGTAGATTTTTTGTCTACTCAGCCACTGTTGAGTAGACATTAGTGAGGTCAGACACTGTTGTCTGTCAGGGAGATCATGGGATCATGCAGTCGACACCCCAAAGGTGCTCAGTGGGGTTCTTTTACTCCAACCATGACAAACCTTGTCTTCATGGAACTTACTTCATGCTGGAAAAGGTTTGGACCACCTTTGCTCCAGTGAAAGCGAAATCTTAACATATATATGTTATTATATGTGTTATATACATATATATATGTTGTTACATTATATGTGACCGCATATAAATATAGTCTATGCAATTGTGCAGTTCATAATATGTTGCAAACCTTTGGCGGCAAAAGGCCACATACAAGTGTAATGGGAAAATATCCATATACATTTGGTCATATAAGTTTATATATACAGTACAATCACACAACTGTTTAGTCCCAATCCTGCGAGTTCCCATCACATTGCCTGCATATAGAAATGCTCTTACTTTCACTATGAAACATAGCTATGGTTTTTACTGTTGATCTTTTACCATGCAGTTCACCAATTGTTTAACTGATCGCCATTCATGATTTTTTTCTGACCGCATTACTTACACAAAGTTGACGGTTCAGCACTATAATAATATGTTATAATAATAGGTAATAATAATAATAATAATAATAATAATAATAATAATATGTTAGTTTGTTTCAGAAGGGTCAATTTATTCTCCTGCTGCAAGCATAGAGCTGAAACTACTGAAATTGGATTAAGAACTGTCCAATGCATTATTAAAACCTGGAAGAATAGTGCTGAACCATTATCTTCTAGCAAGAAATGTGGTTGGAATTTCTTTCTAAATGATCACGACCCGAGATCACTTAAACCAGGAGTCGGCAACTTTAACACTTAAAGAGCCATTTGGACCCGCTTCCCACAGAAAAGAAAACACCTGGAGCCAGTTATCTAAAATGAAGATAACTCTGTATATACACACGTGGACAAAATTGTTGGTACCCTTCGGTCAATAAAAGAAAAACTCACAATGGTCACATAAATAACTTTAATCTGACAAAAGTAATAATTTAAAAAAATTCTATGAATGTTAACCAATGAAAGTCAGGCATTGCTTTTCAACCATGCTTCAACAGAATTATTTAAAAAAATAAACTCATGGAACAGGCCTGGACAAAAAAGATGGTACCCCTAGAAAATACTGAAAATAATGTGACCAAAGGGACATGTTAATTCAAGGTGTGTCCACTAATTAGCATCACACGTGTCTACAATCTTGTAATCAGTCAGTGGGCCTATATATAGGGCTCCAGGTAGTCACTGTGTTGTTTGGTGACATGGTATGTACCACACTCAACATGGACCAGAGGAAGCGAAGGAAAGAGTTGTCTCAGGAGATTCGAAATTATAGACAAGCATGTTAAAGGTAAAGGCTATAAGACCATTTCCAAGCAGCTAGATGTTCCTGTGACTACAGTTGCACATATTATTCAGAAATTTAAGATCCATGGGACTGTAGCCAACCTCCCTGGACGTGGCCGCAGGAGGAAAATTGATGACAAATCAAAGAGACGGATAATCCGAATGGTAACAAAAGAGCCCAGAAAGACTTCTAAAGAGATCCAAGGTGAACTTCATGCTCAAGGAACATCAGTGTCAGATCGCACCATCTGTCATTGTTTGAGCCAAAGTGGACTACATGGGAGACGACCAAGGAGGACACCATTGTTGAAAACAAATCATAAAAAAGCCACGCTGGAATATGCCAAACTACATGTTGACAAGCCACAAAGCTTCTGGGAGAATGTCCTATGGACAGATGAGACAAAAATGGAACTTTTTGCCAAGGCACATCAGCTCTATGTTCACAGACGGGAAAAACGAAGCATATCAAGAAACGAACACTGTCCCTACTGTGAAACATGGAGGAGGCTCTGTTATGTTCTGGGGCTGCTTTACTGCATCTGGCACAGGGTGTCTCGAATCTGTGCAGGGTACAATGAAATCTCAAGACTATCAAGGGATTCTAGAGAGAAATGTGCTGGCCAGTGTCAGAAAACTGGGTCTCAGTCGCAGGTCATGGGTCTTGCAACAGGACAATGACCCAAAACACACAGCTAAAACACCCAAGAATGGCTAAGAGGAAAACATTGGACTATTCTAAAGTGGCCTTCTGTGAGCCCTGACCTCAGTCCTATTGAGCATCTTTGGAACGAGCTGAAACATGCTGTCTGGAAAAGGCACCCTTCAAACCGGAAACAACTTTAGCAGCTTGCTCATGAGGAGTGGGCCAAAATACCCGCAGAGAGGTGCAGAAGTCTCATTGACAGTTACAGGAATCGTTTGATTGCAGTGATTGCCTCAAAAGGTTGTGCAACAAACTATTAAGTTAGGGGTACCATCATTTTTGTCCAGGCCTGTTCCATGAGTTCATTTTTTTATAATTCCGTTGAAGCATGGTTGAAAAGCAATGTCTGACTTTCACAGGTTAACATTAATAGAATTCTTATTTATTATTACTTTTGTCAGATTAAAGTTATTTCTGTGACCATTGTGGGTTTTTCTTTCATTGACCGAAGGGTACCAACAATTTTGTCCACGTGTGTATAGTTTTTTTTTTTTGTATAAAAAAAAAACTGTAGTGTGTTGCATTTATGAAATCAGTGGACTGCTATAGAGAGAATTTTATTTCTGCATGCAACAAAAACATTTTGAACTCCGAAAAAAAAAGACACTGAGTTGAAGGTTACTTTCAAATAAAATACTCAATGTCTATTTGAGTCCTGCTCGTATTTATTAAATAAAAAGCTGAACCTTTTTTTTCCACCTGCAAACCAAAAATGCCGTCTGCTTCTGTGTGCCGTTAGCCTTTTATCGCGGGTGCTGCAGCGTGTAGTCGTCTGTCAACCTTAATAAATCACTTGCCAGCGGGTGTGGCATATTGGCGATTGTGACAAAAATTAAACATGTTTTATTTTAACGTTACAAGATCACCTGATCTTCAAATTTAGAATTACATTTAAAATCAAATCGTAAAATATCGTTATGTTTAATAATTAAAATAAAAGCATTTCCACACGCACAATGGGAAAAGAATTCAAGGGATTGGGACTAAACAGCTGTGTAAGAAATGGTCTATGAATCTTATCAGAAAAAAGGGCGCCCATCATGCCTAGTGCCTACCGTACAAGCCTGTGGGGGCAGTGCTATGATCTGGGGTTGATTCAGTTTGTCAGGTTTACACTAAGCAATGTTATGTACCCAAAAATTAGGGTACATAAGGTAGCTGACTACCTGAATATAAAGAGTGGCCAGGTTTTTCCAGCAATGCATTTTTTCATCCTTGATACATACTGTACTGTAACCCCATGCAGTGGAAATCTAGGTGCTGAGACCAAAATTGTTTATTTGTACCAGGCTGTAAAAATGTTTTATTTCTGTTGTAAAGTCAGGCTTTTTAACATGGGGGGGGGGGTCAATGGGGATTGACACATTTTTGGAGCCAGCCCCCAGTGGACATTCAAGGACCTGCCGAGAAAATGCACTTCAGCATTGGCATCATTTTTCAAAACCAGAGGTTGCCCCTTGGTAGTGACACACAGTACAAAGTCAGCAGGATGTAAATAGCTACAAATCTAAAGCTGATTTTAAACATTTCTGACAAGGCATACATCAGATACTGGGAGACTTTACCATGGTTTCTCTGCTCTCAATCGGTCTACACATTTTATATCTGAGAAACCATGGTAAAGCTTCTCATGTCTGGTGTCTGATGTATAAAAATAATTTTTACCATAGAGAAGGCAATTTTTATAGAATGGGATTTAATCTACTGTCACACCTTTCAAGCATTTTTACCTCAAAGTCTAGCAGGGCATCCAGCTGATTTTGAATGATAGGGAGAGTCTTCATCAGCTTCTCTGTGCTCATGGTGCGCATCACACCATCAATCCTACAGGACAATGATAGCTTACAGGAGCTTGCACAGAACTATGAATAAAAGTATGCCTATAAAAGGATTCTCTGGCTTGTTGGGTTTTCCAAAAATAAATAAATAAATAAATAAAAATCTATCTTTACTCACCCCCTCTTCATCTTGGTAAAGTCAACTGCAACCAACCTGTAGGACATTGCCCGTTCATTAAGATATCTGCTATATCGTCTGATGTAGGTGGACATGTCATAACCTGTGGGAAATACATAATAAATGGAAAGAGTTTTTATCCTATAATGACTGCCTGAAGAGTGTAGTGTTATTTAAAAACAAATCATACACACCTTGTAATGCCCCTTTATCTATGAAATTATTCAAGTTAAAGAGTGTGCTTCTGGATGCGAGGTATTGGATGAACCTCTATTAAAAGGAAAGAAATAAAATTCGTAAGAGGAGCTCTCAGCAGGTTTGTTAGTACATCAGGAAAAAAACTGAATTTTGATTACTGATTTAATATTGTTGACAAAACATTGATATCATCATTTAAATAGCTTTTAACATGTTCAAATAAACTCAATCTTAAAAATGTCACAGCACATTAGTTAACCCACTATGGACCTATAAATGGTTTCGTTTATGCAATTTTATTCCTGCCCTGTAATTAAGCTCTTTGGTTACCAAGGCAACCGCTACCTTTTGGAACTACTGTATTTCAGATATTCAGCGTACACCATGGTAAGCCACTTTTTAAAATGCACTTTTTTTCAAATATTTAATGGTTATGTTTAATTAAAAATTGGTACTGTACCTGTTATTGCTCATTGTCATGTATAAGTGACATTCTCCAAGATCAAATATTCTATATTACAAGCTATTTATTTGTGGATGCAGTAGGATTATAACACAAGTTTTTTTTTTTTTTTCATAATGTGTCCGTAGAGGGTTAAAAAATCTAATACAATTACATTTTTAACAATGTTGTGACTCTTACCTCATTGCCATACATCATAAGATGATGTGTGGTGATAAGAGTCTTGAACACCACAACCCAGCTTTGACTGGATGTCCTCTCAATCAGCGTGTCGGCCAGATGAGGTATACTCACACTCAGCTCATTGGTGCAATGCATCAAATCTGGTCATTGCACAGAAACAAAGAGAAATAACAGTAACGAAAGAATTCTACAAAGAAAAAAAAAATCAGACACATATCTTGTTGTGTTGCTGAGAATGCCAATGCAAACGTCTTTCCTAACATCCCTGAGGCTTACCTCTGTCCTAAACTTGTTAACGGAGAGCTTAATTGATTACCTGGACCCTTAATCAACTATCTTACAAAGTTATTTGTGAATTAAAGGGAAACACGTCTTGATTCATGAGGTCGATGGACGCTCCCCTCCACAGCTGACCCTTCTAGGTATGTCATCAGCAAACAGTGGAAATTAAATTTTGGGGGAATAAATTTACTCCGGTCGGCTAGAAAGTAAATTCTTCTCTGAAATGTCTTACAAGTTCCCTTTTGGAGAATGAATGGTAATATTCAATAAGCCTAGGGTTTATTTATTCATGAAACATCCATTGAGTGAGGACTTTTTGGGGGCCAAAGTAATTGGAGAGAGGAAAATGGTACAATATTTTAAGACCCTGAAGCAAGTGGAGGTTTAATGATCTTATTCAGAAACAAAATCTTCATTCCACAGTGTACAGATCTACTGCACAAGCCAAGAGCACATGTGCATTATATAGTGTAGCCAAGCTTGAGACTGAATGCAGCGATCGCAGCTTTTTCCTTGGATCTACTGACTAATGCTCTGAAAAAACAACAACAGCTTGATGAAAGATCAAAATTTTGATCTCAAAGTTTTCCTAGACAAATGAACAGCTCATAAAAGATCATTGCATGTCCAGAATGTACTATCTTCCCAAACCTAAAGGAACAATCCACCCTGAATGTTCTGCATATTAATCTTTATTATTAAATCATAATCTCAAATGGTGTACAAGATTTATTTTAGAGTAATGAGTTGTCTTTTTAATCTTAAATGACTTTCATCCACATGGTGGTATTTTTCACTTTGGCTAATGGTTATCTACAGTACTCACAACACAGTTTGGCTACCTGCTGATAGTCCCACCAGGGGGAACACATCTCTGCCTAAAGAGACCAATGCAGCACCGTTTTAGTCCTTCTAGCTCCCTCACTTTCTCTTCTGTACACTTTGCTCAAATAGATTCCCTTTCTGGGCTTCATTTTTCATGCTAATACCACCATCAACACAAAGTAGATCGCTAACGCGCAGAATCCTTGCTCAAACCAATTTCTTGGACCATTCCGTTCTTGAACTTTGAGTCCAGTGTTTGCTCTCTAAGCTTATTCTACACATGATTACTCAATAACATGATATTACACATCAGTAGAACATGTTAAGCAAAAACTCCTTTGTTTTTATTTTAGGAGCGTTGCCAAAAAGCAAAACCTTCTATATTTGATATCATTTACTTGCACTGTAACATCTTCTCAAGGAATAACAAAAAAACATGATCAAAAAAAGTGAACATCACTTTGAACAACACAAAAATTTCAATATAATGATATTTGATGTGTTTCAGGGAGACGGCGTCCTTTAAAATGGCATTACCCCAAATGGTTGGCTATGTAGTGACATAGTTTATTATATTTTTGACAGAATAGTAAGCATTCTTTCTGCATCGAATGTGATGAAATGTTCTGGGTATTTAAACATTAATTGATGTGCAATTCAGACACAGTATAAGCTCTCCAAACCTGCATTGATAGTCATCGGCTTGTCAGGAGCACTGAGAGCAATCGAAAGCAGCACACAAGCAAAAGGTGTTGTGCAAGTCCTCTTTTTTTATATATTTTTTTTTTTGGGGGGGGGGGGGGGGGCATTCAGATATGAACAATTTGGATATGCCCTTGATATTATAGGTCTTCACTATTGTTATTACTATTTTAATTAAATCATGCATGTTCGAGATGTGGGAGATTCTGGGATGGTTAACAAATCAAAGCTTTAATGCAGATACCTATATTATTATTATTATTATTATTTTAATCAAACCATGCACGTTTGAGATGTTTGGAGATGCTGGACTTGTAACAAATTAAGTCTTTAATGCAGATAGCTATAATGTTGTTGTTCATTATTATTATTATTATACATGCGATTGGATTAATCAGAATGAGAGGGTTATTCAATTCAACCTAACCCTGCCCTGTTGACAATAATGGCATTCCTCAGGAGCATTTCCAGTGTTGCAGTGAGGCCTCACTGGTATTTTTTGTGTGATAAGTGTGTGATTATAGCCTACTGAACGGCCCTAAAGGGGTCCTTAAGGCTTTATGGGCTGGCTGCCTTTGCTACTCTGACCTTGAGTATAATTGGAAATGATAATTGGTGCCTATTAGAAACGATAGAATCAATAGGCTGTGAGTGAGGAGGGGAAGGAGAAAAAAAAAAATTCAATAATGCAATAAAATCGACCTATGAAGGCCAGCTGACGGTGAGGCGAGATAAATGTATGGGACTTAACCTACAGTCAAGGTGCTTCTTCTTGGGCGCGCTGACTTCGTGCGTCGTGGCCTTGCACACTGCCTTGCTGATGGCCGAGCCGCTCATGCTGTGCTGCGCCGCGGCGATCCTGTCCGTGATGGACTGTCCCGACATGATCGGCTCTTCGATGTGAGCGTGTGCGTGAGAGTGTGTAAAGAGAGAGAGAGAGAGAGAGATCGCCTTTCAGTCAATGGACGTATTCACTGCAGGGGTGGAGAGCGCGCGCGCTGCATGCGCACAGGATGCGCTGACATTCAGACGAACAGCGTGCCGATCAAGGACGTACGCGCGCCCTGAAAAGCCCCCCGACGATCCGCAAAGTGATGAGCGATCGAAACGCGGTGCGCCTTGCGTTACTACAGTACTACCCGCAATAGGACATCACTATGGTGACTGCTACCCTCCCGCGCCGCCGGTTAACCATGTAACTGCTGCCGCTCCGATAAGACTACTAATCGCTCCGATTTACGCTCTCTTCTCCTCCTCCTCTTCTTCTTCTTCTTGTTGCAGGTGAGTTGATGATGAGGTAAAGCTTTTCTCAGGACGCCGCAGAGCAGATCAGCTTCAGGATCAGGATCAGCTTCAGGATGAGGATGAGGTTCAGGCTAGCTGCTTCAGTATCATTGTCAGATTCCTTCAGCCTGCATCACGAGCACACGATCGTCCAAAATATCACCCAGTCTCACCCCAAGATGCGAATTCAGCATTTCAGCATTTCAGCATCATGGTACCCCAACTGAACAAATCCAGCGTTCGCCTCCTCCGATTCAGAGCCGGATGCTCAGCTCGGCGCAAAATGGCAGAATCAGGTGACCTGAGAAAGAGGAGGAGGAGGAGGAGGGATGATGGTGAAAAAAAAAAGGGGGTGAGGGTGGGGGGTGGCGGGGGGTTGGTCTGTCTATCCGGGGTGGGCATCTTAAAGTGAAATTTTCATTATGCACTAAAAAAAAGAAAAAAAAAAGAAAAAGAAAATCCATTTCCCTGATTTTTATTTCACACAAAGTGCCTGTCTTAGCCAATAAATCACAGATTCATTCACAAGACATGGTTTCAAATGCCTTTATTGACCTCCACTCCAGCTCCCAAACTGTTCAGTTCATCTCCATGTACATGTACATGAATGTGGCACAATAAATAAAGTCAATAAATACAGCATATCAGCAGTGAATAAAGAAAAAGAAAAAAAAAACCCAATAAACAATAGTATTTAAATAAATGATCATATATAATATTTGACAGATACTGTATAAACCTGTGCAACATTGATTTGGCTATTGTGAAATCACGGGGAACAGGCTTACTGCCCCATTTCTCTCACTATTACATAAAACCCGAAGTGGTCGCATCAGATTTTTTTTTTCTAATTTGTTAATTGTGTGCACATTTTAGGAAAAACCAGTGAACACATTCGAAGAAAAAAAGAACAAAAAAAAAAAAAAAACAAACAGGATGAGTCACTTTTCTAGTTTGTTCGCTCATTTGACTTAATTGTGCATACAATGGTAGTAAAAATGACCGATTGTTTTATCGTGCGTATAAAAGTATCAGAAGTAGTCTTTTTTTTAAAAAATGGAGAACGTTTGTTTATTTGGAATAAGCAAGAAATTTTCAAGTAAATCACCTGCACTGTGCAACCCCAACAGCCCCAGCTTAACAGATTGCTACTCATACAACGCAAATAATACTGTGTCCTGGTTTGTTCTTCATTAAAACATTTTTTTTGCATTCAAAGATTGATAAAGAAAAAAAAATGTGTTTCAGTCAGATTTGCTCCATTCCTTTTCCATGCACCATTTGAAATCTTTCACTCTAAAATTAACCAAAATTGGGGGTTTGAACAAAAACAAGCAAAAAAATTAAAAAAGAAAAAAGACAAAAAAAAAGACAAACATAACTTCAGTATTGTTTCAACCTGCAGTGCATTAGAACTGGAACACTTTGCTAGCACACCATGACACACTCTCAATTGCCATTCCATTGTTTTGGATTAGTATATTGACACTAATTGGACTTTGCTTTGTGTGTTATGTGCTTTACTGATTTGCTGAGTAAACCCACATCTAATTGGTTTTGGTTTTTGTTTCTGCTGATTTCATGTTGTTTTGTGTCAGTGTGGATTATCCGGCTACCTGCTGTGACAAAACTCTCACTGATGCTAGATGCATTTTGCCTTGTATTTTTTGTTCATCTCTATTGGTTTGATATAAAGTAAAGGCAAGATTTGAAAAGACACGTTAAAAAGCAAACATTATTATTATTATTATTATTATTATTATTATTATTATGCTTTGGAAACTTGTTTGTAACTGCACATTAAGGGGTGCAAATATTTTACCCAACCCCTTGAAATATTCATGTCAGAGCCATTTTTCTTACTGTTTTTTTTATTGTAGTTTGTATGGTTGTAAATTCAAAAGTAAGCACCATTAAATGTCATGGTTGGTTCCATGAGCCAATTCTTTAACCCTTAACTGCTCAACTATCTAAACTATAGATTATAGCACTAAATGAGGTAAATGTTATTGCATAAACAGGTTAACTATCGATCATTTGGTCCACCAGCCTGGACAATCACAAAAGCAGCCTTGTAAATTTTCTTCACAGAGCCTTTGACTGTGCATATACTCTTATCAGTTACTGGACTTGTACTGTAGATGAAATGCTATAGGAATATAAACCAGCAGGGTGTTTTTTTTTGTTTCTGATGCTTTACTGCAGTGCCTTATCTTAATTGCTTTTTGAGGATGAAGCTAGCAACTCTGTGCCCCTTTCTCACGCTCCTTCTCTCTCTCTCTCTCTCTCTCTCTCTCTCTCTTGCTCCTCCTTGCCATCAGTCTTACTACTTGGTACATGTAGAGCATTTAGCTTTGCCATGATCTTTGGTGTTGTTGTTGCCAGACAGGGTCACTGTGTTTGGGTCCGTCTCACTGACAGCGTTCTCCTCGTTGGCCAGTATGTTTTCCACCAAGCACCTGATTGCTGCTTCAATATTGGTGTTTTCCTATGACAAGCAAGAGTCACAGATAAGAATGTGCTTTGGATTTAGTGCTTATTACACAGCACCCTCAATCTGTAGTAAAACACATCAGCCTACAGACAACACTGCCAATTCTTACACTTATATAAGAAAATAAATTCAAGCTTTGAGGCCTTGGGAGTTATATAGTGTAATAAATGTAATAGCATTTTATTTAAAATGCATTTCAATGTTCTGAAGACATTGAAGAACAGAAGAAAGTACTGTATATAAGGACAAATAAATGTCTGACGGGCATGTAGGGAGGAAAAGCATAATCATAAAACTTTCACAGAAATATGATGGTGCTTTCGTTTGAAATCGATGAAAGTCCTGCTCATGGACATTTTATGGACACATGAAATGAAACGAAAGGATGTGGACAAAGCCTGGCAGAGTTCTTAAGGTGAAAGGAAGCTTTCTTGGTAAATAAAAATTAAATGACTGCGAGGTGTCTATAGCCACAGCAAGGCTTCTGACCTGAGCAGCTGTGGATGTAATAAAGGAGAGGGTTGATTACTCTTCAGATTTGCATTTGTTGAGCCTCATAAAGTTTACACTCCAGGGGTCAACCAATGGACAAATATCACATATCAACCAGTACTTGCATGTCAGTTTCTGTATAATGCATGTACTGCCTAAGATCAATAATCACTATATAAAGAAGTTAGCCATGGGCAACACTGTGAGAAAGGATTCGGATATTAAAAAATAGCAATTAAAACAAATTTCTGTCCACCTCAGAGATAAGAGTGGAACCAGAAGAGTCCAGGTTTGTTCTTTTACCATGTGCTGTGCACAGAAGAGGGTGATGTGATTTACACACCCGTCAGCCAAAATGACAATCATGTGACCGCAGCAAATTCTACAGCACTTAGGCAGCAGTTAAGTCACATGATATAAGCGCCTCCTTTTGTCAAAGCACAAGGTTTAACTTTCGTAACAATTCAATCTGCTTTTACGATCCATTTCTCTCTCGTCTTACAGTATACAGTATATTTCAAATGTAGGTCACTGCAGAGCAAACTACTTGGAAAAAGCTCTGGCCTCCAGAGTTCACACAGCAGGGTGCTAATATTTATTCGAGGAGATGCTCTGGGTCCTGTTCATACAGTTCCTGTCTCACACACCCCTGTGTGTTTAATTAGAGAGGACCTGCGAGTTGAAACACATGCCCTCTCTAAATTGTGATACGTGTCCGTGTGGTTCATGTCACAGTAACACAGAGGCACGATCATCAAACACTGACCTCTGAATCATCTCAGTGTCAATCCACATCACCGGGCCATTTATTTGAAGCTCAAATAATAGTTGAAGCAACATTTGGTCAACTTTGTTTAAAATTCCTTCACGGATTCAAAGATTAGCCAACCAGGCTGAATTAAGCCGAATAACGCTTTCTGGCCATAAAAGCTCATGTCTGGCAGACGTCATTGATGTTATGTAACAATGACTCGTGAAACACATTATAAAACCCAGAAACAATGAAACACTCACACTCGGTTCCCTTTTATGTGCACCGGTAATTGTCCACTCACCTTGGCTGATGTTTCAAACCAGCCCACGAATCCGGTTTCTTTGCAAAATGTGTCAAGTTTGGGAATCTGAGTAGATAGGCCGTCTCGTGACTGGTCGGATTTATTGGCCAGCAGAACAGCTGGGACCGGTTTGCCATTGCTGAGGGTAACCTTTGTGTCCAGATCATCTTTCCACTTTGGTACCGCCTCAAACGTTGATGCTCTGGACACATCGAATACTATCAGAGCTCCTACAGCCTCGCGGTAATACACCCGTGTCATATTGCCATAACGCTCCTGACCTATAAAAAAAAGGGGTAAATACTAGTTCACAAATTCCAGTGTTTAGTACATGCATTATGGTAATTTTACATTTCTGATGGAAAACGTTAACATGATTTGTTTTTCAGTTTGTGTGAGGAAAATGTCTTTATCTTTGTATAAAGCTTCTAAAATGAAAGAGATCAACGTACTAAATTTATTTGTAAACAATCAACATTAAACATAATTATAAGCAGATACATTTATTATTAATAAAAGAAAAAAAATCTTATTTAAAATGTGATGTTATTCATCAACAAAGACCAAATGCAAGTTTTCACATCACACCTCTTTGTCATTATTTACTTCCCTTCAACAGTCATGTTGTGTTTTATTACATACATAAGGCTCTAACAGTGCATGCTTACTAAATATGAAAAAGATCAAGTCATCAATAAATGTAAGGTTTGGAGTCCATATGAGCAATATTAAATCGGATTAGGATCTGGAATTCAAATCTGATTCATGAAGGTACAAGAATACATTATATACAATTATTATAAAATAAAAATCTACAATTATTATACGACATTATTATGCAACAAAAAAGCTACAAACAAAAGTCTTACCTATTTCTTATATATATTATATGAATCAGTTCGAAAATATTTTATAAGCCAAAACATACATCTAACAAAAAATTTAATGTTACAAAAAAACTAATAAAAAAACAAATTAGCAAATGAGCAATGGAAGGAAGAAAATTTCTTTGGGCTCTGCATAGGATTTTTTTTTAAAGTAGAACCTGTTTATGCCTTATTTCTGAAGGCATCTTTGCACAGAATTTCTTTGCATGTGCTTTAGACATTTACACAGCATTGTTTGTTATTCAAAGTACAGTATATGTGTGAAGTTGCCTGACACAAAAGTTCTTCCATGACAACTAAATGCAATTAAAAAAAAAATAGTTTTATCTTCTGATGTTGACCCAGAAGTTGGCAGTTACTACTGATATCATAGATCAGCTTATGGACGTGGAATTTCTTTTCTTTTTCTGAAAATTAAGCTAGGGTGGGGTTTGTGAATCGTTAATTTCTAGTTAGAAATTTCTAGTTATCTTACTCATTTTATAATGCAGCTAAGAGAAGCAAGAAAAGAGAAAGAAAGAATGAATGAGACATGAGACAAAGAGGCACAGAAAAAAAGGGCCCTTGGCTCAACTCCTAAATCTCATGTGACTCTCCACATGCATGCAAGAAGCAAATAGACACCCATCTTTTTTTTTATAATAAACTGGATGCACCAAATTAGTTTTCGAATAACAACTACTACTTGTTTTCTTCTTTGCATATTGGAATATGCCCAATTTCACACAAAAACAAGAAGCAAAAATTCCAAAAATATTTACAATAAGCCTGGATAGTTTATCAATCTGAGGGTGGACTGGCCCAGAGACAAAAAGCAAGGAATCTTGAAAAATTCCCATTTTGCACAACAAGGTTGAAAGACATCGTCTCGCTGTTCGAACACTCTCATTCTATGCCTTTATCAACAAAGTCTTAATAATACCTTAAAATAAATAATTACATTTAATAATTAATAATGCTTTCAACCTTACTTGTTCAATATTTAAGAACATTCGGTGTGTACATTTTACCATGAAACTATGGAGGTGTTAACTTTTTTTGTGCAAGTAAAAGAAGATGTAGAACATACAAACATGCAAACCAAGCGATGTGATGTGACTGCAGTTGTGATGTGATATATGATGTAATATGTTACGTGTGATATGTGATATGTAATGTAATATGTGATGTGCACATATAATGATATGTATAACTTTAAAAAAAAAAAAAACTTATTTAACTTTTTTAATTCATTAACTTTGTTGATTAAGGAGTACTAGATACATGGGTGTAAAAACACAGACAAGTGCAACATTTAATGCCTGAAACATTTCAATACAATTTTAAACTGCTGAATCATATCACATATTTATTATTATTATCAACAACAACAATAACAATAATAATAATAATAATAATGCATTAAAGGCAATCTTACCTGCAATGTCCCACAGCTGAAGGCGGATGACTGTGTGATTGTCCCAGGTCAGCACTTTCAGCGCGAAGTCGACGCCGATGGTGGCGCGGTAGTGCTGTGAGAAGATCTGATGAACATATCTCTTAATAATCGAGGTTTTTCCAACTCCGAGGTCTCCGATCACAAGAACCTTAAACAAATGTTCTTGCTGCATGACTGTAATTTCCACTAACGCAAGAAACACGAGCACTAAACTGGGTTACTGGTTATTTCCAGAAGCGTGTATAAACTTAGACATTCTTTAATCGCTTAGAAAAAATAAAAAACAAATTAAAACTGGAATTATTCATCATCAATGAGACTAATACGATTCAAAATATTTACTATTTTAAAAAGTGTCTTATCTTCTTATAAGAACTGCATTCTCATTCTCTGTAAGATGCATTAAAACACCCTACTACACTTGAAGAGTTCAGAGGATTGTGTACCTTCTCGGCTCCCGTAGTATGAAGCTGCCGAGCCCCCGACCTGTGCTTTCATATATAGCGAGGGGCGGGGCGAGGGATGGGGGCGGAGCTACAGCGCCCCTCGGCTCAGCTCAGTTCAGTTAAAAAAATTACATTGTTGCCAAAGCCTTTATAAAAAAGTAGATTACATTATAAATAACATTTATAAACATTATAAACATATTAAATATAAAAGAAAAACAACAACAAAAATAAGCAGCAATATTAACAAAAACTAAAAAATCAGTAACTCAAAAGCAGTGATGTTAAATTATGAGTAGTTGGGGTTAGAGAGTTGTGGATGTGTGTGGATGCTGTGTCTCACACTGTGTCTCACTGTTTCTCAGTCTCTCACACACACTATATGAAGAAAAAAGTACCTGCAATGTCACTGGTTCGCCTTTTGCAGCTATAACAGCTTCCACTCTTCTTGGAAGGCTGCCCACAAGATTTTGGAGTGTTTCTGTGTGAATTTGTTCCCATTCATTCTGTAGAGCATTTATAAGGTCAGGCAGTGATGTTGGACAAGAAGGCCTGGCTCACAAACTCCATTCCAGTTCATCACAAAGTTGATCGATGGGGTTGAGATCAGAGCTCTGTGCGGGCCAGTCAAGTTCTTACACACACAACTCATCAAATGCACAGTCATGTTGGAATACAAAAAGGGCCTTCCCTAAACTGTTTCCACAAAGTTAGAAGCATAGCATTGTCCAAGATGTCTTGATATGCTAAAGCATTATGATTGCCCTTCGCCGAGGATAAGGGGCCTGATTAAAACAATAATGATCAGATGAATAATTAACAGGTTTGGCCAAATACTTTTGTCCATATAGTGTATTTTGCAGCAAAGGCAGCAGTGGGGCCTTCTCCTAAAAGCATTCTCATTTTTTAACATCTGTCAATTTGGGAAAATGTTGGATTTAGTGTGTGATGTTTTCAGTGCTTGCACACTGATCACACGGTCTCTGCTCTCTGGGCAGCCAGGTTCTCCATTCTCTTCAGAATATATTTTATTTCATCTCAGTGAATGTATTATCATTTTATTTGTAATTATTATTAAAACATGTATTATTTAGTTAACAAATCATTTAAAACAAATAACAAATTGTACAACATAACAAACCCCTTCCAGTACCTGTGTACAAAAAAAAAAAAAACACTGAATGTTTTTTATATCCACATTTTTTTCACGAACGTTTCCAAGGCTTACTGTAGTACCTGGGGATCATGGTCATATTTTAAGAAAGAAACACCACTGACACAGAGTTAAAAGGGACACCAGCAAAGAGTAAACGATTCTGCAAAGAAGAGTCATAAACTGGCACTAAACACTTTAGAATTAAAATAACTTTGACAAGGGACAGTTGTTTGAAAGATGGCAATCATATGATTTCTAGGAACTTCACATAAATGTGCAAAAATTAAGCTTTACTTCTTGCAATGCTTCTTGGTTCATGCAAATGCAGCGTTTTATAAAAATCATCCTTTTAAAACAAAACAAACACAAAAAAACCCACACACACATAGGTGTCAGCTCCTCATATTTGGTGGGTTTCTGCCAAGTACTCTGGTTTCCTCCCACAGTCCAAAGACATGCCGATTAGGCTAATTGGTGTTCCCAAATTGTGTGTGTGTGTGTGTGTGTGTGTGTGTGCGTGTGTGTGTGTGTGTGTGTGTGTGTGTGCGTGTGTGTGTGTGTGTGTGTGTGTGTGTGTGTGTGTGTGTGTGTGTGTGTGTGTGTGTGTGCACCCTGCAATAGATTGGACAAGGTGTACATTGCCTTCTACGATCAGATGAGCGACCATTAATGGGCCAAGCATAGCTCAATGGTTAAGCCATTGGACTACAGGTCAGATGATCCCAGCTTCAAACCTCAGCACCACCCAGGTGCCACTGTTGGACCCTTGAGCAAGACTGCTCAGATAATGACCTAAAAAAAAGGCTGGATAAGGGCAAATGCCATAAATGTAAATTAATTTACATTCATTAATTTATGAACCAGTCTCCATATTCCACACTGTTGTACACCGCTATATAATGTTACAATATCTGAATTTTTACTATCTTACAACACAGCTATAATATCTTAGATTTGGGTGCAATAGCAACTGTGCAATAACACCATTTGAAGCTGCAACATTATCCAAGTGCAATTCATTACAACAGAACTGTGCAATAACATTATAAACTGTGCAATATTAGAAATGACAACTTTTTAAACTGTGCAATATTACCCCTGTGCAATTAGTTGAAACTAGTGCAATTTGTTTGTTTGAAAGTGCAATTATTGTTTTGTCTTTATTTATTTTTTTCTCTCTTATATTTATACACTGTTTTTTATCTTGCAAAGTTTTTTCTTTCCTTGCTGCTGTTACATAGAAATTTCCCAGCTGTGGGACAAATAAAGGGATATCTTATCTTATCTTATCTTATCTTATCTTACCTTAATATTTTTTATCATTATAATTTTAATAAATACTTTTTGTAATTCAGAAATATTCATACACCAAATATGTATATTTTTTTCATGAATATCATTAGTTATAATTACACAAATTTGCCTTACGAACATGGCAATGTACAGCAGGTTATTCCAAATTATATGCTGTAAGGTGATAATTGATGTCTGAGTTTTTTTTTTGTTGTTGTTGTATTTTTGATTTCTTAAAAATGTACACAACTATTGTCACGGTACAAATGAATAAAAAAGGGGTTTAAAACAATCGACAGTCTGCTTTTATGACATATCTCCTTTTCACGGAAAAAAAATGTTTCCATTAGAATAAACTCCACCCAAAGGACACATCTAACCCCGTATCGATCGCACCATCTGCACAGACTCTTATCTGTTATCTGTTCTGGTGGGGGTGAACTATTTGGCCAGCCCTGCTGTAGTAGGCCTGAAGAAGAGATCCTCCCACACACACTGTAAAACCTCTAGTATGCGCTCAGACGTCAGTTCGCGCGTCACTGCGCCACATCGCGCGCCCCCCCGCGTGCTGCCCCGTGCCCGCGCGCTTTACGGTAATGGTACTGATGAGGGATGAGTCAGGCTATATGATGATGCTGATGATGCTGCCATTTCATCAGCAAATTTTACAAACATTCTTTCATCCATTATTATGAGATTGAAGGTTCGATTTTGCAAATGGATTAAAAACCAGCTTTGATCTTAGATTCGATCACGCTCCTGCTTCATGATTGTGCTTCTCGGTATGATTGCGGAAACTAGTTGCATAGGCTGTTATTTGTAACAAAACCCTGCTCGGATGTGAGTGTGGAGGCTTTGCTTGGGGACGCGGCTTGTTTTCCAAACAATGAAGACGATGGGTTTTGCCTTTGCAAGACATTAAGAGGCTTAACTAAGGTATTTGCGGTGTTTTATTACTCCTTGATTGTGCCTTAATAAAGCGTGTGTGTATGTGTGTGTGTGTGTGCGTGTGGTGTTTGGCCTGAGTCGCGCATTTTGCTGAACACTACTTGCCTGAAGATACAGTTTGGACTCAATTTGCAGGCCTGCAATGGACAATAAAGTATTATCTACTCACGTTCATTAGTAGAAATTGTGAAATAATCAATGCTTTGATCGTCTAAAAGCTTTGCATGCTTTTGCATGATGCATTAAACTGCAGCATCATTCCGGCGTAGCAGCCTCATCACCACCACCACACGATCCACTGCCATTACAACCCTGATGGTCCTGATGCTGTGTTTCTGAGCTCAGAGTCAAAAATGGCAGGTGGAGACTGGTGGTGGTAGCTTGCAGCTCTAAATCTGGGAGCTTCAAACATGTTAAGACAACTTCAAACACTTAATTGCTAATCTATTATGAGATCTTTATCTAAATAAATATATATGTTTGATTTGGTTTTAGACTATAGATTAGGCTGCAGAATAAACAAGCTTATTGTTTAGATTACTGTATCAACATATTACTGGCACTAAGAAGACAAAATCAAAATGTCTAAACTATATATGTGTATGTGTATAAAGTATATGTATATATAAAATCCAAGGAATGTGCAAGAAGGCAAGTGCATTAGAACAGAATTTGTCCTGGCACCCCTAACCAGTCAGTGTAATGCATATACAATAATGTGTAATATTTTTAAGCCTCCCAGTCTTTAATCATTAAGCATATCATTTAGTAACTACTACAAATTTGGCGGCACGGTGGTGTAATAGTTAGCAATATGGTGTCACACCGCTTGGGTCAAGGGTTCAGTTTCACGCCTCTGGTCTCTGTGCGTGGAGTTTGCATGTTCTCCCCATGCTTGGTGGGATTCTTTTCAACGACATGCAGATAAAGTTAATTCCATGTGTGTGGGTGGGTGTGTGTGCCCTGTGATGAACTGGCACCCTGTCCAGGGTCTACCCCGCCTCGTGCCCTAAGTCCCGTGGCAACCCTGTAAAGGATGAGTGGTTTAGATGAATGAATGAATATTACAAATTACTTGATGCAAGTAATAGGGTAAGTATTAAAGGAATGTTCCCTCCTTAAAAAATAGTTCTTACAGAGAACTTTAAAAATGAATGGATATTTTTTTCTATAATCAAATTCCTCTTTGGAAGCCTTTCTAATACATAAACACTAAGTTGTTGTGAATAATGAAAGAATCATTAAAAGCTGCACGTTTTCTAAAGTAAGATATGATTAGATTAAAAGGTGATATGATTGAATCTGGGACTTTACATTTTGGAGTAAAATTAGTTAGCAGTGTCACCTTGTACCTCAAGGGTTGGGGGTTTGAATCTCATCCCTAATCTGTGTGTATAGAGGATGCATGTTCTCCCTGTGCTTTGTGGGTTTCCTCTGGGTACACAGTATTCCTCGACAATCCACAACAAAGAGAGATGCATTGTTGGCTGATTGGCATTTCCAAATTGACATGTAATCGTATGTGAGTGGTTGTGTGCGTCTATGTGTGCATACGGGTTGCCAGAGATCAGGGTTTTTAGTAGCGTAATCCCCTACAACAATGACTGTTAGAGTGAAATCAGAGATCATGGTGGGCAACCACTGCTTGGATTGATGGACTGGACAAAATGGGAAACATAATATGTGCCACAAGTAAACATAATTAGAAATAATAGGCAGTTAGACCAATAGAAACACTTCTATTTTCCAGTTCATTTCATCTTGCCAAGCAATTATATCACACTGATATTTCCCAATGGATTTTGGTATTAAAATCCTCTGAAAACTACAAATGTAGTAACTCTGTGTCTGTCATATGCCTTGTGCATTAATGTGCATTATGAAACTTTTTAATGTTACTATTACTTAATTTCATGTTCCTGATGAAAATGTTACAGCTGATTTCTTTCTTAAACAGTGCAGCTAATAGAAGAAGAAGAAAAATCAATTATTAATGATTACATTTTTAATTTATTTTCCTGTTTACTGCTCAATCCAGTAATCAATAAAAGAAAATTACTTTTTTTGCACTGCATTGTATCTTTCCACTTAATGCACCTTTTGACCATTTTTTCCCTTATAGATCTCATGAGATATGGAAGCTATATGGCTATACCAGTTCCGACTGATCGTCATCGGCGACTCGACAGTGGGCAAGTCTTGTCTGATCAGACGTTTCACAGAGGGGCGTTTTGCGCAGGTGTCTGACCCCACAGTTGGAGTGGATTTCTTTTCCCGTCTGGTGGAGATCGAGCCAGGCAAACGCATCAAATTGCAGATCTGGGACACAGCTGGACAAGAGAGGTTCAGGTATGACTGATCTTCTGAACTTTTGATGCATCCGATTACACATACGAGTAGAACCTGAGTGAAGTTCACTTTGGTTTCCTGATTCTGCTATAAACGTATAAGGTTTTTAGTTTATACAGTAATCCAAAAGTGGCCAGAAAGTCCACATCAGAGCCCTGACTGGGAGGAGGAGTGAAGGAACGCTGTGAGTGAAGGAACGTATTTCCACTTTTGATTTGCTCACATGCAAATTCTCACCCACCACCACCCATCTGCTATATGACAGCTATCAAGTCCCTTAACTGGTTCCTCTGAGACATATTAAGCCAACAAGCCTTCTCAGTGGTAATTTTCTCGCCCGCCATGCAGAAGGCCTGGGTTCGATACCCAGCCAGTGCCCAAACCCCAGCCAAGTGCCGCTCCCAAGCCTGGATAAAATGGGACGGTTGTGTCAGGAACCATGTTGTGTTCACAGGGCAGCATAACACAAGCAAAGAAACGCACTGTATGCTCTCCTACAGTATATAGTCATGTGTTCACAGATGCCTGTGATTAGCTAGTGTCACTGTGATTGACAGGGAAGAAACGGTATGCCGTCCATCCCAGCTAGAGAGCATGTCCAAATTTGCTCCAAAGCTTTCGTTTGAACCTGATGTATTCTGATCTGCTCGATGTCCCTTTTCTTTTTTTTTTTTTTAGGTCTATCACCAGAGCTTACTACCGTAATTCAGTGGGAGGCCTGCTGCTGTTTGACATCACTAACCGTCGCTCCTTCCAGAATGTCCACGAGTGGCTGGAGGAGGCGCGCAGCCACGTGCAGCCGCACAGCATCGTCTTCCTGCTGGTGGGCCACAAGTGTGACCTGGAGCCGCAGCGGCAGGTGAGCCAGCAGGAGGCAGAGAAGCTGGCGGCCGCCTACGGCATGCGCTACGTGGAGACGTCGGCGCGCGACGCTATTAACGTCGAGCGGGCTTTCACAGAGCTGACACGTGACATCTTTGAGCTCGTCAAACGCGGTGACATCACTATCCAAGAAGGCTGGGAAGGGGTGAAGAGCGGCTTCGTGCCCAACGTGGTGCACTCGTCTGAGGAAGTGACCAAGAGCGATCGCCGCTGCCTCTGCTGATTGACCGTGCCCTGCAGCCGCCATCATGCTTCTCCTCCGCAAACCTTGTCATATTGTGCTCCTTTAGCTTGGCCTCTTACACTGCCTTGTCGATTGGTGAGCTCCTGAACACAGCTGTAAATAGCAGAACCCAGATCCATTTTAGGACACGTCTAGGTTCCTTCAACTCCACTCCTGAGTAGTTCTGCACAAACACAGGCCTTGATCTTGTTTAAATATCAGTTTAAAGCCACATTTTTAGTGTAAAAGAGAGAGAGCTCTGAACTAAACTGGATGGACCGTGCACAGAAGAAAGTGGAACCAGGAAGAGTGTTACATTAGGAATCTTTAAATAAGTGAATGCATTGCCTCCTTGACGTTGTCTTGGTCTTTTGAACCCAAGACAAATTCTGACATAGGTGTCCTGTTGGAGAATCATACAAATCAAACTGTCACCACATCTTTTTCAGTTGGCACATTGTGTTTTACATTATTATTATTATTATTATTATTCTCTATTTGCTATTTATATCATTTTAAACAATCTGATCTGTGTCCACAGGAATCATGCAGTGAGCTTTTTATTGAGCTTACTTGCTTATCGGGTTTGCATATCTAACTCCATTACTGCTGTGAATACAAACTTCATAATTTGGTTATTCATAAAGGAATCACTCACACGGAGTAACTTCTGACGTTTGACTATTAATCGTGGTGTCGAGTTGGAACATTTCGGAGATTTGAAGAAGCTCAAGGTTGTAACACAAACACCGGTCACCTGTCATTGGTCGCGTTCTGTTCAGAAATTTGACACAGCTTTTAAGATGACATCTTATTGTCTTATCCTCGCTATTATTCTAGCATCTTGTCTCTTTTCCTTTTCTGATCCAGTCTTTAAACGAACATTCGGAATGGGATCTTCTTTAGAGCTTTAACTCTTTCATATCCATGGAAAAAAAATGTATTGTTTGACTATTAACCAATACATTGTCATTTAACAGGTTGAAACAACTATTAGCTATGTATTTATTGATCTTGTATGAAAGATAAAATGTAATACCAATAAAATGTGACATGAAAGATTATTAATGAAAGACAAGCTCCTGTCTAAGTTCATTGTTTATTCTGCTTCAGGTTTTAAGATGTAATCTATATGTGTCACTCACTTTTCATCTATACGCTTTAGCCCGTATACAAGGTCACGGGACCTGGAGCCTATGGCAGGGAACTTAAGGCACAAAGCGGGGTACACACCGGACAGGGTGCCAAACTATGGCAGGGCGCTCAAACACTAAGACGCACAGATAGGCGGGAATCGAACCTGGACCCTGGACAGTGCTAAACACTAAGCCACCATGCCGCCCGTATATATATTTCAAGTTCAGGATTTCAGATGTTTTTTTTTTCTTCTTCTCTCTGATGTTCCAGAGTGTGTCCAGTTAATCTTTTGTTGATAAAAGAATAAAAAATAATAATACAAATGTAGTATACAGCTATACAAGCTGTTCTTTATTTGCTTCACACACTCTCACACAACTTCATCTCACCCAGGCATTCTACAGTACTAATCTATTATGGTTATAGTCAATTTCTGATTAAAAATAAGCTGAATGAACTGCATAAACACTGACTGGTCTTAGCGATTAATGTTAAAGCGTAAATAAGCGAAGTCGAAACGCAGCGATTTAGTGTTATTCACTTAGACAGAGTTGCTGTTGCATTTTGTACGCTAGCCACTAGAGGTCACTGTAACATCACACCGAATTACATACAATCTGGCCGGACCCCACTATGGACTTTTGTAGCAGCTTTGTGCTAAAGGGCTCAGTTTTAAAACACGTTGAAAATACGACAGAATTATGAAAACACATAACACTTGCCACATGTTCACAAATACACGGTATATACCTGGCCTACTGTATAAGAACCTGGTTTTTATACACACACACACACATATATATATATATATATATATATATATATATATATATATATGCATTTTGCCATGTTCTATTTATTATGCTTTGTCTTGGTCCTTGAAAAACTGTCTTACATAAAACTTGTTGTGGTACAGGTGTATTTTACATGTATTTTACAATTACTCTTCATTTAGACCATCAACGTCAAATAAAACTTTCTACATCATATCGTTTTAATGTTGCGTGCACAGGCTAGGTGCAGTTTTTAGTTAAATAAATTGCACAACAAAATCTGTCAAGAAAACAAAACTGTCATCAAGGTGTCACGCCTTCCACATCACTCTCATCTCCTACTAAGTAGATGGGACTTGTTGTTAATCTTTTTCCGGTGGCTGCTGTTCAGGGCCTTGTTGCTGTTCCAGATCCCATAGAAAAAGTAAATCATGAAGCCTGAAAGGGAAATCATGAGGGAGGGGATAAATGTACAATCTAGGGGTGTTCTTAGGCATTATTATAAATATTATCATAAAAAGTGCTGTGTAGTGTAGAAATGCAGGCATGTTAATGTTGCCATGGTGATCTTTTTAACACTTGTTACTTTTTGTATTATTTTTCCTGTACTTTTGTCACATTTCTCATCTTTTGTATTACTTCTTAACATAAACATAAGAAGTCTTTTTTGTCTTTTTGCACCTTAGACTGTTTGCACAATTTTCAAGTCACTCTGGATAAGAGTGTTTGCTAAATCCAAGTACATAATTAACTAATACTGAACCCCAGCTACATTGTAAATGTGGAAAATTTGAGCCATGAATAACTAAATGATGCTGCAGGCTTATTATTCAAGTACAGTGGAACCTAGGATTGCGAGTAAAGCGGTTTGCGAGTGTTCCGCAAGACGAGCAAAGATTTTTAATAAATTTTTACTTGAAAAACGAGCAAGTCTTTATTTTATCTATTTTATTTATTTATTTAATAAATAAAGTCTTTATTTGATCTATTTTATTTGATCTCAGATATAATACAGTGGAACCTTGGACTATGAACATAATTCGTTCCGGAAGCAGGCTCATATTTCAATACACTCATAAACCAAATTGGACTTTTCCATAAGAAATAATGGAAACTCAAATTATTTGTTCCACAGCCCCCCCCCCCCCAAAAAAAATACATAAAAATAATGAATACAAAATATAAAGTAAAAATAGAACAAATTAACCTGCATTTTACCTTGAAAAGTAAAAAAAAAAAAGTAAAAATAAACTCGGACAGATAAGTGTTTCCAGTGAGAGACACGCACTAAGACTAAACAGGGGAGACGATTACCCACAATTCCACAGCGAAAGAAAGAAAAAAAACGTTGGCTCAGTTGTGATCACGTGACGCTCGGCGTCAAAAAAAGAAGCATGATGCGCGATACATGATACTCGATACCCGTAAACTAAGACTTGTTCATTTTCCAAGTCAAAATTTATTAAAAATCTTTGCTCGACTTGGAATTATAATAATAGAATTAATAGGAGAAATGATATAATCAACCTGCTGAAAAATCCAGCATAGGCCTCCATGATTTGTATGCATCAGCAGGGTTACCAGCATACCAACACCAGCATCATGGGGTCCGCAGTTCCAGCGGTGGGACCACTTGCATTTATACTGGTAACCGTGAAAATAACTTAAAATGCTTCGTCATTTTTAATCATACACATAAGTGCATCATTGCATCATTTGAAGCTGTAAAGGGTCTTAATTTTAATGTACTCACAATGTTAATGTACACTTACATATCAATGAAACATTGTGCTTTTGTAAAATAAAGACAATAAAAAGGGCCGTCCCAGTCTCCCGGAAAATCTTTTTGAAATGCGTCACTAAAATAAACTGAAACTCAGTGAATACTGCACATGCGTATTCATATACCTATATATCTATACATGTATATCTATAGAAAGTTTAAAGTGTCTACTTTTTAATGAAGCAAGCTTAATCAAAAATAAATATTCTCAGTTTATGTAATCCATATGAATCAAAGGAGAGATACAGTCTTTCTGCAGCACTTCATTAGCTGATAATGACCTGAGATGCTATTCACAGCGAAACAGTCAGGGTAATCTACATACAAGCCCCCCCCCCCCCCCCCCCCCCCCCCCACCCCCCCCCCTAAACACACACACACACACACACACACCTGGTAAGTTTCCTGTGCCTGTGGAAGATGTTATGCGCCGTACAGGTTTCTGAAGCTCTACAGAATGTTCTGGAAAAGGGGGAGGAGTTTAGATTTACCTCAGAACAACATTGAGACTCCAACAACCAACATGAAGGAGGAGAATCCAGAAAGCTGTTACCATGGGTAACAATCCTTATTCTGATAATATGAAACTAATATTATTTTATTTTTCTTAATTTTCTCACAAGGTTTTGCCAGTTTATGTGAAACGTTGTCATTTAATGTCAATTACGTGGTTTGGTTAGCATGTAGATAACTGACTGCTAAATCATGCTAATATACTGCTTTATGTAGCTTAGCACAGACATGTTAGCTCACGGTGGCTAAGCTAATGCCTTATGTAGATTACAGATGGTTGTCAGTATCAGCTTTGGTGAAAATGTTTAGAATGTACAGTATTTCACCTTGTTTTGGATAGCTTTAGCTTATGGTAGCTTTTTGGTTCAGTTTTTGGTTAGCTTATGACACTGCTATCTATAATGTTATTTAGCACAAACACTTCAGCTAAAATACTGCCTTATGTACAGGTAGCTCATAGATGTTTATGATATTCAAGTGTAAAAAGTATAAATTGTTGTATAACATTACAAATACTTGTATTGTCTTTATGCATGGTCAGTAATTATTGATGATAATATACAGTAGTTTTATTGTTTTCATGCTTGTTTTTTTTTCTTTCTTTTTTATAAAAGGTTGTTACTGTGAAAGTGATCAGTCACCTGTTTTATAGAGAGAAAATGCAACAAGTAGGCACGATGGAGACAGACCATCACTATGTAATGGAAAACACAGTCTCTGCGATTCCTGCCTGCATGGGAACCTGAACCACCACTTGGGGTCAGAATTCGGGATGGATCTCTGGTATTTTTTTAAGCGGTTGACCACACGATAAGGCTTCATCTGTGACTGCATACAACCAGCACATGGACTGACCTCAGATGCCAGGAATGTTGCCACTGCTGGTCACAGGGTCTGTGTGCAATGCAAATCAGTTTATGGTAACCAGGAAAAAAAACGCAATGGAAATGCCAGGTACAGTATGCGATATTTACTTGTGTCTTCAGTTAAGAACTCCTTTTCGAGAAAGGCACAAAGATGTATGACTGTGTATAGGGTGTAAAAGTGGGCTTTTACAAACCTAAGACACTTTCTTCATCGTGAACTATTCCTGTTTTACCCTGAATGTCTGTTTGCACAGCCATATTTACAGTATGCCATAAATGTGCCTTCTGTGTATAAGATCATCTGCGTTCCTCCCCGCAATCCTGGAAATTTACGTTGCACTAGGTGAAAGAGGTGACATTTATATGTTTATAAGTAAGGGGACATTTATATGTTTATAAATAAGAAAAATACACAAATGTCAGACCATGTCAGAACGACTTCAGGGCCCAAAAAATTGCAGACTCCTAAATAATGACTGAGGGCCAAGCCGCAATTGGCCCTCACTCATTTACACTACTGTGGCGTGAAAGTAACTGTGAATGTGTCCCTTAGAGGTTGCTCTCATGTTTTGTCTTGTCATCAGTCTTTTGTCAAAACCTGTTTGCTGTTCATTGTTAAATTATGCTATTGTTCCTAATGTGCATATTGTACATATTGTTACATATTACACATTTTTAATTGTGTTGGCCAATAAAGATCATTTTATATGGATTCTATCCTATATTTTACACAGTTATTGGATGACCATATTGTAAAACCTGAATTTTGTCTTGACTTACTAACGTACCTGAAGCGAAAGAAGCATGGGCTGCACATCTTGTGTTTTGATGCTAGTATGCTGGTTGCCAGCATCAGCAGAGTGACCAGCATACTCTACCAGCAACAGCATTATGTTGGTGCCAGGGTGCTGGTCACCAGGACCAGCTTTGAGCAGTTGACATATTTTGTGTTTTGGTGCTGGAATGATGGTGCTAGTGACCAGCATCATAACACTGTGATGTTGGTGCTCGTATGCTGGTCATCTGGCTGCTGCTAGCGCTGGTGGGGAAAAAAACAGTACACCAGCTTGACCAGCAATTATACAAGTATATGTTGTGTTTTGGTGCTGGTATACTGGGGACTGCACCAGCATCATGGCACTATAATGCTGGTCACCCGCATACCAGCACCAAAACACAAAATATGATGGTATAATTGCTGATCTCCAGCTATGCTAGGCTATGCGTTTTTTTTGTTGTTTTTTTTTCAGCAGGGCATGAATACAGGCTACTTTATGCAAAGTTTCTGTTATAGGCTAAATATCTTAGTTAATTAAAACAGCCAGATGTTGAAAATGTGTCTACTTTTGAAGCAACCAATTTCCATGCAGTAATTACTATATTCAAGTTCTTACATTTATTTACCGTACTGATTTTATTACTTGTGATCTGTTTCAGATTGATGGGAGCAAAATGGCTCAGCTTTCACCGATTTACATGATTGCAGGACAGTCTATTTAATTTGCACTTTTGGATGGTATGTAGCCAACAATTTAAGAGAGATGTAAGGAAGTAAAATAATAAAACCAAAGTGCCCTTTTAGTAAAAGAAAAGCAGTGTTTACTTTTAGCTTTACATTCAGTGTTTGAAGAATATTTCTTCTTTCCTTTTTCTTTTCTGTCCTCTGCTAGAGAAACTCTTAAGCCTTTTACATTTACATTTAGCAGACACCCTTATCCAGAGCGGCTTAAATTTTTTTTTTTATCTCATTATACATCTGAGGAGTTGATGGTTACGGGCCTTGCTCAAGGGCCCGACAGGGACAACTGGTGGTTGTGGGTTTTGAACCTGGGATCTTCCGGACCGTAGTCCAATGCCTGTTTCGTGAATCATTTTAATCTTTACTAAGATTTAGTCCTAAATTTAAGGGGAAATTCTTTAAAAAAAAAAAAAGTCATAATTCCAAGAATTTTCTTAGAATTTCATCACTAAGAGCAACTTTTAGGCTTAAGAAGCTTTGTGAATATTAGCCCAGATGTTTAATCAACTGATCTTGGGTAAAAATCTGCAGCATGTACCTGGTTAAATAAAAACATACTCACACGCATTTTTGTGAAACAGTTCCGACAACCCTGATGTAAGACACACGTATCTATAATCCATCCGAAAGTTTAAGGAAGAATTAAAATTTTATTTAAAAAAAAACATTTTACATGACATTTATTTACAGTATACAAAATCCAGTGACAAGCAAAAGTACAGTTTATAGCAAAGATATCATATATACTTTAAGTAAAGCCGAAAGGCAAATAAATGGCTTGGTAGGCTTGAGCGTCTACAGTACAATCCACAAGGATCTTTAAGGAGGAATTTTAATTTCAGGCACCATTCTGCATTGGAGAAGCAATCCTCCAATTAAAAAAAACGCCTGAAAGCAGAGACTAATGTACAGTATATATGATGGCTAATTATATATATGTGTAGAGACCATTTCATATATTGTACATTCACTAATTTAGTAATACCTTACAAAAATACATTTATAAACCTGTAATACATGAAAGCTGGATCAATTAGTTCATGAAATATAGACAAAGCAATAAAATGAAAAATGTGTTACAACATCATAGCTTAATATATATACAGCAGTACAATACAATCCCACTAGTGTAGAAATAACTCTACAAAAATGAAGAGAAATCATTTCAACCACAAAAAAAAAAAAACATTTCAGTGGAAACTAAAAATATATATTTTTCCCTCTAGTACTGATTTGAGATATGATACAATCACATCTCACATATTTCATATAACCAATTTATTTAGGAACTTCACATAGACAATTTGTGTTATGCATGTAGGTATGTATATGTATACACACACACACACATATACTGTATACACACACAAGTGATATCTCAACTTATAGCCTGGTATGCACCAGCATACTTATTCTATAAAGCCTTTATATTACAGTTTAAATACCATTTTCAAAAATGTTAAATTTTCAAAAAAATTTCAAGTGCAGGATTTCAGATGTTATTTTCTTCTTTCTCTGATATTCCAGAGTCTATTCAGTTGTTTGTTGATAAAAGGGCATTAATGTTGAATTTTTTTTGTTTTGTTTACAAATGTAGTGTACAACTATACAGGCTGTCTTTATTTGCTTCACACGCTCTCACACAACTCCATGTCACCCAGGCATTCTACAGTACTAATCAATTATAGTTATAGTCAATTTCTGATTTAAAGAATAAGAAACACATATTAAAATATTTTTATTTATTTTTGTTTATTTATTAAATATTTTTTCTTGTCTTAATACTGAATGAACTGCATAAACACTGACTGGTCTTAGCGATAAATGTTAAAGCGTAAACAAGCAAAGTCAAAACGCAGCGATTTAGTGTTAGTCACTTAGACAGAGTTGCTGTTGCATTTTGTACGCTAGCCACTAGAGGTCACTGTAACATCACATCGAGTTACATACAATGAGGCCGGACCCCACAATGGACTTTTGTAGCAGCTTTGTGCTAAAGGGCTCAGTTTTAAAACACGTTGAAAATACGACAGAATAATGGAAACACCTAACACTCGACACATGTTCTCAAATACCCTGTATATACTGGCCTACTGTCTAGTAAGCAGCTTCAGTATGATCGCCTGGACGCCTCCGTCATCTAGAGCAGAGCTTTCCAACCCCCGGGCCGCGGATGATTTGGTACCGGGCCACACAGAAAAAAAACAAAAAATACATATTTTTAATTTCATTTCCATTTTATTGACTATCGGAGTCTGCAGAGTGCTTTATTTGGAAAAACGATCAGATCATCTCCCATTTGATTGCATCTGTACCTCTTTTCCACGCTTCTATCTATATCGGTTTTGATTAAGCTAACGTTACAAGCTAACTATAGATATTATGAGTAAAAAACATTCAGAGCGTCTTTGAAAAAGGGAAAAAACCCAGTGATGAGACAGCAGACGAGACTCTGAGACTCCCAACAAAATAAAAAGCTGCGTTTAAAAGAAAATGCCACGAGTCCTACCTAAATTATGGGTTTATCGCAACGGGGATCAACTCTGTCGACATTCTGGATTAAAATCAAAGCGGAATATCCTGAGATCGCCACAAAAGCATTAAAAAACATGCTTCTATTTCCAACAACCTACTTTATCTTTGTGGAACAGGGTTGTCTGCAGTGACAGCAACGAAAACGATACCACCGAGAAGACTGGACATAAGGAATACTCTTCAAGCGTAATTGTCTCCAATACACCTAGATGCGACCTTCTTGCAGGGAAACGAGCTCATTGATTCTGCGTTTTTGCCGTGTTCTATTTCTTATACTCTGTCCCGATCCTTGGAAAACTGTCTTACATAAAACTCGTGGAGCAAAAAAAAGGTTGGATTTTACCTGTACTTTAAAATTACCCGTCATTTAGGCAATCAACGTCAAGTGAAACTTTCTACATCATGTCGTTTTAATGTTGCGCGTACAGGCTAGGTGCAGTTTTTAGTTAAAAAGAGAAATCGCTCAACAAAATCTTTCTAAAACAAAAAACAAAAACTGTCAGTCATATAATTCTTGATTTGTCGTCTTCATTTGATAAGTACTTCATAATTGAGATGAGATGCTTCAACTGTTTATCAAGGCGTCACGCCTTCCACATCACTCTCATCAGCTCTTACGTAGATGGGGCTCTTGTTATTCTTTTTCCGGTGGCTGCTGTTCAGGGCCTCACTGCTGTTCCAGATCCCATAGAAAAAGTAAATCATGAAGCCTGAAAGGGAAACAATGAAGAGGGCGGGGATAAATGAACAAGATTGGGGTGTTCTTAGGCATTATTATAGATGATAATCTTATCATAAACAGTGGTATGCAATGTAGGCATGTTAATGTTGCCATGGTAGACTTTTTTTTTTTTTTGTGAAAAGTCACAACACTTCTATAATCTTATTCTCCCTGTACTTTTGTCGCATCGCTCACCTTTTGTATGACTTCTTAACAAGGACATAAGAAGCCTTTTTTGTCTTCTTGCGCCTTAGACTGTTTGCACAATTTTCAAGTCGCTCTGGATAAGTGTTTGCTAAACCCAAGTACATACATAACTCATAATGAACCCCACCTACATTGTAAATGTGAAAATTTTCCCTATGTCATGAATAACTAAACGACGCCCCTTTGAATAATACTCAAGTATTACATCTGAGATCAAATAAAATAGCTTCAAAAATGAGAAAAGTGCATTGAGAATTCTTAGAGTGGTGACGTTTCGACATTTACGATACGCTGGTGGTTTTAGTGTAAGGCAAAGGTGTTTGCTCTTATCTGTGAGAGTGTGAGTTTTCATTCCAATCATGCATGAGTCACACCTGATGATCAGATGTTTAATCAACTGACCTTAAGATAATGTACTGTACCTGTTAAAATAAAAACCTACACCCACACACGCCTTTGTTGAAAAAGCTCAAACAACTCTGATGTAAGAAATGCGTTTCTATAATCCATCCGAAAGTTTGAGGAACAAAAACAAAAAGTTCATGGATAAAGAGGGCTCCCTCACCAATGGCCATCCAAACTGCAAACCGGCACCACGTGGCCAGATCCAGCTGCATCATAAGGTAGATATTGACAAAAACACTAAACAGAGGGAGCCAGGGCAGGAAAGGCACCTGCAGTAGGAAAAAAAAAATCATGTTTAGTACTATACTGTATACTGAATATTTACATCGCCAGATGTGAAATTTTTTTATCTCGTAAGTACCTTGAAGGTGAGCGCTTCTTTGCTCTCAGGCTGCCTCCGGATGACGATGACACAGAAGAAACAGAGAGCTGTGAGAACGGCACACACGACCACCCACACAGGATGGCCTTCCATCAGTTTGTCCAGGCACACAGCCAAGATGCCACATAGCACAGTGATCAGCACGGCTAACGGAGAGAACAGGACAGTTTATTATACGCTACATCTTAAAGACAAGCCAGACCAAATAATGGTATGTCGTCAACAGCGATTAACCCTTTTGTAGTTTTGTTAAAACACTCACTGAACCCAGGCCATGACTTTTTTTATAATCGCTCTATCCGTGTATCTATTTGTCCATCCATACACCTGTACTACCCATCCAATTGGTTTAACCACTGCTACTCATCCTTTCAGCAATCCATGCACTGTCTTTATCCATCCAGTTTCTCTAATAACCCATTCATTTTTTTATTTCCACCTATCCACCCATGCAGGCGCATCCAATTCCTCCATCCATCCTTAGAATTCCTATCTTACCTTGTCTTGTTCTTATTTTACAACAGTTAGCAGCCAATAAGTTGCATTACCACCACCTATAGACCCTCACTTTGCCTCCTCTTCCCAGCCTTTTAAAGCTGGCTTTACAGTCCAGTCTTTCTTAACTCCTCTTAAGAAACCCATCAAATACATTCTTCCTTGTCCTCTTTCTCCATTTACTGAAATACTTTTCAAATTACTTTGGGCTTATTCCTCTATCTATTCAACCCCTTTCCTTTATGTTCACCTCTCCATCCATCCATGCACTCTACATTTCATCTATCTATCACTCCAACCAAACCCACCACACCACTCCATATATTCAAACCCTCCATTATTTGTCCATCCTTTCATCTCCACTACCCATTTAATCACCTAATTTATTCAATCAATTCTACTCATCATTCCATCCATCCATGCACCGTCTTCATCATCCCCATTCCATCCATTCCAATACCCATCCTTATATCCTTTGTTTTCCACCGATGCAGTCCCTCAAACTATCCAATCCCTCCGTTCACTTTTCAATCCCTCCTTCTTTTAATCTTCCCATCCTTCCGTTCATTCACTTTGATTCTATTCAACTCTATCATTCCTTCCACCCAAACCCATCATACACCCAATCGTTCAATCCATCCAAAACCTCATCCCATCCATCTATTTATTTAAAGGCAAACTGCACAACATAACTGTAATGATTTAGCTTTAGACTGCTTGAACAAAGACAAGAAAAAGTCTTACAGATAATGGTGGTCACAGCATAGACGACTGTTCCGGACATTTTGGTGGGGTAGTCCCTGGTGGGAAACAAGAGCAGCTTGAAGGAGAACTTTTTCTCCCTGGGAGGATGATCGGAGTCAGGACCAGATTCATCTCCACTATCTCCAGACACAGCCACCTTTTCATCTCCCACCAACTCTACCAGTTTCTCAGTCTGACTGGATGAGCTAAGCGTTCCTGGCTGGTATCTACAAACACAAACATACATGCCGGTCATTTCCCAAAAGCAAGATCATGAGTGTAGAAATATGCTTAGAATGAATCTGAGCTGTGGAATACCTGAGAATGAGAACACACACAGCCACCAGAGAGTAGGCCAACAATGTCCCAATAGACATCAGGTCGACCAGTGCAGCCAGGTCAAACAGGAAGGCCATGAGAGCTGCCACAGATGAAAAAAGTACATTACTTGAACTGCAGCCATATCATGAGGCGGTCACACCAAAAGTCACGGGCATAACTTTTTATTAACTGGCATGTTGGTTACAAGTCAACTGACTCTTCCCGTATAGAAAGGTGCTACTCGACATCGCAAGCCATTCATTTGAACACAACTCTCATATTATCTTTGGGCAGTTGATGGTCTCCCATTGTATGGTTTGTGTTCTATGCTGGATTCCCATTCTTTAAACTTCTTCGTCCATCTGTGCACATTCCTTTTGTCAATGGTGTCGTTTTTGTAAAGATTCTGTTGTGCAGTGAGAGATCATCGACTGTGACAAGAGGGGATCCGAGAGTTGGGTGAGGTGATTGTGCAAATACATCACTTGAGATGGAGACTATGCTGAGTAGTACCTTTGTACAGAGGACGAGTTACTCTAACAAACACGAGCAATATGAACTACGGGCAATTTAGGAATGCTAACTGGCCTAATTTTCATGTCTTTGGACTGTGGGGGAGAACATGCAAACTCCCCGCCAAGGCAGGAATCTAACCCTCAACCCTGGTGGTGCTATTTAAGAATGACTTTTAATGATTAATAACTTGCATCATCATTACATTTTTGGAATAAAATGTTTGACTATTATCCAAAGAAGTTTTTATTTTTTCAATATATCACAATATCATCAATATTACATCATGTTGCCCAGCGCTATGTTGTACAAAAGCAAAGTGTATCTCACCAGCTACGATGCCAGACACCACCGTGGCCAGGAGCGGGGTTTTGGTGCGCTTGTTCATTCTGGATAGAAAGCGGAACAGCAGCCCGTCCTCTGCCATGGCATAGATTATTCGTGGCATGGGAAACATGGAGCCCAGCAGACTGAAGGAGGAGAAACAAACACTATTTAGGCTTTTGAACTCTTGATCAAATCATCACCAATAAAACATGTCTTCTAAGCCAGTTTCTTTACAAGTTAATGTCATCTTTACTGGCAGAAAGTGGTTAGTTAGTTAAGGTGTTAAGATGTTCTTTATTGTTCTTTAGTGCTGCAAGTCTCATTTACTTGCCAGGTCTTTTCACCCAATTCCCACGAAACAAACAAAACACCAGCAAAACACTAATCGTCTTACCTAGTAGAAAGGGCACAGAGTGAACCCACAGCCACTATGTAACGTGCCGGAGACCAGCCCACATAGCTGAACGCCTCAGGCAAAGGACTCTGGGTATTGAGCTTGTAATAGGGCATCATTAATGTGAGTGCGGCCGACACACCGAAATAAGCGAAGAAGCAGATGAGCAGGGATACGACTATCCCCACAGGGATGGAGCGCATCGGGTTCTTGGCTTCCTCACCTACAGAAAAGACCTTCAGGTTTAACAGATAATCCATGGCATGCAATACATTCAACAGTATTCAAACACGACAGGATAAATATGAGGACTCACTTGTCGTCGCGATGCAGTCGAATCCCACAAAGGCGTAGAAACAGGTGGCCGCACCAGCCAAGATGCCTCTGAAGCCAAATGGTGAAAAACCACCAGTTCCAAAAGATTTCTCCACCTCTCTGACGATATCAGAAAAACAGTCTTAGCATTCCAGTCGTACAATTCACACGTCATGCAACATGCAAAATGTAAGACCACGGACATTAAAATATAACTCACTCCACTGCTGTGATGTTGGTATCATTGACAAAGTCGTCCGTTGTGAGATTCCAGTTTGCTGTATTGCCTTTTACAAAGCCTGAGATCATAACAAAGCCCAGCACCACCAGGTTGATCCCGGTGAAGATTTTGTTGACAAGAGCAGACTCACTCACACCAAAAGCAAGCAGACCTAAAAAGAAAAGAAAAACGATGTATAAACGGAAATAATGACTAACATTCCTCATGCATGGGAATTGATAAGCGGTTCCGCGTTAATACTTTGCTCACCAGTCAGAAGCAGAATGAGAACCAGGGCGAACAGGTCCGGGTATTCAGCAAGCACGTTCCCTGGAACCTTCATAGCCATGACTGACCTGAAGAAGCTCGAGATCCGCTGCTCTATAAGGTTATCAAAGGTAGAGCTCCAGGCTCTGGCAACACTGGCTGTACCTGAAGATCACAAGACGCTCATTAGCCCCGTTCTACAATGTCAATGTTCTCAAATCTCTATCTAGGACAGTGTTCCCTTAAAGGATCAGTCACACCACTCACCAATGACATAAGAAAGGATGAGGTTCCAGCCAGTAATGAAGGCCCAGATTTCTCCGACGGTCACGTAGCTGTACAGGTAAGCCGAGCCCGTCTTTGGCACTCGAGCACCGAACTCTGCATAGCAAAGTCCTGCCAACATGGACGACAGGGCCGCCACCAGAAAACAAAGGACGATCGCAGGACCAGCCTTCTCTCTTGCTACCTCACCAGCCAACACGTAGACGCCAGCACCGAGCGTAGAGCCCACGCCCAGAGCCACCAGATCCAGAGTGGAGAGGCACCGCGCGAAGCGGGTCTCCTCGCTGGAAAAGTCCAGAACTCGGCGACGCAGCAGCGAGCGTCCCAAAGAGGCCAGTTTATTCACCATGGCTTAACGGAGAAGAACGTAGTGCAGACGTACAGTAAATAATCTTAATCAGCAGCAGCAGACAGGCTTCTTTTACACACCTAGGAATAAAGCATGAAACAGATAGGGTTGGCGTATGTAAGCTTGTGTGAGAACCGCCCATATTTTGCTGCATGATTTATGAAGCATTCCGGGGTTTTTTTCTTCCCCCCTTCACAATGGATCTAGTCCTCACATGACCGCCGGATCAGCGTCATTAATTCCAGGCTGACCACCATTTTGTGATCATCAGCTTAAATCCAGCCAAGTGCTGAATGTCATTCCAAACTGTGCCACTTCAAGTTCATTACATAAAATATGCACTGCCTCTATAACCTGAGGATAATATTTGTGGTAATATATTTCACATCATGTTTTTTCCCATTATGACTAAAAACCAAACACTTTACAGTCACACAGCTTTGCACTTGCAGTGTCACCCGAGCAGCCTGCAACGAGGACAGCCCCGACTACACGGTGTAAATTTTCACCTCAGATATTTGACCAGCTGGAACCATAACAACCACACTGACATCAGACCTTGGTATTGCTATCAGGGAAAACACTCGTGATAACATCAAGCAAGGGAGGCTAAAGTGATCCTTTTTTTTTTTTAGGAAAAGGTTCAAGGATGGACAGTGTGAACAGTAGCCAGTCAACACAGATGTGCTTAGTTCCTTACCAAGGCCATCACATTCCTTGTGCTGATATTTACAGTAGCAGTCCACCTTATTCTCGGATCATTATTTCATTGTCGGCACAGTCAGGACTGTTTCTTAGCAGTAACGCCTCGCTCGTGCGTCATCCATTTAACGGTCAAATGGCACACGGTTTGACACCAGCGTCTGGATTTTGGGAACAGATTTTCCCCAAGTCCAATTCCAAGAAATGTCTTTTTTATTCAGGACTAAGAATGGGTGGGGCTATGCGGATACTATAGACATACAAACACAGCTGCCGTTTCCCAAAAAAACCTGATTTCCTACTGATAAGGTCGATTAGACAAAAACCTAACATGACCTGTTCGATGGTACGGATGTGAAAACCCAAACAGTCCGTCTAATACAGTAGCTCGTCTGTACTGTGTGTTTATACATCAAAGACAGGTAGGACAAAGAAGGAATTCGGGGGAAAAAAGCAACAAAAACATCCCTGTAATTTGGGCACACAATGGAGAGGCTGAAATAGACCCTTTTATCTGCACGATAGACTGTTTCTCTTGGCAAAGAACCTGGAGAAACCTAAAGGTTCGAACTGAATTGGCGCAGACAAGAGCTCGGCGCTTAAACCCATCACTTGGACTTCGCACAACGTGCACGTACAAATGGCTGCATTCATTCGCGGCTCGTTGGCGCTGCTTGCTTTAGCAGCCATGAGGATTCCAAACAGCTTGCAGAATATTTAAGAAAAGCTCCATTAGTTTATAGAGATCAGGTAAAAAAAAAAAAAGGAAAAAAAAAAAAGATGTTTGTGAAGAAAGGCTGAAGGTTAGGGAGTACAGAGTGAACCCACATCCTTGAGAAATTCTTTTCAGTAGGAGTCTCCGGGCACTAATCGTCCAGCGTGTGTGTGTGAGGCTCCCGCAAGGGTACGACTGTTCCACTCTGGGAATACAGCGGATGGGTAGATGTGCCACAGTGCATCACCAGCGCTAATCTCTTTCTTGTGTTCTCCACGAGGCTGTCCAGCTGATATGCATTTGGCCATGAGGAACTGTGCCGTTTGTGTCGATGATGATGAGCTTTAGAAATACATCAAATTGCTTTAATTAACCAACACTACTGTTACCACCCTTTTTTTTGTACTGATCTGATTTTGCTCATGGTCCATTAGCGACCCACTCTACTATATTGAATGTTTTAACCTTCAAATCCAGAATGTCATAGAAAAGAAGTGTGTTTAGAAACAAATGGTGTGTACAGACAGACTCGTGCATGTCTTAGAGTAGATGACCATGGCATGCAACAAAACAAGTGACAGAGAAACGAGATTGTGAACTGACTCACTGATGAGCTTTGCTCAAAATAACTCCTGCAATGCACCTTAAGCTGATTACATAAAGAACAGCCTTCTCAAATTTTAAACAGGATTCGGGTCAAATGTTTTTGTTTTGGTTCCTTGTTCGTCATTACAGTATCAAAATCTGTGCAAAAATAAAAAATAAAACACTGAACAAAAAGAAAGCAGCAACTTCCCCTTTTAATGTTATTGTTATTCCAGGAAAATCGATTTTGTATAAAAAGGAAGAAGTGGTTAAATAAAACCGTTTTCATTGTTTTCACAGGTTCAAACAGACACTGTACATAAAAGGCCTATTCAGGCTTCATACAGTCTGTCTGTATGACAGGATTAGCTAAATCCTCCCAGGAACGCGCTTTCTTAAAATCCAGTTCTTTGCAAATCGAGGTCAGTAATGTCTTGAAGCAGCAAACCATACCAACAATGCTCAGTGAACTTATCTGCAAACACCCAGAAAGACGACGCTGTGCCGGTTTTGAGCAACGCACACCCAGAGTAAGACCCATGCCGTGACAGGACCCAAGGCTTTTGTTTGTGTTTTATTTAGTTACACCTGATCAGATGCAGAGAAATACATCACTGTTTAGAGAGCCACAGGTGCCATTTGCATTCGGTGCCAAATAACATGCGGACAGCGTGAGAGTCTGACCATGATTCTACAAACATTTAGCTGTTTACAGTTATGAACGTAACCCTGATTCGGTTAAGATGCGCATGGGCACGTATTCCTGGGAATGAACCCAAAAACATGCCCAGAGGGGCTAAATAAGCTCCTCTCCATTATGCTAGCTTACAAACCCTAAAGCTTATTATGCAGTAATGACATGGTTAAGATATGGAAAATTATTAAGAGCGAAGACCTGAGTGTGGGCTCAGGTCTTCTCTTGGTCACAAACTGTCATGTTGTGGCCACTATGTATCAACATCTTGGCTGCGAACCATGTAACTCAAGCCCGTAACTTAAAATGTCATGGAACCATATGTAATATGTAGCTTCAGTCAAAAATATCTCACATGATCTCATGAGTTCATATCAAGTGTTATATATCCATTCTGCAAGACACTATAGTGGCTCTTGTATCGTCTAGTGTCATGCCAAGATTAAAAGAAAGTTTATCTTCTGTTTAGGATCACAAGAATTGATCTCAGTTAACTAATTTTTCATTCTTGCTCATATTCATATAAAAAAGGAAAGCACTCTGTGGCAACAGAATGAATAAAAAATATCACCGTTACCTCAGCACCTGCATAGATTTCTTACTAACAATGAATGTTATTTCAATGTTATTTTATATCAGCCAGGGCTAATTAGATCATCCAAAAACAAGCCAATTAGATTTTCCCCCTAATGTGACCTCATACGAAGATACACTCTCCCTGCTCTGCCCATCTGTGCTGTTCTCCGGTAGGGTGTGGCTTAGCGGTAGCTCATCTACAGACACCAAAACAACACAATCTCAAGAGGGGTGAAACTGAGAATATTGGATATATCAAAAATGCTTTATTAAAGAGTGAGCTCTGAGATCTGTGTTATAAAAAATATGGGACCTTTAATGCTAAATATGGAATCAGAAATTGGTGATAATTTGGGACTCAAATGGTTAAGGCTGTAGGTTACTGAATTTCTGTATCCTGCGCACTAATCCTACCTAAAAAATAATAAAAATGAATATATAAAATAATTTCACTGTAATGAATGGTACATGTAACAAATAACTGAATCTTATCTTATAATTTGTACGAGGATTTGGTGTAAGCACCTTTTTTGACGTGATTCATTACATTACATGATACGTTTCATTTTCTTTAGACAGAGAAAGACAGAATGAAATGATGGTGTGGGAAAGAGCGTTTATGGCTGTGATGTACGTCACGACAAATTACTAAAGTACGATGTGTCGTTCTTTAGATAAGAATCAGTAGCAGTTGTTGGCAAACTAAGTCAACTTAAACATTTCAGGGTATGATTTAATTTCGGTATCTGTCCCTACATTCATTGATTGATGATGTATCAGGACATGGTTTTAAACCATTTGCTGCACAGTCAAGAGATCATCTTTGCTCTGAGGAATCAGACCTGTCCACAGGCGCACTGCGTGCGAGTTATATTTGGCAATGAGTTATGGATAAAGCTGCAGGATTTAAGACATATCGAGTGACAAGTATATATATATATATTTTTTTCCTGACAGGAACTATATGAGGAACTGCTGTATGAGTGAATAAATGTTGTCCGCCACGTTGCCACGGTGTAAATGTATCACAGCCATATAAAGGGCGCGAGAGGCGTCTGTTGGCTGACGTCACTAACGTCTGACGCAACAATTCGGAACACGAAACCGTCATCAATTGTTAAAGCGTAACATTCATTCTTCACTATGGACATCTACGTCATAGATATCGACACCAAAAAAAATGTGGCGTGATAATGTAACAACGTAAGATTGCTGCGAACCGTATAAACTGTTCATTCACCGAAAACTCAACAAACCTGCTTACGCATACTAATTCAATTCAAAGCAATAAGTGCAACGTTAGAGAAATAAAATTCTTACAAGATGATCGAAGAGATCCGAGGCATGCAAAAAGTCTCATGAAGTCGTATTAAGCTGATAGATTCCACCAATAAGATAATATGTATCTACTATTTATATAGGTTGTGCTAAAAAGCTAGATCAATATATATATATATATATATTACACTATACATTTATTTAAATATGTATATACATGCATTATTATTATTATTATTATTTTTATTATTATTTATAAGAATAATACTAATAAAATAAGAATGAATGCATCGGGTCTCTTGCACTATTCATAGTGACCTTTATTTTTACGCGCCAAAGCTTGCAACTTAAATAGCATCCCAATCCAAAAATGCACATATTTACAAAAAAAAAAAAAAAAAAACTAAAACACCTTCATTTTGATTTAAAAAAATACAAACAAATCAGCAAGCTAAAGCTTAAAACCATCCAATATAATGACTCCATTGGCGCGAACGAGACGATTGCATCAGATAGAGCACCGTGCAGGCGAGGCTCGTCTTCTCTCTCTGTGTAATATTAACCACATCACTGACTAACCACGCCATCTTTCAACCCTCCTGCAGATTACTGAACCCAATACGAAGTGTTCTCAACATAATTACACGTAAAACACACACCTACCTGCGACAGACCCTCGGCACAGCTCAACCTCACAAGGTAATGTGTGCACGCCAGCCGTTTTTACACCCTTAACCACGGAAAAATGACGTCGACAAAAACAAACCCGCCCACACCATTCACATCCTGATACATGATCCCAGCTTCCTAACTGAGATATGTGGGGGGAACAAAATTAATTCTGCTGTATTTGACAAATAATTGAACCTTATCTTATTTTATACTTCATGTGAGAATTTGGATTTTTTCAAAGGATTCTCCAGTATCAGCACATTTTTTATATGGGAAAGGATTGTTGCAGGTTCACTATGACATTCTAAGCTTCATTTTTTTTTTTTTTAAAGAGAGAGTGAATGAGAGACAAAATTATTTATAAGTGAAATTGTTAGAAAAGTACATTCATGAATACGTGAAATGTTTCCCCTATTTTCAACATTTATTACGCAAAATATGGAATATAGGAATATACAGTATATTGTTCATATGTCAGTAGGTCAAAAATGATCCAGAATGGTGATGAGACATGGATTCATCACAACAAGCCTAAGAGTAAACAGCAGAATATGGAACAGAAACATCCTCACTTGCAAACCGAGAAAAAGTTCAAAATCTAACCATTAGCTGGAGAATTGATGCTTACGGTTTTCTGGGATTCTCAAGGGCCAGTATTGGATCATTATCAGTTAAAAGGTTAAATGACTTCTATCCAAGGGCATTGTGATCTTGCATGACAATGCATGTCCGCACACTTCTGGCTACCCTGTAAAGAGTTTTTGTATTTCTCAAGACTCTGCAAAAAGTTCTTTTTGTTCTGATCTTGTTTGATAGATGAAGTGTAATGAAAAGCAAGATTATGCTGAAAATGATGTATTTCTCTTTTCTAACAGTTGATTAAAATAAATTCTACAGCCAGAGTGTGGACAATTTTTCACTCACCACCCACCCTTGTAGATGGAAGATATGTAGACGTACTGACACAAGGACAGATTTAAGGTAATTAAAAATTTTAAACTAATTAATAAATTTTATGTCAATGTAACTGGAAATTTCTTTTACTAGCACAATCTATCAGTCAATTAGAAAAAAAAGAAAAGAAAAAAAAAAAAAAATATATATATATATATATATATATATATATATATATATATATATATATATTGTATATAGGGGGTACATATATACATATTGTGAGAATGTTCTGTTGAGAACATGAGAATAATGTGAGAGTATTTGTATTGTAAAATCCTTTAAAGCATTTCATAATACTGTTCATCAAGTATAACAATATGAATGTATAAGAATAAAAATCAAAACTACTTTTAAGAAATAGCAAAGGGTTCATTAAAGAAGTGCAGCCAAACATACCGTAGTATTTCTCAGTAATAAATGTAATGGGAATCGAAATTGCAGTGAATGTTTTGTGTGTGCAAGCAAAGTTCAGAATCTGGAAGCATTTCCCCAAACTGCTATGAGCCGTGGAACGCAAAGGTGCAAATGTCCTTTTTTCTCCCCTTTTAAAAAAAACTTATTTCTTTTTAGAAACTTGGTCCCTAGTGCACATACTAATGCACATACTGAAAGATATCCAGGAATTATATATGTGTCCCACAAGTTAAAGCAAACTCATTGCACCTAGTTGTTTGCTGTGTAGAAATATGTGTACCATTGTACAAAAATATGTCTCCCAAAACCAACATGTACCATTTTCACACGGTTATACATGGCACAATGTGAATATTTCTGTTCTTTATTATTTATATTCTTGCACAAGAATAATGTAACAGTATTTGTATTGTAAAATCCTGAATGCATGTTTGTTCCAAATATTTGCTCTGTGTGTGAAAATACACACATTTTCCTGTTTGCTTTCTGGTATTTTGGGGACTACAAAAGCATACTTTGTCGGAGTTTGTATGCATAAATGCATACTGGGCAGCACTCCAACACAAGAAAAGAAGCTTTACTATTGGAAACTTCTTAAAGGACTGACCCAGGATGGTGGACCATGCTGTCTGCTGTCAGGCTTAATACAATAAACACTCATCATGGAATTATGAACTCAGTGGCCCTGTGTGAAGTGCATGAGGTTTACCAAGAACACGAAGATGATTTCTGGTGAATTTTCAGCATGGTACATATCAAAAATGATTCCTAACTCAATGTCAGTCAGTTTCCCCATCGGTAAAAACACTGTCCTTTAAAGGATACAGCTTTACAGCATGTGAGCACATCTATTGTGAATAAAGGACCTAATAAATCTGTTTTGTCCCACGATGTTGGTCTTTTCATCAGGGTTTGGACAGAGACAGCCAAAGCGTCATGCCCTATGACTCTGGATATCATGTGTCAGTCTGTATAAGCTTCAAATAGATCCCACATATAACTTCCGCTCCATGGCTTAATGTATCAGTCATGCGTGATACACAAAGTTAACACAATCTATGTGAATAAATGAGAATTAACTTTAGGCATAGAATCAGAAGTTCAACCACGGCTACAATCGAAAGTGTAACAAACCTTTTTCGTGTGCAGAGTTCCATCCTTGAACTGAACTCTGACTGAGCAAATTTAGATTGTAGCCTAAATCATAATAACAAAGGCCTGGGTAATGTTTGCTTAAAATTTGATTTATATGAATTTGTATTGAAAGGCTTGAGACAAGGAGAATCAAACAACTAAACCATATTTTTGTCTTTAGTTGTAGTGTTTAAATTAGTTTTCTGTCTTTTTTAGGGTTAATTAAAAAAAAATGAGGACAAGCAAGTATGTAATAAACATTTTCCATAATATGGTGTAATTGTAGGTTTGGTTGTATACTGTAATTTTATGCTCAAGTTGCATCACACGCGGTGCAGCAAACCAGTCCAGTCAAACACTGCTATCTGGTGGTCAAAGTGCAACTTGGGAAAATTCTATAAAGACTGTAATGACAAACTGCAATGGATTGGCACCCGGTCCAGGGTGTACCTTGCCTTGTGCCCCAAGTCTCTTTGGATAGGCTCCAGACCTTTGCGACTCTGCACACAGGATAAATTGGTATAGAAGATGAATGAATGAATACATGAATGAACTGTATCAACAAATATAGATTCCTAAGACAAATTTCCCCAAATCACATTCTTAAAATACCTAAAAATCAAGTTATCAATTGATTAGGTACTGTACACCCACTCCGTACTGGTCCCTTATTGACTCATTTCTGTGGTAAATATTTTGCCATATACACACATTTTAAGATTTAATACCATCACCTTTAGCTTTGATTACAGTACACAATGTGGTGGCCAATTTATGTGTGAAAATGATTCTTCATGCTCCCAGAACTACTCATTCACAACCTGAGTCCAGGAATATGGCCGTGCCATCAGGGAAGAGTTCCATAGCTTGTACAGTGTCCACTATGCATGATGGGTGAATCGCTTCATACAGTTCCACGACCATCACTCTGGAATTAGGGCAGTCAAGATTCCTCAGTCTACATGACCTCTTTCCTCTGCTCCAAGTATATATTTTTAATATATTAACCTACTGTATGTACCATATACTGTATTATATAGCAACATCCCTGTTCATATGTACCATATTACATGTATAAAACCAAAATTCTGTTTGTAGCTTTTGTATTTCCGTCACAGGCGTCATGTCACAGTCATTCCTTGCCAAATGCACCAATAGGTTGTTGGTCTTTCTGCTGCTTCCAACGATGGGTCTCCGCAGCGGACCGTTCAATCCGCACAATAGCTTAGCACAGGTTTTTACACCCGATGGCCTTCCTGACACCACCCTCCCATTTTATCCGGGACCGGCGTTGCATCCAGTGGCTAGTCTTTGGGCATTGGGTGGGAATCAAACCAAGGCCCTTCACATGGCAGATGAGAGACCTACTACTGAGCCACCTCCCAAAAAAACCCCGATTTTGGTCGGCCACTTTATTACTTTTTTTTTTATATGCATTTTGTTGTCTTGTATATAAAAGCAAACTTCTGTTTGTTTGTATCAAAGGGAGGTGTTTTCAGGTTTGCAGTAGGCAGCATCATCAACTTCAATGTCGTACTGTGAGCGTGTGATAGACGTTCCTCACCGATTGTAACAGTAGGTAGTGTCGTCTATGACAAGTAGGTACGTCAGGACAAACTCATAGCTACTGAAGGCCCGGCTCAGACTGTGGAATGTCTACAGTGATGGTGCCTAGGCAGAAGTCAGGGCTGGCAAACCATAGGAGCAGGGTGAGGAGCAGCAGAAAGTTGACCACACACTCCATTCGCAGGTAAGGTAGCGCGAAGGAGTCACCTTTTATGTCATACTCTGCAGTGATAATGTATCTGCGAAACATTGGAGCAGTGTGAGGGTGTCAGGATCTGCACGTGGGCGGAGCCGCATGAAACCGCTAGTTACAACCAACCGTTAACCAACAGTTCAAGCCGTAATTCACATCACAGGTTTATATTTAGGGCCCAAGCACTTTTTTTTCTGTACACCATTTTGGGATTTTTGGGGACTTAACATGCTCAAAAAAAAAACATGAAAATTGGCAGACAGGTTGGAATCTGCTACCATTAGGATACCGGAGAGTCTTACATGAGATCTTGCTGCAGAGCTCATACACACTTGCATGTATGCATGCAAGACGAATTCATACGATCGCCATCAAACCCGGGCCTATGTGATCTATAGACATTGAGGATGCAAAGATGCAAAATAGTAGAAAGATTTTTGATTTCTCAAAAAGGTCATCTGTGACGATGCCTTAAACTTATGCCGAAAGCGGTTAATAACCACATATTGAGTGACATCACGTTCAGTGACATCATAGTGTGATGCTTTTTTTTTTGCAAGCATCTGGGGCTTTTTGAAGGTCTAAACATAAAACCCCCTTTTCTAAAATTATGTCATAATGGTATTGGGATATCCCCTTTAAATGCAGGTGTCCACTATCTACATCCATCTAAAGCTAATAATTTACTAATCAAAATATGGTATGTAACAAAAGAAATTGTATCATCAATGCTGAACTAATATTCCCAAATTGATTGCTGGAACTAGCATGTCTCATGGATGCTTCACAACATTACATGTAACTATAAGTTATTAAAATTCATGATGCATCAAAAAAATCACTGTGGCATAAAATTTAAAAAACACGTTGGCGCACGTGGTTATAGGAAAAACTATTTCAGAGTGGTTAAGCTCCTTATCTTCTTACAAACTAATAGTTTTATCACTATGGTGATTACTGTGAGGGTTTGTGTAAGGACACATTAAGGAAGTCATGTCAGAATGTCAGCATTTTGTAACATAAGTTAATTTTTTGCCAACAGTTTCATGACAGTGTTTTCATCCTATTAACTAATAGATAAGAACAGCAGGAGGCTGGCAAGTGAATAAACATTAATAGCTGCTATTATAGGCTTATGTACTATATGAGTGACAACAGTTACGAACTTGTCTTGCAGATTCTCCACAATAAACAACAATAATAAACAAATAAAACTATAAATAATCCATAAATAAATGAAAGAGTAATTTATAATATGAGGTTGTAGCAGTAATCCCCTTCCTGACAGGCCATTAAACCACTGTTATTAATTATGTAACAATTCATAATTTTTACTTTATTCCTGAGGGGACTTTCCCCACATTATCGGACTTGATACATGAACCGATACGATCTTGAGACTGTAGATATCCTAGGAAGGTTGCCAGAGTTTGATACGGCTCTGTGGTTTGGGAGAAATTGCAGCCATCAAATTTTTTTTTAAATGTCCTCGCCGACTAAAATATTGCAGCATTCAAGGTTAATGCTTATCGAGTTCATAGGAGATTAAGGTATATGATGTCAACATTATGCATCCAAGAACCTTCAAGCATTTCAATTTGGCATGCACTCAGGAAGAGTAAGAGGAAATGTGAGAAAGGCCCCTAATTGTACTTCTACAATACAAGCTATTTTAATTTAATGTTTTAATGTTAATTTAAGTCTGTGTAATTTGCATATAATCAGGTCCATAAATTTTAGAACAATGTTTTTTTTTTTCTGCCTTTGGCCTCTGTAGACCATATTGAATCTGAAATAAAACACTGAAAATGTGAGCGAAGTCAGGACTTCATTTAAAGCTTTTGAAAAAGAAATATCACATTAAATGTTCAGGAACTACTTTCGTACTCTTTTTTTGCGGGCTCATAAATGATGGAACAAACTAAGAATCACAAACCTAAGCATTGCCTTTAATACATGGATGAAAATCATTTGCAGTCAACAACTGCCTAACGTCTGAAACCTACTGACATGATTAAAAGCCGAGTTTCCTCCCTGGAGATGCTTTGCCAGCCTTTTACAACATCTGCCCTCCCCTGCTGCTTGTATGTGGTGGTGGTGTTTTTCTTTTTTGTGGGTCCTGTCTTCAGTAAGTGAAAAGCATCCTCTACTGGTTGGAAATCAGGTGACTGGCTAGGGCTTTGAAGAATATCTCATGTCTTTCTCTTGCGTAGCTTTGAGTCATTATCCATCTGCAATATGAAGCAGCAGCAGCAGCACCCAATCAGTTTTGCAGCATTTGGCTGAATCTATCTGAGCAGAGTATAACCCTGCTACTTTTATCATCAGTCAGCTCATCAATAAACACCGGTGACCCAGTTTCACTGGCAGCCATACACATTTATGCCATAACACTGCCTCCACCATGTTTGACAGATGATGTGGTATACCTGGCCTGTTCCCTTCTTTTCATCATTCCAAAGAATCAGGCAAAGCGTTCTGTCAAATTTTAATCTGGGCTTTCTATTCTTGGCTGTTCACAATGGTTTGCACCTTGTTGCCATTTCTTAACTGTGGACTTTGACAATGACACACATACCACCTTAAGACTTGGCAAGAATTCTCCAGTCAAATTCTTTTTAAATATTGTTTTCAGCTTAATAATGGCCTCCTTCACTTGCATAGACATCTCTTAGGCACTCATGTTGAGTAAACAGCTAAAAATGCAAACATGACACTCAGACCCACCACCAGGTCTTTTATCTGCTTGATTAGTCATGGAGTTACGAAGGAACAGGCCGCACCTGGCCATGCAACTGCTTCTCTGCCGTTTGTCCCATTGTTTATGAGCTCCTAAAAATGGTGGTACTGTATATAAATGGCTGTAATTCCTGAATGGTTATTTCCACAGTTTTATCAAACACCTCGAATTAAAGTGATACAAGTTTTAATTCGTTGGTTGGCTTACACTCCTAGATGTCGCCCAAACAGGATGCTTACTGCCAGATTTCATTTAGCTAAATAGAGTTGTTACTGAAGTGGTCAAAACAGATCTACAACACACGATAGTGCTGGTTCATTGAGACAGGAATCACAGTGCTCAACAAACACTTTCAGTAAAGGGACAGAAAATGGGATTGCTAGTGATAGGATTGCATTTTTACTCCACAGCATTTTTAATAGAAAGCACTAAGATAGTCGTTGAGATGAACTGAATACCACAGATCCAATAAAATACACCCTTTTCCAGTTGGAGTAAAGCAGGCAGAGGGAGTTTAATTCAAAGGGCAGGAATGACAGGACAATTAATGAAAAGGGACAACTACTACACTTGTACAAGGTAAACCTATATAGGTTGTAATCAGCAATATAAATGTATAAAAACAGGAAATGATCTGAATGAAGATGCTAGAGAGACAGTAGGCCTCTATATAATTTTCATTGTGATTGAAAGTGTACAGTCCTAACTGCAGTGAACTATCCAACAATAACATAGGCGCCAAGAAAACACAATGTTGTAACTCTACTCTTTGACACATATATATATATTTAAAAAAAAAAAAGAAAAAAAAAAGTTGTATATCAGACGGCGCATAAATGGAGCTTGGAATGTTGAATAAGTATGACGCGTGGTCCCAATTCCACTCCTCACGTCTGCCTTGCTACATATTGAACACATCTTCTATATTACTTTACACTATGCAGCACATGAGGCTTTTTGGACATTGATGGACATGACCAGGGCAAGGACAGAGTCCAGAGGCTACGTTATTACAGAATGTTCCTTACCGTGAATGGACGTGACACTTCTGGCACTTCAAGAAACAAAATCATTCATGCAATGTGAGATATTCGTGCAGTCTATTCAAGTCATTATTGTTGGGCCCCTACATGATTAAGCACTACCAATTTTGTTTTTAAAGAAAATAAAGCCTGGACAGCAAAACAATTAGTTTTTTTTTTTTCGAAATGGGATCAGTGTTTTCTTTAAGAGCACCTGAGTAAGCGTGCAAGGCAAGTATAAGCACAGAGATGAGGCAGTCTTCTGAAGGGGAGGAGGCGCCTTAGTCTTACCGCAGAATCTGAGAATATAAGTGATCAAAACATAATGACACGACACCTTCAGGAGCACATGTAACAGAAATAAATAAGGAAATGTTACTTAAGAGAACAACATTCCACACTTGTCAGACTGACGCTGACTTCATTTACTTATAATACATAATACATTCATCAGTATGTCCCACATTTCATAGTATTAGTCTGAATTTTGCACTTTAAGCGATTAGAAGAATTCAGGTTAATGCAGAGCTGACGACTGGGGTGCTGAAGTTGAAATAAAAAGCCAAGCAGAACTCATCTGCACATTAAAAATGAATTCAAAAAATTTATACTTACCTGATGTAACATTCATGCAATCAAGACATGCAAAAGGACTTGCAAAAAATAAAATAAAATAGAAATAATAAACATAAAATGAAGGAATAAATAAAGCGGGGGGAAAAAAACTCTGGACTTGTAATTAGTTGCCACCGACTTGTATGAGTGAGAAGCGGACATAAGTAGCAAAGCAAAATGGAGGTGAGGAATTACAGCGCCCGCTGTCAGTATGGGTGATGAGTATGCGGTTCTTTACGAGCATTAGAACAGAATTAGGATCCATGCAGACATTGGGTTTCCCAACAATAATTTACAGCATTATGATTCTCAAAATGAAGGGAAAAAAAAAACGCAAAAACTTACTTCATTCATACCTAAAATAGAAGAGAGAATAAATAAGGTAAGAGGAAAACAACTCAGGAAATGATTTTTTTTGCTTGCAGTAAATCTCCACTCAACAGCACTCACTAGTTTGTTATACTTTATTTACAGACAAATGTCACAGGCACAGATCGATTAACACAGGAAGAGAACATAAATATAGTCATTCTGAGGAAAATGACTCGACTTTGGCAGGACAACTTTTACAAAGTTGGCAAATACTTTGTCCTCTATGAAGCAATGTTAGATTCCCAATACCGTAACCATTACATGAATCAAGCAACTGTCGTCGGATACCACATCACAATGGGTACGTTAGATTAACTTCTTTTGGGGGGAAATTTTTTATTTTTTTTTAAATCCCTCAAATGCTCTGACTAATATGCATGAACAGAACACTTTCAACTTTACCAGCGCAGAATGCCAAGTCCTTACACATTATCAGTAACTGAAATACTTTTTTTTTTTTAACGAGAATTGCGATTCTAACATTTTAGATTGAAGTACGTGTCAAAAATGCAATACATAATCAGAAATTTCTATTTCTACATGTTCTTTATAGTAAAAGTAAGCTCTTTGTACTGGAATGTGTTCACCCTTCTCCTAGTATTGACCCAAACATCTGCCTTAGAGGACAAAGACATAGGCCAACCATCTTTGTTTAGTGCTACAGCGTTCAGGTTTTATCATATAATAATAATAATAATAATAATTATGTGCACGCAAACACACGCACGCATGCACGCACACAGTCACTCTAAGAAGTTGTACATTGTATAGATGTAAAACAAATACACGGTGTGTGTAAAGAGCAACTCTCATACAACGGGTACAAAACATCATCTGGCCAATAGAGTCCTGCATTGTTATTTTTGTTTTTTACGACGCGTCTAGCTTTACTTGGTGCAAAAATATACATTACTCTGCACTGTTTTGCAGACGAGTGGGAGTAGGAGTTGAGAACAGGAGAAAGAAGAACCCGCCCCGAGTCCCGCGTTTGTAAAGCCCTACTGCCGTACTTTTCCAGGGATGTAGTTGCGATCGATGCTCTCCTCTTGCAGGAACATGTGAAGACAGCGCTCGTTCTGAGCCAAGGGATGACCAGCAATTCTGGAACAAGCAGAAACGGGGGAAAAAAAAAACAATTTGCCAAATCCTAACCATTTTACCGTCTACCATTTTCTTATGAAATATACAATATATATTACAGGATATTTGAAGTGATGCTGACAGTAAGCTCTCTCTTTACTTAACCGTACCCTTAACCGTAGAGTTGTGTGTGTGCAAATAATGAGCAGATCTACCACACCATTTTTTTAAAATAAATGATAAAAATAAATAACATTTAGAAAAGACTAAACTGAAGTAAGATTCATAACTTACATCTACAGTGTCCGAAATGTCTCTATACATAGGAGAAATCATCACATTTTATAAGAGGGTGAGTCAAAAATTATCCATACTCTCGCTGGAGAATTTATTTTAATCGACTTTTAGAAAGGACAAATGTATAATTTTTGACCTAATCTCCTTGCTTTTCAATACACTTTGTCTGTCTGTGAATAAGCTTTCATATTCTCTTATTAAAAAATGTTTTAGGCTGCGAGCCACTAATGCACGCTGCATCTTCAGAAGTCATTCTTCGTCCTTGTACGGCTGCTGAAAGTCAGATGGGGCAAAATCAGAACTATAGGGAGGACCTTTAACATCTCAAAAAGATGCAGTGTGTAGACAGTGTGGGCAGAAGAGTGCGGAAATGCACGGTCATACAAAATCACAACACTCTTGCATAGCAGTCCTCTGTGTTTAATCTGACGTTCAGGCTTCAGCTCCTCAAAAGCACCTCACTGTAACAAGCACTGCTGACTGTTAAATCTTTTTCCTTATAAATGTTTAAAAACTGCAGTAGCCTTGAACGGAAAGCGCTTAAAAGTGCAGCCAACAAAGTTGTAACCAGAGTGCTGATAATTTTGTGACTCACCGTCTTACTTCATTTATATTCCATATTTATAAAGAACGCTGTCCAACAGACTGAAATCGATCTTGTCGTTGGATTGGGAAGCGGTCACAAGGCCATGACGGAACGCATTCAAAGTGCATTTAAATGCGCAATACCAGATCTACCACATAACGTGTGTTTATCATGAATGGAACTTATAACTGTGTCTTTTCTTTGGAAAAATGCAATCATGTTCAGGATATTTAGTGAATAAAAATAATCCTGCAGGCATGGGGACTTGGATACCTGTAGTATAGATATTCTAATATCTGATTTAATTAAAAGACAACCTATGAATCTCACATAGAGATTAAATATGGAAATGTTCATCTGATCTTGCTCATGTTCACTAACAAAGCGAATTCCTAAAGGGTTGATAAGCTGCACAATGTGATGTGATAGTGGGAAGTTTAATGAAAGTACAACAAAACAATTTTTTAAATGCATTTTGTTAATCCAGATATTGATATCTGATTAAATCTCAGGTAGAGATAAATATTCAACAGATAATAAAATGGTCCAAACATTTTAGGCAACTGGAAGTGTGCAGTCAGGGCTTTTAAGATTACACACCAACCATGACTCCCTAAATAAATAAATAAATAAATAAATAAAAGTAATAATAATAAGCATTATTTTTTTAAAGTTACAAATACACATGAAATAAATAAATACAAACAAGCAAATAAATACAATATTGTATTATTAATATTGCTTCATTTCTAACATTTTAGTATTGTTTATTCCTTTGTTTAAAATGTAATTAAGGATTTAACTCGGTATAACATTGTGTCGTCTCGACAGCTGACCTGTTGATGAACTGTTCAAGCCCGACTCTCCTCTCTTCGATAAACGACTCCTCAAATATTCCCTCATCTCCACGGAAAGGCAGCTGTCTCTTCAGTGCCTTCCCAGGCAGCGGAGGGACGACGATCTACAAAACAGAAACGTGTGCAGGCTTCAATTTGATTAAAACCACAGGAAGGGGGAGGGAAAAAAGGAAGCAGGTGGTAAAACATATCTAAACCACTCATCAGGAACTATAAGCAACTGATAATGATGATAATTTGTTTAGCTGTGTAGTCTCTAGCATTTTTCATTTGTTCTAAACAGAGTGATGACCCGCATTGGCCACCTTTTACTTGTAGCTGAGTTCCGGCATAATCGCTTTTGACTTTTCAAACTGGCAGTAAAAGAAAAGTGACACTAACGTCTTACAATAATCCAAACTTTGATTTTGAGTTTTGACAGAAATTTAAACTCTGAGGGGTTTAAGTTAAGTTCATACCCTGTAGCTCAGTTCATCTGCAAAGCAACAATAATAATAATAATACATGGTGAGTGAAAATTAACTAGGTAATATTTACTAATGTAGAACTTGTAGTATCTCTGGAGCAATGATGAAAACAGTCTCTAAACAGACGAAAGTTAATATTTCCCTTGCGAGAGGCAACACATGCAACGTAAACAAGGATAGCTGACAGTTTGACTGTTCAGGAGCGAGCTAAGACTGCAGCACCCTATCAAGTGTGGAATTCCATTGTTCTTGTGCAAAGATGGTGGCGTACAGTGAAAGGGAGGAATGCAACACTAAGTCCAGAAATTGTCATACAAAGCTAATGACTACAGACTCAGTGAATGATGCAAGAAGAAGTGGCCGGTGCCGGCTGGAATGTAAAGATTTGCTTTTATTTTCCCACAGTATGTAATGAAATACATGTACAATTTGCTTAAATAAATGTGTATTAGAAATATGGACTCTAATACCAATTTTTAATGCCTAGTCACTTTTCACCCACCCCGTAGTCCTTTAACCAAGTTTATCAATGGGGCAACAAAATACAGCATTAGCAATCATTCTTGCACTTATACCTCAAACTGTATTAAAGTGATTTCAAACCCCTTACTTGATTTGCTGCGTCTCCACTTTAGCACTTTTAAGTTAATACGAGCAGCAGAGCACAAAATGAATCATACATTATGTGCATAAAAAAACAAACAACATTTGTTTACATTAGTTTATGCATATGGTTAAACAAATTGTAACAACATGAATTTGCATTCCTTTTGCATCTCGCATTAGGCTTATGAACTTACCTTACTGTCTCTTTCCAGCTCATTTTTCAGCCACTCAAAGTCGCTGTACCTTCTCCGTACACAAGATTCTTTCATCTTGAAAATGGGAAGGTTGGTCTGTTTCCAAAACACACAAATGTTTTTTTAGGTTATCACTAAATACATTAAAACCTGCTTTCATCTCAAACTGGAATTACTCATATTCTAAATTATATGCTTGCTTTGTTGAACACACACACACACACACACACACACACACACACACACATACACATACACATACAGGAAAACCACAATGCTGACAACCATATTATAATGTCAAAATCCTGTATCCACAATAATGCATGTTTAAATGTGATCTCTACTGCTGGGTTTGATTAAATCAGAGGTCTGGTGTCATTCTAATTACTAAATCTGTTGCTTAACATATTACTCTTTTTCCTTTCAAACTAACTTTGTGGACAGATCCAGACAAAACAACTGAATCCAATAAGTAGTTTTCAAAATGTCATATTTGTTCTTGATCTACTTCACTGCAAAGTACGAATGTATAAACACTGTATACAATTTCCCTTTAAACATCTGTCGGTGAAGCTTCGTTCTCAGGTCTAGTGCGCTTCATTAAGGCACACTCCATTTTTGGTAAGAAAATAGAATTTATGCCTGGTCTTCAACTGGATGGAGTTTACTTAACAAACTAAGTGATAATCATTTTGTGGAACAATTTGTACATTATGAACACATAACTTCTTAAATTGCGTGCACAAGTCTAAATACATTGTAAAATTGTACTGTTAGTTAAAAAGAAAGGCTTCCTGTCTGAGCTTACTGTAAAGAGATAAATGTGGACACATCAACTATTTACAGTCATGTGAACACTGGCGATAATATGAAGACAACAAAAATGTCCCAGTAAAGCATTTAACGTGTTCGGTTTCCATCTCTTCCTCTGCTGATTTTAATAATTAAAATGAAGGTCTTAATACTAAACAGTTTATCATGAATGGTCCAAGATCAGTTTTCAGAACCTCATATAAATATTGTATACTAACCTAATATGTTTAAGACAAATCTTGTCTATTGCAGCCCACATTCATCACAAAAAGTTTGATGTCTATGTATGCGTTTTATATTATTAAAATATTTGTAATTGCTTTATTAAATCCTTTTTAATGTTTTTTGTTTTTAAAATAAATTAGCATTTTTTTATTGAGAGTACACATGGAAGACTTCGGGCATGAGGCGTGGTACACCCTGGACAAACCATCCAGGGTGCCAAACCAGCATAGGGCAACCACACACACACACACACACACACACACACACACACACACACAAAAAAAAACTACAGACAATTTGGGACGGCAATTAGCATAAATAATTCTAATCAGCATGTCTTTGGACTGTGGGAGGAAATCGGAATTCCTAGAGGAAACCCACCAAGCACTGAGAGAGTATGTAAACCCCCTACACACACAGACATGTGATGGAAATCAAACCCTCGAACCTGGCAGAACTAACCACTACGCCCCTGTGCCACTTTAAACATTTTTTAATTCTTGTAATTTGCATTTCTTTCTTGAGAGTAAATATGGTTAAACATTATTTACTTAAAAAAAGGTGGTTTCTTCATTGAGCATAAAATGTTTTATTTTTTTTAAATGAATGTTTTAGTTCTTTTTGTATTTTGTCAAAAAATTATTTTGGTGGGGAAAAAAATAATTAAAGATTATATACACACAGTTGTGTTTTTTTTTTTTTTACATAAAAAAAGGACAATGTATTTTTGTAGTCTTACACTTTGCATACTGTTCTTTTTTATATACCTTTTGGTTTGCATGGTTTTACTATAAACACACCTTTAGTTTTCTTTTTTCATCTTGTCTAAAATAAATATCCATCTTTTGTATTATAAAGATGTATTTACCTTGATTTTTAACACACGTAAATATAGTGTATTTTATTTCAGAACCCTTCTTTAAATATATAATGTACATGGAATATTTAAAAGTAAAATTCTGTACACTTTTTGTGTGCGTGTGGTGGTTGCAGTTCTGTGGTCACGCGCCTTCAGTTTAATTAATGAATCAGAATCGGGTTATGGCGCTCGCGCTAGTCAGCTAACGGGCTGTCAGAGAGCAACAGGGCTTAGCGAAGGGCTAATTGCAGAAATAAAACACACTGTTCACAACACTGACAACTACAGCTTGACCTGCACCTCATTTATAAAAGTGTCAGAATTTCACCAAACGCTAAGTTAAAATAATTTCGTGCTCCTTAGCTAACTGCTTTCCCAGAACCAGCGGCTCTGTAGCTATGCTAAAGGCTAGGCCGAGCCGAATTCCAACCCTCTCCTTCTCTGTGCCGTTACCCCAAATACAGCACAGGTTCAGCACTGCTCCCTCCATGTACGCAAACATACCCGCATCCGGACTTCATAGGTGGTGAACCGATTCCGCCCGACTCCGATAGTTTGCGGATCGTAAACGTCAATTTCCAGAAAATTACTCGGAGGTCCGTACGCGTCTGTCAGGTCCTGCGGCTTGGAGTTTAACCGGCGAGTATCGGCCACAGTGGCTTCAGACATCCTTATTACTGGCTAGCTAGCTACTTCTGGGTGTAGTCTAGGACACGCACAGTAAGGATTTCTTTACTAAGACATTAAATCAGGAAAACGAAGTCACCGAGACGCCCTTAGTTGAAGCCGTCGCTAAATTTCTGCAGCTCAGCAACAGCACAGGAAATCCCTCCAACCGTATGCGATTTTTTTTTTTTTTTTTTGCAGCGTTCTAGAAATCGCAACGCCCGTAGGATCACCCCCGAGAGCCATCACAGCCAATCAGAGCCCTGGGTTCACGATGACCGACATGCCAGGATCCAATAGGATACGGAAACATGGCAAAGTGGGTTGGACCTAGGCCTATCAAGTTCATATACGAAACATTACAAGAATTTAAGATGGAAAACCAAATCTTTGGAAGTCAAGAAGCTTCTGTGGTACATGCATTTTATTGTGCATAACAATAACGATCGTGTTATTATTCAAAAAGAACACGATTTATTTGCTGCAATATATTCTGATCTTTAAATATATCAACTTTATCAAACATTTAAATTCAGGAGTTTCATTTTATGATAGATACAATGCGAGTGTTTAGTGTGTATAGGGTTTTTCCTTCCTAAGGTGCGTCGGAAGTCCACGAGAATCAATTTGTTAAACACTGATGAGTCCAATCAAACACAGAGAAACCTGAACCTATAATAAATAATTTTACAGTAGGTCATTAATAGGTGGCTTAGTGGATAGCATTGTCTTTCGCCTCGCAACTCCAGGGTCTGGGTTCGAATCCCACCTTGGGTCTGTGTGCATGGGGTTTGTATGTTCTCCCTGCGTTTGTTTCCACCAGGTACTCCGGTTTCCTCCCACAGTCAAAAGAGATTTGGAGTTTTGGCTAAGTGGCAGTCCCAAAGTCCAGTGGCGTCGAGCTGGCAACCCGGCCCTTTACGTAAGGATGGGACACTCCGTTGCCCGATGTGCCGGATGGCACGTGGACCGACTAAAAAAATACCATTAATTAAGTTTAAAGTTGGTTGTTCAATGTTTCCTGTTTTAGACGGTCCTATTTTTTCTGATTCAGTGCCTAAAAGAAAAAGGTTGAAAAACACTAATCAAATGTCAACAATTACAATTATAGATTCAGTATCCTGAAGAAAGTTTGGCAGGGCAAAAATGTAACACTGCTCTTTTTTTCCTTTGACAAGACATCTTTGTATTGTATAGTTTGCTAAACAGGACTGTTAAACTGAACAGGTTTGTTTTAAAAATGTGCATGCATTTTTAGACAAAAAATATAGGACACTGATTTAGTGTGCATGTTCTATAACAGCTCCATATCAAGCAAAGTTTCAAAGACAACGCATTAATGTGACACTACACCATGTAATGTTCTTCATCAGGCTGAAACATTGGTATGGTTTTATTGTGGCAGGAAAAGTACTGCACTGAAAGATAAATTGAGCAATAAAAACAATAAGACACCAAGAACATAATTGAAAAAAAAAATTATAAGTTGATTAAATCAATGAGTTCTAATCAGATTTGGTTAAAAGAAATTATACATAATCATACAAGCATTATTCAGTAATAATACATTCACAAACGAGAAAAGAAGAAACACACACCATTGTCCATAGTAATTCAAGTTTCTTTCACGCAGCTGCTTCTGATAAATATAAACCAAATTTAAGCTTCTAATAGTATTGAGTAGAAGCACTGCTGAAAAATAAGCTCATGTACAGACAAAATTAAGAAAACTAAATAAGACATTCAGTGTTTGAGGATCCAAAAAACAGCTGAGGTAAAATAATGGAGGTAAAAAGCTGTCTTAAGGTTACATCATGTTTAGCCATCATGTACTGTACAGAATGATTATCATGATCGTTATCAAAAAGCAGCTTTACTGAAAGTCTGTGAATGTTCTTGTCCATGATGAACATATGGTTATGATTATATAATGTATATATTAATTCTTAAGTAAGTAGACATAGTAATTGTATCTTACCTTTTACCAAGTCACTTTTAAAATCTTAAATCTGATTGGTCAAATTTCAAATAAAAATTTCACGCACGCAACTATACACAGTACGATGTACAGTGAAATGCTTAAACGGATAAGATATTGATGATTCATTTATATTACAGCAGTTCTTACATTAGGACTATAATTCACATCACGGGTATAATTCACATCATAGGTTTATACGCACTGGCACTTGTATAGGTCATATACACTGGTTAAAACATGGCAGGTATAGTTATTGTACAAGTTGTACATGTACACTGCCAGAACCACTTTTCCACAGTTTGAGTCCCGGAATATTTCTGTGCCATCAGAGGATAAAAAGTCCATAAATGTGATACCCTGGTCATTCAGTGGATCTTTAGCTGACTTCATTTTATTGCCACATAATGTTGCTGAGTCTAGACCTGACCAACTGAAGCAACTTTTTTTCTGGTCAGGCAGTGAATGTGTATTTTGCATTTGTGTAAGGAGTGTCCAGTGTAAGCATTCACAGACAGAACTGTTTAAAGTTTAAAGCTGCGATTTTAAGTTTTCCTTTACATCAAGGGCTGAAGGACTATGTTATTTTTACAAATTGCATTTTGTTTTATTACCTTCTTAAAAAGATGGTGAGGGAATATCTGTTCGCAACTGATAAGTAACGTTCTATAAAAGGTTATATTTAAACCTTAAAATGGGTGTCGTTCTTTAATAAAAAAATGAAATTGTCAATCTTGGCAATTTGCTGTTGTGAGAGTGGATAAAACACGTAGGACATGATGTTATAGGAAAAAGATCAAGTTCAGTGTAGTAACAAGGACTCGGCTTCTGTAATTATTTTTCTATAACATCACGCCACTTTAAAGAGATAAAGCACGTACAGTGCTGTGAAAAAGTATTTGCCCCTTCAGATTTTTGTTTTGTTTTTTGCATATTTGTTATAATTAAATGATTCAGATCATCAAACAAATTTTAATATTACAAAATATACACAAGTAAATCTAAAATGCAGTTAAAAAAAAAAAATATATATATATATATATTTATTTCATTAAGGGAACCCTCCAATGTGGCTAAATTCAAACAATTCTGTGTATATTTTGGACCAAAGTTCCTCCACAATGATATGACTCATTGCCAATAATTGCTAACGCTTGATTGCAGTTGTTGCCGCCAAGAGTGGCAGAACCAGTTATTCATTTCAGGGGTAATTACTTTCTCACATAGGGCCAGGCAGGTTTGGGCAGCTCCCCCCCCCTCCTTTATAAATGAAGTCATCATTTAAAAATGCATTTTGTATTTACTCGGGTTATCACAGCACTGTATGTATGTACTTGTGTTTGAAATGACAGTCACACTCATCTACCGTGCGTCATTAAGCTGTCTGGCTACAGTCAGAATCTCTTTGGCGCCTTTACTAAGCAGAAGATTGGCGAGGTCCGTGCCGAGCTTCTCGGCTGCGTCCTGAGCCGTTCCGGACACCTTCAGCGCTGTAACTCCGACTCGCTGCACTTTCTCATCAACCTTCTCCTGATCCTAAATCAGACAGTGAGGTCAAAAACACAAACACAAGCTGTTACTTTGTCTTGAAAAACTGGAGGAACTGTAAATCACAGATCTGATCACAGCTGTACTGCATTAACGGAAGATTTTTCCCCCTGCTATTATTACATAGCAATTAAAGTGTAATATGTTTTATATATTGCAATGTATTGTTTTAATAACCTGATCCTCAGCCTCAATGCTGGTCTGCATGGTCTCCTTCAGGCTGTCTGAGCCATCTAAACTGTACACTGCTCCTGTCAGGTATAACTGTAAAATATAAAGGCAAACATACAATCAGGAAAAATATCCCCATGTGGCTATTTAGGCTTCTTTCATGCATGGACTTGATGTACATCCACATCAACTCTGTCTTGAATAATTAGCAATAATCCAAATCATATATATATATATATATATATATATATATATATATATATATATATATATATATATATATATATATATACACGATATAAAGGACAGGAAAGGAAAATGATATGGGTGTGGTGTTCTTTTACCTGAGAATCCTTCACTTCTGTGTGAACAGCAACTGGAACACTGCATCCTCCTTCCTAAATTGATGAAACACATCACAAATTAAACTCACTGAAAACATTAGATTCCTTTTTAAAAAAGTCTTAGAAGTTCACAAAACATGTAACTCTAAAATGTTCCAACTAAAGTACAACTCAGATTTTCTTTCCTTGATTTTTCTATATGTTTCGATTCTTTTTCAAGCGAGCGTCCATAGCTTTAAATTCTCTGCGTTCATACACCCCTTTGGAGAAGTGTATTTTCCCAGCCAATCAGATCACAGGGGTCGGAATCATCTATGTTCTGGTCCTTATTGAGCATTTCCCACCCACCTACATTTCTCACTCACTCATCATCTATACCGCTTAATCCTGTATTCAGGGTCACGGGGGACCTGGAGCCTATCCCAGGAGACTTAGGGCACATGGCAGGGTACACCCTGGACAGGGTGCCAATCCATCGCAGGGCACAGACACACACACTCACTCATTCACACACTACGGGCAATTTGGGAACGCCAATTAGCCTAACCTACATGTCTTTGGACTGTGGGAGGAAACCGGAGAACCCGGAGGAAACCAAGCACAGGGAGAACATGCAAACGCCATGCAAACAGAGACGGGAATCGAGCCTGGCCGGGGATCGAACCCGGACCCTGGCGGTGCAAGGCGACAGTGCTAACCACTACACCACCGTGCCACAAACGAAATAAGATGAAAAATCTATGCAAGATCATTAATTCACATTGGCATCAATATTTATTGATATACGATGACGTGAAAAGTAAGTAAACCTTAGTAAATATAAAAAGTAGTTTTTAAGTGATAATTCACTTATTCAAGAAAAAAGGCTGTCCAAACCTACCTGCCCCTATGTGAAAAAGTTATTGCCTCCTAAACCGAATAGCTGGTTAATAAACTGCCTTTGGCGGCAACAACTGCAATCACGCATTTGCAATAATTCACCACACCGCGGGGCCAAGTGGGTTTGGACAGCTTTATTTCCTGAATAAATAAAATCATAAATTAAAAACTGCATTTTATATTTACTTGTGTTATCTTGGTGTAATATTAACATTAGTATGATGATCTCAATCATTTAAGTGCGACAAAAATACATTTTAAAATGGGGGCAGATACTGTAACTGTAAAACGTAAAAAAAAAAACATTAGTGGTTAGCCAATAGCAGCTACTCTAGCCGTATTTACTATAGCTCTTAAAATGGCTTCCAGGGAACAGCAGGCGTGGGCGGAGTTGAGAATTGATATATGAGATTACAATAAAAGAAAATCTAATTTGCTTGTTTAAGCAAAAAATTTTAAAACAGCAGGTCATGGTCTTTTCCCCCCTTTTTTGTGTGTCACAGGAGACCCATGCAGATGTCTAATGGAGAGGAAGAATTCAGAGAGCTTGAGGTTACAGCAGAATCCTTACCAAGCGTTTAAGGAAAGCTCTCTCGGCGATACAGCGCAGAACTGTGTCCTGATCGAGCAGCACTGACACCATCTCCAGGATATCCTCATCACAAGCCCTCACCTCCACAGCCAGAGCTCCCTGGGACACCACACAGCACACAGATACAGAAATACATACATGCACAGCGACTTCATAGTAAACCCTGTAACTGACCCTATAGTCAATATACTGACTAGAAAACAAGTATTTACTGAATGATTAGCATAAAGGAGGCGCACCTGTCCAACTGCATACATGCAATCATCAGGACTGAGGATCTGCAACAGAATGAGAATAATGATGTAATAATTCAATGTAATTTGTATTTTAGCAATAGCCATTAGAACACAAACGCTTTACAGAAACTTAGAAAGAGATTTACATTTAGGGTCAGAAGTTTATACCGTATATAATAATTCTGAACATGCAATATTTGTCTTTAATTGATTTCTTGAATCATCTCTGTGCCAACATTGATTGACAGCACTCATTGGATCATCGGCTTGACCAACACAGTACAATAGGCTAAAGTCCACAGAGCTGAGTGCAAATCTGAGAAAGAGGATGGTATGTTTACACGAGTCAGGAATGGAGTCACTTCTAAACCCCAACAGATCCCAGGAATCGGAGATCAAAAAGGAATCAAACAAAAGTCTGGAAGAAGACCAAAACGGTCATCCTCAGATCAGAGGAAATTGGTTCATATGGTCAGGAATAATTCAGGAACCAACAACACAGACGCCTGCCTTGAACTGGACGCTGCTAGAACTCCAGTGTCTCTGCAAATTTTACATTGCCAGGTTGTCCAAGGAAGCCGTCCCCAACACCTTCAAGTTTGACCAAAGTGTTCAACTGACCACATGGACAAAGAAAAAAAGTCTTCTGGAGGAAAGTTTTAACCAAATGTATGTTAAGAGGTGGGGGACAGGGGTGAATAAGGTGTTGGACTGCTGACCAAAAGGTCCCAGGTTCGAGCTGTGATGATGTCGCCAGGTTGCCATTGTTGGACCCTTGAACAAAGTCCTTCACCACCAAGTGCTCAGATACAATCGGGCGTCGAGCTGACAACCTGCCCCTGTAAGTAGTGTCACAGAAATGATGGATATACAGAGTCAGCCAAAAATAATGTATACACACGTCAACATGAAAAATATTCGCCTCTCTTCTGACGATCACATGATGGCATCAGCGAAGGTGCGACTACTGACATCTTTAGATGAAACATAATACTACACATTGCTGCCATAATTCAATTAGAGGTTTAAAAAAGGCTACGATCACGCCTGTTGAGGTGTGTATACATTTTTTTGGCTGAATCTGTATATCCATATACCATAAGGGGCAGTAGTGGCTCAGTGTGTTAAGGCTCCGAGTTACGAATCGGAAGATCGGTGGTTCGAGCCCCAGCTCCGCCAGGATGCTGCTGTTGGGCCCTTGAGCAAGGCCCTTAACCCTGCCTGCTCCAGGGGCGCCGTAAAAAGGGCCGACCCTGCGCTCTGACCCCGGCCTCCAATAGTACAGTGACTCCAAACACACATCAAAGCTGGCGGTGGAATGGATGAAGCCGATTAACTTTAATCTTTCAGCACGTCAACCATATCGGGAAAAAAAAAATTCATCTGGACTGCGCTTTTAAGCCAGGTCTGAACCAGGAAACTCACAATGGGAACGCTACAAATTCTACCAAGAAGTGGTCAAATATCCAACCAGAATTCCACCAGAACCTTATCATTGGCTTCCAAAAGTATCTGCTAATTATCAGACGTACTGTATGTATGTTTTTAACCCCTTGTTCCTTTCTTGTTTTATGAAACCCCACAATACACTAAAACCTGTGCAACAGGTTTTCCTCTATTTTAGATGCACGTTATTATAAACATTCTCTCCCGAAAAGAGATCAGGTAAAAGATTCAATGCAAACCCAATATTGGCATGATATTCATATTCGTGATGAGTGAATTTTAACTTCTCAGTAAAAACGTAGATTCTTTAATTAGCAAGCCAAAAGAGACAGTGGCAAGGGAAAATGTCAGATGAGCAAATCAAAGACACAGGAAGGTCATGACTGAGTCATGAGGAAGAAATTTTAATAAGAAATCTGACTTAAAAAGGATTGCATCCTCTTTCTGAACATTGCATGAACACTTGCTTGTGGTTCCTTAGAAGATTTGAGAACACAACCTTTTTAGTTCCTACTTTGTTTAAAGTGCATTTTCTTATTTTACTTAATGGTTCATAGAATGTTTGCTTAATGTTCGATTTTGATAAACTTTCTATTATTAAAAACCATCAGAGCCATGATGAGGGCACAAACCTTACATCGTCCCGATGCAAAGCCCTTAATACCCATTGTATAATTTGTATCTTTTGTAAATCGGTTTTACAGCTTCATTTGCGAGAAATTTCGTCACAAGTCCCAGATTGATCTGAACGTTAAGTGCAGGGACTTTGTACGTTTCGAACCGAGCACCAAGTAGAAATGGTGATGCAGAATCACGCAAAACTCTCTCGAAAACGTCTGCCATTTAAGTAAAACCCAACTTGTTTACTTTAAATGTTTTGCGCTCTTACAGGTTGCATTAGTTATTCTGACTATTATAATATTCAAAGTAAAACACATAATTACAGGATTATATATGCAGAATTTATTCGGTTTCCCCATCAAGATTTTACTCCTCCCAATATATGTAAATTGCACCATTTCAGACGCAGTTAAGTGTTTAAATGTTTTATTATTATTATTATTATTAAATTTAGGTCTGACCTAAAATATAACTGAACCAGTTTGGTTGAATTAAATACCTTTATCTTAAGAGACAAACACTGACATAATGTACCTGGCTGATTCTTTTCTCCCAGCCCATCCTCTTCATTCCAGCTGCGGCCAGAATAATAGCAGCAAAGTCACCGCTCTCGTCCAGCTTCTTCAGTCGAGTATTGAGATTACCTCTCTAAACACCTCGCTAAGGAAATGTTCCGATTTTATATCTATATTAATATATATTTAAGCAAGCATTCAACTGAGAGATAATAATGCATTAGAAAGATACTATGTCCTTAAACTCCAGGTGAGGAAACCGTTTCTTTAGCTGCGCAGCTCGCCGAAGGGAACTAGTGCCTATAATACTAAGGAAGGAATATTATTATCAGACAGATTATTTACACATGAAACAAATCAAAACTAATACAAATATAGCTTCCAAGCCAGAGCAGGGATGTTAGTTAAAGGAACACTACAGGAACGTGTTGATGTGTTGTGATCTCTCATACCTCTTGGTTTGTAGTGAATCAAGACACTTCCCAACATTCTTGGGGTGCAAAACTACTGCATCAAAGGGGTTTTCTCGCCTTGGGAGGAAATACATAAACTCGTTAAAGACACTGCCATCAACAGGTATGTGCAGTTATATACTGTATTCTGTAAGTCTGTTCTAAGGTCAGTCAGGACTCTGTAGAGTATCGTCACTCTGCATTTGGTCTCTGATAAAAAAAATTTATATCTGTTCAATAACCTTTTTTTTTTGTTGTTTTTGTTATTGTCTTTTATTAGGTCCTATTTCCTCGCCACCATCGCCCTCGGCTTGCTCATCTGGGACGATCTCATCATTTTGATTCATGTAAATTTTATACCCATTTCTACCATTTCAATGACCAGTGTTAAACATGCTATAAAAATTGAATGGAATTAGGCCATTACAAAACTTTGTGATGTGTGGCGGATGATTGCTTAAACGGTTAAGGCTCTGGGTTACTGATCGGAAGGTCGGTGGTTTAAACCCCAGCACTGCTGAGCCTTTGAGCAAAGCCCATAACCCGCGCTGTATCCTGGCTGAACCTGTGGTCTAACCCCAGCTTCCTAACTGGGCTGTGAGGAAAAAAAATATTTCAGTGTGCTTTAAGGTACATATGGCAAATACTTTAACCTTAACTTTAACGCAAACAAGTCACTGTGCATCGCTGGAGCGAAAAAGGAGTTAAAGCACAGCATTGATTTCATACTCCATTCATTTTTTTTAAGGACACAGTAATATTATTTCATATTAATTTGTAAATATTGAGCATATATATGACATAATATATAATAAATAAATTCTTTAATTAATAATAGTGCATAAACTATTAATTAGTAACTAATCAATAATTCGCAATGGATTTCGAAATGACACTGCACATCCTGTAAAGTAATAAAATTACATTTACTTATGACCTATATGCAGTTTGTAATGGTATCAGTTTTTGCCTTAAATGTATTTTGAGCATTTTACTTCAGTAGTGTGAAATTACCACAGTTGCAGCAAAAGTTATGCAAGGTGTTCATGTTACCAGGATAACGCCTGGAAAAAGTGATGTCTGCAGTAGTGATGTTGCAGGGTGTTGTGAATGGAGACGTTCCCTGGACAGGGAGTAGAGAGTACAGTGCATGTATACTGTGGAACAGAATGCAGCCTTTGTTGTGATGATGACTTGCACAGCGGACTTTTTGAAAGCAGGTGTCTGATTACAAACCGACCTGACTAGTCGTGTGTCTATTTCGCACGCAGTTGGTATGTAGTTCTCCCGAAAACTTGATCGAATCTTGATTAGAGCATTCTTAGCTAAGAATATTTGAGTCTTTTAGGCAGACTGACTGCTTTTACTGCTGCATTTGTTAATCTGACTCAAAGTGATGCTTAAAAATGGACTCCAGGAAGGAAAGGGTTAAAAATGGCCCTAAATAAAAGCTTTTCCTACAACATTTTGATAAAATATATTTTTTTCCATTTGTCTTTGCCAATCTTGTCATAGATTATATAAATAAACAAAACCTACTGTCAGCTGCCTGACCATCTGTTTCTGCTCAGACAAACTTTGCTTCACGAAAGAATCAGGCTGAGAAACATCTAAAAGCCTTTAAAGCCACTACTTGTTGTACTCACTTCAGGACGGCTCCTATAGTAAAACCCACAGGAAGACTCGTGGGCAAGTCTTTCAAAGAGTGGACGACCAGGTCAACCCTGTGAAGACAAGGATCAAAAAACCCCATTGTGTCTCACTACACATCAAACACCTGGTCTTGTACACAGCTGCTTAATGTAACGCTCAGCAGAGGTGAAGATCATCAAAGGAGCACTTTACTTACTCTTTTCTTTCTAAAGCGTTCTCCAACTCCTTTGTGAAGAGACTCTTCTCACCTATCTTTGCAAAGGAAAGAAATGCTGTGAGATAAAGTGTAAGTGGGCCTTGTGATGAAATTTCTCTGAATAAACGCATAAACCAGAATTAACATTTATGGTGGATTAAAGATAAGACACTGGTGGAAATCTTTGGTATTTTGGTCTGTCCATGTGCTATCCAGCAATCCGTGCAAATCCCCACCCTGGAGGTACACCATTTTCCCAAAAGCCTTCACCCGTCTGTCTTCACATGCATATGAACTTGAGTAACATCCAATTCTTTATCCATTTGTGGGTGAAATGAATTTATGGGAATTTTTGACCAGATGTTCTATCGGGTTGAGGTGCGGGCCAGTCAAGTTCTTCCACACCAAGCATTAAGAGTTCCTTTCACTGGAAGTAAGGGGTCGAGCCCATCTCCTGCAAAATGTCTGACCTCACAAATGCTCTTCATATGCATGTGAAGGCAGGCGGGCGAATACTTTTGGCCATATAATGCTTATTCGTCGTTTGGGTGGCACTACACATCAGGGGTCGGGTTGCCAGTTTGACACCCAATTGTCATTCACACACTTGATTAGACGATTAGTCTAGCAGGATTACCCGGAGGAAACCCACCAAGCACAGGGAGAACATTCAAACTCACAACATGCCCACAGACCTGAGACGAGAATCGAACCCTGGCCCTGAAGGTGCGAGGCTATAGTGCAAACCACCGTGCCGCCACTTCTGGAATTGGCGAGAAGAATTCTTCAAAATATAAAAGGGATTACCTTTGATAGAGCTGTGTCGAGGATTTTGTCACCTGTTGTCGACATGGCCACTGTAACAGATGTTACAACATCAAAGTTACTACAAGACATGCAATCTACAGAATACATTTTAACCAAAGCTGACAAGCTAACAAGCTGATAAACTCAGGAGTGACGACTTATTAGGAATTAAATAGCAGATGTTTACACAGACGTATGACAGACTCACAATGATTTTAAGCAATCTTCTTATCAATTCAGAGCTACGTAGGCCCTGCGATGCTCTTGTACTACACACGTTGTACAGCGAACTCTTACCTATTTCAAAGTGCACGTCAGGGTACAAGCCTTTCAGCTTTTCCGCGACACTGTCCGTCTGAATGCGCGCAAGCTTAAAGACAAAAACAGAGCAGAGATTAGACGGTTTAACTACTCTGGCATACAAGTACGAGGTCCGTCCGGAAAGTATCCAGCCATGTTCTACGAATAAGAGAGACATTTACTGAAGAAGATAAGATATTAGAAACATTGTACACAGGACAATGACACCTCAGTCTCCTTTAGAGTAGGCACCTTGGGACTGTACGCATTTCTCCCAGCATCTCTTGAAAACACTCAGCAAAACCTCACCATCAGCTGCCTCATCGTATTTTCCTGAATCTCATCGATGCTCTAAAGTCTTGTCCCTTTCAAAGCTGATTTTAGTTTTGGGAAGAGCCAGAAGTTTCATGGATCCAAATCTGGGGTGTAGGCGGACTGAGTCACCTGGCTGATTGGATGGGTGTGCGCGTTGTCACGATTGCGCCCACAGCTCGGCGGTGTCTAGTGGCGTCTAAGTAGTCATTGTTCAGCAATGCGCATTTCGGTTAACTATTGTTGCTTTACGGTTTTATTTAGATCTTGGTTTCAATGGCTCCAGTTCAGGAAACAAAATTTTGTTACATCATGCTCACTTACCTGGCTTTTCCTCGTCCCTATGCGGATGACCCTGCTGGCTTTGCTGTCTCCATCCTGCAAATGATATACACACAAACACCAGAATGGAATTTAAATATGAATCAGACGTCAGAGGATTTCTGACTGGCTCCTTTCTCCAGATGTATGTAACTGATCCTTCTGCTATTGTCTAATACAGACATGACTACAGTGTAAATGGCGGACCTCGGTCCGGATCAGTACTTTAGTGCCTTTTTTCCCACTCGAGGTGGCCGTGCTATACATGTCACTCATCAAGCATGATCAACACCATAATTACACCATGTGTATAGACAGAATGTGTGAAAGAAAATGCTTTTTCATATCGAGACCCGAGACCCTTGAAAATCACGACTTTGATCAATAGAGTCCTTTTTACTCCCCATTGCTATTGGGAATACCTGCTCACCTCCGATGTGCACTGGTTCCACAGCATCGGAGGAGGTGTCGTGGAAGCGGGGGAAATGTGGGGGCATGCAGGTGACAGTAAAAGGCAATAAGCATTATGGCCTGTGAAGAATCCTCATTGTTTCATCATCAGCAATCCTCACATGCAGGGTCCCACAAGGGTCGATTCTTGTGCCTTTACTATTTGTACATTACCTACTGCCATTGGGATCCATTATTAGGAAGCATAGGATGTCTTTTCACTGTTTTGTAGATGATATTCAAGTCTATCTTCCTCTGAAACAGAGGGATGCAAACACATTAACACAACTTTTGGAATGCCTAGAGGATGTCAGAGCGTGAATGGCTGTGCATTTAGCAGACGCCCTTATCCAGAACGACTTACATTTTTATCTTATTATACATTTGGGCAGTTGAGTGTTAAGGGCCTTGCTTAAAGGGCCCAACAGGGGCAACTTGGTGGTAATGAGGTTTGAACCTTCTGAACCGTAGTCCATTGCCTTAACCACTGAGCGACTCCTACACAGTAGAGGCTATAAATTTCTCAATGAGACTAAAACTCAAGTGCTAGTATTTGGACCTAGTGGAACCAGTGTTGACCCTTTCCCCGAGACGTGTTCCCTTAAATTTTATGTAAAACCAATTGCTAGAAACCTGGGTGTTTTATTGGACAGCGATTTTAAGCTGGATAAGCAAAATAAACGCTGTTGTCAAAGCTAGCTTTTTCAGCTTAGGCTCTTGCTCAAGGTCAAGCCGTTTTTAACAACAAAAAAAAGATCTTGAAAAGGTTATACAAGCTTTTATTTCAAGTCGGCTTGATTATTGTAATCCCTTCTATGTTGGTGTTGGCCAGGCCTTGACTGCATGGTTGCAACTGGTCCAAAATGCTGCTGCACTTTTTTTTTTTTTTTTACAGGGACACGTAAATGGGAACTCATAACTCCTGTCTTTCAGGGTTACGTTTAAAGTATTGTTAATGGCCTACAAAGATCTGAATAATTTACCACCTCAATACCTTTCTGACCTTCTAAAGCCATATAATCAAGCACAGACTCTCAGGCCTGGCGAGCAGCTTTGACTTACTTTGACTAAAATCTAGTTTGAAGAGTCGGGGCGAACACGCCTTTTCATTAGCGGCCCCTAAATTTTGCACCCCGTTCATCAGGCAGGCCTCGACTCTACCTATTTTTCAATATCACCTAAAAACCTTTTTATACACATTGACTTTTAATACAGAGTGATGAGGTATTTTGCTTTTTTTCCATTTTCTTTTTATTTAATTTTATTCATATCTTTTATTTATTTATTGTTTTACTGTTTTATTTGCTTCTTTTATACAATGAGGTTGGACTTTTTATTGTTGCATATCGTTTTCTTTGGATTTTATAAAATGTTATTATTGTTGTCTGTTGCTATGTCCATTCGCAGCCCAGGAGCTGCACTAAAGATGAATTAAATAGATTATTGTTTGTTTGTTTTTTTGGTCAGTGGTATAAAGTTATAAAGTAAGCATGCCAAAACGCATAAAAGCTGGAATTGCAAAATCGAGGTTATTCCACCAAATGCTGATTTCTTAATGTTATTTATCCAAATTATTTACATTTTGTTTTATTTGAGTTATTAAAGCTCTGCAAATACTGCATGATCTTGGGTTATTTTCATGTGTTGTGGTGATGTCATTTCCTTTAATTATACACTCTAAATAACAATAGTTCATCTCATAAGATGACACATGCACATAAGAAACTGATTATTTTGCAGTGGCTCAAAGAAAATTTTCTTCTTAAATTGTAATTCAGAACCCTGACATAATACAATGAGCACTGATATAATTCGAGTGATTGTTCAGACAAAAAAAAAGTGTACGCTGTGTAGAACTGTACAGAGTGACATTATCAGGGTGGGGCTCTGTGTATATGTGTGTTGCAGGTCTCCACCCTGGGTCCACTATCCTGGCTTTGGTGATTAGACTGCATGTTCACTTTTTCCGTTACAAACTGCACTGATAATCTTTCACATCTGCACACATGAGCTGCATCGCTTATAAAGCCCTGACAATGCACAAACAGCAACGACTATTCAGCATTCACCATTATCAACACTAAGCGCCGACATGATCACCTGACATCATCCGCACCTGTTTTTTCTTCTTGTTTAATGAGGGTTGGACTCCAGTAGACTGCATCATCACCAACTGTACATCTCATTCGCCCTCATCTTCCCAGGATCTTAATGCAGATGCAGCTGTTTCTCACTGGTTTATGCCTTAAGTAAGGTTTTTTTTTTTTTTTACGCTTAAATAATTCATAGGCCACTGTGTGACTTCATAAACAAAAAACATGCCTGAGAGACTGGTCAGGTACAGTGACTGGACTAAAAAAAAGTCCATCTGGAGGCCTGGAGAACTGTTCCTCAGGACTACATTAAAAACACAGGAAGTATACAGGAAGGCTGGCTCTTTGGAACAAACAAATAAAGAAGATGCTTTGCATGATTTAAAAAATAGTTATAAAGAAAATGTTTTCCGGTGCATCCCTGGCTCAGTGGTAGGTTTCATGCCTGCCATGCAGATTGGCCAGGTTTGATGCCCAACCAATAGCCAAACCTAGCAATTGGATGGAACCGCTTAGTGCTGGTCTCAAGCCCAGACAGAATGAAAGGGTTGCGTCAGAAAAGGCATCCTTGTGCCAAGGTGTATGCTGATCGGGATGGTCTGCTATAGCAGCCGAAAGAACAAAAACAACTAAAGAAAAGTGTTTTCTGTAAGGAAACATTGATTGAACATTTATTTATGGAAGGAGTCTCCAGTGTCCAGTGCATGCATTCTAACCTAAAGAATCTTCAGGACAGAAAAGGCACGATTTGTGGTTTCTTGATCTCACGATGAGCAGCTTTCGGAATCTTTATGGCCTTATTAACTTCATGAGATGGAAAAAAAATCGGAAGTCGATAATATATATATATATTTTTTAATTGCTGTGGTATATTGTTAGTCCTTCAGCTGTTCCCTTTAAATGGGTCACCACACAACTTGCTACAGGTATTATTTTTTTTATACCAGATGCCCTTCCTGATTCAAAACTTTGATTTTATCTGTGCTTGGGACCGACACTGCTTCCAGTGGCTGGGAATCAAACCCTGGCCTTCTGCATGGTGGGCGAGAAACCTACTATTGCACAACCAAGAGGAGTAAAAACTTTTCAGGATGTGATGACGTGGGGAAAAAACAAAAACAATTGACTTCAGGATGATAAGAGGAGCTACTCTGTTATACAGGAAAACTAACTCGTATCTCTCTCTCACATACACACACTTACAGTAACCAATACACTCTAAACATATTCACACTCCGATCATTCACTAGTTCACTGACAAGTTTATAAAAATTAAAGTAAAATCTACTTTAATAAGCTCTAAATAAATCTGCTCAAGTTGTGGATCAGCCTCGCACACATTAACCTGTGGAGAAAATACAAAAGCAAAAACATTGTTACCTGAGAATGTGTTTCTGTTTTTTTGGCTCCAGACATCTTCTCAAGATTTCCTATATTATCACTAAAGCTGCACAGCCGGACGATACACGCTGTTTAAGCGTCACTACGAGTCTTCAGTCTCGCGTCAAACTGAAGACTCTCAACACCGGTACATGTCCTGCGGGCTGCTGCTTCTTCTTCCTCGTCTTCTTCTGTTAGTTCACGGAGCGTTTACGCTTGTCTACTGCCACCTAATGGACACAAGGAAATCTGGAGTAAAGCGCATAACGGTACACGTTGTAGAAAACACGCGTGGAAAGGACACGCTGGAAAAACGCAATCCTTTCAAAATACAGGTCAAATATCAGTGACGTCATGGTTTTCAAAATAAAACTCGACACTGTCTTACCCTAAAGCTAAAGCTCGACACCTACCCTTTGCACTGAATATACAGTAGATGTATATTTATAATATAGCATCTTTCATGTGCTATATATATATATATATATATATATATATATATATATATATATATATATATATATATATATATATATATATATATATATATATATATATATATATATATATATATATATATGAATATTTGTTGGTCTAAATCTATCTCAAGAGGGCAAAGGTAACTTGGTATCAGTCCCAATGAAAGTGTCGCAAGATATTTACATCTTATTTGGAGAAAAGGGCAAATGCAACATTTGCATCTTTGTAGAAAAAGACTCTAATGAGATCAAAACTGTACTTGTGCTTTGTCATTTATGATCTCCCTGGACATCACTCAGATCACTCATTCAGTCACTGCCTGCAACCTCAGAGTAACTGTGGACAATCAAATGTCCTCACATTGATAACCTTACTCGCTCTTGACGATTTCTTCTCTTTAAAATCAGAAGAGTTTTTTTTATTTCTCTCCACACAGGTCACTCAGGTGCTTATTCTGTATGTTATAATGATTTTCTCAACCTTTTCAATAGTATAGGCTATTTTTTTTATAGCTTTGTTACAATTTACTTCTCCTCACTTACAATTCAGTACACTTACAGTATAACATTGTATATATACTACCAGTTGAAACTTTGGAAACACCCTTTAATTCCATGGTCTTTTCAGATTTTTGTTTCTTTGATTCTTTCTATGCTGAATGCATCCAAAATATGCAATAATCTCCTTCGAACAGTTGATATTGAGATGTGTCTGCTACTTAGGCTCTGATGGTCTTCTTGAGAGCTAGTTTCATCACTGTGCTTGATGGACTTTGCAAATTTACTTGAAAATTCTGTTTCATTCTTAGAAGGGGAAGCAGACATTGAATAATTTCTCAATTACATTTCTTTGCACCACATCTGATTTTCTTTCTTTCTTTTTATTTATTTATTTATTTTTTAAAATATATACCAGTATGGTGGGCTTTACATTGCTGTTGCTTTTAGTATAAATGGATGTGATCGTGTTAGGTCAGTGGATTTTTGTTGTAAATACCATAATGACAGTAAGCAAATCTTATCAATAAAACAGACTAAGCATTGTAGCTCTAGAGTTGGTCCAGCAGGAGGTGTCACAGATCCCCAACCCTGGTCCTGGACTATCCACTATCCTGCATATTTATACCACACTGAGTTGAATCCAAAAAGTGCTTCGAATAAAGTTTATTAATTAAAGTTCATTATTGAATAAGGTGTCTTTGGAGTAGTGGAAACACTAAATTGTGTGAGACAGGGGTTAACCATATTCCTATAGTTGTATTTAAGGAATGCAAAATACCTATATAAAACATAAAATTATCATTCTGAAGTTTTGGTTTAGTGTTAATTGCTTTAATGAAGTCAAGCATTGCATTTTGTATACTGCAATACATAGCATTTTTTTCCTGGGACATTTTATAAGACCAAATATTAAATATAGGCAGTACGGTGGCTTAGCTGTTAGTGCTGTGGACCCGCACCTCCTGGGTCGATGGTTTGAGTCCTGTCTAAGGTCTGTGTGTGTGGAGTTTGCATGTTCTCCCTGTACTTGGTGGGTATCTTCCGAGTACTCTGGTTTTCTCCCAAAGACATGCAGCCTATATGTGTATTTAAGGAATACAAAATGATCACTCTGACATTTTGGTTTAGTGTTAGTTGCTTTAATGAAGGCAAGCACTACAACTACAATTAGATTTGTTTAAAGCAATACATAGACCTTTTTTTGAAATATTAAATGTTGGCAACAAGGTGGTATAGCGGTTAGCACTGATGCCTTGCATCTCCACCACTGGGGTTTGATTCCTGCCTTAGATCTATGTGCGTGGAGTTTTCATGTCACTTTGGCGGTACTTTGGTGTAGTTGGTAGCAATGTTGACTTGCACCTCCAGGGTTGGGGTTCCTGCCTTGGTTAACTGGTGTTCCCATATTGCCCGTAGTGTGTATGTGTGCCCTGTGAAGGACTGTCACCCTGTCCAAGGTGCACCCAACCTCATACCCTAAGTCTCATGGGATTAGCTCCAGTCCCACTGCGACCCTGTACAGGTTAAGCGATATAGAAGATGAATGACTCTTTACACTGAACCATAAAGTGTGTCAATAATCTGCTCAAGAATCTTTCAAAAAGTCGTGCTATTTTTTTTTCTTCCATGTACATTTTCCTTCCTGTACATTTCTTTCTTTTTTCTTTTTTTTTTTGCTTGTCTCTTTTTAGGGCTAAGAAGCTTCTTAACAACCTAACAACTTAAATACAAAATGAATTGTATTTGAAAGAGACGGGCTTTAGGACCTGTTGTCGTGCTCGCTCACACTCGCGCTCTCTCTCTCTCTCGCCCTCTGAGCGCGCGCTTCCTCACATCAGCACAGTGTAGTGTTGGCCGCTGCCGCTGCCGGTCACGTGGGCTGAGATTACTGTTCGTTAATAGTGGTTCTGTTATATAGAGCAGAAAGAAAAAAACATATATATAAACAACAGCGATTTTATTCTTCATGATGGAGATTTCGGAATCCAACTGTAAGTTTATTCTTTTTATTCTTAAAAATGCCTTGTTTTGTTTTTCTTAATACTGGGTAAATAAATGTATAGGTTAATCGTCTATATCGTGTTGTTTATATTTCCTATTATTTAATATGAGTGTGATCAGGCCGATTATAAATTTAATTTCTTTATCACATCTGATGATGCTATAACCTGAGCGACACCTGGACATAGTCGGTGATGATGTCATCACAGTCCACTCAGGGTCTCCCCTTTGTACCTTCATGGTGTTTGTATTGTTTCAGAGAAAGATGCATGGAGGGTGAAAGTTGAAAGCTAACAAGCAGCCTTCTGTTTATTAGATGTTCCTTCAATCATTGTAAAGGTGTTCACTTTGTGTAAGACACATTAAAATGATAAGGGAGGAATGGTTGATACTATTTTTCCTGAGAATCTATGACAAGCTTACAATGCAATCACTGGAGTTCATAAACCAATTATATCTTTATATCTTTATATATATTTTTTTATCTTTATAACAAAAAGATCTGGTCTTTAAATTTTGACGTTTTTAAAAAAAAATATTGTTAATTGATTAATCGATTGATAACATGGATATGTGTTCAGCTGGCTAATGTCATGTAAAAGGCTGAAGCTGAAATGATATTTCATAGAATCACGAATCCATTAGTAGATAGATGAGATGAGATGAGATGAGATGAGATTGTGATCTAGTTCATGGCTCAATATCCTCCCAGAGATAAAAAAAAAAAAAAAAAGAAAAAGAAAAAAAAAAGTTTTTAAAGTTTGGGTGATGGTGGAGTCCGGGTTTGATTCCTGCCTGTCTGTGTGTGTGGAGTGTGTGCAAGTTCTCCCTGTGCTTGGTGGGTTTCCTTCCACAGTCATATAGATTCATTGGATAACAGGTTAACTGGCATTCTCAAATTGCCCGTAGTATTGTGTGTGTGCCCTGCAATGGATTGGTACCCCACCTTATATCCTAAGACTCCTTGGATAGGCGACCATAAAGCAGTATACCCAATGAATAAATGAAGTAATGTTCAATTTTTGTCTTTCACATCTTACTGGTTCTTATTTCCTGTTAATAATGTATTGGATAACATTATTAACAAAATGAATGGATTATTTTCCTTACCCTTTTTGGAACCAAAAACACCACCATCGGCAGCAGCAGGAAAGTAATCAGATGGGCGTAAAATAAGGGCTGATTATTTTTTAGCCCAGACTGTAGACTTATATCATCAATTTATAATTTATTGTAAGCTGCTGTGATAAGTGCTTACACAGAATGAAACTAAGTTTGTGACCTTCAAAGCTTGACTATTCCATACATAACGCGTCATCTGAAAATGTTGTTAGTTACAATTCCACGAGTAGACAACAGAGCTGTACATTTTGTGTGGTTTGAACTGAAAAAGCTGCTACTGTAAGGTAACAACACAGCATGAGTATGCATTGAAAAATTGACTTAAAAGCACATAGCTGTCATAAAAAGTGTTTTCAATAAGTGCATCGGTTTGTGTATGTGTAATAGTTTTATGCCGGATGAGAACACATGCTATAGGGTTCGGTTATGATGCTTCTACAACAACCAAGTTGAGTTATAGATAGGAAGAAGGATAATATTAGCCCTCCCTTTGTCGGATAATTTGGATGAATTAACCATAAAGCGGTGATCCTAAGTATGGACCTACAACTCTATGTACGTGTACACAATGAGTAACATTTTCTGTAATCCTTTATTATAATCCTTTTCATCTAATCCCACTCAACCTGGTCTTAGTGTTGTTGACCTAGCTATCCTGTCCCAGTCTGGTTAAGGGTCAATGCAGTGTTATGGCTATTTATGACCTGAGTGAAAACATCCTTCCTTCTCATGTGGGAAATCCGCTGTGGTGAGCACGTGCAAGTGGCTGGTTGTGTGGAAGCCAGGAAAAAACAGGCCATTGACTAAATGCTGGTTACTTGTTTTAGTGACTGATTCATTTTGAAATCTTCGTCTTGAGTCTCCAGGATTTCCGTCGTTGATGAAAAGGTCAATCTCTGTAGCTGTGGTCATCAGTCCTGACATTCATACATAGTCTTGTTTGGGTTTTCAGCACAAGTATGAAGGCTTAATCCAGGTAAATCTTTGCAATGGACTAATCTGTTAATTTATGATCATGGACATCATGTGATCATCTTTAGGCTCATCATTAGACTCTTTTGCCTATTTTTATGTAGACCACCCAATCATGTAGATAAGTAATTAGGGATTTAGGGCTTTTGCTTAAACTTAAGGACATGGAATTTAAATCAAAGCATGAGCATGGGGCAGCGTAAGTCCTGCCCCAATGGGCCCTCTAATAGTATTTGTTGCACTTCCTTATTAGCACTTTTAATAGTCTTTATGGAGCTAATGAAACTGTAAGCATCCCGCTCTATGATTATCAACATCTAGATCTAGACAAATCAATGGAGCCATCTTTCAGTTTTGATTGAACAGCTGTTATATGGATGAGCGGCCACTCTTTTCAATGTTTGGCCCATGCCAAAGGAATCAGATTACATTAGAAGCAATCGAATGTGCATTTACATGAAAAACATATTTACTGGATATACATAGAAAAATAGTCATATTCATACATAAATTCTGTATATTATTTCTAAGGAATACCTTATCAAAAAAAAAATTTTTTCAGAACTATCTTAACATGTCTTAACTAGGGTGCATTTTGAAATATCATACACAATACAATCTTTGATGACACACACACACACACACACACACACACACACACACACACACACACACACACACACACACACACACACACAAACAAACAAAAAAAAAAACATCCAGTATTTTTTTGACCCCTGGATGGTAGCCTGCTTGTCTGAACAGCATACTGTACATGTATTAAAAAAAATAAAAAACCCAAATACACATCAGACGAATTGACATCCTTTAGTATTTATTGTCATTGCAAAGGCATGCCTGTAAGACCTGCTTGCTGATAGTGAAGGCCTGGTTGGATATTTGCACTCATGTCTTCTCCACATTGCATGCATCTATAAATACCCGCAGTTCAAGAGAGACAAAGGCTCCACTCATTTGCTGCCTGCAATCCCTGATGGGTCCACACAGGCCACACAGTGTCTCTTCCACTGGCATTCCTCGGCTCATGAACGAAAGGACGTTGGCCGTCAAGAGAAGCTCTTCTATATAACGTTTGAAGGGTTAGTGGAGGACATGACTAGTCAAGCTCTGGCTGAAATGGTCTTTGTGTTCTCCTGGTAGCCCTGTTTGACTCATGTCTTCAAAGAGTGGAAATCAAAGCAGAACATCACAGGGGTTGGCTGCAGATTATTGGCCAATGTGTCAGTGCGCTAATAAAATACAGAGTTAGATGTTGTAAGGAGCTTGAGCTGTCGTAATGTTGGGAGGACTGAACTTCATATACAGTTCTTTCTTGTGAGAGTTGGGGAGAGGTCGAATGGAATTGAGCTGGAACTATTCTTGGAGTGGAAACTTTTTGCTTGCACTTGGCATGCTAAGATATGGGCAGGGTACAGCTGTGTGGCATTGTTACAGTATGTCCAGGTTGCAAAATGAGATGGCACCACCATGATGTGTTTTGACCCAAATTTCATTGGCAATTAATTATTATAGGGTTTTTTTTTGGTTGTTTTAACGAGGGGCAGTCAAGTCAAACCGGGACTTTTGTTTGTGCAACTATTTCTTCACATGATCCCCTGCTACACTAATGCTCGTATCCTAGAATTTCACTAGTGCTTAATACCATCAAGGTCGAAAGTTTTCTCAGTACGCCATAGCCATGATTGGACTGCCTGCTTCACTTCACATCTGACACACTGGCCTCCCAAGAACTCCTTTGATGACCCAAACATGGCTTGGAGCGAGATCAGGACTGTGCATGGGGATGTGGCAATAACTCAGCTGAGTTCCTGTAATGTGCAAGTGGTGTTTGGTAAGGTTCCCACAGACAGATGTGTCTCTGCCCTAAATCGGTAAAAATGATCCGTTGAGTTTCACGGATCAGACGTTCTACTCACCGAATATTCACGAGAATGATTGCAGCAGGGTCGGGACCACCTCTGATGGAACTGTCATTTACAGACATACAGCCTAGTTTATTCAAATGTTTTACTGCATCTCAACACCGTACTATGCTCGAAGTTATTGTTAATGTCAATCAGTTTTATGCCTTTATTTACCAGCAATCTCATCACAAGTCCTGGATTGACTTAACCGCCCACGCAACTTGATCATTAGTTGAAGAAAAATAATGTAATATAATATGATTTCACATGATCACATAAAAACCATGTGAAAGTCTATTTCACCCATGTGAATACAACGGTCCATGAAAAATAAACACTTCCATGTGAAAAAGAATCAGAAGAAAAGATACACGGCACAAAGAAATTTACCATGTGGGAAAGAAGTTGGGAAAAGAAATCTTGTGAAAAATACAAACACATGCATGAATCTACACTTATTAACTAGCTTCATATTTGCATTGTCGTTCTTTATACTTGCAAACTACACTAAAATATTACATCTGAGCTTGTTTTTCTGGAAAAAGAGTGTTTTCCAGTCAGAGAAGGTACTAAGAGTTGGGGTGCAATCGAGATGGCATATTTGAAGCACAGCAGCTGCCACCCTGTGCCACTCGTGTGCTCACACCCCCGGGGCGGTCAGGGGAAAGGGCCTGTTTTGGTTGAGGTAGTTGTGAATAGGCTAGTTGTATAAATGTGACTCTCATGATTCCAGTGTGGAGTCAAGCACAGACAAGTACGGCAATTGCTAAATCTTTGACACTAAGCATGGGGTATTACAGGATGCATTTCTCACACTGAAAAATACAAGAAAAGAATGAAATGGTCCAAAACAAATTTGAGTATTGTTTGTATCCCTCAGTGATATTTATTAGGCTGCCTGTTTATTTTTCATGCTTTCAGATTTACAATTCAGATCATTCCTTTTTTTTTTCTCCAGGATTGCTGAGTTCGTAATGCCTACACTATAATCCCCAAAGCTTCCATCCCCTCCCTTTTCAGTTATGTGGCCTGTTGCTTGCCTGTAATTGACTCCACCCAGTAAGTTGTCATTCAGCAACGCTCAAAGAGTCAGCATTAAATTATTCCAACCGTTTGCTCAGGCTGCCACATGACCTTGAGTGGTGTGTACAAAAGCCCCTACTATGCACCGCGCTCGCATATGTGCGTGCAAGAGCTTAGTGCACGTGACGTCCACCCGCAGAATAGAACTTCAACAGCTGCTCCGGCCTCCTTAGGGAGCGAGTGACATTCTATGTCATCTAGTCTGCGAATTCTGACACATGCCAATCTTCCTACCTGCCCCTGTGTCGCAAAACCCGTGTCGCTGGTCTCAGGAGAGGCCCTGAAATAACCAACGGGTAAAGAAGCATGTAGACATTTTAAAGTGTGTAATCTGTAATGTTTAACAGGGTTCAGATGGGTGAGAGGCATTGGTGGTTAAGAGAGAATCTCAATCGGGCCTGTCGTTTTTTGGTCATTTAAAGAGTAGAGGAATCGGAAGCAGAAGGTTGGCATTGATAGAAAGCGCTTTCGTCAGCTCAGACAGGAAACCACAGCTGCAGGACAAATCCTCTGACCCACAATGCCCGTAGTTCTGGATGTCACAGCTGCTCTTGACTGCATGGCTTCTTGAATGTGTTTTGTGCGTAATTGAGCGAGTGATTGTTGGTGCTGCATTTTTGAGTTCTCCTCATGGCATTGTCTTTTTTCCTCAAGAGTGATCTCAACTGGCTATTTTTGGCCGTCATAATAGCACATTGTTGTAGGAGACCTCAGGCTAGGATTTTGGTCAAACCATTTGTCATGCTTAAACTGTCACTTTATTCATTTTGCTTTTGGAATATACTGTGTGTCGATAGGTTTCTGGGCTTGTTCAAAGCTGTAGAAAAGATTTAGAAAGCCTGCATTGTTTAAAGGTGAGTTTGGGCTTATTGCATGTTATTTAAAAAATAAATAAATAAATAAATAAATAAATAAATAAATAAAAAGAATGTGTCTGGATAGATCCATTGGTATAACAGATAATCTATTCCAAATAAATGCAAAACTTTAGCTTAGCTGACTTCTGCATATCCGACCTAGTTTCTGGACAGGCTCAGTCGGGGCCAGATGATAGCCTGGAGGGTGTTGTGTGGGAATGATTGTCCGCCACAAACAGGACGGTCACGCCCTCGTCCAAACCAGAGTGCACTCCCAGACAATGGCCCTCTGGAGAGTTGTAGCTGTGGACTTGTAATTGTGCCATATTCAACAACGGAGATATCCCACTCTCTGCTCTCGGAGCTTCCGCCCACTATTCACCTTCATCCTATCTCCTATGGGCTTCCACCCACATGTGCACACTTCCATTTCCTTCTTTCAAGGAGAGAGGAAAAAAAACGAATCCTGAGGAAACAACCTGTTGTCCATTACGCGGTCTCAGTGCCAAACAATAGAGAGACAGAGAGTCTTCACTCTGATTTCAAATAAGGACATTCTGCAAGGATTTTCAGCATCTGTTTGCCATAGATGACTGATTTTATAGGGAGAGGCTTCAGTAGTCTAATATTTTATATTAAAGTAGATACAAGACCTATTGTCAGGTTTCTTAGCCTCAGGTCCAAGAGGAGTCTTAATCATTTCACTGTTTCATCCAAATCAAGTCTAAAATATGAAAGCAGTCGGTATGAATAGGCACCAGAGTGGATGGTGGGTGAAGTGTCGGTGCGTTAATAAAGTACGTTCTATAAGGAATGAAACCTTTTCTCATGTGTCATTTTATGGGAAATGAATCAACCCCAGGGTAGAGTGATGTGTGATATGACACAAGGAGATGATTGGTTGTTTTCCTGTAACAATATGTCTTAAAATGTTTTATTTATCGTCGGTAACAGAATTATGACAAGCTTTTACTATTTTTACTAATTAAATAATTACATCATACAAAAACCTGTTTACACTCGTGGCCAAAGGTATTAAGACAAAAAAGTGAAATTCAAAGTTTTAATGACATTCTCAATTTTTTTATTTTTATTTTGGCAATCAAGGTATTGCTAATAATTTAAAATTGTTATATAACAAACACTATTTAGTGCGAAGTATCTTATTCTTTAAAACCTGTTGGATCTGGCTGGGCATAGGGGAAGCCAAAAAGAAGTCTGTGTTCCTCTGGTGTCACTCACTCAATCCATGCCTGCTTGAATGCTTCCTGAAGATCATGTACAGAAGACGGTTCCTTGCAAACTAGTGAAAACTGGCTATGTAGCAAGAAACCGTTTTCATCATTGTTCAACAGTTTTCAATTGGGTTTAGGTCTGAAGATGACCCAGGTCTGAATGGCTGCCAGAAACTAAATACGATTGCCACATAGGCAGTTTTTTTTATTAGTTTGTCAGTTAATTAGAACAATTTTTCAGCCAGGTAGGCTAGAACTAATTAGAGAAATCACATCCTTTGTTCATAGGAAGATATATACATATACATATGTTGTTCTAATACGTTTGACCACGTATAAGTGTATATATATCTGTAAACCAAGTTACAATCAAATTCATCTTTTAAAAACATAAAGTACAACACAGTACTTAAAACAAAAAAAATAATTAACAGTATTACCTCTGACCTTAATAAGACTCCTGTCATAAACACTAAAAAACGTCTCCTAAAAGAAAACATATCAACAATGAGATCTTTTTCACTTTGTTGTTCAATGCAAATGTGCTTTTCGTTAATCTAATATTAGGCTTAGATCATGTAGGGCGTCATCACAGAAAATTCAGACTTAAGCTTGCAACAGCATTGTGGTATCAACTATAGTAATAATAATAATAATAATTATTATTATTATTATTATTATTCCTGAATTAACTTTGAGTGCTTATTTATTAGTCAAGTTCTCAAGTGCTTATTTAGTAGTCAATTAGAGGAAGTCAAGTTAAATCAGAGACTTACAAGCTTAAACCCTAGTCAAGTTACAAATCATAAATGATGATTGGTGATATTAGACTTACAGACCACTATGAGAGTCTGAGTGTCCGCTAGGAGTATAGAAAATCAAAATTGTGATGTTCATTTTTTATCACTGTTGTTTGTTTAAAAAAAAAAAAAAAAACAGAAATCGTGCCTAATCTTTAGTTTCTCTCTCACATTTTGCCACAGGAAGAGGACAGACACAGTAGGAAGGGAGGGGCGGTTGAAACAGTGTGCAGGGCCCTTCTGATAATGTCATAGTGAAGAGGGATATAAAGATTATACCTACCTTAATGAGATACAGGGAGAGATTCGAGTCTTACACAAGCACTGTGCATTAGGACTACATTTCACTGGAAAGTTTGAGGTTTACAGTAGTATTTCTGACGGCACATGGTTTTTGGACAATGGTGATCTCCTCCTCATCAGCGTCAGCTGTTGAGTCTGGTAAGCCCTAAATAAATATCAAACTTTCTTTTCTTGGCAGCTTTTACGCTTTCTCAGTGAAGAGACTTATGCTGGATTTGAAACGCTTCTCTGGAGTGCAGAAACTGTCGGCTGGTTTGTCCTGGTTCTGGATTGCCGTGTCCTTTAATGACCTTTTGATGGATCATGCGGTTAAAGCTCTGTTATCGATTGGTTCAAGTGTTTTCTCAAAATCTCAGTGATTTTGTGGGATTCTGTGTAATTTGCCGTAAAAGGGTTGTGTATCAGACACCTATTTATGTATTAGTTTAGCACATTTTTTAAAGCAAGAAAGAAAGACAGAGATAAACAATACTGAAGATCCAAAGATTGCATTCATTACAGTACATTTCATGTACAAGTATGTACAGTATGATGGAAACAGTACCGATTTCTCATATGAAGTGCATATTCTGTGTGATGGGATTTAAATCTGCTCCCCAGCCAAACCTCAGTAGACTGAGTGTGAGAGAGTTGAGTATTAAACCAGTTAAAAATGCAAAGAAATAGCTGAAGGTGTGCCCGAGTGAGAAAACCCTTCCAGTGGTAAAATTTGAACTTTTGGCGCTACATAAAACAACACCGAACTATACAGCTCCATATATCTAAAATTGTAATTAAAAAAAAAAAAAAAAGGAAAACATAAAGCTACATAAAGTACATGAAGTAGGCTAAAATGCAGATCAGCATAATGTTGTACCCAGAGTGGTCGCTGCATGTTGTTACCTCACTGCTAGTTTTGGGTATCCAGTCTGATTAAAGTTTGTAGTCGAAGTCACAAACTAAAGATTTGGTGAAATTTTGAAAAGTATTTAGCTGATTCATATAGCACATAGAGCTGAAGTGTTCATTAGGCTTAGCCAGATACATTTGAACAATTACAAGCTTTACTATAGAACTAGCGCTAGCAACACTTCTCACAGCTTAGCCGTCCTGTATGTGGAAATGTAGCTAGTAGTGTTGCTATTCATTCATTCATCTTCTATACCGCTTATCCTGTATAGGGTCACGGGGGCCTGGATTGAACCATCACAGGGCAGGTGTGCACACACACACACACACACGCTCTCTCTCTCTCTATGGGCAATTTGTGAACAGCAAATTGAGAGAGAGTTAGCCTAATCTGCTGTTTTACGGAGGAAACCCACCAAGCACAGAGAAAACCATGCACACAGACCCTGAGGCAGGAATCGAACCAGGCCCCGGAGGTGCGAGGTGACAGTGTTAACCACTAGGCCACTATGCCACATACAACAGTGTTTTTTTTTTTTGGATTTTTCCCCGATTTTCTCCCTAATTTAGTCGTGTCCAATTCCTCCCCGTCACTAGGGGGCTCCCACATTAAGGCTACTACTACCACTCAGCCGGGAGGGCCGAAGACTATCACGTGTTTCCTCCGAACCACGTGACGCCAGCCGACCGGATCTTTTCGAACTGCTCGCTCGCGCACCGTTGGGGGCGGCGTAACACACTCGGAGGACAGCGCTATCCGTTCCCTCCGTTGCGCGAGCTCACAGACGCCCCTGATTGGCTGTAGAGCCGTGATTAATGTGGGAGCACTAAGTACCTCTCATCCCTCCCCTCTGAGAGAGCTCGGCCAATCAGCTCTCTCTAGACCTCCGGCTGCGAGAGGTTACAGCACCACCCGGGATTCGAACTAGCGATCTCCGGTTCGAATATTCGTGTTCTCCGGTTCGTGTACTTCGTGTACTCGTGTACTCCGGTTCGTGATAGGGCGAGCGCTTTAACCACTGCGCCACTCGGAGGCCAGTGTTTCTTTTTAATATTTATTTCTTTTAAAATAATGATTTATTTAAATATATATATTTTTAAATAAAAAGTTAAAGTTTACCTTTAATGCTGGAAAACATGATATAAGAAAAACTCATACATTATTTAATTAGATAGCTTACTAATGTTATAGCTATTATCTGTCATTTACCATTAAAATATAAATAAGAAAATATGTATAAATCCAAATTATGATGTAATTATTATTAATCATCATAATAATAAACATCCTAACATATAGAACAACATTAATCCAACAGGGGAAAAATCAAGCATTGTTTACAGTAATCCTGGACTACTAAGAATGTAAAAAAGGATCTTCCAAAAATAAATAACCGGTTGGTGTGTTGTTTCCTGTGTTTGTTAGGAATTCCATAACAGTGCTTCTATTATGATACGTGCACCGTTTTGGATGAACACTGACACATGAACCCGATTCAGGTCATGCCTATATCGCTGCCTGTTTATTGCATTAAGCCACATTTGTTGCTTTGGTTTAGTTTCCTCCATCAGTCAGCCAAAATTTCCAGATGTCCAGTTTCGACAGTTCCGACCGTTCCCTCCCTGCCATGCTGCTGAACGAGTGCATTTATTACAAGACAGACATACATGAAATGAGTTGCAAGTCTAGTTTTGTCTAGATTTTTAGTTTTCTAACCTTGACAGAAACCAGGGTCTTCTAAATGGGATTAAAAACCATTACACATCTGCAGGTGTATACTATAAAGCCAGTATTACTGTGTGCATTAACATGGTTTATAAGAGTTCTGAAATCAGCACAAGACAGTCTTTGTGATTACAGTGTAGGTACTTTGGGGTAAAATCGAACCCTATCTTTTATTCCACAGCCATGGAGCACCTCGTAAAGGAGCTAAATGTGCTTCTAAAGCTCCTGGAGCACGAGCATGTAAGTTCAGCCACCGCAGAGAAAATGAACGTCGTCAAGAACCTGTTGGGACAGTTAAAGCCTTCAGGTAAAGAAACAGATATTGTTCATCTCTGTTGTTATGTATTTTTTTTACTTTAGAAGATGATACCCCATATTTACGTGTCAGCTGTAATATATAGTAGACACATTCTTTTTTATGAAGCATATGTTGATAGAGTGACTGGAAGCGACTTCATATACATGAACACGTCCCTCTACGGAAATGGTACCAGCTTTGTCGAATCACTGTTTGAAGAATTTGGTACGTTTCTTTAACTTATAATTATGCAATGTTTATCTTTATGGGTTTGTTGAATGTCTAACTTTGTAACACTAATGTATGAGTTCAGACTGTGACCTGAAGGAGCTGAGAGATTCCCCAGAGGAGCTGAAAAAACAGGAAGAGGAAGAAACATTGAAACACTTACCCACAAAATCGGTAAGACACATTAAACCTATAATCAGGAAAGCAATTAGTCTTTGAATGCGTATAATGCTGTAGTGACAAACTTGATGTAGACCAAATAATCAGAGCTCCTCAGACAGATTGCCCCACAATGACAAAGTGTGTAGCGAGTGTGTCGGGTAATGTAGAGAACTCCCGCAAGATATATGGCAAAATCTGTGGATGGAGTAGGCTGCACGGTGGCCTAGTGGTTAACACTGTCACCTTGCACCTTCAGGGTCTGGTTTCATTTCCCGCCTCGGGTCTGTGTGCATGGTGTTTGAATGTTCTCTCCGTGCTTGGTGGGTTTCCTCTGGGTACTCAGGTTTCCTCCCACAGTCCAAAAACATGCAGATTAGGCTAATTGGTGTTCCCAAATTGAGCTTAGTGTGTAAATGTTGGCTGGAGGTCCCACCATGGGCGTAAAAATGTAAACAAATGCAACTGTCACCATTGACCTCCATGGTCCCTAGTTTGACTAAAGGGAGTCCTAGGTGGATGGATGGAGATGGAATAGTGATTGCAATGGATCACTGATTGGCCATAATTTTATTAACACCACCAGGTGAATTGAATAACACTGATGATCAATTGTATATCAGTAAACTGGTGACAGGATCATGGGCACCCTGGGGACCAAAGGCCAGCCTGTCTGGTTCGATCCCACAGAAAAGCCAATGCAGCAAAAACTACGGCAAAAAGTCAATGCTTGCCAGGATAGGAAAGTCACCAGAACTCCCACCACCTCAGAGCCTACCCTGCATGGGGCCTAGTAGGAAAATAAACCCAAATTTCCCAGATTCCAGTCCGATCGCGCACCCATGGAATGCACCAGATAAACATGTCCGATGCATGGAGGCCTCACCCCACAACCATGAGTACCTAAAAGATCTGCTGCTAATGTCCTGGTGACAGACACCACAGCATTCCACCAGAGGCCCTGCAGAGCCACGTCCTGAGGTGCCAGAGCCACCCAGGTGGCACATGGGGAACCCAAAACATGGGTAGTTTTAATGTTCATGATTTTAATGTTATGGCTGATTTGTGTATCTATGCATATACTATACTGTATAAAGGGTGTGGCTAATGTGTGTAGATTAGAAATGCATGTGCACCACAGTGACCCTGTATCCCACACATAATCTTAGAGAAAGAAGATGCATCTTCTTTATCCCATGGACACATATTTGGGCTCGTTTCACATCTTTTGTTTTTTTGTAGTTGTATCAGTGTCAGTATCAATGTTGTCCTGCCCTCATCAAATTTATGGCCGCAAGCTGTTTCTGGCGTACAGTATATGTTTTCAGTAATATAGTCTTCTTATGTATTGAGTGTGAATATAAATTGTTCCCTAGAGTCCCACTGATACGCCCCCTCCGTTGCCGACCACACCCCCTCCTGAGGATTACTATGAGGAAGCTGTTCCACTCGACCCAGACACCACTCCTCAGTACATCACCACCCAGAGTCAGTGCTTTCATATTATCTACTAGCATACAGTAAATCACATTGCAAAAATAAACATAATAACCCTGATAGGAATATTAATTCTGCATTAGCTAACTTTTTGACATTGACTTTTACTACAGGAAACCCAAGCCCAGTCGAGGATGAGGATGCTTATTATGAAGATGCTGATAAGAACTATCCATTAACTCGCATAAATGGGGCTTCCTGTAAGAAACAAGAAGTCTTTGTCTCTTGCCTTTTTTGTGTCTGTTCATGAAAATCTTACTATGGAACGATATTTTCGATGCTAACGTTTGGATTTAAGTTTTGGTTAATGCACTTTTGTAATATATAATATATAATATGTAATATATACACACTTTGTAACAAGTGGAATTTGTATCTAAACCTGGATGCAACTAAATTCTATAAAAAATGTATTCTAAATAGGAATTTAATGCAACTAAATTCTGTTAAATTATATTTAACTTGTAGCTAAAATTAATAAAAAAGGATTACATGTGCAATACAACGGTCAATAATAGCACATTTCACATTTGAAATTCAGTTCATTCAGTTCAGGTTCAGTAATTCATATATACATACAGTATTTCTGAGCAAGCAAGACACATTTAGATTCAGTTAAGAAATTGTGATGAATGTAAATATGTTTCATTGGATTAGACGTGTTTGAATTAGAATTTGACTTTTTATTGAATTGAATGAAAAAGTTATATTCAATTTGATTTAATGAAAATTGTGAACATGAGTATACTTACAATTTTGGTCCATTTGCATGCCATCAGGCACATCGGGCAAAGCAAACTCCCCGTACTGGAGATACGTATAGCTGTCGTTTCTGTGGCAATTACTTAAAGGGGTCGAGTCGTCCGAAAGTCATGCACAACCTCTGGGAAATTTGGGAACTCCAATTAGCCTAAGCAGCATGGCTTTGGAAGGTTTACCTGGAGGAAACATACCAAGCACGAATAGAACAAAAAAGAACAAGCACATGGACGGAAATCGAACGGTGGGGATCGAACCCGAACCCTGCAGGTTGAAGACGACGGTGCTAAAAATACATTTCAAATGTAGTTTTTGGCTTAATTATACAAAGTTGCAAAATTATCCAAACCCTAGCAGCACAAATATTCCAATAAAAAAAAAAAAAAAAATGTTTTTTCGAGAAACATTGCTTTTTTTTCCCTTAAAATGTGTTTCCGAAACTAAAGTCAAGTTGTACCTTTTTGTATGATTGTTTATCTTTCTAGACAATGACTCAGATGCTCTGAGTAGCTCTTATGAATCATATGATGAAGAGGACGATGACTCAAAAATCAGAGAGAGGACAAGCCCGGCAGGTCCGTTTAAAGACTGCCGCAAGTTCGGTTTCTTACTGCGCAAGAAACGCTTTGGCCAATGGGCCAAACAATTAACCGTCATCCGTGAGAACAGACTACAGGTGAACACTGACCTTAGTAGACCTCACCACACACTCACAAATCAATGAGTTTAATAGTTAACATGGAGTTGGACCTGCACTGGTGAATTCTAACAATTGCTCCCTTTGTAGTGTTTCAAGAATCCGAAGGATCGGACACCGCATACTGACCTGCCTCTGAATCTGTGCAGTGTCGTCTATGTGTGTAAAGATGGGAAACGTAAGCGGCACGAGCTCAAATTCTCCATTCCTGGAGGAGAATCTTTGGTGTTAGCTGCTCAGAGCAAGGAGCAGGCTGAAAGCTGGCTCAAGGTGATTCACATAACAGCTTTTTGATTTATCTTTAGCTTTGTAATATCCTTGCATACCTAATTAGTTTTTTTTTAATAATCTAATTTAATCTAATTTCCCGTTTAGGATTAATAAAGTTATCTATCTCTTTCTCTATCTATCTAAATGAACAAGCTCAAGCTACACACATTTATCTCTACCCTGACTATGTGCATAAGCTGTGTAAACATGCTCTGAGGTCAACATCCTTTTATTGTTCTTGAAACAATGCTCATTTCACTCTCAAGTCCCTGGCACATGATGTCATCAGCGCGCGCCATTTATCCTTCTCCACTCCGGAAGTGTAGCTGTCCATTTCTGTTCATCAACCGAAAAAGAATTCAAGTGACCGTTAAAAACGTTGACCACTCTGAACTGTACAAACTGTCCAAGTCAAACCGGGACTCATAATGAAATTTGCGCCTGATGATGCTCTTAGCTGCAGTAAAACATTTGAATGGTGAACCAGAGTGGAATGCCTGATCCTTACTGATAACTTGTCACCAACTTGCAGAAGAAACACAATCATTCACAATCACCACTCACACATTACAGGAAGTTGGTTGATACAGTAGTTATTGCCCCCATATACTCCTGAGCTTGCTTCACATGTTTGTGCCAATGAAGGAGTTCCTGGGAGGCCAGTCTTTCAGACATGAAGCACGTTGAAACCTTCAACCTTGATGGTATCCAAGCACTAGTAAAACTCTGGAATAAGTGCATTAGTGTAGCAGGGGATTATATAGAGAAATAAAGGGATTTTTTACTCTCGTAACTGTGCTCTGTTATTCTGCACGATCATAAGTCCCGGATTGACTTGAACGTTCCTCGTAATATTGGTTTTCTCCTGGATGGATTGGCGTGACTTGATTTGGGAAATTAATCACGATCCTGTGGTTAAACATGATCCTGCAGGATGAGTAAGAAAAGATGGAGTCGGCTGGCTTCACATCCTTCCTGTGAGGAAGCAAGTGTTAGCCTTCACCCTCACCAGTCATAACTGTTGTGTGATCGGGAAGAATTGGATGTTAGTAAGAGGTCTGACAGAGTAGCTCTGCCAGAGTTGCTTACTTGCTGTATTTTATTTTAATCACTGTCAAATAAGTGTGTCATGTTGCAGACTCAGCTTTCTTCTATGGTTTGTAGGATGTGTGTATTCACACTTGACCATTGATCAAATCCACCATGTATCAGACTGTAAAAGAATTTCACGTTTAGACCTTCAGATTGTTGAGATGTACAGTTTGTTGTAGACATTACGGTTTGTTAATCATAGGATCCATGATAAATAAGGGTTAATGCAATGTTTTTTTTTATGACTAAACCTCTTTAGGCCATTCAGGAGGTTAACGCTGTGGCAAACGGCACCACTGGACTGGAGAGTACCTCATCCCCCATGACGCAACGCAAGACAGAACTGGACAAGGTAACTCACCTAAAGAAAAATCTACTGATGCGATACAGAGTAAAAGTTTTCTCAACAAGTCGATGAGTGGTGTTTCGTGTCTGACTGCAGATGATGCTTACTGATAAACATACCTCAGATTCTGACAGTGTTGCCAATGGAGACTGCTCACGGGAAAGTGGAGAAAATGGTAAGCACGCATTGTGTAATTCCTGAACTGCCTGGTGTAGATTTAGGTTTTTTCTTTTTTTTCACATATTTTACAATGTATATTTAGCTAAATAATATCGGGCATGAAATACACCCTTGTAGGACACCATTTTTTGTTCTATTCTAATAGTTCTATAATTAATTTTTGCCATTCTTTGGACTATGATTTTATTGCCAAGAACAAAAAGGACTGCAGGAAAGGAAAAGGTTTTCTTAATGATAAGCAACACAGAAACCAGATACTACTCTACCGCCATATCGCCATATATTTACACTCCAAAGGAAAAAGTCTTGACTAGGAAACGGCCCCCCCCCCCCCCCCCTTCTGAGGTCAAAGTGTAAATGTGTTCCAGATACAACCTGCTTCCCCTAAATTGTCCATGTGACCTCAGTCTGAGACAATGGCAGGAGGGACAGAGGAAGGATGTAACTGTTTGGCTACATGCTTTTTTGTCTTTGTGTTACATGCAGTTTAAAGGATCATAAACTTTATTGTATGTGTTTGTTGTATAGTTTTTTTTTTCAATAAGCTTTTTTTTTTAACTTAAAATTGTAACAAACAACTGCACTGTTCTTTTCCTTAAAACAATCAGTGAGTTTTCACTTTCCTGACTTCGCTTCTCCCTGCTCTTGAAGGGAAGGGGAAAAAGGGGGCTTTTTCTGAGCTGACCGGCTCCATGAGTCGTGCTGCTGGCCGAAAAATCAACCGTATAATCAGTTTTTCGAAGAAGAAACCTCCTTTGCCTGGAGATAACAACAACCTGTCTCACGCTGATGACAACCCGCGTTGTGGTGAGGAAATTTCATAAGTAATACTGTACGTTCAGTGCGGTCAGCATGCTATCATAAGCATAAACTTTGTTTTACTCTTGCATCAGCATGTATAATTGTGCAAGAGTTTGAGTGGGAATTGAAAAAAGTTGTGGACAATAGTGTCTCTTTTGCTTTGCCAAAATGAATATGTTGAAGAAAAAAAATCTCTTGCATATTATGAAATGTAGGGCAAATTTAGTTTTTTCTTTTCCTCACTTTTAATCTGTACGAAATAATTTGTAATATGATAAAAAAAAAAAGATAAAAAGAAAGAACAAAAGGAAACTCACTCACTCACCAGCTATACCTCTTAATCCTGTATTCAGGGTCACAGGCAAGAAGAGGAAACTAATCAAATATATTTAATATGGCTAGATTTCTTTGCATTGTGTTTGTATAATTCAAGTGGGATTGACTGTATGCTGAAAGTATGTAAATATCAGGTGGACATTATTGCAAAGGTTTTAAAATGTAATGTAATGTTGCATTACAATGCAAAACATTATGCCTAGTATTGTGTAGGTTCCACATGTGACCCCTCGGGGTATGACTCCACAAGACCTCTAGGGCCGTGCTGTAGTGTCTGGCACCAGGATGTTGGAAGCAGATCCTTTGGGTGCTGTCGGGCCTCTGTGGATACAGCTTGTTTGTCTGGGCTGGACTTGGATCTGGAGAGTTTGGAGGCCGGGACAGCAGTTTGCCCGCTGGGTTTGTGCACAATGGGCTGCTGTGCACTGGGTGTTCTGGTGCCTTTCTATAATGACCAGCATTGGCATTTTGTTTGGCAGTGGTGCATTAGTTTCTCTGTGGGATCAGACTGGACATCCCCACCGCCAGACATACTGTAGGTCAGGGGTAGCTCAGTGGTTAAGGTTTTGAACTACGATTCGGAAGGTTCCAGGTTCAAACCCCATGACCATTAAGTTGCCACTGTTGGGCCCTTGAGCAAGTCCCTTAACGCTCAGTTACTCAGATGATAAATGTAAGTTGCTCTGGATAAGGGTGTCTATAAAATAAGTGTAATGTAAATGAGCCTTGGGTGCCCATGATCCTATTACTAGTATATAATTGTTAGTTAATGTTATGACTGATTGGTGTTCATTAAATTAATAATATTTGATAAGACTTTTATACATGGGGAAAGATTTGGATCACAATGATGTGCAGTTCCACCTGAAAAATGGTTAAAATAAGTAAATAAAGTATATGGACTGTTTTTGAAGTATGTAGCAAAATGTATGGTTTACTTTACTACCCACAGTATATCATCTCTTGTCCTCAGGTTATCTGAATGTCCTGGTTAACCAGTGCTGGAAGGAGCGTTGGTGTTGCGTGAGGAGCGGCACTCTTTATTTCCATAAAGACAGATCGGACACACACACTCACGTTAAAGCTCTGGTTCTTCACGGAGTCGAGGTCTTACCTGGTTTGGGGCCCAAGCACCCGTTTGCATTCCGTATCATGCGGGATGGCGGTGAAGTGGCAGCTTTAGAGGTACTGGAATTTGCTGTACTGTATATTTTGATATGACACATAGTACACAATTCCGGTTAGCTTATAATAGTATTGTTTTATTCTTTTGTGTTAACCTTTGCGTCTCAGGCGAGCTGTTCGGAAGAGATGGGCCGCTGGCTCGGGGTGCTTTTGGCGGAAGCGGGTTGTGCTACAACACCAGAGGCTCTGCATTATGACTACGTGGACGTCGATACAATCAGCAGCATCAAATCAGCAGCTCGGCATTCTTTCCTGTTAGTAGATCCTCTGTCGTGTTTGCGCAAACAGTAATGCTGAGAGCTCAGGAAATGAAGAGGAACATGATACAGGATGGACACTTTAATTCAGTTCAGTTTGTTTCAAGTAGAAGTTGCAGCCGCATTCAAACAGTGCAGTTTTCGCAGTTGGTCTGTTGACAGCAGGGAAAAATGTTAAACCTGTGTGTTTGACTGTATCAGTGCTGAATATGAAGTTACCCAAAAGGAAAAACAATACGAGTTACACTTATGTGCTTTGCTTCTTTTTTTTTTTTCTAGCTGGGCCACTTCCTCCAGCGGCGCTTCAACAGACTCTCGCACCTATGATGAAGTTCCATATGAGAGCGTGCAGGTATGTCAACTATGAACTGTGTCGTTCCTTAGTCATTTTCAGGAATGTCACCTCTCTCTTAACAAACATGCCATGAGATGATCCGAGCGGCGTGTCCGAAAAACGATCAAACGTCGAATGGAGCGACGGCTCGCCGATACATTGTTGTGATTCACGGAAATCTGATAGAATGCTAACTTTCAAAGCATTCTTATGTTTTTCTTCAGTTTAGCACAAAGGCCTCTGAAATGTATTTTTTGGCAGTCTTATCTTAGAACATTCAAGAACTGGTGCTTTCTCGTCTGAAAAAATTTGCGAAAATTTGCATGGGGGCTCTCCAACCATCATTCATCACCGTCATCTTATCAATAATAAACAAAGTTTGTCAGCCCTTGGGGACCCCCTACTCATATGCCTTAGATAAAGATCTTACTTTTATCCACTGTGTCTTAAGCCAGTCTAGAAAAAAAAAAAAAACAATTGCATGTCATTGTGGGCAAAAAAGACCAAAGATAAGTTGGCTTATATTTCTGTGCAAAAGATTAGACCCGCCCTTTCATTTATATTTAATTAAATCAAGAGATACAATTAAAAAGTCGATCGTTTATGTAACAACCTCAGCAGCAACCTCATTTCCCCTCTTGTTTGTTTCAACCACTTAGCATTCAGCCTCATCAGTATACAGTATGATCAGTATCACCAACTTGATCATCTGTCAACATCTGCACCTGTTTCTCACTGGTTCATGCCTTCTATGTTGTTTATGCTTGAAGGACTCATAGGTCCCAACTTCCAACCTCCAAGCATGTTGAGTGTCATAAAAACCTGTAATAAAACCAGTCAGTCTGTCTAAAGATGACTTAACCTCTTAGCTATGTGTGACTTCCTCATACAATGAATGCCAGGCTTTGAGCAAGTTGCTGCATAGCTACTGTATGTGCCGTAGTGAAACATACAGAAGCCGAATCAATTCAATTTGTTGGGAGTTATTGGTGGTTGAAAATAAAATAAAATCGGATTACATTTGTTTTGCTATTTTCGCTTTTCAGTTTAATGAGACAGGGCTTAGTGGTTAGCACTATTGCCGTACACCTCCAGGTTCCGGGTTCGATTCCCGACTCGGGGTCTGTGTGCATGGAGTTTGCATGTTCTCCCCATGATTGGTGGGTTTCCTTCGGATACTTCGGTTTCCTCCTACATTAGGCTAACTGGCGTTCCCAAATTGTCCGTAGTGTGTGAATGTGCACGTATGCGTCTGTGCCCTGTGATGGATTTCCAAGTCTCCTGGGACAGACTCCAAAGCCCCCGTCACCCTGTATACAGGATAAAGTAGTATAGACGATAAGTAAGCGACTTTAACCTTAGTTCTGGGTGAGATGTGGGCAAAATAGAAAAATATTTCAGAGCTTAGATGGAAAGTGTCAACATTTCATCGTGTAAACCGTTTTCCCAGGCGTCCACACATATGTTGCAAAATAATGATCACTACACTTAGCTATTCTTTTTTTTGCTGCAACATTCTTTCCCATGTCTATTCATCTTTACTCCACATACTCCACAACTGCCTTTCTCCATAAATCCTATCTCCAAAGCTCTCTGCCCTCTCCACCACCCTCTCTGACAACTCCATCTTTCTCTCCACCGTAATTACTTATCACGTAATTTTTTTTTTTTTAGGTAGAGGAATCTCAGCCTAAACCGGGAACCCAGATGAAGCGTCGCTCTTCGTTCTCCAGCCCCGATAGGGTAAAGGACAATTCCGAAGTCACGGTGAAAAGACACGGCTCTTGTGAGTCTCCACTTAGTGGTTAATTTCATTAGATTGTTCAGGATCCTGAATGACTGCAAGTCACCTTATCTCTTGTCTTTTTTCCCCTCTTAGCTGTGAATCAGTACGGCAAATACGGGAAGACGAGAGCAGAAGAAGATGCGCGACGATATCTGAACGAGAAAGAGCACCTCGAGAAGGAGAAGGAAGAGATCAGGAAAAAGCTGGTGGTGCTGCGCAAACAGAAAAAGGAGGTGAAAGAGCAGCTGAAGGATGCCACAGGTGAGACTAACTCTGTGTGTAATTATACAAAATTGTCAATTATGATTTTCCGTTTAAAAACAATGCTATGTGCCACCTAGTGGCAAAAAGATGGTATATAATAATAATAATAATAATAATAATAATAATGATAATAATAAAAAATCCTTACGTGCAATGTGAACAGGGAAGCAGCAGAAGGATTTGGAAAAGCGCCTAGCTGAGCTTGAAGAGGGCTGCAGAGGGAAGGAGGCTGAGAGAGTGGATCTGGAGATCCGGCTCACCGAGGTGAAGGAGAATCTGAAGAAGTCTCTGGCTAGTGGAGAGCTCGGAATTCCTGCTGAGAATAAAACTGCAAACAAGGTACAGTGTGTGTCCGTCCAGCTTTGAGCTCTATGCACAAGAGATATAAAAACTGAATGGAAATACACCACATTTAAGATAATGCACGGCTATAGAAGAAGTCCCGAGGGTTTCCGGATCCCTCTGTAGTCTGTAGCTGTTAATGATATGGAAACTGTACATTTATCCGAGTATACACCACTGCTTACTTTAGTGAGCTACCATCCCTCTCACTCTCATTCACTTGCCAATCCATCACAGGGCACACACACACAGACACACTCACATGCTCATTCACACACTACAAGCAGTTTGGGTATATACCGGTAGAAACCCATCAAGCACGGGGAGAACATGCAAACCTATATATATACACACATGGACAAAATTGTTGGTACCCTTCGGTCAATGAAAGAAAAACTCACAATGGTCACATAAATAACTTTAATCTGACAAAAGTAATAATTTAAAAAAATTCTATGAATGTTAACCAATGAAAGTCAGACATTGCTTTTCAACCATGCTTCAACAGAATTATTTAAAAAAATAAACTCATGGAACAGGCCTGGACAAAAATGATGGTACCCCTAGAAAATACTGAAAATAATGTGACCAAAGGGACATGTTAATTCAAGGTGTGTCCACTAATTAGCATCACAGGTGTCTACAATCTTGTAATCAGTCAGTGGGCCTATATATAGGGCTCCAGGTAGTCACTGTGTTGTTTGTGCAGGGTACAATGAAATCTCAAGACTTTCAAGGGATTCTAGAGAGAAATGTGCTGGCCAGTGTCAGAAAGCTGGGTCTCAGTCGCAGGTCATGGGTCTTGCAACAGGACAATGACTAAAAACACCCAAGAATGGCTAAGAGGAAAACATTGGACTATTCTAAAGTGGCCTTCTATGAGCCCTGACCTCAATCCTATTGAGCATCTTTGGAAGGAGCTGAAACATGCTGTCTGGAAAGGCACCCTTCAAACCGCAAACAACTGGAGCAGCTTGCTCATGAGGAGTGGGCCAAAATACCTGCAGAGAGGTGCAGAAGTCTCATTGACAGTTACAGGAATCATTTGATTGCAGTGATTGCCTCAAAAGGTTGTGCAACAAACTATTAAGTTAGAGGTACCATCATTTTTGTCCAGGCCTGTTCCATGAGTTCATTTTTTTTTTTATAATTCCGTTGAAGCATGGTTGAAAAGCAATGCCTGACTTTCATTGGTTAACATTCATAGAATTCTTATTTATTATTACTTTTGTCAGATTAAAGTTATTTCTGTGACCATTGTGAGTTTTTCTTTCATTGACCGAAGGGTACCAACAATTTTGTCCACGTGTGTATATGAATTAATAAATGTAAGTGCCATTGTCTTGCATGGTCCTGTGTTTTTGCTGCGTAGTGTTTCAATTTATCAATTATATTATATGTATTGAATTCCCATAAAATAGCACTAATATATTGTATTTTGGTAGGGATTTTTTTTTTTGGTAGTGGGATTTGGCACCCTCAAGTGTCCATCAAACAGAGTAAGCAAGTTTATCACTGCATTTTTTTAAATCATAATTTCCCATACACTAAAAAAAAAAAACAATCACGCTTCAACATACTCCAATCAGCCATAACAATAAAATCACCTGCCTAATATTGAGTAGGTCCACCTTGTGTTACCAAAACAACCGAAACATGAAGGCATGGACTCCACAAGACCTGAGAAGGTGGGTTGTGGTATCTGGCACCAAAGTGTTACCATGAGATCCTTTAAGTTGCAAGGTGGGGCTTTCATGGATAGGACTTCTTAGTCCAGCTCAAACAGATTGAGATCTAGGGAATGTGAAGGTGAGTCAACCCTTTGAACTCTTTGTCATGTTGCTCAAACCATGAAGTGTTACACGGCGCATTATCCTGCTGAAAGAGACCACTGCCATCAGGGGAAACTTGTTGATCTGCAACAATTTATTGTAGGTTTTTTACATGTAAAAGTAACATCCACATTAATGCCAGGACTTGTAGGGTTTTTCATCAGAATGTTGCCTAGAGCATCGCACTATCTTCACAGACAGGCCTTTTTCCAATAATGCCTCCTGGAGATATCTTTCGCTCAGGAAAGTGAGGTAGACGCTCACTGAGCCATAGACATGATGTAAAAAAAACAAAAAACTGGATCCGTCAAACCAGGACACTTTTGGTCCAGTTCTGATGTTCATAAGGAGCTTTCAGAAGTGGACCGGGGTCTCTTTGGACATTCTGACCAGTCTGGGGCTATGTAGCCCCAAACACACTGCAATGTGGGATCTGGCACTTTCGGATCATAATCAGAAAATGACATTTTCAGCAAACTGGGCTAACAGACAAATAGGCTAGCCTTTGCTTCCCACGCGGATTAATGAGCCTTGGAAACTCATGACTCTGTCAGCAGTTTGCCGCGGTTGTCTCTCTTGGCTTCGGACTACTTTTGGTAGAACGAATCACTGTATTATACCAGGAACTCCTCAGAAGACTTGCAGTTTTGGAGATGCTCTAACCCAGCCTTTAGTTATCACAACATGGCCCTTGTAAAAGTCCACCTGTCAGTGCTTTTAATGTTATGGCTGATCGGTATGTTTAAACTACAGGCAGAAATTCCATTCAATTAAAATATGTTGAACGAAAATAAATAATGGTAAATAATGATAACATTTTAAATAAACTACATTATAGTAGTACAATAAACCCAATATCAATATGTTAAAGCTGCACAAGGCCAAAATCATTTCTTAGATGTTTAACAGAAACGGTTACTGAGTTTTCTAACGCATAGAAACATGATTATTCAAATATATTGGATTACACAATATCCAAAAATATGAAATGAAAATGTATTTAATAGTGTCCCTATAGCCAGAACCAAATTTAGAAATCTGTGCCATTGAAGACCTGTGCCTTTTGATTGATGGTTCTTTAAGCATCGTATTTGTGTCATTGTGAACTAAAATAGTTTTTATGGAAGCATTTTTTTTTTATGTTTATAGCATGCACATCAAACAAAATTGCATTTCATGTTGTATTGTTAGAAAATTTTGACTTATGCACTGAGATCTCATGCCTTGTTTGTATGCCTTATCATAGGTTCATGTCAGGAAGGTTGAAACCACTTATAGTGAAGCCTCCATACCTGTAAACTGCGCCTCTGAGATGCGTAAGCGTCCTCCGTCTATCTGTGCCTCCACCAGAGGAAATGTCATGCAGAAAGCCAAGGTAGTCTTATTAAAAATCTTTTAGGAAAGATTAAGCAAACAAATGGAGACGTGCAGTGCTATAAATACTATTCATGTTCTGTCTTCTTCTCTTTCCAACTTTAGGAATGGGAGTCAAAGAAGGGGACTTAATATTGCCTGGATGTAAAGTCTATAACTATTGTTTGTTGTTTTAAGAGACTTACTGTAAGTAAAGCAGACTGAGAAGATTCAGTGGGCCGCGGATTCAGCAGCTGATTGTGTTCATATTAACATATACAGTATATGCTGTATATATACAGTATACATATGCTCAAAACTACTGATCCAGTTGTATCCAAAAGGTTTTCTCGTGCCCTTTTGTGGCACTGATTCTTTTATTTCTCCAGTGTTGTGTTTCGAAGGGAACATGTTGGATACCTGCTCATTACCTTTCAGCCATACTGGCTACCTATTGACCAATTCCGTCCATACAACGAGCTTATTGTCTTATCCATTATCTGATTGCTCAAAATGGGATTTAAGCATAAGTCGTCCTGATCTTAGGAAAACATCGTTCGAGTCAGTAGATAGTGGTAACACTCTTTACTGACCAGTGCTTAAAACACATACACACATCACAAAGACAGAAAGCACATTTGCTTTAAAAAATAATTACTAATCCTATGGCCATATACTGTAAATTGCACAAGACGACTAGATACAGTACTAACTGACCCTTTGGAGAAAACAAATCAACGATGCTGAATAAAAAAGAAAAAAGAAGTTTTGTAGGACTAAAGACTAAAGTTTTACGTTTATGGAAAATATAAGAAGGTTGAAAGGGAAAAAGATTTTTATAAAAGCAGCTCTGAAGAGTGTCATGGCATGCCTTTCTATTATTCACAAACTGTATCTAGTTGGTGTTTTTAAGAGGTCTGTTTTTCTTTCTTTTACACTATGGCACTTAATTTATTTATTTTTACATTGTACAGAAAACCATACTCATAATTTCAGTGTTGATATATGAGTCTGTGTCTCCAAGTCAATATGTATAAACGTGTCTTTTTGAACAAATAAAGATGACTTATAAATGGTTTACAGTAAACCATTTGTGTTGTGCCTTTTGTTGAAGCTGTAGTGAATAAATTACAACAAACCACTTTTGGGACAAAAAAAAAGAGCGTTAAATAAAATTACAAGAAGTGCAGAACACTTATGTATAATGTTACAATTTGAATATTGTAAATGACAAAATTAAATAATTAATCCATGCTTTGCTTCTTCGTCACTATGGTCACTTTGCAGAAACAATTTAATTAAAAAAAATCTATGAACTTATAACAATAAAATTAAAGATCTTATAAAATCAAAATAAAATTCCAGAAAAAAGTTGACAATTGCACTGCATTCAGGATGGATCTCCAGCTCACATCACAGCTGTTGGTTAAATGATTGGTCTCACCGACAGTGTGTAAAGACTGAGTTGATCTTCTATGAGCCATTGTTCTCATCGGCCAAACATTGATTATTATTGTTCTCAATGACTTGGAACCACTGTAATTACCATTGTTCTCATCACTGATTACGATTCTCAATGACCATGCACTGATCACCGTTCTTAAAAGAAATAATAGTATTTTTTAAATAAACAAACACTTAGTCTGTGGCGCCAGAAAAGTTTGTTTTTTTTTTCGTCTAAGAAATAAATTAGACCTTATTATTTTCTATTCTGATAAAACTCTATTCTAATATGTTCTTTAGATTGTAAAATGACTTTTAAAATGCTCTTCTTCATTTATTACATTCAGATATGGAGATGATTGTGATATTTTAACGAATATGGAAAATTATTAATTTAAATATATAGCAAATGCATGAAACACATATCATTAGTATAGTCACAAGAAGTGCTCTCAGTAAGTATCAGTAACACATAAACAATGACCAAATCAGTGGTCTATTGGTGCACTTAATAGCCTACATAGTTTAATTATTTATTTAGTAAAATTGCAAATAGAATAAGTGGTTTGGAAAAAGGACAGATAAATGGAAATGTTAGCAAATTGCTGTAATAGAGGTAAAATAGAAGATTTTAAGCCTTTGTGGCTTCCCCTCAGGCCTGATCATATATCACACCCTCTTGTATACTGATCCAAAACTATTTGGACAAAATTATCCATCTTCTCTAAAGTATACCACCCCATTCACATTGAACTGTTACAGAATTAATTTAATTTAATTTATTTTTTTTACTTTGGGGGGAAAAAAATAGCTTTAAAACATTCAAAATGATTGCTCCCATTGCAATTTTATACACTTTCTAGATTTTCTAGAACAGACCACACCTCACATTTTCCACATTCTTAGATTGATATCAGTATATATTTTTTGCCCCTTATCCTGTCCAGGGTTGAAGGGGCCTGGAGCCTATCCTAGGAGAAGTAGGACACAAGAAGTTTTTTTTTTATTATGCAGATTGTTCACAAACATTTTCGAAAAGTGAATTAGTCACATGACTATGGCTAATTCCAATATTTGAAGTGAAAAAAGAAGTATTGTGCACATTATCTGGAAATTAGGAATTGATTCTCCTTTTTAATGACACTCAGCTAACGTAGACGTGCTGTTGAACAGAAATCCCCGGATGACTGGATGTGAAACCAGCACTGCCTCACAGCCCTCATTCTGACTTACACGCAATAACACTTCAGTTCAGTTCAGCTCAGTTCCACATTCCTACATAAAGTTTAAACTCTCTCATTTCCCTGTGGAGGAGGTTCTAGTGAAGTGCGCACTCCTCAGGGTGTGAATGAGACACCACCGCGCCACCTCAGGCCCTGATGTAGCATTAGCTAACCGAGCTCGCGACAAATGGCCGTCTGTTTTCTGTCTTTGTGTGGGAGAAAAGCAACCAGTTTGGGTACTTTGACGACAAAATTGTACAGAGTCGGGTAAGAAAGCTGTTTTTAGACCTATTTTAATAGGATCTCCATTTTTTTTTGTCTTTGGTCACATAATTTATTGGGTTAATATTCAGGTTTTGAGGCGTTGTTTCTATCCTGTGTGACCTTCAACAACATTGATAACGTTAACTTAGCGTTTAACTAAACGTTACGAGTTTATACAGAAATGTACATTAAACAAAGCTGTTTGACAGTTTTAAGACACGGTGTTGTCCATAACAATAAGAAAAATTATTAGAGCTGAAATTTCATGTAGAGTTTTCGCTTGAAGCTTATCTCTGAGGACGTGGAATTCGCTAGCAAGGTAGCAAAATAAACAGACCCGGAACAGCTAGGGTTAAGTTATCCAAGTAATGCGAACTAGCTTTAAACCAAAAATGCCAGGCTTAACTTTTCTAAAAGCAGTTTAATTTGTTGCATTGTTTAAATTGAGTCCAATGCAAGACAACACCATCTGTCTGAAAACTATGTTTGTTTCGAAGGCTGTGCCAATATTTGCGCTTCAGTAAACTAGCCGAGTTAGCGGAGACTTTAAATAGATAAGTTGCTTAATAAGGAATAGTGTTACATCAGTTCATGTTACATGTAATTTTACTACAAACTGGTAATAGAGATGTTAGTTTTCTAAATGGTTAAAAATAATTTATGAAACAGAAAATTCTCATAAATAAATCCCCCCCCCCCCTTTATTTGGTGTACTAGTTAAAAATAAAAAAATACATATATAATAATACAAAATACAAAAACCATATATAATAATATCAAGTAAACATTAGTGATGATGCTAACATTCATTAAACACATTTAAGACAAACCCTTAATGGAAAAGAAATAAATTTTTATTTGTTATTCATGTACATAACCATAAACAGTATGATAAAGAGTGAAATTCTTACAGAACTGCCTGTGACCTAGACTGGAAAGATTTTACTGCAATGAATATTCATTAAAAATTAAGGGGGGGGGGGGGGTGTGCTTGAAATTTACAAATTTAGAAAAGTTACGAATTGGAATAGAATTAAAACAGAAATATATAAATTGTACAGTATTTACAGAATGCACAAAACAAAATTGCACAAAGTGCCATGTAAAAACTGTGACATCAAATATGCAATTAAACCTTTAAGACTAAGTGCAAAGTAAATTTGAAGACATGCAATAGTTTGATTTCTGGGGATTGTGTTTGAAGCATACCACAGAGTATGAGATAACTGTTTATGTAAGTTCATGGTCTGTTCGCTCAAATCATTCTTATACCTATTCTTGTGTTATTTTTCTATTATATGTTTATTCTACTTGATCAATCTCACCCCTACCCACGCACTGCACAAAAAAATTCCAATGCTCTCGTACTTCTCATACATGTACAAATGGCAAATAATATCTCTTGAATCTTGAAATCGTAAACTGTGAGGTATAGAAATCTTAAAATAATGGTGTGTGGGTTTGACATCAGCAGTGTGAAACATGAAGAACGTAAGGAAATGTGTGTCAGCAGCAGTGTGATCATGTTTTTAAGTGCAAGTTAGTCCTCATTTTAGTTGTCAGGGATCAATGTGCAAACAAGAACAACAAATGTGTAACTAGAGATTATACAATCTAATCTAAAATTATACACCTGCAAGGAGGACTAACATTATTCGTGTGCGTAATAAAGTGGCATTAAGTGTACATGGTGTATAAAACTAAAAACCAACTGCTGCTGCGCCTGATACAGTCACACCAGGACCACACACACAAAATACCATGTTGGTGTCACTGCTGTGCTGAAAAAGGAGCACCATGGGAGGTCCTTTTCAGTTAATAGATAGGGTAGTTGGGGGATGACAAACAGTCCCTAGACAAATGGTCTATCTGTTGGGATTATTTGACAATTCAGTTTTATTCAAGGAATGCTATTAACAGTAGACATTGTCAGAAAGCAGCTTTAAAGATGCAGATTTGGATTTAAGCCAGAGACAACAGTAATGAGGAAAACCTTTTTGAGACGGCAGATTTAAAAACGAAACCCATCCTCTTCTGGGCGAACAGAGTGATCGTCACACCTTTACAATATAAAGCTGTAAAAGTGTCACATTGATCAGTTCAAAGTGTGCTAAAGTATACGTGTATTGCAAATAAGAGTCGTGGGATGAACAAAGGACAGTCTTTGTATTCTGCAGCTGTTCTTAGAAAGTACAAATCAATAGTTTCCTGGAATGTTTTTGCACTAAAGCAAGGGTGAGACCCGTGTCCATGTGTTGCGCATTGTGCAGCAGTCACATATACAGACTCCTCCAAAAATACCAGAAGACATTTGGGTTTGTGATCAAAAGCTGAATGAGACAATTGATCAGAATGTCAGCTTTCATTTCTTGATTTTTATCTTTCAGAGTGTAAAATGTAGAACATAGCCACTTTAGGGGAAAACCACCAAGGTTTTTTTCTTTTTCTTTTTTTAATAATCTGGAGTGAATATTTTTTAAGTAAATACCACTTATTGTTACATATCCCTTCCTTAATAATCCAGTTACTTGAGCTGCACAATACATATATACAGTATATTAAATATATAAAAAAAATATTTTAAAAAGTAAAGAAAATATCAATATAATCGCAATATGTTTTTGTTCCCCATCCAGTCCTGCAGCTCTTCGTTACCCACTGACATAATTAAATGGTTGCTTTCTGTTTTTGCAATGCTTTTCCAGCCTTAGACGTAATATTTTCTTCAGAAAGAAAAGTGCATCCATTTTGGTTTATCTGATCTGGTAAATCACTATTCCCTAATGAGGTGCTTTGCTGTGTTGGCATTGTGCTTTTGGTCATTGTCTTGCTGCATGATTGAGGTTCCTCCCAGTTAGAGGGGCAGCCATTTATGTTTGTTTAGACCATGACACTTCTGCCACTTTGCTTGACTAATAAGCCTCTTGGTTTGGGGTCATGAGCATGTCTCCCCCACTCTCCACAGTTTGGCCTTTTCATTACTTTGGTAGAGGTTTTATCTTGTTTAGGGGATTTCTCCAGAGGTCTCCTAAAGTTCCTATCAACTGCTGTTGTTTTTCTTGGCTAAACTGTTTCATGCCTGGGTGTTAGTACACCAGTGGTTTCTTTCTTTAGTCGGGAGATTAAGAATTGTCATGTTGGCTGTGTTCAATATCTGTGCACTGTCTCTGATAATTTTGCTTTCGTAACCTTGGCTTTCCAAAACTGGTCTGATTTTCTCCCATAGATGGTCTGGTTTTGATGCCGGTTTATCATTCATAATGCAGTCTTCTGAGGGAAACCCAGGGTTCAAATCAAGTGATCATTACACCATTCAGACATTCAGGGATGTAAATTTTTATGTAAACAGTCATGTTCTTAAATTTTTGGATCCTTTAATAAATGGGTTTGTTCAAACAAAAGATCACCGCATATTCATCTCATCATCTTAAACCCAAATGTATTTAGTGTGTAGCAGCTATTCCAATACTTTCAGATGGGAGTTTATATACAGTCAGTCCCATACATATCTGCACACTGATAATTTTTTTTTATCTTAGCTGTTGACCACAATATGTTTACGAAGTTAACAGTTGATATGAACTCCCGAGAACCGTCAATAAAGCAAGCAGTGATTTGAGTGAAGGATCACTCAAACTGCAATGACTTGAAGCTTAAGGATACTTTGAAAGCATCCCAAGGCAAAGAAGTAGAATGCTCATAAAAGGCTAAGACAGTGACCTTATTTGAATCCAGCTAAGCTGCAGTTTGACTATGGACAGTTGCAGTAAAGGCTTGGTGTCACCATAGAAGAAATATAATGTCTGTGTGTGTTCTATACTTTGAGGAAGTTGTTGACTACAAATGACTTGCAAGTAACAAAAAATGCCAATTTATTTCATAACTAAGTTCATCTAATTCCTTTTAGTCTGTGCAGGAGCGCATACTGTATAAAGTGCTGTAATTCCTACTGTTTGAATGTGAATACCCTCATACTAAAACTGCAAGCCTGTACTTTCTTTTCAGCTAAAGTACACCGTGATCAACAACTAAAACAATACTTTTGTCAATGTCCAAGCATTTTTTTTGTCCACACACATGATCTTATGTTAATAGCCAAGTCAGTGTTGTTTATCTCTGTTCTTATCATTGTTTATGCAGTAACCTCAGTCATCACTTTTACTATTGCTTATGTAAATATTTGCTTTTTTCTTGTTTTTGTCCTCTAGCACCTGTATTGGCTTCTCCAGCACTGCTGCGGAGAGGCGCACTACAGGAGATGACTGCCACAATGATGACGGTGATGAGGAGCAAAGTCTATCTCTAACGCATGTCCGGATGTTGGAGATGAAAGCCAACAAGCTGGAGGAGCAGGTCCGGGATCTCACTGTGAGTCACTTGTATCTGTTAGGGCAGTTATTGCACAAAGCTCTTTTGTTTAGAATCATCTTGAACTAATTTTGGAGTTTAAATGTTCCTGTGCACTTGTATATACATTGCACGTTGCACATTGCAAATCCTTTGCTATCAAGTTTGTCACTTGATCTCTGTGTCATACAAACCTTTATTTTTAACAAAGGGAGAAAAAGTACAAGTAATTTATATTATGCTTATTAAATCGTGCTAAAGGGATAGTTAAAGTTTTTCCAAGTCTGTCTTAAATGAAAACTGATATTCATACAAGTACATTACAATAGGTCTTAGTCATTATAAATTTTCTTTCCCTGCACACCGACTGTGAAGTTTGTCATCTAGAAAGCTATTACAGAGTAAGTAATTGGAGCCAAAAACCCACATTCCATGCAAAAATGCATTCCAAAGTTCAGCTGAGGCTCATATGAAGCATCTGCAGTACACTGAGCTAAATCTCTTGTCTTTTTCTCCTGGAAGCTAGTTTCGCTGTGTTATGCCAAAAAGAAAATGGCTGCCAAAATCTGAGCGGACTCCTCGGGAGAGTGATTTCGGAAGCCATTCACTTTTTGGCACAAGTAGCTTCCTTATATGCTCGTCGATTTTGATTGACACTGTCTTTAATTCATTTGAACTGTTCCTTTTGGTAAAGTAACATGATACAAATATCCTCTGTACAAGCTGTGAGTAGATTGCAGATCTTTACTGATTATGTGAATTAATGTGAAGTCTCTGTGTATTCAACAGCACCGATACCAAAGGGCCGTGTCTGACTCGGACACTGTTCGCAGAAGAACTCAGAAGTTTGTGGAGGACGCAAAGCTCTTTGGTAAAGCCTTGCTCTTTGAACATAAAATTTTCCACTCTGGGAAAATGGATTGTGCTTAAACTCATTTCCTAGACTTCCTTGTCAATGTCTGTGTTTAAAGTTTCTCAGGCTAATGAATGTTATAATTTTCGGGATTTGTTTTTAACAGTTTTGTCCGTTGTACAGGAATTCAAAGCTTCTGTCGTGACCTCGTGGAGGTGGCAGACCTGCTGGAGAAAGCTGCAGGAGGCATGGCTGAAGAGAGCACGCAGCTTCTGAGTGAAATAAACAACAAACTGCAACAGGTGTTTACCAAGCACGGGCTAGAGAAGATGCGTCCTGTGGGTGGCACGTACGATCCTTACGAACATGAGATAGTTTGTCGCACCCCAGCTGAAGGACTTGAGCCTGGCACCATAGCCATTGTGAAACAAGACGGTTACACACTGCACGGGCGGACTATTCGCCATGCACGTGTGGGGATCGCTGTGAAAACACAGGACTCTTGATGTCACCTTTGTGTGACATCCTGACTTTTTTTTTTTTCTACATTATTTCTCCTCACTGGGAAATTTACAAATATGTATGTGTGCACACACATGTAGGTATAATATAGGAATTTTGATTTGCTCCCAAAAACCCTGTCCACACTTGCTATTTTGCCTCAGGTGATCGGAGCACAGATCACCTGATACTTAGTACAAGCGTGGGTGCTGCCAATTGCGTCTCGTGGAGGTGGTCTGAGACGCACATGGCCTTGTTACGTTTGCAGTGTGAACGCTGTTGTGGCTGCTGCATTTCTGACAACATACAAAAACCACCTTGTGTTGCCAGGTTCACCATTTTCACTTGGCTACTTTTCTAACTATACAGCAATGCCGTCACTGCACATGGCGAGCTGGTGTTTTTCCATGGCTTATAAATATTGCTGACATTCTATTTATTTAATCTCTCTTTAAATGTTCAAGTTTTCCCTTCTATGCATACATTCTTACCATTTTCAGTATAAACTCCATCTCAAAAATGGGTCAGTGGATTGGTCTATGCATTCACTCTGCTGGTTTGCTTTGTGCCAACTCTTTATAGGGCCTATGATGATTGTTTATCTCTGGAGTTTACAGTATTTTTTTTATTTTTATTATTTATTGCGTTTTACAAGTTTGTCTTGAATACATTTCTTTAGGTTTCTGTTACTCCCTTTTTATATATATCTATAATTTTGTGGGTCATTTACAGAAAACGGTACTGAAAATGAACAGTGTTTGTATATATAAGGACACAAGATCAACCCTACTGGAAACTGGCTCATATTTATTTGTACCTTAAACTACAGGTTGTCCCAAAAGTCTCCATGCAAAAGGAGGAAATTAATACTTTTTTTTTTTTTAGCAAAATGTGATCGTGTATGTGATTGCTGTTATTAACATGACTCACATTTAACATGAGTTCCCTCATCTCTTTTTATGCATGTAATTGCTTAATTGTGTTAGGGTCCCGTATGCATGGAGATTTTTTTTTGACATCCTGTGGTGTCACTCACTGGACCTTGTTTTTGGGAGAAATTTTATTTACTTTTGAATTCCTCTAGAAATAAAATGTTAAATCCCCTTAGTATTAGTATTGAATCCGATTTTTTGCACTGTGATGATCTTTGTTGCAGAGGAGATTTAACCTCTACAATGGAAGAAGGATTAAAATAATGATAAAGTATTGATGGTTTGTTCAACATTTGTTGATGAACAAACCGACAGCATGTAAAAGTTTGTGGTTTTGTGCCTTAATCATAGATCAGCAGTGTCCAAATAACAAACTTTAGGATTTCCCTGTTGAATAATTGTCTAGTTTTGAATATGTGGTGCACCTTACATTGGTATATGAAGTTCAAGAGAGGAATCTTTTTGGTATTTATATTATTAATTGCACAGTCTTCAACTTGTGTGATTTTTTTTTTTTTTTTTGTTGTTGTTGTTGTGTAGTTTAACTTCTGTTCCAAGATACATTTGGGAAAATTTGTATTTTGTGTGCATGATATCTGTGATATATGGCATGTTTATCATTTATTTTATTAAAGTAAAATTAAAATGTAAAACCTTGTGTAATAATTTGTTAATTATCGTCAATTTCTCAAAATTGTGCTGATTCTAAGTCATTTACATGAAATAAAATAAAGAAAAGCATTTTCATAAGGGTGTGAATGAAAATGCCCCCGTTTCTTCAAGCAAAAGGTAAAAGTCTGTTCTGAAACTGTTTGATCTGTACTAGCACTTCTATTAGATCAGACTACACGGGCTAGGCGTTTCTCGCCACATGCATCAGTAAGTCTTGGCCACCCTGTCACTGTTTTTCCTTTACTTTTGGTATGTCCTGATCCCTGCAGACCAGGAACGTCCCACAAGAGCTGCAGTTTTGGAGTTGCTTTGACCCAGTTGTCTAGCCATCACAATTTGGCTCTTGTCAAAGTCACTAAATTTTTATGCTTGCCCATTTTTCTGCTTCCAACACATCAACTTCAGAAAAAGGTTCACTTGCTGCCTAATATCACCCAATTCCAACGAGATATTGAAAATGTATCTACTGTACTGTGAGAAGGGCCAAATTGTAATGTCTGGACAACTGGGTTAGAGCAACTCCAAAACTGCAGCTCTTGCAGGATGTTCCTGGTCTGCAGTGGTCAGGATGGGCAAAAGTGACCCAAGGAAGGAAAACTGATGAACTAGCAACGGGTCATGAGTGGCCAAAGTTCACTGATGCACATGGGGAGCGGCTGGCCCCTGTAATCCGATCCAATAGAACAGCTATTGTAGCTCAAATTGAGTAAAAGATTAATGCTGTTTCCGATAGAAAGGAGTCCGAACACTCAGGTCATTACTCTTTTGGTGGCAAAAGGGGGAAATACTCAATGTTAGTCAGGTGGTCTTAATCTTATGGCTGACCAGTGTATGAATTCTAAAGCTAGTTTAAGCCTGAGACTGCTCTTGTACACTAGAGGGCAGTGTGGTTACTGTGTCCGCATTGAGCGGAAGTTCAAGAACTAGAACCGGAAACTTGCTGGTAGTTGTAGCACGTGTGCGTTTTACAGAGTAACAACAGTTGTTCAGAATTAAGTATTAACGTTTCCGACTGTATTTCACTGTTATAAACATGACCAAGATCAAGAAAGAAAAAGGTGCTACTGAGGAAGAAAGCGGAGTGACGGAGAAATCCTATCAGGAGCTACTGGCTAACATTAACCCCATCGCTAACCCTCTGGCCTCGCGCAAGTTGAGCAAAAAGCTGTACAAATGCGTCAAAAAAGGTAAACTAAATCTTTCACAGGTTTTGTTTGCGACAGAGAACAGGTTTAACTAAATATATGAATCTAAACAGCAGTGAGCCACATCATAATATTAACATGATTATTTTGCAGCTGCCAAGCACAAACAAATTCGCAGAGGAGTCAAAGAAGTACAAAAGTTTATTAACAAAGGAGAGAAAGGGTGAGTGTAAACGTTTTATAGCATTGGGTGTACTTTAAAAAAAAAGTGAGAGCAGCACATATTTTCATGAAATATAATTTAAGATAATTGTAAATATACATCAGAACATATTAACTACTAAGGCTGGGAATCACCCGTCACCTCCCAACGATGCCCATGTTAAACCTTCAAAGTTTTTTAAAATTATTAATTAAATATAGCCTATTCCTTATAACATTAGTTTTCTCACTTAAAAACCAAGTGCAGCATTTAAAGTCACTTCAAATACTTGTTTACTAGTTTAACATTTACCTGAGTAGGACGTATTTCTGTCATCGTTATTTATTTCTAAACAAAATTCACCCCTTACTACACTGGATTAAAATGTGTAAATAGTTTAGAGTGCGCCACCTGTAGGATTATAGAGAAATGGCCACATTTTACCTCCTAAAATTCCTCCAAGATTTCTTTGACTGTGAGCACACATCTTAGGCTTTGGAAGATTACTACTACCATGGTTAGTGGAATAATTAAAATGGATTATTATCCGACTGTTCCCTCTTTCACAAACTCTAAAAGACTTTTACATGTTTTTTTTTTGTTTTTTTTTTTCATTTCTGTATTAACTTTTTAATCCAGAGTGATTTCTAGACGAGACAAGCACTTGCATATTGATGGTTTTACTCAAAGTCCCTTCAATATTACATTTAATGGTTTAATGCTATGTCTGGTCATAATGGATCAGATATCAAAACATTCTTCTGTTCGGCCTTTACACCACAAGTACCACAAAATACTTATTTTAGTGAAATAATTTATACTTACAAATACATTTTGATTAAGAATCCAGACCCCCTGTACTTAATGCTATTTAACCAATATTAGCAAATGAGGTGATTATTAGTAAAACTGTCTTCCTTTTTTTCTTTTTTTTTTTTTTCTAAAAGTCCCGATAAGCAGCTAACATTATTAAACGTGGTTACTTTAAATGATTAACTATTTAAATTAGTTCATGGCTGTAATTAAGACAATTTGAAGTGGTCATTTTTTAATTCTATGAAGAATCAAGAATTTTGGCCAAACCTATTTGCTATTTTTCTTTAAAGTAGTTGACAATGTTTAATAGTATATACACTATTCATTTGAACCAGGATGAAGCAGTTTCTGCAGAATGAACATGGTCTCTCTTCGTCATCCCCTTTTTAATTTATTAAAGTAAAAACTACTCACTGTGCAGCTTTTTGTAGTGAGCAACCTAATTTCTAGTTGAATTATTTCTTTATATATTTATCTTGTCCACTACAGTATTCTTTTGAGATCTTGTTATATATAATTTTTTAACTTGTCAGTGATATAATTTGCTGCATCTAGGCCAAACTACAACACTTCGTATATAATGATTTCATCATTAAGTATTCTTGCCTTTTTCAGAATTGTGGTGCTTGCTGGAGATACACTTCCCATCGAAGTGTACTGTCACTTACCAGTCATGTGCGAGGACAGAAGTCTGCCCTACGCTTACATTCCATCCAAAGTGGTGAGTATATAGAATATTTGTGCTATTGTGTATGAAATTTGAGTCTTTTGACCGAAATATTTTTCCGATTTTTTTTTTTCTTTCTTCTCCCCACAGTAAACTCCTACTATTGAACATTTCTTAATATATTGTGCTTTGCAGCAGTTTTTCTTTTTAAATGTGTGTTTATTTTATTTCTACCCAGGACTTAGGATCCTCAGCTGGTTCAAAAAGGCCCACCTGTGTGATCATGATCAAGCCACATGAAGAGTACAAAGAGACTTACGATGAGTGTCTGGAAGAAGTATCTGCCCTGCCCAAGCCTTTATGAGTGTCTTCAGCATTGCTGTGCATGTAGTGTGTGAACACGTACACTGTATGTGACTTAGAAATTAAGTCATAATTGAGTTGCTGTGGTGTTTAGCTTTTCTACCACCTAATTCGCTTCCTCAGTGATTCTGAGAGGACTTTGGAATGCTGCATCAAACAGCAGCATCAGAAATTCTGATAGGAATCGCAGACATAATGGGCAAATAATTTGATATTTTGGTCAGAAAAATGTGCTACATTTTTGTCTAGCCTGTGCTATTGTATTAAGAGAATTTTCATTTATATCACATTTTTCAGCATATGTTTTGTATTTTTATTTTGTTTTAGTTGGAAAATTATCTTAATATTTTCATGACATGACTTGATTAAACTTTCGTCTTGATTTTGGGACCTGGTTATGCAACAAAAGTGTTGGTGCCAACTTAATGTCAATACATCTAACATGGCTTCTCGACAAGTTGACTGTCAACTCTGTGAAGCTCAATGTAACAACACAGTCGCATTGATGTGCAAAAAACCTTATTCGTAAAAGTCTCAAGGAAAAGCTACTAAACATTTCAATTAATTGCTAGACTGAGTGCATTCCTCATTAACTGATGACATTTTCCTTTTCATTTTTTGTGCAACTGGGAAAGCCTTCATTCCATATCTTATTTCGGGTGTGAGCAAGGAAAATGCAACCATGCATAGCCTGGCTGTCCAGCAATGAGGTTATGACTTGCCGTTAAAAAAAAAAAAAGTATGCAATGTTTTATACTACATTGATTACAGCTTGGATCTTCCTAACTTCTGATGGATTTATGGTAATAATAATGGACAGATATTGTAAAATGTATTTAAAAATAATTTGACATCATCACAGGTTCCCAGTTGTGTTCCATGAGACTTGCATGTTTTAATGTTGGTGTTTTGTCTGCTGTTACATGCCTGCTATTTACTATTTGTGGTTAGTTGTCTCAGGTGTAGTTGGATCAGGTAACATGCAATAATACTACTACTAATAATTATAATGCATTTTATTTATATTGGTGCCCTTCTAGTAGTAAATAATGGCAAAACAATATTAGATCAAAAAACTGTAAGCATTATCACACAATACCTCGCATATATAAAAAAATATGCAGCCTTACATCAGGTAAATGCAGGGGTAGCTCAGTGGTAAAGGCATTGGACTACTGATTGAAAGGCCCCAGGTTCGAAACCCAGCACCACCAAGTTGTCAAAGTTGGGCCCTTGGGCAAGAACCTGCAACTGCTCAGATGTAAAATTAGATAAAATGTACGTCGCTCTGGATAAGGCGTCTGCTAAAGGCCGTAAATGTAAAGGCTTATGGTGGTCAGGGGGGTGGGTAAAAAGTCTGAGTGACTCCACCTTTATGAGCTCTGAAAGATAAGGTGGAGTAAGATTATGGAACACTTCGAGAATGAGGGGTAGAATTTTAAAATCCATGTGGTATTCGATAGGGATTATTAAAGCGAGCAGGACATGGAACAGGTTTGGAAAACTGGGCTTCTGTAAGGATCTAAAAACATCTCCACTAGCTTCCAAAAATGTCCCAGAAGATTGGTTTGGTTAGAGTTTCAATGATTATTAGAAGAGCTGTGGGCTCTAGGATTTGGTCATTCACAATTAACGGCAAGGAAAAAACAAAAACCGGTAGAATATACCTGTTATCTCTCTCGGGAAAATAAACATGACTTTTTCTCATGGCAACAGGGTCGCTATGTTTCTGGGCCACAGAGGCTCCAGGCAATAGAGCAGTGGTTAACCGCTACACTTGCACCGGATATCACGTGACCTCCACTCGGCCCTCTTCTCTCAACCTCAGAGCAACATTTTCCAGCCCACCTGTCAAACCCATGGCCTACTTTGTCTTTTAATTCGGCTAACGCAAATATACAAAGCACACTAAAAACACTGCTATCGCTAAATATATTGGACAAGATTGTTTTAAACCTACGCCTGTCTGCTTTGATTGACGCAAGTTACACTTGGATCCAAATCAGAAATTAGTGAGATTCGGTGGTTATTTCCAAATTCCAAAACGTATCATGCAGGGTAAACCCCTACAAATATGTTCATAGTGTGCAAATAGAGAGGAGATTGGAGATAAAGACATGTTCTCAGCACAGATAAGACTGTTTCTTACTGTTATAGATTTTAGAGATTTGAAAAGGGTAACTACACTATGCAGACAAAAATATGTTGGCACCTGAGTATTTTATTCATGTGTTCCTGAAAAGTTGAAAGCAATGCCTTTGTATACTGTAGCATTAGGATTTTCCTTCACTGGAACTAAGTGGCACAAACCTGTTCCAGCGTGACAATGCCTCTGTGCACATACACAAGTTCTATTAATACGTGATGTGCCAGAGTTGAAGGGAAAGAAATTGAGTGACCTGCACAGCACCCTGAAATCAATTTTTTTTTTTTCCCGATGAACTAAACCAATTACCTGAGTTCTCATCTTGCAAGACACAACTTGTACTTTGGGCCATATGAGCAAATCCCTATATCCAAACTCCAAACTCTAATGAAAGACCTTCCTAGAATTATTATGATTATTATATGTAATTATAAAAATAGGCATTTGGGTTTCCACCCAATCACTGGATGCCGGTCCCAAGCCTGGATAAAATGGGAGGGTTGTGTCAGGATGGGCATCCAGTATAAAACCTGAGCTAAGTTGTTTGTACGAGTTGTAGCTGCCAAGTTACTGATAATTAAAATTTTCCTAAATTAGTTATTGATAAGTTGAATTTTCATTTTAGGCGTTTAAAGTAAACCAGATACCCAGACATATATGCATTTCTGGAGAAAAGTTGATTATCTACATGCAAAGGAAAAATGCTGTGACTGGATACTTACTGCGGTGATTATTATGCTTACAATTCTTTTAACCATATCTAATGCAATAAGAAGCTTCACATTTCCTAAATAACCACATCCATCAGATAATGTCTCAATTTCAAATGGGTCAAATTACTGCCATAAAAAACAACAACAACAAAAACAACTAAGGGGATGGCTGAACATATGAAAACCTGAAACGATAGTAGCAACCTATCAATTTCATAGAACGAAATGTGGTCAGAAAAGAAAATCTCAAATGATCTAATCAGAGATCAAGGAAACGCTCAGAGAGGTTTAACACATTATAGTAGGAATCACACTTAGCAGCTTGCTAGGGTGGATAGAGATGGGACTTTGGAACAATGAGAAAAAAAAAGTGACCTGCAGTTGTTTCAGTTGGTCAGGTCTAGACTCTTCTGTTATGTGGCCATAAAATGAAGTCAGCTGATGGCCTGAATGTACTGAATGACCAGGCTATCACATCAATAAATCTTTTTACTCCCTGATGGCACAGGCATATTCCAGACCTTTTTTTTTTTTTATTTCTCTTTTTATTTCAATTCCATGATGGCTTTTAAACTAACAATAGAAAATGGAATAGAACCAGACATAACAGCACTTAGATCGAACACTACAAAAGTCATCTATCAGATTTGGCGCGAAGCAATCATTACACTAAAGCAGGAAACTGTTTCTCACTCAAAACTCAAAAAGGTTCAGAAAGGTTCAGCATTTTTGTATTCGGCATATGTACAAAAGTGCCACAAAGTACTAATATTAATTTTAGTACAAGTTATTGATCCTTACACAACACAGTCCTTACACAACCTTAGTACAAGTAAATGATTTTACTCAAAAAATGCATTTTTGATGAATGATGCAGACTTTTATGCCAACCTGTATATTAGGATTATTGAACTAAGCTAATAAAATATCATCAGTAACAAGGTCCAAGATCTTAAAAGTTCCTTGCTTCGAATTATCCAGATTCTTTGATGTAGACCACTATGTTTACTAATATATAAACGAATTATTCATTATAGCATTTGCACATGCAAAATGCGAAGAAAACTCTAGGGATCGGGACTAAACAGCTGTGTAGCCTAAGGAAAAACCACTTATCAGTGAGGCTAATAAAAAAAATGACTTGAATTTTCTAGGAAGCATAAAACAATGGACTTATTAAATTATTAAAGTAAAAACTATCAATAGACTTTTTTCTTTCTCCACGTACGGTATGGTTATATTCCAGGACTCAAACTGGAAAAGAATGGCTCTGGGAGCGCGAGGAATCATTTTCACACGTGAATTGGACACCATAGAGTCTTGACGCAACACGGTGGCTTAGTGATTAACACCTTGCACCTCCAGGGCCTGGGTTCAATTCCTGGCCAGCTTCAATTTCCGCCTCTGTGTTCATGGAGTTTGTATGTTCTCCTCGTGCTTGGTGGGTTTCCTCTGGGTACTTTGGTTTCCTCCCACAGTCCATAGACATGCAGATTAGGCTAATTGCCCATAGTGCGAGTGAGTGTGTGTGTGTGTGTGTGTGTGTGTGTGTGTGTGCCCTGCGATGGATTGGCACCCTGTCCAGGGTGTACCCCGCCTCGTGCTCTAAATCTCCTGGGAAAGACTTCAGGCCCCCTACGACACTGTATACAGGATCAAGCAGTATAGACGATGAGTGAGTGAATAAGAGTCCTGACCTTAACCTTATCAAAAGTCTTTGGGATGTGCTGAGGAAAACTTGAAGTGGTTCAATTCTCCCATCATCAATCCAAAAATAATGCTAACTCTTGATGGAAATAAAGTTTTGTTGTATAAGGTCAGTGAAACAATGCCAGGCAAATGCATACTGTCATCAAGTTGAAGGCAATACAAAGAAATATTGGAGTGTGGGAGTATTTGGGCAGTGTTGTATTAATAGAATTCATTACAGTTGAATCATTTGTATTGTGTATACAGTGCCTTATTCAATACATGTGTGTGTGTGTGTGTCACAAACAGTTCTAGTTATTTGGCCTGCATCAGCCTAATGCATACAGCGTTGTGGGGATTGCGGGTTCAAGTCCCGTCTAGGGTGAGTGTAGTCAGCAGAGCGGCACAGCAGAAGTGTGCTGGACCCATAGCACAGGTGTCAGTAGACTAAATTCATGGATTCTGGATAACAGACCAGTAGGTTTAGGATTCAAGGTCCTGCAGTCTAAAGGTGGCACTTTAACCCTCTCTGCTGTATCAAGACTGAGGCGCGTTGGTGCTTTAGTCCACATGATGGCAGCATCGTGTCAGTAGGCAAAAACTAACTCGTGTCAGTCATCATCGGCATTTCTCACTTTTGCTCGTTGTCTGTATGCTTTACGAGTTAAATTTCAGAAGTTTGATCTCCAAAACGATCCGGTCCTCTGCTCTGATACCCCCGTTGCACATCCAATCACGGCGATGATGACAGCGACTGTGAATATGATAGAATCACTGTGTTTGGTGCAGAAACAATCTGTGTTAGCTGTTGAAACTGATAAACAGACCCCACTTTTCTCAGCGCTGGCGCTTTGTTGTTCTCTGTTGACATCTTAAATAGTTCGTGCTGAAATAGTCATTAATGGTCTCGGTCTCATGATGTTTGTTGTGTTTTAGCATTTATTTTACCCAAATCATGTATATAAGCACAAGACAGGAGTTCTCAGTCTGTCAGTCCTTCAGACACTTTGCATCCTGGGAGCAACACATCAGCTCATCACGAGGATTTCCTCATCTTTGATTTTTTCTTTCTTTTTCTTTCGGACTTAAACAAGTATGGCCTGGACAAGACACTGCCACTGGATCGTGCAAGATCGGGTCTTGTTTTAAATCGTCTATGCGATCACAGTGGATTACAGGTGAGGAATGTACCGTGTGGATGTGTGCACTTCTTCTGTATTTCACCACAGTCTGGATCACGTCGCGGTCAAGAACCAACCCGAGCCTCGACTGAATGGACCGTCTTGCCAGCTGAACGTCACGTGGTGCGCATTTGCTCGAAACCAGACCTCTTTGCTTCTTCATGGACACTATAACACCAAGCAGAGGGCACCTTTATGAGGAACGGAGATCACGAGGACGGACTGTATCAGGCACATGGACAGTCTTGTGCTGCACTGTTTACTCTCAACATTACACACACTCACACACCGGGGTCAGTTTTGTCCAGGGGCACAATGACATAGAGAGCACCCATATAGCGTTAGCAGTTTACTAAACTTCAGAGGTGGTATTTTTGGTGAACACAGTGTTATGCTTCGTCATTGTCGAATGCGGGCAGAGAAGGGTTTCTAGGTGACAAGAACTGGTCGGTCGTGCTATGTCATGGCCCCCCCCCCCCCCAACCCCCCCGCCCCGGAACGTTCCGTTAAAAAAAAAAAGAAGAAGAAAAAAATATCTTATGGACATGTCTTTTGTAGATTTAGTCACAACTTGTTCATTTGTATAAATGTCGAACTTTACGGTGCTGTTCACTTTTGTGCCCTCGAGCCAGTCGCTTTGCCTCCACCTAAATGCTTTACATGTCAGGCGTAAGTCAATTTTGGATGATAGCATCTAGTACATGTGTCCACGGGATTGTCATACATTCTTTTCTCGTGCGATATTCGGTTCTCTTGTTTTGTGCAAATGCTCTAACTGTTCTCGTTGCCACATCATAAATAACGCCTGTTGCTTGTACATGGTTGCTCATGTGTGACAAGCCCCAAATGACCAAGACTGTTGTAAATCACTCAGCAAAAGCATACTCATATTCCCTAGTCTTTCACAATCCCTCTCAGCTCTCACTTTTTTTTTCTTTTTTCTTTTTTGCGTTTGCCTATTTCATATTTTCCTTCTCTTTCGTTCTTTGATTCTCTTTTTCTTTCTTTCCATTGCTCTGTTGACCTGCTTAACGTCCCCGGCTGGTTGTGTAAGACGGAAAAGCACGGAGGATGCAGGCAAAGCACTTGAATCATGCAGTTGATGGTGTGCGTGCATAATTACACTTCCTCTTCTGTACCCGGGACTGGCTACAGCACTTCTTGGAAGTTGGGATGTCTTATTTAGAGTTTGGCACTGTCCTTGTGAGTGTTTATTGTGTCAACAGAGCACCTGCCGCCTGTCCTCGTCTCGCTGGCTGTAGCACGCGCCATCGCGACAGCCTCGCCGCTTACCACCACTCCCTCGAGTTTGGCTCCAAAATTCGCACCCCTCATTTTAACAATAGTCTGCCAGATTTACCAAGTGAAAGCCGCGCTCTGCGCTGTTCGCCTCAACAGGAACTAATTATTCACCCTGAAGACAACGCTCCAGTTGTTTCATGAGGATCGTGTGCTTAAAAGGAAGAAAGAAATGATTCTTTATCCTTTTCCAAACCACGAATGAATCATGGTGTACCGGGTTAAATCCCCCACCCACGTTCTCGTGATGCATAATTCACTTTCTCTTCCCCCCTTATCTGGTGCAGTGCATGTAGCAACCAGGTGCAGGTGATAAAGCAGGTGTAGAAAGAGATTTATTGATTTTAATCATTTCTGAAAGTCTTCCGAGTGCCAGCAAACCCTCAATCACTCCTCCGGGACACGAGGACAGATGCAGCGCTGCGTTTCCTCCAGTCAACGGAACAATTTCTGCGCTGCTGATTGGAGCTCGGGCCAGAGTGAGGCTGCTCAATCATGATAAGGATGTTCTGTAAGGAGACAACAGTTCTGACAGTTGACTACGTAAATGTAAAAGTCGATGTCAACCTTAGACTACTGGTTGACCTTTATTTGCATAAGACTGACAATTTCAAAGTGTGTGTGTGAGAGTGTCAGTATGTGTGTGTGTGTGTGTGTGTGTGCATAAAAAAATACAAAAAGGTTTTGCGAGTGTCTTGGGGCAACGTGTTCTCCTTTAACTGGAGGCTTGTGGGGGCTTGTCGCCTGACTTTGACAGCTTTGCAGATCATAAACTCCTGTCAGCTCACGTCTGCGCTGAAACTCGACCAGAGATCAGCGCAGCCATCTATTGTTGTTCTAACGGAGGGAAAGCTCTTAACTGATAAACTACTGGTTTCAAGCACCCATTTGACAAAGGCATCTCTCTCTCTCTCTCTCTCTCTCTCTCTCTCTCTCTCTCTTTTATAAAGGCCCTCGGTCACCGTGTTGAATGTTTGCATCTTTTCAGTTCACATTATGCTGGTATTCATGTGGCACTGAAACTGATTATATGCTGATATCGTGATACTTGGAGAAGTTTTAAAGTCTTAAATGACTTTCAGGAGAGTTTCACAATTCAGCTCTGTCATACCCACTTCAATTCAGGAAAGCAGCTGAATAGCTGATATGAATTTCGTCATAGTTTCATGAGAATTATGGATTGATAATCTACTTTAGATCGGATACATGGCTATCCGAATGAAGACACTTAATAATTAGCCATGGTGTTAATCTTTACCCGGATTCGTACGACAATTTTCTGGATTTTAGAGTCCACTAAGAGGCAGTTAACTGCCAGGATAAAAAGGTCACGCAGGGGCTATGTGGGGGAATCTGGGCTTCTTTGCGAGGGATGATGGAGAGCGCCTGTATGGTTTTCTCCACAATAAGCAGCAGTCACCTCCCCCCTGCTCCATGTTCCCTGCTCCATACAGCTGCAGGCTTTAACTGAAGACCATGGCCAAGCACATTGCATGTCATCAGCATATGTAAATGATTTCTGGAAGCCAGTGTTGTAACACAGTTTGATGTGCTTTCATGTCTATTTTAGCAGCACTTTCAGTTAAACCTTGCTGCCCTTTTCATTTCAGGCACAAATCGTATTCATGCTGCGTATCCACAAGTGCAGACTGATTGATTGTTTGTTTTATAAGCTTTTAGAGACCATTAGACTTCTTGTTTCTACCGCATTGTATTCTTATTCCTCGTAACCACAATGTAATTACACACACACACACTTGCTCACACATACACAGTGCCAAAGGATTTTATACAAATGTACCACTTGTGTTCAGAATTCTAAATCATTTATAAAGGATAAACTTTATTCCAACACAACCCTCTAATCTCACAGATCTCAGACAGTTATAAATATCTAGACAGTTATAATTTGACCCAGTGCAAAGCATCGCTGAGAATATCAGTGATCTTTATCTCTAAGATATCACTGTAGTTTTTTTTTCTCTCTCTCTCTCTCTTTTACCTGTGACTTAAATCCGTTGTAATCTTCTTTACAGATGATAATATTCATGGAAACTGGGGTTTCATGGTACTGTGACCATGGTGATGTTCTGAAGTGTGTGTTTATGTGTCTTTATTTACTCTGCTATCTCAAGTCAAACCCGTGGGACAGGTAACAAAAGATACGGGTTGGAGAAGAGTTATAGGGGTCTGCTGTGTAAGGAGCGAATGAGAGGCAGGCTGGGGCAGGAGCACACTTATTGGGGGGATACCCACTGGTCTGTACGTTGTAGTAACCTAATAAACGTATTATCGAACTTTCACCTACTTCTGAACTATTGAACTTTTATTATACATGTTATTTCTGTATTAGTTTAGCAATTCTACCAATCTCCACATAGACAGATAGATCGGTGTCTCTTAATTTCCCTTTATTCGTATCATTTCTGATTCGGCAATCATCAAAAGTTGTACATTTTAAGAGTTAGAATAATCTTAATAAAACCCAGTTTATATAAAATGAACATAGGTTGCTACAAGAACAGTATTTCATGATATAACATAGATCTTTATCAATCCCAAAGGAAATTTCAGTTCTACAGTACTGATTAACACAGTATCAGAGAGTAACAGACATTAAACAGTAAACAGAAAGAGCCCAAGGCTACCGACTCGACTTCCAAACTCCCCAAATCCCAAATCAATCGATCTTCCCGTGGGATGTTCCGGACAAACAAGTCCTATCCATGGAGGCCCCGCCCCACATCCCACAGCACCCAAAGGATCCACTGCCAACGTTCTGGTGCCAGACACCACAGCACACCCGCAGAAGTATTGTGCAGTCGTGCCCTGAGGGCCCAGAGCTGCCCCGACAGCATAAGGGGAACCTATACAATAAGGATCTTCCAATAATGGGCAGAATGTTTTGCATTATAATGGCTGATCGGTGTGCATAATTGTGAAAGGTGGTGGTGAATCTTTTGTGAGACATGGCGGTGAGACGTTTTGTGCGATATTGTGCAATATGGTGAGTAGATGGTCTAGCAGGCAAGAGAAGAAAATTACGTACAGTAACAGTTCAGAAACGGGAATACCCCAGGCCTACAGGAACTTATTATATGATTTAATTAAATAAATATTATGTCAAGCCTGTGCATCAGTCCAAACATCATGATCAGGCGAGTAGAACATTAATAGAATAGAATAAAGCAGTATATCTTTATTGTCATTGGAACGAACATGTGGCGTGTTAAACGAAATTAGGTGCGTTACACATATTACATGAGACACACTTGACACATTTTATGCACTTTACACGAATTATGCAAGCTACAGGCATAATTACACAAAAGTTACCCCGAATGCACAGAGAATGACACATATTGCACAAGTTTTCTGCATTTCGCAGAAAAGAACCTCACTGATTTAACGCATTTAACGCTTGTAATGCTCTGGGGTAAAAACTGTTCTTCAATCTATTTGTTCTGGTTTTGATTGTTCTGAACCATCTGTCTGACGGTAACAGTTCAAACAGAGGGTTACCAGGGTGAGACGAATCCTTAATGATACCACTAGCTCTGCTTTGCACACTCCTTTAATCTGTTCTAATCTTAACTGTGCAATTTTTTTTTTTTTCTAAACATTATATCTATTCAATGTTTGGTGATTAATTCATCTTTAATTAATCGATAAAAATTTGAAATCCATCAATAAAAATAAACTGAATGACAAATTTCTCATTTCTAATTAATCAGGAGTCTGGTGTGTGTTATATAAAACTCTAAATCTCATCTTCATGGGGCTCCTGGAGCCTGTGCTAAGAGAATTTGGGCATGAGGTAAGGTACACTCTGGACAGGGTGGCAATCCATCAGGACACACTCACTACAGGAAATTTGGGAATGCCAACTCACCTAATCTTTGACTTTTTTAAGGAAGCACACGGGTAAACATCGGAACAGAACACAGATGAAGGGAATCGAACCCTCGACCCTGAAGGTGCAAGGCGCAGAACTAACCACTACACCACAATGCCATCTGCTTGCATTTTTTCTACAAATATGTACAGAAATACTAACAATCAGTGTAAAAATAAATAAGCATTAAATATGACTTAATGCTTGCATCAGGTTTAATATTTTAGGTCCTTGGCTATACAAGGAACATTGATCCTGTGTTTCAGTGAATTATTAAAGCAAATAAATAAAAACAAACGTGTGTATGAAAGTATTGTTACTTCGCTTTTCTGACAAAACTGAAAGTATTGTTACTTCGCTTTTCTGACAAAACCGATACTCAGGTACCGACCAAACATTCCTGATAGAAAGTCGAAAAATAAAATCTGATTTATTACAGTAGAGCAACATATACCGATTGTCAATCTATATGCAAACAACACATGTTTGGCAGTTATGAGATGGAACTGTTCATAACCGAATCCTCTTGCACCCTTTGCCCCTTTTGGATCTCCCTGCCTGTATTTTCTGTGTCAGGTCCTGAGTTCCCCCATGAACATCTGCTCTTTTGGATGCAACCAGTTTTTCCCCACACCTGCACTTGATGGAGCTGCAGGGCATCTTTAATCGAGCTTACTATCTCTTCCCCCTATCGTACGCCGTGTTTACAAACAACGCTGGCCTCTTGATGTGGCATGTGTCAGTAAATACCAAGCACACTTACACTGTTGTTGGACTAGAGGCAGCTCGTCACAGTTCACAAATCCCAATTAGACAAACTCAGCACTGCTAGTTCAGACAGGATTAAAGTTGTTGTATCAATAAAGATAAAAGTGAGAGCATGTGGTAAAAGGGCTGGGTTGGGTTGTGCTGAAAGGGTGGCTGAAGCTGTGTGTGGCTGTCCGTATGACCGGCACATGGTACTGCTATCAGATCATTGCAAACTGATACTTAACTTAACTTTTTAAACTTTTTTTTTTCAGCATCCAGAGATACACTACATTTACTTGTCAAACCAATTATTAATCAGAAAGCACTTGACTCCTCCGCTGAGACGAGGGCATGAAGTAGACAGACATCGGTAATCATCAGGTAGAAATGCTTACATCCAAACAATTGCATAAGTCTGATAGGTAATTTATTGTGTGCAGATAGTAAATGACTATGTTTAGGAAGTAAACAGTACATGGAGGAAGGAGTTCAAGAATGTGCACGGTAGAAGTGCCAAAGGCTGGAGGTGAAGATGCACCACCTTTAACTCCCATTGAGAACACACAGGACTACTATGGGACATAATTAGCCAGATGAGGTATACAAAAGTTTGGAATCACTTGCAAATTTTTTATTTATTTTTTTTGCCATTTTTTCATTTTTTTTGTTTTTTTTGTTTAGTGATATATTTTCTATTTTCAAATTTCAAAACTATGAAACACCACATATGGAATTTGGTAATTATGTAACAACAACAACAACAACAACAACAACAACAGTCAGGAGGTATTTTAAGACACGTAGGTCAGCCATCCTGGAACAGTTTTTGCCGTGCATTGTCAAGTGCATTTGAAAAACCCATCAAGCACCATGATGAAAGGATGGCTCTCATGTAAACCATCCCAGGAAGACAAGACCAAAACGTACCTCTGCTGCATAGGAGAAGTTCATTTAGAGTTACCAGCCTCAAAAATCACCAATTAACAAACAGCATCTAAGATTAGAGCCGTTATGAAGGCTTTACAGACCATGAGTAGCTTTAACTGTTAAAAAGAGATTAATGGATATTGTGGATGCCTTTAGCATTGTTTTACAGTGTAAATCAGGAATGAACATGGAGTTAGACAGTGAATGAAAACATGTAATGAAAACATATATAGGGTGTTTACATTAAGATACTGATGTCATAAAGATCTGTACTTGTGTTAATGATCTAAAAGCTTTCCATAAAGCCAGATAGCTTAAATAATTTGCATTCATATTCACGTTTCTCCTTAATGGATCTTTTGATTGATGGATTATTAACTGTTTGTCTTGGTGCCAAAGTGTTTTTTTTTTCTCTCTCTCATGACAAGTCTAACTCTCACATGTATCTTTGGAATTTTTGGGTATGTAAAAATTTCAGTTATTGTGGCAAAAATAACACTAATTAAGGAGTTAAGGGAGAGTCTGTAATGAAACTAAAACTTTTTTTTTTTTTTATGTAAATGTGTTCCAAAGACTAAAAGATGCTAAACTGCATATCTTCACATGTACTACTGAAACCGAACTACAGATTACAAGTTTAGGAAATCATAATTTATAAAAAAAAAAAAAAATCTATCATAATAAAAAAAATAATTCAGTAGAAGTAAACAAATAGTAGACTGTTTATGTCTACCACAATTAAACAGCTTTTTCTTTCTTTCTTAAAAAAAAAAAAACTTTGCATGCTTAGAAAGATAAGAGGGTCTCAATGGTTCTTTCCTTGGAGCACTTGGGTATACCTGGACTATCCTTTGATAAGGAAACACTCATTTGTTTCTTGCAAATTGAAGGTTTTACACAAAAAGACAATTGAAACTTTTACTGTCTGAAGAATGCACATGTTGTATTGTTTGTATGAGTAGGCTTTTAAGTTCAATCTTTTTAGGAATTAGGAAACCTAACTAATGATCTACGAAAGTGATAACTGATTGTTTTTGTCTGAAGATGTCACAGGTTGATGTCTACGAACTATTGCCTATTCACTGCAGTTAGCATTATAATAAACTTTTACATTTTGTGTTTTTAAACTAAAATGTTCAAATCAATTTGGTGAGTCTAGTAACAGAGATGGAGTTTTTCTTTTTTAAATTATTAATATCCCTGTTTTCATCAAGGAAAGATGTGTGGATCGGTGGCTGCTGTGGCCTGCATTGCCAGAAGGAGAGCGTTTAAATACTGATTCCAACACTGGGGAAAAGTTAGCCAATTGATGAAATCAATTGAACCAATTTCCAAAAGGATTTTGTCTGTAGGAATTTTTCACCACGGGCAAATCCTTACTACAAACACAAAGAGCCCATTGTTGCAATTGTTTTTTTTTGTTTGTTTTTTTTTCATAATTAGGCGTCACGAACAGAAAAACGTTCTGTTCAAATCCTTATTTGCTTCAGGTAAAATGTTGAACTTGTTTCCTGATATAGTTGGCGAAACAAAATGTTGCCTTGATCTTATCAAGCTAATTACAGCATCTTTGTTTAATTGTATGAGCTGAACTACAGTATTTCCTTCACACCTTTAAGCAGATATGAAGACTATAGATTATGTTTATTATTACATTTTTTAAAAATTCCTTGTATTCTTTTTTTTTTTTTTGAGGGGGTTGGGGGTTTCTCTTGTTTTAACCTAAGAAGTTGTTGTAAATGGGGGGACTGCACCTTGAAAGCCAGAGGAACAAGTTTTGCATCATTTATCTTTTTTTCCCCTTGCTGTCAAACGAGTATTTTTCCCTTTTCTTTTAGAGTTTGTTGTTCAACGGACCCTTTGGCTATCCCCTTCGCATACCCCCACACCCGTTCCAACATGGATCAGTAACTAAAATAACAAATATCATCAGTCTGTCACCAGCAGTGACATATAATTCATTTTTATTTGCATTTTTTTTGTGTATGTTATTATTATTATTATTATTATTATTATTATTATATTTCACATTGTTGCAATATGTCATATTCCAAAGCAATCTCTATTGTAATGTTGCATTTAGGCGTGTTAAAATTGTTTTATACAAATAGGCATATACAGAAAAATGGCAGTTTGATTTTGGTTTATTTCTGCACAGATACATGTACGCACACAAACATATATTAAAGTAAGAAATAATATTAAAAAACAACAACAACAACAACAACAACAACACAAATACATTAAAGTCAGTGCAGTGAATGATGTACTCCAACATAATGGTTCAGTTCAGACATTAGACTTCATATACAACAACATTAAGCCTCATCAGCACATTACAAATACTTAGCCGTAGCCCGAAATGAGACGCTATCAGCAGTTGGGGATGAGAGCTGTGTGTGTGAACATTCACAAAGTGAGGTGATTTGGGCAGGGCGAGTGAGTTTCTTAGTGTCTGCTTGACCTCCGGCATCACTGTGGAAATTTAGGTGGAAAACACACTTCGATTCCTCTACACGTCTGTGCCTTGCCGTGGATACACCATGGTATTAGAGTCCAGGCCTGAGTATGGATTGTTATTGAACTGACTAAGGATTGAGTCACTGTAGCTGGCTGTATAGTGAGAGGGTGAGGAGGAGATGCTTGATTGAGGCGGTGGAGGAATCTGCGTCTCCCATTGTGATACAGCAGCATTCGATGAGTAAGAGCCAAAACCACTGTTCGGAGAGACGCTTTGAGTGTCCAAAGACACACCCAGTGGCAAAGAGCGGATCAGCGCACCCTCTCGCATGCTACTTGAGCCTGAGACCATTTCATTCATCTGAGACAAGAAGCCATTAAGGCAGGGAGCTGAGCCTGCTGAAACTGGAGAGGATCCTCTCTCGGATTCGTGACTGGTGTTGTTCTGGTCTTTTGGGCTGGATGCAGTAGAGTCTGTTTCTGTGTAGCCTTTTGCCTCTTCTTCAGGCAAGGAATCTGATTTTCTCTTTCTCTTGCGACGGAAGTTACCGTTATCAAACATTTTCTCACAGTTCGGGTCGAGCGTCCAGTAGTTGCCCTTTCCTGCACACAAATATTACAAATGATCAAAAACATTACTTCATATTACTGCAACACTTTTGTTAAAATCAAATAGAATTAAAGTGAAAAAAGACTGAAAAAGGAAGAAATTCTTACCTGGGTCATCATCATCCCTTGGCACCTTCATGAAGCAATCGTTAAGTGAAAGATTGTGACGAATGGAGTTCTGCCAGCCAGCCTTGCTCTTGTTGTAGAAAGGGAAGTTCTCCGCTACGTACTGATAGATTTGACTGAGTGTAAGCCTTCTGTTCGGGGCGCTGTTTATTGCCATGGCTATCAGAGCTGAGTAAGAATACGGAGGTCTGACAAGCTTCATCAAGTCTTCTTGAGAAGGCAAAGAGAACCAGCTGAAGGCCCCTTCTGTGCCTGGCATTGGTCCTGCCCCGAGATAGGGTCTCTGCATGCCATAGGGCTGCGGCCCTCCTCCGATGTTGGGTGCAGCATTCAGCCCTGGGTTACCGAACCACAAATAAGGGTTGGTGGCCGGAGTGGCATATTCGCCCAAGTCACTGGCAGATGGTAAAGTCTGCTGCGGACTCGGCAGAGGCGGAGGACTGTAGAAATTTTCGTTGTACAAGCTGTACTCTTGGGATTCCTGGCCCATTGTGTGGAATTGGGGTGACAAGGTTTGTGGCACAAATGATGTCATGCTTACGCTAGTGCTGTCCGTTGCCTTCTGCTGAGTCGGTCAAGTGCACCATAAACTGCTACCTCTATCACCTGGAGTATTTATACTGCTTTGGCTACACCCTCTCTACTCTGATTGGCTAGCCATTTTTACACCTCATACCTAATTTGTTTTTGATGAAATTAGAGGCAGGGTGGAAAAACACCTATGGTAAGTGGAACTTAGAAGCATGTTCTTGGAAATTGCTTTGAATTAGGAATTGTTGAATTGTTGACAGATGAAAATTTTTGGATCACATGTTGGTTTACTTTACCTCATAAACAGATCACATTAAAATATGAACGTATTGTCTCTGAGAAACACATTTAAAGGAATTTTTCTTTCTTTCTTTTTTACATTTTAAAGCAAATGACTTGAATGTTGACAATTATGATCAATATTTTACAAATTGACAATTATTAATGCAGCTAAATGAAAGTTTAAGGACTTTTTAAGTTTTAAGGTAAAAGATATATTATATTAAAGGTATATTATATAGAAAGTTTAAGTTAAGTAAGTTTAAGTTAAGTTCGCCTTTATTGGTCACACATACATTACTGCACAGTGAAATTCTTTATTCTCCGCATATCCCAGCTTCTTGTTAGTAGGCCGGGGTCAGAGCGCAGGGTAAAGATTATATATATATATTAAATTGAAGTCATATACTGAAGTAAAAGTCACTTTATTTTTCTAAAACAAAACAAAATACAAAAACCCCATCTAAAGACTTTGAATTAATAATAATAATAATAATAATAATAATAATAATAAATATTTAACTATTTCGTTTTTGAAAATGAAGATAGTTAAAAAAAAAAAAAAGTTTTTCCTTGTACAGTACACACACGCGCTCTGGAACTCTCCGTACCTTTTTGAAACCGCACCGCCCCCTCTCCATCTCCCCCCCCACCCCCACAGCTATCCCTCCCTGCGAAGCGCGCGCCATTCACCTGCTCGAGAAAAAGCGCGTGGCATCCGCGCGCACCTGCAGCCTGGTGCACCAGTAGAGACAGTGACTAAAAACGAGCAGGGCATTTACCGACTCAATACTGTCGTAATAATAATTTTAGGATGCTTTCAAGATTGCTTCTTTTTTAAAAAGATTTTTTAGAATGAATAAATAGAATTGAATAATAATAATAATAATAATAATAATAATAATAATAATAATAATTATTATTATTATTATTATTATTTGCATGCTCTATCCCCGTGCACACAGAAACGAATCAAAGCACACAGTGTCGCGGCGCAATCCGCATTAGGGCGCTGGCATTTTATTACCCTGACACGTTTAACAAATCACTCGTAACTGAATCCCTTTGTGCAGCTCACGCGCCCAATCCCTGATGACAGTTTGATAGATTTTCCCCCCTTTTTTTCTGCAGGTTGTTTTTTTAACTGTCGAGATATGAATTGAAATAAAACCGAACTCCTTTGCTTGCCAGAAATATCATGCAAACTCAGTGCAAGCAGAGTATTATTACGTACATACGAATTATGTATACCATGAAAAGTTAGAGTTGCAGAATATTTTATTTAAGCCAAAAAAACAAACAAAAAACAATTCTAACAGATCCAAGCAGATCCAAGGTTTTTTTACGACTATATATGCAAATACATAAATATTTAAGAAGATTAATCTGAAAATAAGTTCATAGATTTATCTCAACCCATGACTGACAATATGCACTTGGTTACTTGTTCTGGTGCCCATCCAGTCTCCAGTTGTATCTTAAAGTACATATCTCTGTATACTTTTTTTTTTACATCAAGCTGTAAAGAACAGCACACACATTCCCATGACTACATTATATGGACAAACGTATTTGGCCAAACCTGGTAATTATTGAATTTAGGTGTTTCACTTATGCCCCTTATCCCCAGTGAAGGGCAATCTTAATGCTTTTTTCTTGGAAAATGCTATGTTTCCACCTTTGGGGAAGACACTTTTCTTTTCCAACAGGACTGTGCCCCAGTGCACAAAGCAAGGACTATAAAGACATGGTTTGATGAGTTTGGTGTGAAAGAACTTGACTGGCCCGCACAGAGCCTTGGCCTCAACCCCATTGAGCACTTTTGGGATGACATGGAATGATGACTGCGAGCCAGGCCTTTTTGTCCAACATCAGTGCCTGACCTCTGAACCTGAATGCTCTACAGAATGAATGGGCACAGAAACACTCCAAAATCGTGTGGACAGCCTTCCAAGAAGAGTGGAAGCTGTTATAGATGCAAGAGTATATGAAGAATCCATATTGAAGTATATGTATTTGGATACAATGTCATTGCAGGTTTGGCAAATTACAGTACTTTTGTCCATATAGTGTAGATGTATATCCTGTGACAGCAAAACAAAAAAAATTAAGAAACATGCATTATCTCCCCCTATCAAGTGTGATCAAACTGGCCACTCTGTTATGCTGTCCTTTAGAGTCAAAATCCAGCAGGATGAAGCAGAGCACACTGGTTTTGTTGACCTGTTCCACGGTTTTTAGCATCAATAAGCAGCAGTGGCATCTGCCTGTATTGGTTGATAATTTCACTGACAGTTGAAAAGACCTGTTAAAGAATTTTAAACACAATTCCATTTGACTTTTTTTTTCTATGTATGCAGTGTAAATAATAATAATAATAATAATAATAATAATAATAATGAATAAAGTTGTACTTAATGACTAAGTCTACATAAAGCAAGTGCAGGAATACCTCTGAAGATTTAAGGCCAGTACCAAGCAGGAAGCCTTCCCGTGATTTGCGTATCTGAATGTTGAAGACTTTGTTCTGGTAAAGAACCATGAGCGTGTAAGGCTGGGTAGCCGACCCTTTCGAGCTGTCCCGTACCAAGAATGTTCCGTCCTAATATAGGGTAGATGTAATATAAAAGAAAATATCAAGCGCTTACCAGATTGTTTGGATATACTTATAGGTTTATAGAGGAAGCCGGATCAATGTTATAAAAAAAGGACTCACCCTGTTTACATGTCTCAGATTGCCTTCTGCCTGACCACGTGTAACCTGTCCCACATACCATGCACTGTCCATACCCTACAGAACGGCAGAAAAATATTTTTTTTTGGTATTTTCTAGGTTTACCTAATTCATTTATTTAACTTATTTAACTTAAATAATTACTCTTTACAATCATGGTGAACAGAAAAACATTTCAGATTGCACAGCAGGTCAACCCTTGGGGGGGGAAATGGGTCCAACAGCAAAATACCACATTGTGTCAGCCAAGAACGGGAATCTGAGACTACAGTCAGTACAGACTCACTCAAACTGGATAAACCCATTGGAAAAAGACCTGGTGATGTTTTTCCAACAACAGTTTATACTCCAAAATGAGACAATCGAAACAAGAGTATTTAGGTACCCCTATGAGACGCCACTGTCCTCATTTGAATACGTCACATTTTCCCCAAACTACATTGTGTGCTTATCCTTGAAGAATCCTCCTATGAGGAATGTTGGCTATTACCCATTTCCTAAACGTATTCCCGTTTACAGGCATTGACAAAATTCCATAGTTATTAGGCTCTAATAAACAAAAACAAAAATACAAGTGATACAACTTACGAACCAGTGTGTCTCAGGACATAAGTGTGTCCCTTTTAGTTCTATCATAATACTTTAATATAAAAATAGCTGACATTATGGTTAGAATAGTGCATGCATTATTAAGGGCCTGAAATACTAAAACTGCTGGGAGTCTGTACATTTAAACTCTGGTGAAAAGGCGCCACCTGCTGAATACTTCATAAAACCAGAAGTTTAAAACTCACCTGATCTAGCTCATTAGGCCTCTTTGGTTGTGGTGGATTTCTCGGCCCTTTCGATCCTGTCATTTAGTAAAATTTTCCCAGATTATTACTCAGTTAACTGGTTTATTTGGTAGAAGTCATGATTTGATAGAATTTGATGGTACATACCATCATGCAGTCTTGAAGGAAGAGATGCAGTCAGATTAATACTGTAAAAAATAAATAAATCACTTGATTAAAAAAAAATATTTTATACATAAGAAATACACACAATGTGTGCTGTAAAAGGAAAATAATAAACAGTGTCATAGTGTGATGCCTGTGATGCCTATTGAAACAGGAACATATTAGAACAAGTGCACTAATATAAACTTATAATTCTTCTTCTAGGTGGCACCACTAGAGATGCACCACCAAGGTATTAAAAATATAGCAAAAAAAAAATCACATTCAGTTTTATTTATATAGAGCTTTTAACAATGGTCATGTCACAAAGCAGCTTTACTGAATGAACGAAAATGTGTGAGGAAAAAAATCCTGCCTACAGTAGACAAATACATTTGTTTGTATGAAAAGCAATTATGTTAGTGATGATGAACAGTGATGGGATTGTTTGAGTCACTATATGAGTGTAAGGGATTTACATGCATATGTTTTACACTGATGAAAAAAAAAAAGTTTTAGCGTCTTCCATCCAGCTACACAAGCCATCTTTGTGAATAATGGTTTGCTTCAGTGACATATGACTTCATGCCAGTGGTCATTGCTCTAAGGGGAAGTTATATTGTTGATGACCCCAACCTTCTTGCAACATACAAACACGCAATCACTCACTATGAGCAATTTGGAAAGAATAATCAGCCTACAGGGCATTTCTTTGGGGAGAGAGCTGGATTACCTGGAAAAAGCCCAACAACCACAGGGAGAACATGCCAATTTCAAAAAAAGATTTGAACTTAACCTTGGAGATTTGACGTGACAGTGCTAAAAAAAAAAAAAGAGCTACCTTTAGAGTGAAGTAAGGTGTGATTTGTAGGAAGAACCAGTTCCACCTTAGCTTTAATTAGTACCATGATTGTTATACAATTTACTTTCAGAATTATTCTTTCATTTAATATTACTTTGTTGAACTTGTTGCATTAGCTTTGATATGAAGGTTATTGTTCCAAAGGAGAAATTTACTTGTCAGGTAGACCTCCAAGTCCGTGTGGTCTTGGCGATGGATTTCTAGCATGTTTGGAGTGAGGAAAGGTGAAGCTGGATCTGGCACCTTTGAGAACAAGCAGGAAAGAGTCCATGCTATTGTCAAATAGTACTTGAAATGTCTCCAATATTATTATTAAATATAATAATAAATACATAAGAAGAAGAATATAAAATTATCAAATCATATGTGCAATATAAGTAATTTAAAAGACACACTTACCATCATCTAAGGTCTGTTTATGAGAAATAAATATAATAAACAAAGATATTGTAAAAGATTGGTATAGATGCTGCTAGATAAGAACAGGACATAACATAAGAGTTTATCATAAGGCCAGACAAAACGTCTTAAACCTGGGATGAATAAAACAGAGTTTTACAGCGACTGAGCCAGCAAAAAACACCATGCTGATGTTCAACTTGACTGGTCAATGAATTCCATTTAAGAAACTTCCTCTCCAAATGAATGGGGGAATAACATATAAAATGACATAACAGTTGCAAAAATGGTTTAATAAGCTTGTGAGCAATTGAATCTAGCAACATTTGAAATACACTATTATTTTATAGCACCGTTTATAATGCACTGTTTTGTGCAAATGTTGGCATGGATTTTGAAATAAAAGAAAATATACCTCATTTCTAGGATCAGGTGTATGTCTGTCAATAGAAAAATCAGATATTGGAAAACTTAATTAAGCTCTTCTGATTTCTACACTGTAAACCCGAATAAGTTGGCAAAACGTAAAAAATTTGAGGTAATCAGTTATATCAAATTTTTTAAAGTAATGATGTTTCCAATTTTAAGTAAACAGAACTATCAGTTTTTGAGTTTGTATTCATTCATGTTAAGCGTTCTTTACTTGCATTATTGAGCAGCCTGACTCATACTATTTAATAGCAAATTATAATTTTTTAAAAATTTGTTGCAAATCAAATAAATAGTCGTTGGCCTTTCGGCTGCTCCCAGCCCGAACCCGGGCCTTTCACGTGGCAGACGAAACACCTACCACTGAGCCACCAGTGCCCTATTGCCCTGATGACGTCAGACACAAAATCGCGAGTCTGAAAGATTTTAAGTTGGTGGAACATTAAGGTGATATTTACTGTTACTTAAGTACTTACAGTTGCTTAAAATTGTAAGTAAATTTGAAGTAATTGTAAGTACTTTTGTTCAGCTAATTTGAAAAGTGTCATTTCTACAAACTCATAAATACCAAAAAGTTCTAAATACTCATCAATGTGTATTCATCTGAACTAATTGTAATCATTTAAGTCAGCAGTACTCAATATGTTTAATTACTTTGAGCATTAGGGTTTACAGTGTATATGGTTTATCCCAGTGTTCCTCGACTCCGGTCCTGGAGGACGCCTTATCCCTGTCCATACAGCACACCTCATTTAACTAAGCAGGTAATTCATTAATCAGCCTCTTATGATTGTAGTAGGTGTGGTAGACCTGGGAAGACACTGAAATGTGCAGGGCAAAGAGGTCATCCAGGAAAAGGTTGAAGACCACTGGTTCAAATTGTATAAGTGAAAGACTTTGGAAGACTAACATTATGTACTTTAACTCTAGACATTTTTTTTTTTTACAAAGCCAAATTTATAACACTATATGGCAAAAGTATGCTGACAACTGACCATGACACCCTTATGTGGTTGTTAAAAATAAATATACCCATGCAACCACTAGAGCATTATTGAGGTGATTATCGGGCACTGACGTTAGAAGAGGAGAGTCAGCATTCTCCACTCGAGTTCTTCAATTTCAATCCTGGCACACATAATCTTCATTGAGCTTCTTTTAGGCACAGATGCATTGTCACCATGGAACAGGTTTGGACACCTCAGTTCCAAGAAAATTGTGATATGACAGCATACATAGACATTCTATACAATTGTGTGCGTCCAACTTTGTTGTAACAGCCCACATTTTGGCGTCAGGGTCAGGCGTCCACATATTTTCAGCCATATATTGTAGGTTTAGTTGCTTCCAGAAGTGCACTGGCAAGCAAAGCCCATACATCAGTAAGAAACTCAGCGTATGTGAGATTAACGTACTTGTTGTAAGATTGACCAGGAGTCACAGAGGAGACACTTCTCCGCACCCCTCCAGCTGGTATAGGAGGTTTGACCATTGGAGGTTCCAAAGCATTCCTGTTTAAATGGCAGAATGGCAGTGACAACCCTTTGACGTTAAAAGGTGTAACAGCCAATTTCTTTTCATTGCACTTCCTATTACTGAAAGCACAGGTCTTTGCTTGGCTAATGAGTTGAAGTTGTGTTCTGTCAGTCTTGTTATAAATACGACGCTATATATTAACTGCTCAGCACTAAACACGTAAAACCAAGTAGACATCGGTTATACGTGTGGTAAGTAGACAGAACTTAAGAATAGAGCTCAAATTGTCACATTTTCTCTCCAATTTAGTCACCCACCAGCCAGCTTTCCCCTTTCATATAACAGTAACCAACTATGTGCTTCCTCCAAATCACGTGTAGCCAACCAACACATTTTTTTTTCTTTGAACTGCTTCTTGTGCGGCTCACAGGGCAGGGAGGGCAATACACTCAGAGCAAAGCACCATCTGACTTTTCATTTGAGCTCAGGGATGCTTACAAAGGCTTGACAGGAGCGAAAGATCTTGCCATTGCTCCCACTGAGAATGGCAAGATACATTTGCTCCAATTGCTTTTTGATACTTGGTGAGCATACACACACATTGAAACTAAAAGCCATTTACTGTAGCATAGACAACCCAACTTTCAGTGTTTTTTGGGGAATATGAGGAAACTGGTAAACCATGACGAAACCCACAAGCAAGAACACAGAAAGCACCAGCGTCACCACCATCCCGACCTAGACATACAATGCATCCTTTAAAACTATCTATTGCAATTGCACTTGCAGAAAGGGACTGTCATAAGGTGTACAAATGCAGTGATAAATTCATAGTGGTTAATTAACAGAAAGCCCAAACATGTCTGCAAACTGTGGTTTCGAATGAGTGGCTGCAGCAGCAAGACTGTTTAGTTGCAAACAGACTGCTCATGTGTAGGCTTTGCAATCAACCCTTTGACTTTGCAGCAGCAACATATTTGGCGACTGATAACACTTATCCAATAATGATCAGATCAGACATTTTAATTTCTAACCTTATCTATTGTTAAATCAGCTTTTCTCATTTAGCAGTACATCCAGGTTTATTACATACAACACAAGCAATGTATTTTTTATTCTTTTTTTTTATTATTATTTTTTAACTCTGTACCATATTATATAATGTGATAATGCTTTGTTGCCAAAATTAGCAGCATACACCTAAAGCAATCTCACTCACGGTCAAATGTGTCACCAGAAGTGGCTTTTGTTTTATTCTGAGATTGAATTATATTTCAAACAGCCAGATCGTAAGTACTAACAGGAACAGTAAATTAGGTCATAAAAGGTCATAAAAAGACTACTAGATAGAGATTATAATGTCATGGATTAAAACCCTTAAAAGACAGTACCTCATCGGCGGCTTGACATTCTTCATGGGACATCGTTAATTGGAAGAAAAGAAAAGAGACAACATGAATAATAAAAGTGAAAATCGTATCAAAGCTGTGAGAAAAAAGCAGGAATTGCACAACTTTCCCTTAACGGTCAGCACAACCGTTTGGTAGAGCTTTATTTATTTTTATTTACTTATCTTTATTAAAAGGTATTGAGCCATCCTAATGACTAAATCAGTATGTTATGACTTTTCTATTACTAAAAAAACAACAACCTTATAACCAACTGTGTTTAGAATAATATACAGTTCGCTTACCCTCTCATTTGAGGCACCTGTGAACACAGAAGTTAGATAGTTGTCAATCTTCACTGCTAAAAACAAAACCGCTAAATAAAAGTTGCGTTAAGTGATAATGAGGCTGATATCATCTCCAGCCATTTTTGTAGCCTCAGGCCAAGAAATAGTTTTAAGTTCTGCTTTTCTTCATGTTCAAACAGTGAAACTTGATGTTTTCTGTCAGTATCACCATTACTTAACACAATTTTATCATTACTACTCCCCTTACATGCTATATCCATGTAAAAGGTACAAGACACAAAATATACTAAATAAATACTACAGATACTAAATATACCATTAAGCTAAAGAGACTATTTAGTCAGTTATTTTCCTTCAACAACCACTTGGTTAAGGTCCTAGTGGATTCAAAACATATCCTGGGAATATTGATTGCATGTCAGGCATCACATTGGTATTAGACAAACCCCAGATTGGGAGACTATATGACATTTCATAACCTGTGCTCAGGATCAAACCAAGTACCTGTTAGGACTCCTATCCACTACAACTCCATAATTTTTTAAAGCACAAACTACCTCAGCAACATAAACACACCGTGGTGCAAGAAAGAAAAAAGATTTTTCTGACATGACATGAAGCCTCTATGATAAATCAGACCAGGTCATAACATTTTTAGTTGTCTTTAAAATTGCCCTCTATAATGAAATAAGTTACCTTTATTATTCGCTCCTCTTTCCAGTGTCCCTGGTTTTTTACTGCGATCAGGAGCTATGAGAAAAAAAAAATGAAAACAAGTATAAGTATAAGTGATAAATGAACGAAAGTATAAATGAACGAAAAATTATAAGAACCTCTGACAAACAAACAGGATAACATAGTGTTTTCTTACGTGGAGGTCTCGGAGTCCGTTGAGGGGACTGTTCTTTTCTTGAGAATGCTCCACCAACCTGCAAGTGAAAGATTATTATTATTATTTATTGCGTCTTCAATAGGCTTATTCTGTATACAGGGTCATGGACGCATGGAGTGTGCACGAAGTCGGGTACACTCTGGATAGGGTGAAAAACAATTGCAGGGCACACACAATATAAGCAATTTGGGAATGGCAGTTAGCTTAATCTGCATGTCTTTGTACTGTGGGAGGAAAACCACAGTACCCGGAGGAAACCCACCACACGAGCGGAGAACATGCAAACTCTACGCACACAGACTCGAGGTTGGAATCAAACCTTCGACCCTGGTGGCACGAGGCCACAGTGATAACCACAGGAATAATAATAGTAATAATAATAATAATAATAATAATACATACACTTGGGCGGTTCATAGCAGGAAGTGGAGGACCAGGTCCAGGCCCAGGCCGTGCTGGTGGCACTGGAGGCTGGCTTTTGACTGAAGACCGGTCTAAATGCAAAAACATATAAATAAAACATAATGAAGTTTGCTGTTATAGGACAATAATCAACAATGCAAATTGGAGTATTTTTTGAATTACCAGCGTTTTCCCCTCCTTTCTCGTATCACACCAAACCAATGCTACCAGCTTTCCATGAACTAAAGAATCTAGTACATAAGAATCTATAAACAAGAGACCCCTTAAAATGGCAGAACCTCGTAATGACTAAGAACTCAAATCAGTCAGACTTGCCTGTGCCTGGAGCTGCGCTAGTGATCACTAAACCAACATGTACTTGTTTTAAATAGCTTGTAATACTTGCAATTTTATATTTGAAACTGGTAACTATTGCAGTTAGATTGTAAGTATAATATTTTGTTTAATTATTTGTGTTTGTTTGGGAATTTCTTTATTGTTTATTTATGGGTTTAGCTAGCTAGCTAGCAGAGCCTTTTTCAGTGAAATGTAGTTAGCTTGTTAGCGGCTTAACTGCTTTTTTTAGAGCAACATGACAGACACTATTAATGTTGTCAGCCTGAATTATTCTGCCATGCTAACATATGAGGAGAGATTGAAAATAGATAATGTAAAACAGGGGGTCAGACGAACAGATGAAACTTTTAAAACAGAACTCACACTTTATACTTCAATAACCGACACTAGACACTTCCTCTATTTTAAAAACCAGCACCAAGAAAAATACAAAGTTGACTGAAAACTTATAGTTGGTGACACAGGTATCACAAACCCTTTCAATGTTCTGGAAAGTTCCTTATTTAGTTTTATACTTGACTTTAACTCATGTCCCTAGGTGACATCTAATGTCTAATGAACATCCGGTTGCAGTCATGTGACGAACATTGCATTCGTATACTCATGACATCATTTGCAAAATGGTGGTGTGCCTGAGTAGCACATGCTACAGAACAAGCTAAAAACAAGCCTGTTTTTTTGTTACTGGAAGGAAGTTTAATCCTGTTTAACAGTTCCAAATATTTAATAATTATGTACTTAATGGTTCTGACTGCATTAAAATATATATATAAAAGAAACATTAAGAACATATCACAGTGACATATATTAGTTACTTAGGAATTCTAATCCTAAAATTGACAGGGAAAATGCCATGTAACGTCTTTCAAAATATGTTCCACATGGTCTATTTGATCTGTATTATATCCCCCATCATTCCCTTAAAGGAGAAATGGGTCTAGTCTCTTATGGGTTAAAGTTAATGGTTTAACTCCAACTGACAACTTGACAAAAGGCAAAAAATAAATAAATAAAAAATCACAGAAAGAGGTACCATATGAACAATTACTGACTTTTTTTTATCCATACATGGAGCATCTATCATACAAGTGTAAGTTATTAGGGAGTTAAAAGGAATAACTATATATTAGAAAATGGCATTTATATAATCCTTGCAGCTGGACCTACAGCAAGAGAAAATCTATCATCTAATCTATCAACTGTTCTCTGCAACTAAAGGAGTAAGACCGAAGTGCTATGTGTTGTTTACCAATGTACTCGCTGTTGCTGTGCTTGGCAGCACAGATTTGGTGATGCTGTAGGTCATCGGACGGCTCGCTCGGAGGTGGCTCGTAGTCATTATCGCTGTCCCCTCCAGCGTCTGCTGCTGATTCGTAATCTCCACCACTGCCTTCTCCTTCATCGTTTGAATTCGGGCTCTCGTAATCATCATCGCTTTCCTTTACATCAACAGTAATTCGTGTTAAGCAGTCAAATATGGAAGTAACTGAAATAATCAAAGCAGGTGACAAATAGGTTTCGATCTGGACTTACAAACTCTTCAGAACCCCATCCTTGATCCTCCACATGCAAATCTAATGGAAGAGTGGAAAGAGAAAATCATGTGTCATGTAATGTGAAACGCGCGAGCTCTGTTCATGATCGAAGACTTTTTCTTATTGAGCTCTTGCAGCTGTTAGGGTGAGAAATTATACTTACATTGGTTTACATAATGCGTAAAATTCTTATTCTTAGGGGAAGTCAAACGGTTGCTAGTTTGTAAATGCTTTTAGGTATAAATTTTTTTTAAAGCAAATGTGTTTAGTTAATGTCATTGTATATGAAAATTAGCTTTTATTACTTAGATTCTGTATCATATTATGTTATAATATGGCTTTTTAGTTTCTCTGGTCTTTGTCATATGCATGACTACCATTACGCACATTAATAATGAATTTGTAAATAACTACTATTTACCAGTAGCAAGATTTTATTTGCATTTTAGCTTGAATTTGTATTTAAGCTAGCTGCCAGAATTGATGCTAGTCTGAATTGGTATCAACAAAGAAAACAGGCTAATGTTTAGATAACTATATCTTGTTAATTTTAGCAAATTAGTTTTTTTTTTTTTTTTTTTTGCCTTTTAAATGATGGTAACTGTGCAATTTCTTTATTGCTTGTTGAACCTTGGTGTGCACTTAACTCATTTTCACTCATTACAGCATTTCTTCTTGAGGTGAAACTATTTTACTTATTGCAAGTGTGATGTGACCAATCCATTATGGAATGAAAAATGACAGATAAAACAATAAAAATAAAAGCCCATTATAAGCTTTTACTCTTTTAAATGAGCTTTTTGTGCATTTTAAGCATGAATCTGTAACATTTTACTTGAATCCTACCTTAGGTCGCTTTATAACACAGCTTTATAATTACGGAAGGTATTTATAACACCTTCATAAGCATTGCATAAATCTTTTATAACAGAATGTTTGAGACCTAATAGGACGTTTGTCAAAATGTATGATATGACTTTGTTCATTTATCCTTTTTGGAAGAGTGTATACTATATTTAATAATATATGACTTCCATTCCCATTCAGAAGCCAGTTCATTGATTTCGAAAGTCCATAGTGGATGTCTGATCATTTTAAGTCATACATAATTTCTTACACATTTCATACACATTTCCTTCATTTTCTTTTGCTTCTGTAAAGCTGCTTTGCGACAGTGACCATTGTTAAAAGCGCTAAACAAATAAAATTGAATTGAATGGAATATTAGCCTAATGGATGACATACCTGTCCTCAAATGTAGTAGTAGTCAGTAGCTTATTAGAAAAACTATTTTAATATGAATAGAGCATATACCATACATGGCCAAAAGACATGACATCAGTATGTGGTTCTTCTCCAAACAGTTTGAAAGCTTTGAAACACACTACAGTCTAGAATGTTTTTGGATGCTTTAACTTTCCCTTACTGGAACTAAACCTGTTCCAGCATGACAATATCACCATACAGCTAAAATAAAGCTCAATAGAGACATGGTGTCCTGCACAGAGCCCTGATCTCTACTCCACTCAACACCTTTGAGATGCATATTAAATCCATATTAATGCCTATATGGAATGAGAGTTACAAGAAGTGTCTAAAGTACAGTTCTTTTTTTTTTTTTTTACTACCGCAATGTTCAATGCTCAATTTAAAAGATTTTGAACATATATATATATATATATATATATATATATATATATATATATATATATATATATATATATATATATATATATATATACTGTATATTTAATTTTTTTTTTCATATTTCAACATTTAATTCTATGTAATCATTTCTCTCATAATAACATGAAGGCAGGTTTCAAAGGTAGATGGTCTATTTGGTCAGTGTCTGCACATTGTAATGGCTGTGGGAAAGTCTTCAGGACAGGGTCTTTGTGGTTTTGCAGTAAACCACAAAGCAAGAAAAAATGCATTTCTTTGTTCTTGTATTAACTTCACAAGAAAGACAAGTAGAGGCTAGTGAGGAAACAACTCTTTTTAGATGCTATAAATAAGTGACAAACAGTGACTAGGTTCTTTGGCTAACATTTCCTCACATTAAATTGAACTATAAACGAATGCAAAGCACGATGTATCGCTCATTACATTTGCATTTGCATTTAGGCTTTGTCAGACGCTCCTGTCCAGAGTGACTTACTGTAAAACAGTGCTTTGAAGTTTCTGTCATTGGATAGATCCTGACACTGGGTTACTAGGTAACTTAATAAGTAATTATTTACTTATTAAATAAGTCATATTTAATGACTTGGTGTCAGTTTGCTATTGGATAAGACTAATGCAAATCAAAGACTAATATGTTGATTAATTTCCTGTAACAGGGCACCATGATGTGTTTTTGTTCCGTACTTAGAAATGGTTTCAGAATCTCATCTCATCTCATCTCATCTCCTTATTGAAAAAAGTGACTTAATAGATTTAAATAGAAGACTTAAATTGCTTTCAAGAAAATACGTGCAATGCTTATGAAAGCACAAATATTGTTCAAAAAAGCTGTTCATTTTACTGTAAGTTCTCTGACTCTCAAAATGCTAAAATAGGTCTAATAACAGTGAATAATTTGAGTATAATGTTTACCTGCTTCTTGATACTTGGGTGCAGAGGTTCTAAAAAAAAAAAAAAAAAAGAATAAAAAAGAATGATATCAAAAGATGATTGAACTTCTCAAAGCTATAATTCAGCAGAGATTCATTATGCAGTATATACTGTATGTGGAACTGCTTGCCTTAATTGGAAAAATCCTCTCTTCTCCTCTTTTTTGTTGATTTCCCGTGAGATTTTGGAGATGAGACTGGATACAAAATATAAAACATATAGTTACTCAACAATGATTAACAACAGCATCGATTTTTGGTCTTTGCCTCTGCAGTGTAGTTTGTTGTCAGTACTGTAGATTGTATGTTTATTGATTGATCACATGGGCAACAGCGATAATGAATAAAATGAACATATACAGTAGTCTATATCAGTAACATTACAACAGCGCTCATAAAAGCAGATCATATTTCATGCTAATCTAGCAGTGGGTGTAATGGGTGGGCGCACAAGGCAGAGCTTCGACAGGATGTGGTAAGTGAAACAGTTCCCCTTTCCTCCGTGTGCTTTTATAATGCTCTACATATCAACTCTCATCCCAGTGTGATCGTCAGTAACATTCTTGTTTATTCGCAGCATTTGACAACACTTGGATAGTCTGGGCTAGTTTTCTGTTCCTTGAAATTGTACACATTCAGCAATTTCATATCTGTTAAAACGAGTCCCGAACAACACGTGACTCGGCCCTTCGATGGTTCCTGCCACATCTGCGTTTGTTGCACTATCATGGTAGAGCAAGGCTTCCTCTTATTGTCAGTACATGCAGCGAGACCGAGAACAGAGAAATGTATTTCGATTTATGCCGATTACTCAGCAACAAAATGACTCTGCAGTAAAAGTGCAGATTGATAAGATAAATGAAGATAAAGAATAATTTTAGAATTAAGAATAGAATAATGTTAACTGATAAACCACGTCTAATTCTTTCAAAGATAACACGACAGGCACCAGACATTGTCAGAATTGTCTGACTTTTTTATAACTGCTGTGTAGGATTCATGGCCTTTAATAACCTTTTGAAAATGATAGGATGAAAATAATGGTCCCCAAGAAAGTTAAAAAAATAAATAAAAAAAAAGGACAGGGAATACTTACGGGGCATGTAGTTTGGGGAACTTTTGAAGGTCATTATCAGTCATATTCTGTAACAATATCGAGATAAATTACAGGTTAAACACAAAATAATGCTTTGCTATTTAGAAATGATGACATGATGACAAACAGGGATCATGATGATGATGATGATGATGATGATGATGATAAGGAATATAAGAAATAACAAATAGATAATTAAGGTGCATTTAGTGTTTAGCAACATCATAACTTCATATGTATTTATTATGTCATATCTTTTGAGAATTTACAGTATATTGCTGTAGTTTCTTTTTGATCTCTGAACAAAAAGTGATCACGAACCATTTATTTTAACCTGTCTTATCTCCAAGTCTCTTTTTAGTTAGTTATTTGCGGTGTTGCGCACTGAACCTTTTTATATATAGCTCATGCTGTATATGAATCTAGATATAGATATTAAGTGAGAATGATATTATCGGTGTAACACAATATGCCACTATCTGCATCTGCACCTGTTTGTCACTCCAAACCTTTGTATTTATATTCCTATTTGGATTTAAACACTTTATGATATTTTTTTCCACAACTATAACAAACTCGTTGCTCATTTAGCAACCACTATGACATTGATCAGGCAGTTACTAAGGATGCTGTAAATAGGACATTGCTGCCATGTAGTTGACATTTGTAGTTCATGCGTACAGTAACTGCTTTCTCTTGTGCCTGAATAAAAATAAAAACCTCCTCTTGGTGTGACTGTTCTCTCCTGATAGGGTCAAATCTAAATCAGGTGACTCTTACTGATAAGCTTTCTAAAGAAAAAAAGAAAAAGAAAACGAATACAGCGAAAACGAATAGTGAATAATCTTTTTGTAGCTGTATGTTTATTCGTATCATCAGTGCCAATGCAATATATTGCGAATGCTGTAACAATGCGAATATATCCGTATGCTGTTACATCCCTCATATGTTTATTTACGCTGTGTTACAAAATACGTCAAAGATTGAATTAAAAAGTAGATGACGATTAGAAACAAAATGTTCTAATAAGCTGGTGAGTCACCAAGATTTCTACTGAAACAGAACTAATTAAGAATCTTTGTGACTGAAAAATTCTTGCGTCTCTTTTTCAGTGCCACGTAGATATTTTCCTCTTGCCATCTTAAACAAACTCGATTTTACTTGAACCTACCCTGTAAATCATTACAAAAACCAAAAAACAAAAAAAAAAAACATGAAGGATGTTAAGATTATGAATTGTTTAATTATATCACCAAGTACTCCTGTCTAGAAGCATTTCTTCAGGTTTTTTGTTTTCATGTACGTTATCCATCTGTTTATTTAGTTGCCACGATCGAACGAAAAAAAAAATGCAACATTTATAAATCTTTCCATATTAACACCAGAAAAACCCTTTCTAATAATGTCACTTCCTTAAACCATGACAACCAGCGAGACACAATGACTAATCCTACAGTACAAAGGGGAAATTTGTTCATACACTACAAAAGAAGAGAAAAATGACACTTTTGTATCTTTCTTTCCCCCTTCCTAATAGTTCCTCTATACTTATAAGAAAATGATACTGCATGGAGAACAGTGAGGTTAAGCTCTAATAGTGTTTCGGTTTGAAAGTTTTATTTTTCTATAATTACAATATTTCTATAAAATCATTATTCTTGGCTTAATAAAATAATTTCAATACATAAAGAATAAAACATGATGGGTCATGCTGTTAGGAACATAGTCAGTAAGATGGTGGTATGATGAGTCCCACTGCTTACTGTTACTACACCGACGCCTATATCAGCAAACCTCAAATGTTTTATTCCTGTTATACCACAGCGATTTGCCAACACTGATACATAGAAATCACAAAATGGAGTCTCCTTCCATAAAGTGGTTAAGAAACACCTAGAAGCTTCACAATATGCTGGATTATACAGTAAATGTTTTATTGATGATTAACTTGTTGATAAATGTTGTTCATTATTAGGCTTAGATTAGAACAGGTCCATTAATATACATAGTGTTTTGATCAGAGATTTTATTTTAACTTCACGCAACATTATTTTAAACTATATAGCATGACGTAATGCTACTGTGCAGGTACCATAACTTAAATTAAACCACTTTATAAAAACATATGAGAAGAGGAACATTTTCCTGAAATGTGATACTCACCAGAAATCTCTGCCCATTTATTCCATGTTTCAGGATAACCTTATCACATCCCACCATATTTTGCTGTTAATAAAGATTAAAAGTTAAATCTAGTTAGTGAGTATGAAAGACTCAATACAGGTATATCAAAAGAGATACAATGGCATACAGTACTATCAGTGTCCAAATCTGACCATGTTAACCATGTTGATAGTTCCTGATGTTTTACATTAACTGATTTTTATCAGGATTTAAAAAAAAGAAAAAGAAATTGTGTATGCATTACGTAGGTAATAACGATGGCTTTAATTCAAATGAAACGTTCCTGCAAATGCAGGTACAGCAGATGAAACTTACCCGTCTCAAAAAGTCAGCTAAGTGAGGTGGATCCCAGCCCATGACATCCGATTTAGGAGGAATGCTATCAAAACTCATGGCTGCAAGTTTGATGCTTTTCGGTGTAAGAAAGAACAAAAGAACCTAAAAACAACTCAGTTTTCCAAACAGCAGTCTCTCCTTCGACTCTTTACATCACCAAAGTTACATGACAACTGGATAACTGAAAAGATGTTTCACCATCCATCGGGGGAGCAGACAGAACAGATAGAAGCTGAGAAGAGTCTGAGACGATCTACCAGCACGAAATGCTGCAAATGAGATAGACGACTTGTGAAGAATGCGAAGACGAAGAAGAAGAAGAAGAAGAAAAAAAAAAGCAAAACCCAGCAAGCTTGGGGGAAAAAAACTGGTTACAAAGTGAAAGAATTTGAAAAACAGTCCAAATTACTCCATAGTTTGATCTTTAAAACAAGCAGCACCCAGGACCTGACCGAACACACTGAGAGAAGAAAGAATAACATAACTTCCCTGTAGGTTTCCTGTTGATCACATTGGTATCGAATAGGGGAAGTACAAGTCCTTTAGCGAGAAAAAAAAAATTACCATGTTTCTTTTAACTTCCCTGCCCACACTGCTTCACTCAGAAAAATCTATTTTTTCCTCTTCAGTCTTAAACCTATGAACATAGAATAGACTTAAAAAAAAAAAAAAAAACATACAATTATAAATTACATGAACACAAAAGCAGGTAGAACAGGAAGACAGTTGTGTGTGCTGTATATGGTTAAAAAAATGCGGAGGAGGAGGAGGGGGGGGGGGGGGCAGCTTGTTCACAGTCATTTTCATTATGCACATGCTTGTTCTAGCCGAACATAAACATCTCTACTTTAGGCAGAGCAGTAGGAGAAGTCAGGTTTGGAGGTTTAATGACCTCACTTTAGTTTTGGAAAGATCCTTATTTCTACTTTAAGTTATATGTGTGCTAGTGGGCCAGAGGGCAAATAGGCACATTTATTAATATAATACAGTAATACCTTACGCAACATCAATTTATTTGATTACTTAAATGTAATTTAAATATGGATGAAATCAATTATCGCTGGCACAAGTGGTGCCAAAAACATGGATGCTTGAACCTGATTGGTCTGAAGATATTGATGAATTTCTAAGGACCTCTGTCAGCAGTGCTGGCTGCAGGGCAAATCACAGAGATTCATTTTAATGCATTAGTCTAATCGTGCGTTCAGAGAAAGCATGGGGATTAGAGCCTACACACACTCACAATAAAATAAAAAAAGGTTATTTAGTTATACCTCTTATTCTTAGGGAAATGTTCTATAAGAAACAATTTATTCAAAATGTATGGGAGGATTCAGGACAGAGCACTTCGTGCCGTCCAGGTTGTGTGACCATCTGCTTATGAGCTCTTTATAGCTGCTATGACATACAGTACAGTACAGGATCAAAGTCTTGATCCACCGCTCATTCTCATTTCATAATTAAATGAATGTTTTACTGCGACAGGCTGCAAAGTGCCTTAGGATACAATTTTAAAATGGCTGGTTCATGCATCAGCTTCATTTCCTTTCTCGTCCATTCCAACCACTGAGCATTCAGCATCACCACTATACTAATCACCGGCCTGATCGTCTGACATCATCTGCACCTGTTTCTCACTGGTTCATGCCTAAATTTAGATGTTTCTTTATGCTTGAATGATTCATAGGTTGCTGTGCAAAAAAAAAAAAAAAAAAAAAAGAAAGAAAAAAAAAGACAGTCCTCTGAAACTGGTCAGGTACAGGAACTGGGCAGGGGAACTATCCCTCGAGATTACGTTAAAAAGGAAACTCTGGCTTTTTGGAGGTAAAATATGAAGAAATTGGCTGACGTAAGACTTTTGAACCCCACTGTTTTACCTTTAATAAAGCGATCAGTTGTTCAGTAATAAATATCATAATAGCCTGCAAATGATCTGTTATGTGCTGTTACAGTATATTGGAATAATTCACCTTGAGGTAGTATTGTGCTACCCTGTTGTTGATTAATTTCCCATAACAGCACAGCTTCATTCCTCAATGTTATATTAATAATCAGCACAAACCATTTTGCAACCAGTCACAGTTTTATAGTTTTCACGAATTTCCCTTTTTCTTTTCCATCTCAGCTATCATATTACATTAACAAATATACTTTACAAACTTTGCTTTGTTTACACTCACTGTAAAGCTACTGTAGCAACGCTCTTTAGCAAAGTGCATATTGTTAAGCTTAAAACATCCACAACTTTTTTTTAAATATTATATTTAAACATGATTTGTTAGCCTATATGTGTTTGTATTATTTGAATTATATTATTAGATTAGAAAAAAATCCAATTCAACTATACTTTTTCTAACATTGGTAAAATAATATAGTCTAATACCTATTGCAATACCTATATTACCAATAAGACCTACGCTGCAACTGACAAGGCAGGCCAATTTTATAGGCTTTTGTTCACCAACCGTAATTTTTCCCCACCCCTTGAAATTCTGTGATTTAAATTGTTTTCCCCCTTGGACCTTTAGGTTGTTAATGGAAACCGATGAACTTTATGCGCAGCATTGTTGAACATCATCTACATTCATTCCCAGTGATAACATCTGCTGTTTGCGCATCCTCATAACATTCAACTCTATGATACCTGCTTCACAGCATGATTTTTTCCACTTCCTTGCAACTGAAACGGTTACAGAGTGTATATGAGGTGTAAGTGGGTGTATCGTATGTGAAGTAACACAGAAGGTAAAGTCGAACCCAAGGCAGAAGCGTTATACATGTAAGTGTCTGTTGACGAATATTCTTAGTGCTGATAGCAAGCTGTTTCGTTTTTCATGACCTAGAAAAAGAGACTTTTCTCTCTATGTATATAGATTAGGTTTACTCCTCGTTATACGCAATTAAAAATCGAATAATCTCCTGATTGTTGATCCTTTTTTTTTTTAATAATCTTTAACGCACATTTGTTATCACACCTGTGCTGTTCTGGGTTTGTGGGTTTTAGAAGGCAGTTCCTTTAGATCATGGTTCCAGATAACACTGACACAGTCCATTTCTTGTTTAACTACCTTACCACATAACTGTTTATATGTTCTCAGTAGAGCCTGGTTGGGATATGACATGGGAGGGAGAAAATTCTAATATCTGTCAATAGATTGTCTTTCCATCCATCCACCTAGTAACCTCTATAGTCCAACTTAGGACCAAGGAGGGAAATGGTGACTATTGTATTTATTCCCATTTTAACCATGGTAGGACTTCTGGTCAACAATCACACACTCTCATTCACACACTACGGGCAATCCACTTAGCCTAATCAGCATGCTTTTGCACTATGGGAAGAAAACCAGGAAACCCACCAAGCATGGGGAGAACAATGCAAACTCTATGCACACAGACCCTGAGGTCTTTATTTAATCAAACCTGGACCCTGGAGGTGCAAGGCGACATTATGTCTAACCATTACATCACTGTGCTGACAGATCATGAGTATTTATTGACAGCATTATAAAAAATATGCTACACTTTTGTACTGTACAATAATACACACACACACACACATACCACACCTTTAAACACATGTACGTAGGTAGATGCATTGCCTATTTCTAATTAAAAAAAATCTATGGTTTCAAGTCTACCTAGGTTCTTGCATCCTCCTTGAACATAGGAAAAAGAGAAAAACTGTATTCTTTATGTTAAACATTATCATTTTATTGTCTGTCCCTTTGTGTAATTTTATGTTCGATCGAATGTATGTCCTTAACCCAGTTAAGTCCTCTTCCAAAGCATTTTTCGGATTACAGAACAAATAACCCACCTTGCTCACTTTCATTACACCTACGACTGCCGTTCTTATGTGTCGTCACAGTTACTGCCAATGACATTTAATAAATGTGTCAGTGAAGTGGGCTGAAAATATTACCCGAAATGGAGATCAACTCTGGTTCCGCCCTGACATAACTGGCACCTGCACACTGCATGATCCCATAGTCTGGGCTAGAAAGAAATCAGCCTGTCTGGTTTATTACTTCCATTCTGAATACTTAGGAAAGACCATTCTTGGGGTTGTTGCATTTGATTCCAAGACATTTAATAGCAAATAATCTGACATGGATGCCCAAACTGAAACTGTTGTCTCATTATTGTCTTAGTTTCCAGCACAGATTTGCACTACTCATAGACTCCAACCTCCAGCCTCAGTGGGCTTTTCCTGTTCTACACAAACAACAATACCCATTTCTATATTTCAGTTCTGCTCCACCCAGTAAAAACAGTACATAAAAAAATTAAATAATACAAGATGCCTTTGTTCGCTTCGTTATGGTGGCACTAAAGTGCAAAACATTTTAACATACCAAAAACACAACAGCTTTTCCCTTTTTTTTTTTAGTGGTTTTTATTTCATTAAACTTTTTTGTACTCTATGTCAGAGCCATAATATTACCTTTATCAGACTTTATCATCAAATGCAGCAAACAAAGCTATAAACAGTACTCACTTGAGTTTTTTTTTGTTTTTCATATTCATGTTTGACCTTATTTTAATTCTCTTTTCTTAGTTATTGTGTTTTATATCTTCCATGACTATACCTTACCTGACTGTTGTATAAGCAGGAACTGAAATATGAACTAAAACAAGAATATCCACTAAAACTGGTTAAAAACATTACTTTTTTTTTTCTTTGTATTCAAAAGCGCCACCAAGTGGTCACCCAAAACTTTAAGTGGAATCAATTTATGTAAACTTTTTGATTTTAACCCATTTTTAAAAGTGAAAAGAAAAGGGTAGTGACAGTCTGACACACTATCTACACGATTTGTTTAATACTGCTTTGGTTTCTACAGGGACGTGTAGGCTAATTCCACCCACTAGCTTGTCGCTTTTGCTGGGTTTCTTTTCAGAGAGTGTGATCATTTTACCACAGCTTACCCTTTAAAGTGAACTCTTTAAGCTCGCAAATGGCTGATGGCTTATATTTCCCAGAAGGAGAGAAAATAAGTTCTGTAATCTTCAATAATCAACAACTAGCGAGTTTAACAAATTCTTACTCAAGCTTCTACTTACCTGGAGAGCATTCATTTGAATTATATACAAATCCCGAACTAAATCATCACAAACTAAACTAAATCTATCCATCCAAGCCAATACGCAAAAAAATATATACAATCTATGACCTTCACATCAGTGATCATTTCTGGGATTCACATCCTTTCACAATACACAAGCAACACACATTCACTTATACGCCCTATCATTGACTATGGACAACTTGGGAACACCAGTCAGCCTATAATGTACATTACCACTCAAAAGTTGGGGATCACTTGCAAATTTCTTTGTTGTTGTTTAGTGATTTATTGCCTACATTCTACAACAATGTATTGAGGATTTCAAAACTATGAAATAACGCATATGGAATGAGGTAATTACGAACAACAAAACCAGTGACAGCAGCAACAGTCAGTTGTTATTTTAAGACACGGAGGTCAGCCTGTTGAAAATAGTTCTTGCAAGTACAGTACTTTCAAGTGCATTTGCAAGACCCATCAAGCACCATCATGAAACTGGTGCTTATGAAGACCGCTCCAGTAAGGCAAGACCAAAACTTACCTCTGCTTAGAGTTATCAGCCTCAAAAATCACCAACTGGCAAACAGCACCTCGGATTAGAGCCGTTACAAAGCCTTTACAGAGCACAAGTAGCAGACACATCTCAACATTACCTCTTCAAAGTAGATTACTGCATTTTGTGGACGCCTTCAGCATTATTTTACAATGTAGAAAGGAAATAAAACACAACAGACCCTGCGATTAGAAAGTGATCCCACACTTCTGAGCGGTGGTGAATGTTTTTGGACTGAAGGAGAAACAACAATAGTTTGAGGAAACCAGCAACTACAGACAGAGAGAACATGCAAACTCCAGACACACACACACACACACACACGGTTAATTTCAAACCCCCAAGAAGTTGCAAAGCGACAGTCCTAACCACTGAAGCCTGTGTGTCACCCAACAGACTGAGACACATTCATTTTTTCCTGCGTGGTTCTTGAAGACAACGGTTTAGTTAGTCATATTAAGGAGAAACTGTAAACGCGTTCATGTACTGTAGTGTGAATTTCATATGTACAGTATGTAAATCTAAAGGTTTACTGAACAATCCACTTTGTACAGTTCATCTTAAAATATATATTCCTAAAATATTTTCAAATCTATTTCTTTGCTAGTGCTATCTATTAAATGATATAACAAGCATATATTCAAGTTCCCACATTACTCTTATAATATTAAAAGTATTTTAAATGAATTCATTAGGTTATACTCCTTTTGTTCTTATGCTATTTCTGCAGATGTTAATCACAGTTGTGTTTTTGTTGTTGTTGCTAATTCTATGCTAAAAGCTTTTAATCACAATGGCTAAATGGACATTATAATCATTCTGTTCATCTAATTTGGCTCCTGAATTAACTATTTTTAAAAACACTTGCCACTTTTTACAGAGCTGCTTTATGTGTTATGGTCATACCCAATTCAACCCTACTAAGGATAACCAGTAATAGGAAATGAAGGAATAAATATTGCAATACTTGCTTATTTGAAAAGAAAATAGATGATTTCATGTTGATTTTGCTGAAATCAAAACAACCTGACTAAACGCATTTAAATATTTATTCAAATAAAAGGTTAAAAAAGGTTTTAATGTAAAATAAAATGAAACAAGTTATTTAAATGCACATTCGATTAAAAAAATAGCAAAGAAAGAAAAAAGAAAAACAAGATCCTGTTTTTAATTTATGCTGGCCTTTTTTCATAATTCAGCACATCAGAACTTCATCAGTCTTCAATAATGCCAAAAAACTTTAGTTTACTCTAACTCCAAATATACTGAGGAAACTGGACAATTATTTGAATAATAATAAAAAAAGAATCTACAGATTTCGACAGGTATTAAAGATGCCAAATAACTGACTGTGGTCAAATTTGTGAATTATTCAATTATTTGTTGGCTTTGTATTTTCTCATGGCATTCGGTGTAGATGACAAAGCTAACCAGTCCTTCAGCTGGACAGACGGAGGAGGCCTCAGCATGGCTGCACGTGTCATGTTTTTATTCAGTGGCCCTTTTTTGAGGAACCAAACCCTGAGAATCCCATTACAGCAGCCATTTCATCGTCTTCTTCGAAATTAAGGTCTTCCTCTGCCTTTCTTTTCTTTTCTTTTAGCTTCTCCTTCTTGTAGGCTTTGGCCTTTTCCTCCTGAAAGCAAACAAAAAGGTGCCATTTAGAAAGGTAGGAAACAATAATTACATTTTACAGAATCAGAATTATATTTATGGCACTGCCATGCCATTCAATCAATCCATTTGGAGATTTTGATTGGATAACAACTGCAGTCCTTAATATGTTTCAGCTGTTACCAATGCTTTTAAACCCTAACTGATCCAATAAGCAGCTTCTCGTTACTTAAACAAGAGTGTCAGGACGCATCTGATGATCATAGAAAAGATGTTACTGTGTTTTAGAAGAGTCAATTTATTGGCCTGCATAAATCAAATAAAATAACTGATATTACAAAATTAATTATACTGAACGAACAACTTCGCAGGAGAAATTTGGTGCAAGTATACAACAAACAAACAAACAAAAAACGAAGAAAAAAAATCCCCACACAATGACCATGATCAGAGATCACTTAAAAGCTTGGTTAGGTTGTTGCACCATTAAAAAACCCAGACAGTAGAAACCACAGCTATGATTAAGAGTGAAGCAAGAACATTTCCACATACACAGTGTGATGGGAACTCACAGGATAGGGTCTAAACAGCTGTGTATACATTGGAAAAACACTTGTTAGTGACAGAAACAAATTTGCATTCATTTGCTAGGGACCATAAAGATTGGATTTTGGAGCAATGAAAAAAGGTCATGCGGTCTGAGGAATCCAGGTTGACCTTATTCCTAAGCAATGGGCATCTCAGGGTATGAAGAGAAGCACATGAAGCAATGCACCCATCATGCATAGTGCCCACTGTACAAGCCTCTGGAGGCAGTGTTATGATCTGGGGTTGCTTTAGTTGGACAGGTCTAGACTCAGCAACATTATGTGCCAATAAAATGAAGCCAGCTGATGACGTGCATGTACTTAATGATCAGGTCATCACTTCTAGAGAGTTTTTGCTCCCTGATGGAACAGGCATATTTCAGGAAACAAAAATGTTATGAAAGTTATGAAACAGTGGTTCAGTGAGCTGAACAAGAATGAGTTGAACCAATCCATTAAGTATCATTATCAGTACAAGATCTCAGGCAAAGATTAATGCATCACTGGATGGAAATAAATGTTGTGATGTTGCATAAGGCTGTTGATCTAATGCCACTGCTAATGCATGCTGTAAACAATGCTAAAGGCAGTTCCAAAAAATATTAGTTTACTATTAGTTTTTATGGCCATGCTGTGTATAAATCAATGTAAAAGTGTATAAAGCAATTGAGACTTTCTGTTAATAGGAGCATGTGCCAAATACTGTAAAATTATATTCTTAGATCTTGTGCTATTTAACTGACTTTGAAGTAATTAGTTTACTTTTACACAGATCGGATGTGATTTTGAGCTCCGGATATTTCCTTCCAAAACCTCCAAACCCCTCTTTATACGAGAATAAGCATGATAACTAACCTCTTCCCGCAGTTCCTTCATTCGCTCCTCGAAATCATACTCCTTCTGTTTTTCCTCCAGCTTCTTTTTGTTCACCTCGAAACGTTTTTTAACTTGGTCCAACGAGGAGCGTTCCACTCGCATCGACATTCCCAGGTTCCTCTGGTCTGTACAAGAGGAGAAGAAATTAATTAATGTACGTTAAACACCATGTCTGGTAAAACAGCAAATAAACTACTAAGATGGAATACGCACGTTTCTTGCCGTTGATGTGATCCAAAAAGTTAATGGAGTCTTTCACGACACAATCACAAACATTGCAATAGTACCTGAAAGGCAGAAAGTACAACACAAGTTATAACATCAGACACCAGAGTCCTGCTCACAAAGTATACACATCCGCCTTGGTGGTCTGAGTGTGAATGGGGTCAAAAGCATCTTGAAAGCACCTTGAAAGCAACTCATGACCTGATAACTCCACTTTTTGATGTAGTGTGAAACCCACATGCTAACATTTGGTAAGATCGATGGATTCATCAGCGTTGTTAGGTTTGAGGTTTGCTTCAAAATCAGGTTGATGCAATCACACTGCTGATACACCTAGCATATGTATTTTTTTAATTTGTCAACGCCTTGGGCGGTGGATAAAGTCAATATCAATATTAAACTGTGCATACTATCCATGCAAGGTTCTTTCATAAGCCCGTATTGTGCAATTCTCAATACTACTGTTTTAATGTCGGATTTCTGTGCATTTGTGAATGAATCAATTTCTTTAACTTTAAGATTTTTTTTAACACTGCTTCCTTTAAAAATACTATATAATGTTACTTTTAAATATTACAGTGCATTATACAATGGTCGTATTGCTGGGCTTTAAAACAGTGCAAAGTGTCAGGAAGAGGCAGACTCTGCCCAGACATGAGTGTGAAACAAGACATGCAAAGTCATAAAAATATGAACTTAATGAATATATACAGAACCAGCCAAAAATGTATACACACTTCAACAGTTGTTATCTACGCCCTTTTTTAAACCTCAAATTGAATCATCATTGAGCAGCAATGTATAGTATTATTATGTTTCCTCTAAAGATGTCAGTAGTCGCACCATCGTTGAAGCCATCATGTGATTGTGAGAAGAGAGGCGTATAGTTTTTCATGTTGAAGTGTGTGCACATTTTTTTGGCTGACTCTGTATATGCAATAGCTGGCAATTTATTTTGGGTTTATAGCCCTTTGCATTGTGGTTAAGTGGTTTGAGTAGTGTGTACTGTGAGCAATTCCTATCATGCATTCTCATGCCATTTCTTCCTCGATTGCTCTATAGTCCAATCATGATGCACAGATGCACTGGTTGATCTTCCTGGGACAACATTTGCTACACTATGACCGTTGCATCCCCGGACTGTCTGAACTGACTGTCGGCTTGCAGCGTTATGATTCCCACCCGTTGCCAAGTTTGATTGTAATAGAATGTTATTCATTTCACCTGTCAGTGGGTATAACGTTATTGCTGATATATGTAAGCCATAGGATATCAATAACTAGACTAAAATAGTTTGCTTTTGACTGCCTTTGCCTCTTTTTGTTTCATTAGTGTGACTATAAGAAAAAGCAGTTACAAAAATTGGAAAAGCAGACATGCATCACCTACCCGCCCATTTCAGCCTGCGGCGTGGTCTTGGTGATGACGATGGTCTTTCCGAGCTTCGACTCCAAATCCACCTTGTAGTCTCTGTGCCGGAGGAGCTCTCGTTTGACCGGGGGGACAGGTTTGCCTGGAGAACAGAGCACAGGAGTGAAGTAAACAGTTAAATCATATAAATAATATGAAATTTATACAACAATATATTGTTTCTGACAACACATGATAATGCTATAATGCAATCCAAAAATAAATGGACTAGGTTATATTGGGAGATTACAACTTTTATAAATTATAAATGCACACACCATCTTTTTTATCTCTTTCCTCTGTGAGTCGTTTCTGAGCCAGTTGTTCGTACTCATCTTTGTCCCACTTGCGGCGAAAATCATTCTTTGCCTGTTAAAGACATTAAAAAAAAAAAAGATTTATACTTTAACAAATAATGCCCATAAATAGCTCATTTTAAACTCATCTGGGTAAGAGACTACTACATGGGCATCTTTTTCTTTAAAGTTGAGGTAACGAGGACATTTGTCCTTCCAATAGCATTGAACATCACTGTTAGCGGAACCAGGTATATATGCTGCTAACGATATTTAATTTGAACAAAAGATTTTAATTTGATCCGTTTTGTCTTCCTGTTGTTGCCTATTAGACAGGAATCGCAGCTCATTCTAAGACCACACATCTCAACAACTATTTACAGTTTAGAACAGCAAAATCATTCATTATAAACTCACCTGTTTAACATTCTAAATGAAAATATGAGATTTTAAAAGGTTGTTCCTCGAGCTCTACACGGTCACGTGAATGTAGTGTAGAGGGATTGTCGTTATCCCTCATGGTGTTTATAGCTGCTGCTGTAATCAATAATGGACATCAAGTCTTAAAAAGTCTGAACCAAGTCTAGATTCATGTGCCGATTTATGCATTGCCTGCAAGATTGATGCGTGTTTTTTTTTATATTTTAGTTTCTACATTTATAATAGAGATGCACAAGACTGCATGAAACTTTAGCATACGAACACCCACCCTAAACAACTGTTCACCATAACAACTGAAATTTTGCAAAAAATGTGCATTGGCACACAAAGCATTTTCTGCATACGAATGACCAAACTGAACGCCAGCTAAGTTGCGGAGCTGTTCAAAACTTGTTCGGGTCAGTGGAAAGCCAAGCAAAGCAAGTTTACGAATTTTTTTTTTTTTTTTTTTGCCATTTTGTGTCAAATTTAGAGAAGACATAACACCATGGGTCCCAAGAAAGTTAGCATGGAATGTACGGTACAGACCAAAAGTTTGGACACACCTTCTCATTCAAAGAGTTTTCTTTATTGTGTTCTTTAGCCCAAACAAATATCTTCTGCTTGTTGCCTGTCCTTAGCAGTGGTTTCCTAGCAGATATTCTAGCATGAAGGCCTGATTCACACAGTCTCCTCTTAACAGTTGTTCTAGAGATGTGTCTGCTGCTAGAACTCTGTGTGGCATTGACCTGCTCTCTGATCTGAGCTGCTGTTAACCTGCGATTTCTGAGGCTGGTGACTCGGATGAACTTATCCTCCGCAGCAGAGGTGACTCTCGGTCTTCCTTTCCTGGGGCGGCCCGCATGTGAGCCAGTTTCTTTGTAGCGCTTGATGGTTTTTGTGACTGAACTTGGGGACACTTTCAAAGTTTTCCCAATTTTTCGGACTAACTGACCTTCATTTCTTAAAGTAATGATGGCCACTCGTTTTTTTCTTCTTCACTTGGCTGCTTTTTTCTTGCCATAATACAAATTCAACGGGCAGCACGGTGGTGTAGTGGTTAGCGCTGTCGCCTTGCACCGTCAAGGTCCAGGTTCGATTCCCGTCTCTGTGTGCATGAAGTTTGCATGTTCTCCCCATGCTTGGTGGATTCCCTCCGGGTACTCCGGTTTCCTCCCACAGTCCAAAGACATGTAGGTTAGGCTAATTGGCGTTCCCAAATTGCCCGTAGTGTGTGAATGAATGTGTGTGTGTCTGTCTGTCTGTGTACCCTGCCATGTGCCCTAAGTCTCCTGGGATAGGCTCCAGACCCCCCATGACCCTGAATACAGGATTAAGCGGTATAGATGATGACTGAGTGAGAGTAATACAAATTCAACCTCTTTGAATGAGAAGGTGTGTCCAAACTTTTGGTCTGTACTGTAGCAAAAAAAAGGGACCCATTTTCAGTGGAAATTAAGAAAAACAATCAATGCTAATAAAAGCAAAATCATAAATTAAGGTAAAATGAGGTTTAATGTCTAAATAGTTTGATTGACATTATTCAAACACTAATATTTTTGCACATAAAAACAATCATCTATGTAAAGTTTAAGTATTCGTTCCTTTTTTGGGCCATTGTTTGCTGTTAACCTAGATAAATACAATTAAATACTAAGTAGTACAGATAGTAGTTACATATCTCAAATCACAAATCGCAACGTGATCAAAATCACATTTTTCATTACTGTGAAATTCTGCAGCACTCACTAAACTCATCTCTCCACCTTTGTGATCATAACACCTATGGCGTGATACTCCTGCCACAATTGCACGCGCGTTCAGGCAGAGTCGAGCGCGCACAGAATCGAGAAGTCGTGCGTGCGCGAAGAACATGTTGCGCGAGCATAGGAGACACTGCACGTGTAGAATTGAGCTCTTGAACGCGCAGTGGAGACACCGTGCGCTCAGAATTGTGGCAGGAATATAACGCCATAAACACCTAGTCATTACTGCTTACAGAAAACGGCGCAGCTCAGCTCCAACTGTTAATAATCACGTAATCTCAACATGACCGAACCGTGAGCAGAGAGTTCACACTACACAACGGATCACTGCACTACGGCTCGGAACCGAATCACGACGCCGCTGCGCTCACGCAGTGTAAACACTCCTCAGATACATAACTACCACTAAATATAGCTGTCATAAACAACTACTGTGGGTTTATACAAGTTAATGGGTGAATAAACAAACCAAATACTACATAATCGTTAATAAAAAGCGTTTGGACTTAGTAAAGGACACAGAGACTGGAGTATGTTATTAAATCTCACAAAACAAAAAACAAAAAAAACATTTCACTGCCAGGCAGCTAACGTTAGCAATGCGAGTTCTGTTGGAATTGTTTCAAGTTAAATCAGATTTAAACACATACATTTCAGTTAGGAACAGTAACATATTTGAAATACATTCAACTGCGTAATCAAGTAATATTCCTGCGCTTAAAAATCCTATTAAAACTAAGATCATTCTTACACCACTGCTGGACGCCATCTTGCACCAGGGATCCACTTCCTGTCTGTGACGTAAACAGGAACCCCCTTACGTTTACCTTTACATTTCAAAATAAAAGCTCTGTTGCCGCCACATATTAACACGTGCCTTAAACAAGGGCAAAGATCGTCCCCGATAGCGGCACGGTGGCTAGGGTCTGTGCTCAATTCCTGCCTCCGTGTCTGTGTGCATGGAGTTAGCTTGGTGGGTTTCCTCTGGGGACTCCGGTTTCCTCCCACAATCCAAAGACATTAAGATTAAATAAATGGATGGATATTAATTAATTCGTGGCCACTGGAAGCCTGAAGCCTATCCCAGGAGACTGGGCACAAGGCACACCTTTTACTGGTGCCAATCCATTGCAGGACACACACACAATCATTCACACACTACACCAATTATACTACTCTGCATGTTCGAAAAACAGAGTACACAGATTCGAGGCAGGAATCGAACCTTTCACTTGGGAGGCCACAGTGCTAACAACTACCCTGCTGTGCTGCAGTGTATATCAGTGATGATCAACTTTAAAGGTGTGAATCATACAGCAGCATCACAGTGCTTGTGTAGGCTTTTATTTGAGCCAAGATCAGATAAAATAAAATCAATCTTAATTAATCCCAAGGGAAACTGCAGACAGTGCTTGTCTCTGCATATCATTATGAAAATGAACTAATACAATATAGATATAACATCTGGATTCATATTTAAATTCATTCAATTGACTAACTAGAGTGAGTTCAGTTAACGTAGAACAGTTTTTGGTAAATGCCCCAGGAGAATGGCAAAACCTTTTTTACTTAGCCCAGAAATCTTTTTTTTAATGTACATTATAGGGAAACAAAATAAATAAATGTAATTTATTTACATAAAAACACTTTCAAACACTTTCAAACATAAAATGATACCCCCTCTTACTATGGCAGTTTGCTCAGGTATTGTGGGACAGGCAGAACAGGTATTTTACCATTTTGCAGTGATTGCACAACCTTTTATTTAACAATAAGAACAATATTAGTCATATTGTTTCATAATTTCATAATATTAAAAATTTTGTTTAGAGCAAGAATTTGTAATTGTTGCTTCAAAGTGGAATAGCAACCATCATCATTTTTTAATTTTGTTTACAGCAAGACTTTTAAAAACACATATTTAACCCATATCGAAGTAAAGTGTAGATTTTTTAAATTATATATTTTTTTCATTGAAGATGTAAATATTAAAAGTAAAAAATTTAATCAGAATAATAAAATTAAATATAGAATAGTCAAAAGTAATTACCATAACAACATCAAACATATTTTATCAATATGTAAATGTAAGTTGGTATTAAGGGAACATGACAAAAATAAGGAGAAAAACCAGAGAAATCTCGCAGTAATTGATGCCATTTGCTGGCTTATTTGTGAGGCTCCGCCCTGCAGCACCTGATGCTGATTTAAAGCTCTTTCAAACTATGCGGCCTACTATGTGGCAAAGTCAGCATGACAACACGCATTGAAACCCTACTTCAGAGTCCTTTGGAATCAAGGTCCAGCTCTTTACTATTATGTTGCTGTTAAAAGTATAAGCCTCAATTCTTAAATTTGTTTTTGTTGCTGTTGTTTTTTAGGGGCTTGTCTTTTACACCATGGCCCAACCCTGAACTACAAGACATGAAGCACAGGCTGCCTCTCCCACCTGGCAGCCCAGAGCCATGGCTTCTTCCAGGCTGCAGCTCAGTATATGACAGCCTGGTCAGGTAAGAAGGTAAAGATCTTTGCCTTAAGCAGTAAGATCTAATCTTTATAACTGCTCCCACTCAGATTTTGTGGAGGTTTTAGCATTGGTCTGTTTGTGTGGTTCTGTTTATCTTTCTGTGCAATTCTATAGCTCTAGGATGCCCCAGTCACCCATGAGTGGAGATCAGAATTCCTCTACCATGAACAAACCTCGCAGGTCTTGTCCTCAGCTTGGAGTCATGTTTACATGCATACTTGCTTTACTTGTATTTTAACTAACTTTTTTTTTTTTTTTTTTCCTAATCAGGTCCTCTATTCTTGAGCGGTGCATCCTGAAGATTTCTACAGCTAACGTTGCTGTAGGGACTGAGGATCTAGATGAGATCAAGAGGTCAGTTTTATGTTTCCTAAAGTGTGTTGGAGTGATCATTAACAAATTTCTTGAGCAGATGTCATTTGTTGCTACTGTTTATCCTAGATCCCCAACAAGGCACCGATGGCGTTCGCACAATGTGGATCCATCATTTTTTGAGACTAATGAGTCGGTGTTAAAGCGAAGGCAAAAGCAGATTCAGTATGGAAAGAATACTTGTGGTTACCAGAACTATGTGAAGCAAGTGCCAAAGTAGGACTTCATTCAAACTTCATTCATCTTTTATCTATTTTTTTCATTAGTATGTACAAATTAAGTACACCCAAGTTTTATTCTAACCTTTTGTCATTTAATTAACTAAGTTATTTTTAAATTGCAAGTTTTACATGGAATTTATATGGTGGGGTCCAAACATCTGAAACTGCACTGAAGTGCTGGAATTTCAAAGACTGAAAATGAAATTTAGAATTTTTGAAAAAGCAATATTTTAATGCTTAAGCCTAGATTGCATTATCCTCCTTTTGTACAGAAGGTCAAATTTTCCTTGAGCTGTACCTCTTCCTTTGATGTTCCATAGATGGCTAGGTTTTCTACACCTGTGCAGCCAACTCTTGCTTTACCCACTGGGCTCTTGAACCAAAGTGTGAAAGACTAAAATAATAGGGATTATGTAAATGTATGCAAGGGTTAAATGTGCTCATATCAATGTTAAAATTTTACTGACTGGCAGAATTCAGCAAAAACTGATGCAAACATCTGTGTAAAGCCAAGATGTTAGTAAGATGGGGGTGTTACTTAATGCTTAAAACATCTGCCTTAAATAGAGTAGTCAACAGATTTGTGGTTAAAGTGTAAAAATGGAACACTGAAATGTCAAAGGATTTATTATTATAATTTTTTTTTATATTGTAGGTTGAAATTCTGGATGAGATCTTCCCATCCTTACACTGTACTTTTTTCAGGTGTTTTCGCATCCCTGGGTTTCACCCATCCACTCCCAACAAATATCGCAAGTATAGCCGAAGATCTTGGGATATGCAGGTCAGACTTTGGAGGAGAGCGCTGCATGCGTGGGACCCACCGTTGACTTCTCAAGGACCTGAAGGAAATGATTCAGTTGATCAACTGTATGTATGTTTGGCATTTTCAGCCCTTAAATGTATAAACGTAATGACTGAATTTTTTAAATTCTTTCTATAAAATAATACAGGAAAAAACACTTTAAATCACCCACTTTAACAGGAGTCATGCATCTAGTTTCTCATGCAGCTGTCCAGTTCATAACAATCCATAAAAGTCTACTGATGCAGGTCTAATGTTTTCGTTCAGAAACTGATTCCTGGGATTTTTTTCACTCGCAACAGTCTCAACTGGAGGACATCACCTGGTCTCATTTTTCCGTTGTCTGTTTTCAGTGGGGGTGGCGCCGTGGCTTAGTGGTTAGCCACCATGTCGCCTTGGACCATCAAGGTCCACGTTCAATTCCTGCCTCTGGGTCTGTGTGCATGGAGTTTGCAGGTTCTCCCTGTGTTTGGTGGGTTTCCTCCCACAGTCCCAAAAAAAAAAAAAAAAATGCATATTTTAAGTCTAATTGGCTTTCCCAGATTGCCCAGTTTGTGAATGAACATTTGACTGTGTGACCTGTGATGGATTGGCATCCCGTCCAGGGTGTACCCTGCCTCGTGCCCCAAGCCCCCTGTAATCCTGTATGCTGCATAAAGCGATGGACAATGAGTGAGTGGTTTCAGTGGGCCTGTGTCCATTATTGTCAGTTTCCCATTCTTTGCTGAAGTAGGTCAAACCTGATGTCACTGCTATGGGCCATGCACCTAGAATTTCATTGTGGTGTTGGTTCTGAGATGCAGTTCTTTTGGCTATGGTTCCATAGTGTGGTTATCTGAGCAGTGGTAGACATCTTGTCTGCTTGAGCCATTCTAGCAATAATTCTCCTCTTATTAAGACTTCTTAATGTTTTTCTGTACAATTACTGTTCCCAGATACTGTATGCAGCAGATATTCATTTCGGGCTTGTTTAATGGTTTGTGTTGATTTTACTCTTAGGCAGGGTTTGCTTGAACAAATGAACACTGACCTGAGTGAAGAAGGAAAGGGGGAAAAGTCAAAGTTGGAAACATCTGACCCCAGTGTTTCTGTACATGCTGAAACTTCCGAGGGCTCAACCAATGGTTTCCTGAAGCCTCTCATGCCTCAAGTGAGTAGAACTTGGATTTGACTGCTTTTTACTGAGTTTTGTGAACATTGTCTTATGCAAGTGAGTCCCCCCCCCCCCCCCCCCCCCCCCCCCCCCTGTGTAGGCTGAAATAAGCCAGCAAGGCCATTCATCTGGACTAGGCTATACCTTTAACAGTCAACTAACTGCTGAGGAGAATGTTCTAGGATGGCTGAGGTTTCTCTTGGAGACTGACAACACATGCAGTGAAGCTGCTTTGCAGAGTGAACAGCCACTCTGGAGATTTTACTAGTGTATCGTGATATATATATATATATTTTTTTTTTTCCTTTTTTTTTTTCTACAGGCCATGTCTAAACCATGGGAAATACTTGTATCTTTTCTTTGTCTGGCATCTCAAGCGGTTGCATGCACAGAGCACATTGGTGGTAATTTAGCATCAAACTGCATCTTTGTAATGGAATAATTGTCATGTTCGTTGTTAATACCACTGTTAATCTCCACAACTGTTTTCACTACTTTGTGTTCTGGTTTGTTTCTGTCACTAGTTCTGTTTTCACTTGCATAGCCTCTTGCTCCCAAATGCACTTTGCTTTTCTGTTCAAATTTTACATCCAATTGTTTGGTTTCCACCTTTGTGTTTTTTGTATTAGTTGCTGGTGACTTAACATTCTTTTCCTATTTTGTACAACTTTATATTAGTGGAAAGCAAAACTAATAAAGATTTGTTAAAAGTTTGACCTTGTCATTTAAGAAAAATAATGGATACCATAAGCACGTTACCCAACATTTACAGACATTTGGCCAGACTTGCATCTTGGGGGTGGGGTGGGATAAAGGTGTCTCAAAGGGTCTGTGGAGAGAGGCTTTGTTTTTCTTGGAACCACTTCTGGTGGGATAGTGCTGCCCAATTTTTTTCCCAGTGGAACATGGAATTATATATTTTGAGTATATGGTTTTATTCCTGATGAGATTTCAATGTTTAAACTTTGGTGTTGCCTTTATTCATTTCAATTAGAAAACAAATTTAAATTAGCACCAATATTGGGAACTTTGCTGGTTCAATGGTACTCTTTTTGTCTTACATCTGGAAGGGTTGAGTTTACATACCAAATAATACCCAACACCCAGCCACTGGGATTAAAAGGCACCCCTAATGCAATTCCCAAGCTTGGATCAAAATGAGAGAGCTGTTTCAGAAAAACAAAGTTAAACGTGTACAAAAATAGTGTGGGTTGTATTATCTGTTGTGGAGATCCCTAACAGGGAACAGACAAAATAACAATGGTCAATACCAGTATTATGGGCAAAATATGGTATAGGAAATGTGTTACAAAAGTTACAGTATTTATGTATACTGCATATGCCCCACTATCTTGTCATTGTACATTATTGCTGTGTGCATGTTTGGTGGAAAGGGACCTCTAATACAAAATAAAATCCTAACCCACTGGAACATATTGTGGTTCATTTATGCTTTGGATATTTTTGCAATTGGTTATTCAGAAAGGCTGGTTAGACCATAACACCCAACCCAACAATTTTGACCAACGTTTAATAAATAGGCCTCTTACAAAAATCAGCATATTCCCTAGAACATCCCACCTGGCCTGGGACAACATTGCTGGATGGCCACTTGTATGACTGCTCTAAGGACTTTTGTGAGGGTTAACGGCTTTGTGAATTCTATTAATTACCTGGATATGCCATTTGAAAGAATTTCTTATCCTACTAGATCAACACAGAAATGGATGCGGTGACGGAATCAGTGAACCGTGCAAAAGACTTGTGGGCGCTGGCAGTCCATCTGTGTAAACCTAGGTTTTGTATGAATTTGCATTGACATGACTCTCTACTAGCTTGAAAACAGTTTTCAAAATTATTGGAGGTGCCCATTTATTTATAACCTAGATAAATTTATCTTATTTATTGAATAAGAAACATATTTTGAACATTCATGGAAGAAGACTTTTGTAATGGTCAGTATGTTTTTCACAACCATAACTTTTTCAGAATAGAGGAGATTGTGCTTTTCAATTTTCTTGATAACATGACAAGCTGGATCTTTTTTTTTGTCTTATTAACTTTGAGAGAAGGGGCATGGTGGCCCAGTGGTTAGCATAGTTGTCTTTAGGATTAGGGGCTTGTATCTCACCTCTAGTCTTTGTGTACGTGGAGTGACATTCTCCATGTGCTTTGTGGATTGCCTTTAGGTACTTACTGTTTCCACGCACAGTCCAAAAATTTGCGGTGGAACCCCATCCAAAATATTCTTATTAAGTAACCTGGAATAGGCTCCAAGCCCTATCCAACCCTACATACAATCACAGCAGATAATGTATTTTGCATATTTTGATTTTGGCACAAATTTAATGTTAGAAGCCCATCCTTATGCAAAAGTCCCATTTTTATCAGTGCTTGAGACTGGCATTATTTTAAGACTGTAAATGCTGACAAATTGGTGTGTTAAAAGACGTATACAACACTTCAGGATGTGCTGTTCTAGCAAAATAATCAATTTCGTATTTTTTAGCAGCATTAGGCAGCATCACACCACACTGTGGTTGATTAATTTTCTATAACTGCACACCCGGTGTAGTGGTTATCATTGTGACCTCGCACCTCCGGGGTCGAAAGGTTCGATTCCCGCCTCAGGTCTGTGTGCTTGAGGGGTTTTCTCTGGCTACTGGTTTTCTCCCACAGGCATGCACTTGCTCACTCATCATCTATACCGCTTTATCCTGTCTACAGGGTGGCGTGGGGCCTGGAACCTATCTCAGGAGACTTAGGGCATGAGGTGGGTTACACTGTGGATGGGGTGTCAATCAATCGCAATGAATATACACATACACACTCTCACTTACACTCATTCACCCACTATGGTAATTTTATCTGCATGCCTTTGGACTGTGTGAGGAAAATGGAGCACCTCGAGAAAACTCACCAGCACAGGGAGAACATGCAAACTCCATGCATACTGACCCAGAGATGGGAACGGAACCCGGACCCTGGAGGTGCAAATGTTTTGTTCAGGGTGTGTCCTGCCTCGTGTCCTAAGTCTTCTGGGACACTCTCCAGGCCCCCAGCAACCATACAGGATAAGTTGTATAGAAGATGAATGAATGAACAGTACCCCCCCAAGTGGTTCATCCCGTACATTGCATGCTGTATGTCTGTCTATTCATTTTATGACCTAGATCTTTTACTCATCATTTCTATAAAAGGCCCTGATACTTATTTTGGCTATTGGACCGATTAAACACGTGTTTCACGTTCCGTGATTCAGGACGAATTGTACCGAAGCAGTTCTATCCAGTACACATGATGTTAATAATGGCACCGTGTTGAGAAGCGGGTGACATGTGCGAGCGCGCGCTCGCGGTGGCGCGCTTCAGCGGGGGCGGGGCGGGGAGGAGGAGGGCAGCTCTCGCCTCTGCGGATACACGCTACTGAATTTCTACAACCGCTGCTGTCTGCCTGTTTTACTTTTAGCACTGCCCGAACGAGCAAATGTCCAGATCTGGATCATCCGTCGGTCATTTCTGCTGAATCCTTGGCGTTTATTCGAGCGGCTTGTTTTTGCGTAAAGAGCACGGCGCGTTCACAATAGCTCGCCACGGGCACTGGTTAGCTCGCGAGCGAGCGGGGCTGTTGTCTGAATTGTTTGAGCTCATGTAAGCAATAATAATAGCCCTTATTTATTTGATCTCCCTGGCCTGGTGGAACATGCTGATCCGGCCTCGGATCGCGGATGGTGGTGGATTCAAGCAAGGTAAAGCAGAGAAAAGCAATCGTTTCAGAAGAAGCGTGTTATTGTTTGTGTATTGTTAAATGATAGATCACGGCATACACACATGCATGCTTTTTTATTTATTTATTTATTTTTACACAGATTGTCATTTTGCATGAACATGCATGTTATTGTTGATGTATAGAGTGTGTATTTCCTGCATTATTTGGGAGTGCTTTGCTTTGCCTGATGTCTGAGTGGGGCCTGTGTCTGTGCCTGTGTCTGTGCTTGTGCTTTCTAGGCAGCAGATAAACCCAGTCCTCATCCCTTTCTTCTCCAATTTACCAACTAAAATTAAACCCCTCCTGTCTGGCATGTCAAATCTAGATATACATCATGCCTAGCTGTTAGAATATCAGCAATCTACATTATAATGGAACAATAATGTACTGTCTATATGTATCTGTATATTCATGTATATATACATATATTCATATATATACTATATTGTCGTAAATTGGTCAGCCATATTTCTTGCCATCCTGATGAGAGGCATTTGGCTGTGAATCCACGGTCTATTTATGTGCATAGCCGTGTAACCGACAACACACCGATTCAGACGAAAGGTTTACTTTGGTATTGTTTCATTTTTGCGGTAACGTAACGAAAATCGCAAAATGAACGACTGTCTTATTGTAAAAATAATAACACACACGGTGGGGAGCTCATTTTGGCAAGACAAACCGGGACATGGCTTTGACCGCAGTCTTGTCGCTAGCTAGCTAGCTAAATAAATCACAGTGGAAATGCCTAGATACGCATATGTCAGGGGAGTAAATATTAATACTAGCTTTTTGTTTTTAAATACGGTTCTTTAAAAAAAAATAAAAAAAAGTCATTTCATACGACTCAGCCGTGTTTAAATATACAGGGTCTTATTTTTTTTCTCTCTAACCCGTCTATCAAGATGACTGTCCAGGCAGGCTGCCATTTGACTGGGTTCTTTCTGTACCTCCGTCACTTCCGGTTCATTAGCAGTTAATTATAGCCTTTGGTTTGTTTTTTTTGAGCTGATTGTGTGTGTGTTTGTGTTTTTAAAATATATCTTTGTATATAAAATTACATGATAAGATGCACTGTATGGGTATCATGTACGTTTTAGCATCAAGCAAGCTATTTCACTCAGGTCCAGTCTCTACATTTGGCTCCGTGGCTAAGTTTAGACAGGCTGTCGAAATCCAATTGTCCAGCAAAAAAATAATTTTTAAATAATAATAAAATACTCCACTTGCACTCAGATTCTTGTCGAAGGCCTGGGGGTTGATTCCCACCCGATGCCCAAACCCCGGCCACTGGATGCAGAGCCGGTCCCAAGCCCGGATAAAATGGGAGTGTTGCGTCAGGAAGGGCACCCGAGGTAAAATCTGTGCCAAGTTGTGCATGCGGATCGGATGGCGACCCCTTAACCGGAGCAACCGAAAGACTTTAGCCACAACAACAACACCACTCAGATTCCTGCCACCTTTGTATGTGGTTTCAAATCTGAATTTCTAAAGGCACAACTTGTCCTGACTGTGTTTTCATTCCTCTGTCATTTGGTCAGTCAGTGACCATTTTGAATCAACCACAGTGTGGAGGGATAAAGAAATCAAGTCGTATATACACTATAATGACAAAAATATTTAGCCCAACCTGTTAATTATTAAATTGAGAGGTTTCAGTCAGCAAGGACTATAAAGATGTAGTTTAATGAGTTTGGTGTGGAAGAACTTGACTGACCCGCACAGAGCTTTGACTTTAACCCCATTGAAAACCTTTGAGATGAACTAGAATGCAGAGCCAGGCCATCTCGCCAAACATCAGTGCCTGACCTCATAAATGCTCTACAGAATAAATGGGCCGAATTCCCACAAAAACACTCCAATGTCTTGTGGACAGCGTTCCAAGATGAGTGGAAACTGTTACAGCTGTAAAAGGGGACCAACTCCGTATTGAAGTATATCTATTTGGATACAATGTCATTGCAGGTTTGACCAAATACTTTTGTCCATATAGTGTGTGTGTATATATACCATGCGGAAGGCCTGGGTTCAGTTTTCACCCAGCGCCCAAACCCCAGCCAAAGTGCCAGTCCCAAGCACAAATAAAATGGGAGGGTTGCGTCAAGAAGGGCATCTGGCGTAAAACCTGTGCCAAGTCGTGCAGATTGGATGGTCCACTGTGGTGACCCCTCAATGGGAGCAGCTGAAAGATGAACAACAACATATACATGGTCTCATAGCTGCAGTTTCTGTCAGAGATGAGGGAACATACTTCCCTCACTTGTAAGAAGCTTCAAAAAGAACCTTTAAGCAGACATCAGAGTATAAAACCACTTAAAATGCCCTTTCCACACACTGTATGTGCTCATATATGGTAATTAATACTTCACAAACCAATCCACCATAAAGCCACCTCAGAGAGTGATTTCATGGATCATGCCAGCATTCTGGAGTCTGAGGATGCGTGACAAGTAACACAACAGCATGTGCGTCTAGTGTCACATGTAGCGTAAGTCAGAAATTGTGTGCATACCGTTCCTTCCAAAACATTGCCATGTGAACTGATTGCTGAGGTACTTTTGCTAGCCGTGCATATCGCTCTTTAATGCAGCATTGCGCCTGAAGAGCAAGACCTCTGTGGCTACCCACTTTGCTGCCATGTCCAACCATTACATTTATTTCATTTAATTCTTTTTATGGTTAGCTGCCAACCATTTCCTGTTTTTTAAATATCCAAGTGAAAGATAGGACGCATCACAGGCCTCGAAATATCACACGCACTTTTTACCATGGTAGCTCTCCGTTTTACATAGATCTTGTTTTACTTTTGTGACCCTCTGTGGCAGATTAAGAGTCCATCAGGAACAACACCGTGTTCCGTTTCTGTGCCTTTTACACAGAACAGCAAGGTGTAATGGAGGTGAAAGAGCTAAGGTTAGGGAGAATGGCAGAAGATTAGGTATTCCACCCACAGAAATATATATGTTTATATACATCATCATATTTCCAAGCTCATCGAAACACCTGTTTAAACTCGTGAAATTAAAATAAAATAGAAGTTCTGTTCTTTTTTTTTTTTTTTTTCACTGTGATAACCTAATCTAAAATATCTTGGTTTTACTGTATCAGAGTGTTAATCAACTAGGGTTCAAATAATGTGATTTCTACAGGGCACATGCCAATACCCATATTAGTAATCAAGGAGACAGATCACTGATATGCAAAATTTTTTTTAATTTGTGATAAAGATTTTATAAAAACACAAACACCTACACAAAACTTGCCTGTTTTGAAATGCCTTTAATGCATTTATTTTTTGGAAAGTTCCAGCAGCATTTCTTATAAAGTATAACAGATTGTTTACAAATAAATAAAACAAAATGGCTCTAAAGGTTGATAAAGTAAATGAAGTAAAAAATAAACAAAACTAGTTCAATTTAAACTGAACTAATAGAACTTGTACAAACATTTGAGCCTCAACTGGTATAGTACCAAATCAGCACCAGATTGTGGTGCAGAAAGCACAGAAACACATCAAGTTCCTCTAAAGTGAGAGAGCTTCTGTTCCTCTCAAAAATTGTAGAGACTTCAATGAAGACACGCTCACTCTGAGGAGGGGGGGGGAGGGGGGGTGTTGATTATCTATACCGAAAAAGTTAGATACGGATGATTACAGAAAAATACTAAATATCGTCCAAGATGATAATGTAAGCGGGTAGTGAAAAAGTATAAAACAATATGAAATCTTTGTACAAAAGTCAACTTTTATAAATAACATAATGAAAATCTAAATTCACTTCTTTCTTTTTTTTCTTAGAAAGACTAAAACCTTTGAAGGAGTGTCAGGAAACATGGGGTGCTGACCAAAAAAAAAAAAAAAAAAATCTAACTAGCATCAACGCTGAGCCAAAAGTAAAGTTGCATGCTTGGTAAGATTAAAAAAACCCAACAAACAATGAACAGACAGTAAAAGTTGGAAATACATCATAATTTGGAGTTTGCAAAAAAATGCACCAGTTTGGTTACAGGCCGATCCTTCACCACAACAAACCATGACACAGCAAGTGCACTTCATACTATTGAAAGTGCATAACTGCGAAAAAATTAAAACCATGAATTCAGTTATGAATATTAGAGAAACACAGTGCAGTGACCAATTTAATCATGGCTTGCTCTCAGTTCAGTGAGATTTCCGTTTGTGTATGTACAGAAACCCAGAATAATACTCATCAAATGTGGTACGCTTTCTTTCATCTTGTGTATTGTCTGTGGTGATATTCAGAACCATAAATAGGTTTTGTGTAAGAATAATCCACGATGGGATTATCATAATACATTTTATTGTTTCATCTTTAATCTCTCTTAATTTGACCGTTTAAAGACTATTTTCCTTTAAAATAAGAATGTTGTGTGTTAAGTGTCCACCTTCTGCCATTTAATATAGGTGTATGTTTCATTTGATTGTGCCTGAACGGTGGCATAGTGGTTTGCACTGTGGCCCTGGTCCTCCAGGATCAGTGGTTGATTCCCGCCTCAGGTCTGTGTGTGTGGAGTTTGCATGTTCTCCCCATGCTTGGTGGGTTTTCTCCCACTGTCCAAAGGAATGCAGATTAGGTTAATTGCCGTTCCCAAAATGCCTGTAGTGTGTGTGCCCTGCAGTGGATTAGCACTCAATCCAGGATGTACCCCGGCTCGTGCCCCAAGTTTCTTGGGATAGGTCCCAGGACCCTACGACTCTGAACAGGAACAATACAGTTGAACTTTGCACTATGGCTAATATTACTGAAATTTTTATATGTTAAGAATGAACCTCTCACCTTACGTATATTCAATTATCTGTCACATGTATCTTTCAGCACGGAGAAATTATTTTTGTGAGGTCCGAGCGCAGGGTCAGGCATGTTACAGCACTCCTGGAGCAGATAGGGTTAAGGGCCTTGCTCAAGTGGCAACTTGCCGGCTCGAACCTTTCCAACCAGTAACCCACAGTCTTAACCGTTTGAGCCACCTCTGAACGTCTTACGTCGTACCTCATCAGCAATGACTGTGAGTCAGAGGGGACAGTCGAATAGTTACCTCGAGACCACCTTTTCAAATGGACCAAGGCGTGTATGATCAGTGTTCACGCCAATCAAACGAATTGGACTTTGCAGTCAAGTGTCAAAGCATTTTTACAGTGACCTGCAAAAGTATTCACCCACTTCGGGTTTGATTGGTAGAAAATGCTCAGAATACTTGAGGTGCTCTCATGTGTCCATAATAAATTCATTTAAATGATTAAATGAGGCTGCAAGGCCTGCAAGGAGAGATACAATTTAAAAATCGATTGTTTATGCGACAACCTGAGCAGCAACCTCATTTCCCCTCTTGTCTGTTCCAGCCACTCAGCATTCAGCATCACCAGTATACTAATCACCATCCTGATCATCTCCTCCTGTTTCTCACTTAAGTTTCTAACTTTGATTGATGCCTTATGTTGGATGTCTTTTATGCTTAAATGATTCATAGGTCACGGCGTGGCTTAACAAACAAAAACATTCATCTGAAACTGCTCAGGTACACGGACTGGACTGAAAATGGGAGCCAGAAAAGTCCTTCAGGAAGCCAGGAGAAATATTCAAGACTACATTAAAAATAGAAGAAAGTCTGTCTCTTTGGAAGCAAAATATGAGGAAATGCGGGGTGGCTCAAGATGTTTGTACAGCTCTGTAGATCATCATTTCTCACTGGTTCAGGTCTTAAGTTAGAATATAAACAAAATATTCCTATAAACAGAAAAGGTTTTCAGCGTAAGCTTATGGTAATTCATTGTGAACCTGACTGATTTTCTGACGAGTCCTGCTGTGTGAACACTGTCTTGGTTCCCGTCTGTCTCCGCGCAGGGAGTGATTCTGTCTCGTCTGTTTTCCCAGGTGATAATGAAGTCATGACGATGTTCAAAACTGCTTGGGGATCTGTTCTCTGAGGAGATGCTGAAGAGAAGTCCATTACTATGTGATTCTTTCAGATGCTCATCGAGTTCACTTTGGAGCCTCACATATGCTGAGCTATGGTGATACTAATCCATAGCTTTGGCATTAACAACAGCAGCTGGTAAAATGAATTTAACATGTTATCGTTGATATTGAACACACACACACACAGATTCTTTCTTTCTATAATATTTCTTTTATTTTTCAGCCTCTCCATGATTGTTACAGCCATGACGAAACCTGCTGGTTCACAGATGGATTGATGCCTGGTACGTTTTCCTGTTTTCGGTATTTTTCACATAAGCTTTGTCGCATAAGCTTCATATCTGGATCCCTGAATTGAATTAAAAACATTGCAGGCTGATTACAGCTTTGTGAGTAACACTTGCAGCACTGTTGATTAGTAGGGATAAAACTTCTTCTTTTTCCCCCCACAGAAAGCAGTTACTGGCAACTCTGCCCTTCCTCAAATTCTGGTGTGCAGGGCGTCCTGAGTTCCAGCTTCCCCCCCGGCCCTGTGCCTCTGGGACCTTCTGCTTCCCACCTGCCGGAGGGGGACAACCTGAATCATCCGCTCGCCCCGAGCACCTCTGTGACGGACCTGTCTTTTCCCGGGCCACCGCCTCCCCCCCCGCCACCCCCTAAACGCCACTGTCGTTCGCTGTCTGTGCCGGAGGACCTCTCACGCTGCCGGTACACCTGGCGGCCAAGTGCCTCCAAGGTTTGGACACCAGTGAACCGCCGATGCCACAGTGGAGGGGGCGCGGGGGGGCCGTGTCCGCTGCGTGCCCCCAGTTCCTCTCTTAATTCCTCTTTGCATTCTTCCTCGAGCCCGACTTTCTTCAGCTTGGCCCTTTCCCCAGATTCCCCGCTGCCATGGAATTTCCCCTGGGACCCGAGTGAAGCAGCCGGAGGCGGCGCCTGTTGCTGCTTCTTCCCTTCCGCTTCCTCGTGCTCTTCCTCTCCGTCTCCTCTTCACCCTCCTCCGCCTCCGCAGCGACGCTTCTCGCTCTCTCCTGTGCTCATACGTGAAGCTGCCGCACACTTCCTTCCTCCACCCCAAGCTCCCCTACAGCCTACGTCCCACCCTCCGGTCGTGCCTGCCTCGCCGTCCTCCGCATGCAGCACCCCATCTTCCGTGCGCCGCGCTCTTCCTCCTCAACTTCCACGCTGTCACTCTCAGCCATGTGACCTCCTCCTGCTCAAGCCTGGCCTGAAGCGTCGCAGGGACCCGGACAGACCATGTGCACGGCCTGTGCTAGACTTTGCAAAAATGACACAGGTAGCTTCATTTTTGCTTCGTATGAAAGTTTTTTTTATTTATTTATTTTTGTTAGGGAATTAGAAAGAGGTTGAAAAGCTTCCTTAAAGTTGTGAAAAACATGCATGGTGCTTCATCCTTGTCACAAGGTGACCTTATGAGCCAAAAGCACAGAGCTGACACTTTAGTCAATCATTTGTTGATCGATTCAATTAATTGAATCTGAGTTTACTTTTGATTCAGAATCGATTCAGACATTTAAATTATTCAAGTAAACTTACAATCGTTAAATGGTCTAAAATTGACGGAAATCTTATATATTGTACAGCTTTTGCAGAAAATTGAAACCTCTTGCTTTATCTGCAAATACTCTCCTTTTGCAAGAGTATTGCTCCTTAATCTTTTGAGTTCATGCAATAAATATATTAAAAGGCCTGGAATGTGGAATGGAAGATTTGCACAAATCACTTTGTACAGGACATTTAAACTATCAACGTAGGTTACATTGCAATTTAAAGTTTATTAGATACTTTTAGTAGTTTTTAATACTTCAACATGAGTATGATGTGCGTTTCACGCTGCTTGAAACGAATCAGACAGGTAACAGTAGTTATGTTGAGTAAAATCTAAAAAAAAAAGAAAAGGCAACTCCTAAAAATCATAATCGAATCGACATTCTACCCGGGATTCACAACTCTAGGTACAGTTTGGCACTGGAACTCCGCTTAGAAGTAAGCAATGTAAACTGGAAGTGAGTTGCAGCGATGGTGCTACAGATGGCGAGTAAATGTAATGAATATGAAATCAATCAGGCATCCAGAGGAACAGCGCACTATTACTGTAGATCACTGTAGCATGATAGAAAGAAGTTCCAGCCGTTGCTGTTGGAGCTAATGAATTCATCTTGAGTGAATTTATTCAAATAGCCAGTGTTCTGGTCAGCAGATGAAACAATTGTAGCAGGAATTTAAGAGGACGATCGTTTGAGCCATGAACACACAATGCTTTTTCATACAAATGTATTTTGTATGCATTTGCATTCGTATTGTATTTTTATGGACGCTTTTTATTATTTTACTATACCAAGGTCATGTAGAATGGAATTGCAGCAAACCTGCTTTAGCGTTCTTGCTTAATCTTGTGTTTATTTGTTTGTTTCCTTGTCAGACCCGAAGCACAGATCCTCTCAGCTGTCTGGACCGCAGTAGACTCGCCTGTGGAGGCGACCTCTGCATGGGCCTCGAACCTTTTTTTGGGGACTTCAGAGGGTCATGCTCACCTGCTGAAGGTTTAGGAAGGACGAGTATTGGACCGCTGAGCGAAAGCGATGAGGAGGAGGAAGAGGAAGAGAGGGAAGAGGCGGACTCGTCACGTGATGGAGGACAGCAAAGTGTTTTTGAGAGGGATTGTACAGAATTAGACATTACCCTCATTGAGGAGAATTAAAAAATGTGTAAAGGATGCTTTTTTTTTTTTCTTTTTCTTTCTTTTTTTTGGTCCCCCCACCCCCCTCCCCCCCTCTCTTGCATTGCCAGCATTCAACCCATTTGTTCATCACCTGCTACATTGGCAGGTCTCTCAGGAACTCTGCTGCTCTCTCACGAGCTGTGCAGGTGTATAAATTCTCATTGATGCATTAATGAAGAAGTTGACTAGTAGCAGTTATTACAGGTTAATGCAGTTGGTTATGGATGTTGATCCAATATCATATTACATTCCAGAATCAGTTGCAAAGAAACTCTAAAGGATGTGAATATTAGACAGCTGGTGGACATTCTCTAGGAAATGTAGATGTTCTTTAAATAAATTAATTAAAAAAATCTCTCTGAAAGGCAGAACTCGAGGGGAACTGAGCGTCTTGAGCTTCTTGCTGTCTTTCTTTTTTTTTGTCTCTTTTTTTTCTTTCAACATGTTTTCTTAGTAGGAATAGTCTTTCGTGGATGATGGTTATGAATAACAGTGTTTTGTTGAGTTTTAAAAAGAAAAAAAGAAAAGGAAAAAAAAAGAAGAAGAAAAAGTCAACACGAGAGCTGTACTTTACTCTTTGGGCCTTTCTACTTCCCGAGAAACGTCCATCTAATTCAGCATAAGCCTTAAGATGCCTTTTTCCTTTATCAAAAAGACTCTCGAAGGAAATGACTTGTGTATCTGTTGTCCTTCCTACTGTTACTTTTTTGCTGTCTCTTTTTTATCTTTTAACCTGTACAATGCATTCCTCTAAAAACTGAATACATTGAGTGTACATTGAGTTATGCACTGTATTTGAGGCAGAAACAGAAAAAAAAACCCAACCACTGTATTCTGAAGGCACACTGAAATGCCAAACGCATCACATTGTACAGTATTCGTTCGAAGCCGCTTGACTGAAGATGGTACCTTGAAGGGTGGAAGGTATTTTTTTTTTCTGTCTTTTTCTGTTGTATGTGTAATAAGATTGAAAGTTCTGATTCAGTTTATGCATAAATAAAGTTTATTTGAAATTATTTTACAGAGAACGTCAAATGTCGGGTGTGGAGTGTGTTCCAAATCCATGTTTCTGTGTTTCAAATGGAAAGGAAAAACAAAAAAAGATATTTTATGGTAATTGATATTTTACATTAAGCAACATAAAGTCCTCCATATAAAACCTGTCACATGTCATTTCTTCCTGATTTTGTTTAGATCCCAGGCTTGCACTCACTACATGCTTGAGCTTGTGGCCTGGTTTTGTGTTGCTCTTCCAAATAATCCCATGTATTTCAGTGGAATTGCGTTTCCGGGATTCCAATGCTGTCTGAAAGTTCAGTCATGCTTATTGAACAGGTGACGCACAGATTTGACTTAATGTGTTCTACAGATGTCATCCTGGACTTTTGTGTTCAGCTTCCACATGAAACATAAAGGACATCCTCAAGAGTCTGACCTGACCATTTGCTTTTACACTCAACCTGTTGTACAAGTATGCACTATACATTGCTGCTTACTTATGAGAAATTTTAGTTAACCTGTCGTACATATCACATGTGTTATGTTCTGTTTTGAGCCACTTTAGCTTCCGAAACAATGTCCTATCAAAGAAAGTTTTTATTTATTGATTTATTTTGTGATCATTTAGGTCCTACATTAAAACCTGCTAGTCATATCAAATGGCTGATGAACACACACACACTCCCTTTTAGCATTTGTGGGATTCCATGATTAAAGTGCCATTTGTGAGTCACTGATGTTATATTTAGAAATAAGTGAAGCCTCCTCCACAACAACTTAAAACCTCTATAGCAAAATTTATAGCAGTGAGGAAAATTAATTTGCCTGCTCAAGGCAAATATTAGTACACCTTACCTTGAGTCCTATAATTAAAAACATTATTTTGCTGTAATATGTGAATCCACTTTATACATGTTGGCTAAAAGAACACCATTGAATCATCCATTACTGGTTTTGGAAATCAAACATTTTAGCTTATTCACCACCGTTACCTTGAACAAATTCTCCTCTCACATCCATGAGTATATGGAACATTCAACAAGATGTAGATCCATCTACATTACCTTAAGATTGTGGGATCAAGCAAAGTAAGTTCTGTAATTCTTTTTTTTTATTTTTTTTATCGATTTTGTATGTAGCTAATTTTGTGCCAAAAGCTTTAAGATATAAATGATCAAAATCTACAAAACTAAATGTTTTTCAAATGCATGTCATAAGACTAAAATCAAAACACACATTTTATGATAAAAATGATGCATTGATACCTAATTTAGCTTTTTTTTTTATTTGTAGATTTTTTTTATGCAGATTAAAAATAAATCTGAAATCAGGCTCCTGCTTCTCCATTTTTAATTTTGCTTCCATTGGTCAACTGATTTTGGAACATGAGGTTCTCTGACTTTAAACACACCCACCCTATTAACTACAGTGCGGTCTTCATTCTGTCTGAACGCATCGCACTTTAAACTATTACTGAGAAATACAGGTGGGTTCTATGGCTCTTTGGGACAAAGTGAATATACTGTAAAAGCGAAAATGCAAACCTCACAAAAACACATACAAAGGTCAAAGCACAAACATTACGGGAAACATGTTGCAAATAGAAAAACGCGTGCAGAAATCATAGCACAATTATTACAGAAACAAATACAAAGGTCAAAGTACCCCAACATTACGGAAACGCACTGCAAATACAAAAACATACAAACAACAAAGGTTGCCAACAAAGGTCAAATCACAAATATTTCGCAAAAAGCACAGCAAATACAAAAACACCTACAAAGGTCAAATCACTAATATTATAGAAACACTACAAATAGAAAATCACAGACAAAAGTCAACAAACAAATATTTCAGAATAGTACAAATACAAAAACACATACAAACGTCAATCACGAATATAATGGAAACACTACAAATACAAAAACACATAAAAACATCAAAGCAAAAATAACAGAAACAATTACAAAAACACAAAGTAAAATCCCAAATATAATGGAAACACTCCAAATACAAAAACACAGAAAAAGTAATTTACTCTCTCACTTATTGTTTATACCTCTTTATCCTGCATACAGGGTCTCATGGGGGCCTGGAGCCTGTCCCAGGAGACTTAGGGCACAAGGCAGGGTACACCCTGAACAGGGTGCCAATCCATCTCTGGGTACATATACACACACTCTCATTCACACACTACGGGCAATTTGGGAATGCCAATTATCCTAAACTGCATGCTTTTGGACTGTGGGATGGAACACCCGGAGGAAACCCACCAAGCATGAAGAGAATATACAAACTTTACACACGCAGCCCAGAGGCAGGAATGGAACCTGGAAGTGCAAGGCAACAATGCTAACAACTAAGTCACCGTGCCGCCACACAAAACACAAATATTATGAAACACACAAAAACACACAAAAGGCTCATCACAATGATTGTGGAAAAAAACGGTACAAATACAAAAACTCACAAAAGTCAAATCACAAATATTACAGAAACATTACAAATACAGAAACGCACAAAAATCAGAAACACTACAAATGCAGAAACATAAAATTCAAAGTACATGTTATATAAATTGCAGTTGCTGATCACTTTTTCCTTTCTTTTTTTCAAAAAGAAACTTTTCTACTTATTTTACTTTTACATTTATCTTGCTTCTTTGTCATTATACGACTACAGTGCTTAAACACAGCTGACCTGTTACTTATTATTAGCACTAAATTATCATTACTTTGTCAAAAAAATGTATTTGCCATATTTATATTTACCATATTTAATTTATATAAAAAAAATTAATTGCCATATTTTCATGTAAGATCAAATGCTTATATTTTCATTGTCATGACATGCTATCTGGATGTAGCTGGAGAATTACAGTAGCCATATTGAATGTCAGGACTTGTGTAAAAAAAAAAAACCTATATGTAAAAACTTGCCCCAACGCTTTTTATTTTATTTTTTTACTTGGGGTGGGCGTGTCCTTCCCTCAGAAAGATGTATGAACTCTGAGGTACCCGGATGTGATATACCGCGGGCTGATCTTGAACTGCTCGAGATTTCTGCGCGAGCTGTTCTTGAGAGTTGTAAGCTAATTGTTTTTAATTAGCTGTAAAGCTAACTGTGTTTAATATATTTATTAACTTCATAAATATTTCTTCTCATTTTAAACATTTTACAGCGACAGTTCGACTGAGGGAAAGATAAAGTTCTTTCCCGCGTTGTCTGGTCCAGGTGTTCGTCTGAATAAATACCCGAGGTAAGTTAAACACTCCTGTTAGCTGCAGTGTTTGGCCGCGTCACAGGTCAATCCTGAGGTACTTTAGTGCTGGAGAGAACGGCCTCTGACCATGTGGAGTGCTCTCTAACTGTTTAATTCTTCCAACTTCGCTTAATTGTTGATGAAATCTCAATATATAATTGCATAGGTTGCACTGTAGTCAGTTGTACTGGTTAATAGTTTTAACAAGTTAATTTACCAAGGTTAACACCAGGTTAATTCATATTTTAAGGTATTGATTTACATCATGTTAAGCAACATTAATATTGCTTTAACAAAAGTATTCTTTAAACAGGAACAACCCCAAAATCCTGTGTGTGTACTCAATTAGATTAAGATTTTTTTAACCACAAAATTTATTTCGCTTTTAAAAGGGTGTGTACATAGGATTTTTACTTTATTAAAATCATTAAAAAAAAAAAAAAGATTTTCACAGCACTGTTTACAATCTCACATTTTTCAATTATGTAGGTATGCTATTTAAGTATACACTTCAAAATATTGATATGATAGAGAGTTCATTTGAAATGCATGCATGGAATCTTAAGATGCAAATGATCTCTAATACATTTCGTAAACATCTATTTCTATACAAAGAAATGTGTTGCATTCATTCATTTACCTTCTATACTCATTGCTTATCCTGTAAGAATAGTGACAGGGCCTAAAGCCTATCCCAGGAGAGTTGGGGCACGAGTTGAGATACACCCTGGAAGGAGTGCCAATCACAGGGCACGCGCGCACACACACACACATACACACAGACCATGGGCAATTTGGGAACTCCAGTTACCCTAATGTGCATGTCTTATAAGCAACTGAAGACCATGCAAACTCTATGCACACAGACCCGAGGCGTACAATGGAGGTGTGAGGACACAGTGCTAATCACTACACCATTGTGCAGCTATGGTCCATCATATTTAAAACATTTTGCACTGAGGAAGAACTTCTTCTTTTCCAGATCTTGTATTTTACTAGACGTGTTATAAGCCAATAAAACTTTTTTTTTTAATTTATAAAATATCTTTTCATTTACAGATATTTCTAAATATTTTTCTCCGATGAGCAGTGTATCAGGAGGCGTTCAGTAGTCTCATCTTGGTTTACACTGGTTCACTGTATATTCTTTAGTTTTAACTTCACAATCTACCACACAGTAATCAGCCACATAACATCACATATATTTCCAGAAATATATTTTTTAATGAATCTTCCTTAACATACTGCTTACTTTCATTTATTGGCAGGTATACCTGACAATACCCCATGTGTAAAATTGTCTATTTGTTCTGGACTATAAGTCACACTTTATTTAGTCATTTGGTTGGCCAAAGTAGCCTCACATTATGCGTCAAATTATATGAGACAAATAAAATTTTTAAATGATTTGATTTGACTTGTAATGTGAATGCGACTTGTGTGTGAATATATACTACCATTTAGTCTCTAGATGGCACTCTTGGCACTTGTAACTCAGTTGAAAATAAATCAACAGGAGACGTCATGCTTCACAAAGGTACTAGCCTGCTGTGGAGGGGCACTAAATAGGCACCAGTGGCCATTTTTAAATGTATGACCATGTCAAAAGCTGAATTCCCATTCTTCATTGTTGTGACAGTAAATGTGAGAGGGTGGATGAAGGAATGATGAAGAAAATCAAAGCTTGCAACACTGTACCTGCTATAATTCCTGGAGGGATGATTAGGTTATTCCAGATACTCGATATTGCAATTAATTGGGGTTTTAAGGCTGAGTTATGTCGCCTTTGGGAGACATGGATGGTAAATGGAAAATACAGCTTCCTCTGCAACTGCGTGGATGCATCATGCAACATTTCAGGATGTTGTTGAAATGGAGCAACAATGCATGGAATTCGGTGATTTATGACACCATCCGGTCAGGATTCAGACAGTCTGGAGTATTTGAAACCGATGTTGAATCTAGCGACAACCCAACAGAGGAGAACACATCACTTCTTTCCCGAGAGCTCCCAGAGCTTTTATATTTTTTATTCCAGTGTAACATATAGTCTAGGAAATACAGTAATCTGTAAAAAAAGATGAATGAGTTAATGAATGAATGAGTCATTTTTCCTTATTTTTTAAACCATTAAAGTGATTAACTTAAAAGCTGTTGAACATAAATAAAATGTTAACATTAATAATTAAAAATAATCAATAAATAGCACCTGTACTTTATGGACACTTGGCTGATGCTGTCAGCACCTTACATATGCACAGAGGGAATACTAAAAGCAGTGCCGAGATTTCATAACAATGCTAGCAACAGATGACAAAGTACAGTACAGTCATTGTCACATAAGTTGACAATTTCTTGGCATGAAAAAAAGAGGATAATTCTCTAACACCATCAAATAAATGACTAGTCCTTTTAAGTGTACATCCTTGTTACACTTCACCTTTTTTTGTTTTTTAAATACATAGAGCCCTAAAATGATGTTTATGATGAAACTGTGGTGTTCTGTTTTAGACTGAAAATGTTTTTTTGATGATTTTTTTTTGTTTATTTGAGCCTCTATTCTCACCCACATCATCAGTTTTTCAGCACTTTTACAATGAACCCAGAAGGCAGACGGCGCTCTTTACGGCAGTCTCGTAGAGAGACTCCTGCTTCTGTCGGCTCACAGGTAAACAAAAGTTTTATCAGGGCAGAACTTTTGAGATTGCACATTATCCCGGAACTAAATGACTATATTCACAATACCAGCTTGAAGTGACACAAAAATAAGAAAAGAAAAAAAAAACCCTGCAGTGTGACAGATCTGATTTCTTTAAGGGCTGTTCGAGCGGATCTGCGTCACTCATGCGACCGAGAACAGGATGACCGGAATTCATGCAAATGTATTTATTTATTTATTCCCTCTGTGCAACGTAAGGTGCTGACAGCATCAGTCAGCACCTTACATATGCACAGAGGGAATACTAAAAGCAGTGCAGAGATTTCATAGCAATACTAGCAACAGATGACAAAACAGCTAAAGCAAGGCATATAGTTTTCTTCCTTCTTCTGGACCTCAACAAATGCAGCCAACTAACTGCTTGTGAGCAATATCTCGAGCATGTTGAAATGAATTAGTGGTTGCAGTAATTCATGATGTGTTTCAACACAAATTATGTGAGCAAAAGATTGATCGATGGAAAATAATCAGAATTGAACAATGTGGTTCATAATGTGAATATACTGTAGCCACTAAGTGCCAAATATTGCTAGAATATTGGAAACGGTACTATACCAGCATTTTGTATTAAACAATACTTCTTTTTTTTTTTCTGTATGATCAGTCTCTATACACAACAAACTCAGCATGTGTATGTGTTTAGTGTGTGTGAGAGAAATGTGGAGGGGGAAAAACTCAGTTTGTAATATGAGCCACAAAAAGCTTTTAATGAATCCCAAGCAACAATAGGATTTGCAGAACACTTTAATTCAGAGAGTAGACTTAGAGAGAGCAACAGCAGCAAAGATATGGAAAATATTGTTTATAAAGTGGGCAAAAAAGGTGCCTCTGGTTCAGAGTGAAGGTGTCAAAGTATCAAAATTCATAATAGTCTCAGTATCAAAACTAAAATTTCTGTATCGTGACAACACTCTATTTGAACTTATTTATACACCATGTATTTTTAAGTACACTTTAAACATGGGCTCATAGAATATTTTGAATATTTTCAGTTCTTCTCTTAAGTTCATAAGTGAATGTGATTATTTGTAAAACACTTAGAGATGCTAACATTTGCAAGTTTGTTTCATGAATAAAAAGGAAAACGTTTTTTGACTTTGCTAAATACTATTCTTTGTACTGTTTAGCTTGATAAGGATGTAAAGACAGCGACCTATATGATATCAGGTGGAAGGACATCTGGGACAACCGTCTCCCCTGTGAACAAACAGAAGAGGCAACTCCAGAAGAAATCACCTAATCAGCAGAAACCTGAAGGTGAAGACTGTCTCTGTAAGATAGGTGTTTGTTAGAGTGCAGCCTGGGGTTAAATGACAGAAAATCTCCATCTCGCACATGCAGCTTTCTGTTAATGTCCCTTTAATTAATTTGGATATTGCTTTGAGTTAATTTAAGTTAAAATGCCAGAACAGTTCATTTTGCAGCTTTCCTGCGCCTGACCGGTCCCCGTAGACTTGCATGATGATAGACTTGAGTATGAGCGAGAATCATGATTTTTCTATGTGAACGTCATGACGTCTCATGGGTTGTTTAAATGTGAGGGAAAACAGAATGAATAATGAAATGTTGAGATTGTTGTGGAAATGGAGAATATAGAGTTTAGAAATCAGCTTCTGAGCTTTGTTTGCATGAAACAAAAATCAGGATGCAGGAGTGTAAATACTGTTGGATTTGGAGATCTGAGTCTTTTGAAAACCACAAGCTGCATATTATTTATACCCAAACATTACTTTCTTCCTGGGAAATTGTTTAAGGCCACTTTGAGAGAAACTTGCTGATGTCTGGGTGCATATACAGATAGCTCCATGAAGTTATGTCTGAGGCATTGTGTGGAGTTTGATGTGATTTTTAGATTCTTTTCAATCACCATCAAGATTAAAAAGAAGAAAGTATTTCAGAAGAACAAATAGTCAAAAAATATGCAGTGTTTTACTAGAGAGCACTTACTTATGCTTTATTATGCTCTTTATAAAATAATATAGAGGAAGCTGTGTCTTCGGGTTTTTTGTCTTCTTTTATTTATAAGTTACTGTTTTTTATGAAAGTACCCGTCAGGTACAGTACAAGTTAAAAGTTTGGACAGGACTTTTAATTCAGTATTTTTTGTTTTAGCGATTTTATTTTCTTCATTCTCGAATTTCAGTGGAGATTTATGGAGACCTATGAAATAAGTATAGAATTAAGTAAAAACAGTCAGTTGTTATTTTAAAACTCAAAGGTTAGCTGTTCTGAAATACTTGTTGCAAGAAAATTATTGTCAGGTGCATTTACAAATCCCATGAAGCACATTTAGCAGACACCCTTGTCCAGATTGACTTACATTTGATTTTTGTTATACATCAGGGCAGTTCATCAGGGTTAAAGGCCTCGCTCAAGGTCTGAACAGTTGTGGCTTGGTGGTGGAGGTGGGGTTTGAACCTAGCATATTCTAGTCAGCAGTCCAATGAGTTACCACTGCCACAAGCACCATGATGAAACTGGTTCTTATGAAGACCATCCCAGGAAAGCAAAAGACCAAGACTTACCTCTGCTGCAGAGGAGAAGTTCATTTAGAGTTACCAGCCTCAAAAATCACCAATTAACAAACAGCACCTCAGATTAGAGCCGTTATGAAGGCTTTACAGAGAATAAGTAGCAGACACCTCTCAATATCAACAGTTCAAAGGTGATTATTGTATATTTTGGAAAGACCATGGAGTTAGGTGTGTGTAAACCAATTTTTTATTGTTTGCTTTTGATATTTTCTTATCCGTGTACAGCCCTGAGCTTTAGAATCCTGCCAGCAGTGAAAACAGACTAGGTTGGGTTTCAAGAATGCAAGCACAGTAACTCCAGAGCATGTGCTGGACATGTGCCTCATAACATTTTTATATCCTTGATCTATCTATTTTTCCCACACTGTGCCAGACTTTAGTTTGTGTTGTCGATGTCCCATCTGGAGGACATGGCGTTTGCCTCTGAATTTGCATAATTTATGATCCTTTCACAAACCTGTTCATCGCACTGAATCCCTCACCTCTCGGTTTTCTTCCTCCAGACCTGAACAACAGCGTCTTGCAAGTCTTCTCTTGTTCATCGTGTCCGCTGTCCTTCACAGCACAAATTTATCTCCACAAGCACATCCGAGGGTGCCATTATGAGGAGTATGTAAGATTACTTAAAGCAGGAGAGGTTAAATATGAGAACCTCGCAAAATCTGAGCAAAAGTCCTCTGGAACTAACAAATCGAACAAAAAAGTAACGAAGAAACTAAATTGCCAGTGCTCAGATTGTGGGAAGAGATTTACTCAACCAAGCCATCTGGAAATACACCAACGTGTTCACACAGGAGAAAAACCGTATCACTGTTCAATGTGTGGAAAGAGTTTTACGCAGAAGAGTCATCTCCGGATACACCAGCGCATTCACACTGGAGAAAGACCGTATAGCTGTTCAGAGTGTGGAAAAAGCTTTACGCATAGCAATGGCCTCCAATCACATCTGCTCATCCACACAGGCGTAAAGCCACATCAGTGCTTGGAGTGCGGGAAGCGTTTCACTCGACATAATACTCTTCAGATACATCAGCGTGTTCACACTGGAGAAAAACCATATTACTGCTCACAGTGCGGAAAGAGTTTCACCTACCAAACTAGTCTGTTGCTACACCAGCGCATTCACACAGGAGCCAAACCCCATCTGTGCTCCGAGTGCGGCAAAAGTTTCAGTCGACACAACAGTCTCCAAATACATCTGCGCATTCACACTGGAGCGAAGCCTTATTCCTGCTCCAAGTGTGGAAAGAGTTTTGCTCACAGCAGTACCTTCCAAAAACACCAGCGCAGTCATGCGGGATTGAAGCCACATCACTGCTCACAGTGTGGGAAGAATTTCAGCAGCAAATCTTCTCTCAAGAACCATCAGCGCACTCACACAGGCGAGAAGCCGTATCCGTGCTCTCAGTGTGGGAAGGGTTTTGGTCGAGAAAGTCATCTTAAACTGCACCAGCGCGTTCACACAGGAGAGAAGCCCTATCAGTGCTCTGTGTGCGAGATGGGTTTCAGGCAACAGAGTCAGCTTCGACGACATCAACGCACTCACACTGGAGAGAAACCGTATCCGTGCACTGAATGTGAGAAGAGTTTTACCCAGCTGGGTAATCTCCAGGTCCACCAGCATCGCGTTCACATAGGAGAGAAGCCGTATAGCTGCTCTGAGTGTGGGAAGAGTTTCAGTGACGGCCATTATCTCAAAATACACCAGCGTTTCCATACGGGAGAGAAACCGTATCAGTGCTCGGAGTGTGGGAGGAGTTTTACCGTACGGAGTCACCTTCGAGCTCACCAGCGCATTCACACGGGAGAGAGGCCCTGTTACTGCTCACAGTGTGGAAAAAGCTTCAGAACGCAGAATTGTCTCAAAATACACAGCCGCGTTCACACTGGAGAGAAGCCGTATCAGTGCTCACAGTGTGGGAAGCGATTTACTGTCCAGAGTCACCTCAAAAGACACCAGTGCATTCACACCGGAGAGGAGCCGTTATCATCATGATTCACAGACGAGGTGGACTTATGAACTTTTTGGAGCAGGACAGGGGTCGCTCCTCAGAGTGGGGAGGAACCTGTGTCAGGTTAAAAATGTGAAGTTCTGTCACTTAGCACACAGGTTCTCAACCCTGGAAGTGTTTTCCCTGATATATTTTCAGACAATTCAATTCTGAAAGGCTGTTAATTTGAATCGGGTGTGTTGGGAGGTGGGAAAACTGGTAGTAATACGTGCGCGCGCGCGTGTGTGCGCGCGCGTGTGTGTAAAACTGTTAAAAAGTGCTAGCTAAACTTTGACTATCATGACTATCTCAGATTAGGAAACATGATGCTTGGTAACTTTTCTTTTTCATTTAAAGGTTATTTTGTGAGTCAAAAATATAGTTTGTCCATCTGTAAACAAGTTTTTGTATTCCTTCATTAAAAATATTTTAGGCTGAGCCACGATTGCACCGCTCTCTTAACTTCTTCATGAGAATCTTCATCCTCATAGGGCTGCTTTCAAAGGACCAAATAGGTGTAAGTCTAGAGCAAGATCAGGGCTTAAAGGGAAGGATGCTTTAACATGTCCAGCTGATGATTTAGGTTTTTGAACTTTATCTTGGTCGGCGATTGAGGATGTTTTTGTTCTACACTGTGCCGAACCTGTTTTGCTGCTAAACTACAAATAAAATGTCCTAAAGCAGTTAAAATTGTAATAAGGTCCAGTCTAAACAAACAGTATTTACTCAATCTTCATTTGCGTGCTGCTGGGCTGTATATTAATGTAAAAGGATTCTGGTTGTCGTACTCTCCCGGGCATCGAACCAGTGACTTCGGGTGATTACCACTGCACTTACACTAAGGTCACAGTTGGGGTACTTTACATGCCCTCACCTTGGACTGCTGCGGATATGTTTGCTCTAACGACCCGTGTTTCACATTGCTGCATTTAATTAGCACCAGTTTTGGAACATAAGAGCAAACTGGATTTAAACTTCATGCAGAAAGAATAAATGCATGCATCAGTCCATTCATCTTTGAAGGTTCAGTTTTCATAGTCTGATTTCCTTTCTTTTTTTTCTTTTTTTTTTGAGTAAGCCATGCTGTATTGTACTTTTATTTCTGTTAGGCCATTTCTAGGGTTTTGGAACTCCAACGAACCACGATGGCCACTATCCACAAATGGAACAGTGATGAACCTACCGCGAGTGAACTACAGGTTCAATTAAGGTCAGTGTTTTTTTTTTGTTTTTTTTTCCCCGATTTTCTCCCGATTTTCTCCCTAATCGGGGAGAATCCCTAATTTAGTCGTGTCCAATTCCTCCCCGTCACTAGGGAGCTCCCACATTAAGGCTACTACTACCACTCAGCCGGGAGGGCCGAAGACTATCACGTGTTTCCTCCGAACCACGTGACGAACAACCGACCGCATCTTTTCGAACTGCTCGCTCGCGCACTGTTGGGGGCGGCGTAACACACTCGGAGGACAGCGCTATCCGCTCCCTCCGTTGCGCGAGCTCACAGACGCCCTGTAGAGCCGTGATTAATGTGGGAGCACTAAGTACCTCTCATCCCTCCCCTCTGAGAGAGCTCGGCCAATCAGCTCTCTCCTCCGGCTGCGAGAGGTTACAGCACCACCCGGGATTCGAACTAGCGATCTCCGGATGATAGGGCGAGCGCTTTAACCACTGCGCCACTCGGAGGCTAAGGTCAGTGTTAACGACACTGAATGTCGGTGCGCCCTGTGACCTGTGTGTGCAACCTTGTGCTGTTGGTGTGTTACAAAACCTTTTGGTACCCCCTCGTATTAGGAATCATTTTCGCATGTGAATAAGCCACCAAATTGCATCCTGTAATCAAAGCTAAAGGACACATGAACGGAATTTCCAACTGTCTGTTAATCTGCCATAATTATAGGTGGAAACATTTAAGGAGTTCAATTCTATCTATATAAAGAATTTCCTACTGCTATCTTTACCATTTAATCCCATTTAAGCAAATTTCAGCACATTATTAGTAGCCTAGAAGGCACTATGGATCATACTGGGAAAATAATTAAATAGAATCAAAACATTCATGGAGTTAAAAATTTATTTCATCAACTTTTACAATATAAGATTTACAAATGTATTTCAATCCGTATTTACATAGGTATTGGAAAACAATCTAATTTTTTAAACATGTTTTATCCAAAGCCTTTTTTTTATCCAAAAAAAAAAAAAAAAACAGTCCAAAGCTGACACTTCGCATAGGATGGAAGGTCCTTGACTTATCTTGACCATAGTTCATATTAAATTCTCAGTGTCTAACTGGTATTTGTTCAGACCAAGGCTGATGTCTACATTGCTGTAGATGACAGTGGTGATTAAGCTCTGGTCTCTGGTGGGAGAATTTCTTTTTTGTTTTATTAACTGATCCTCATTTAACCCAACAAAGTGTGCATTAAGTTCTCTGAGAACCTAAGGCCACTTACAGGATAAATGATGCATGGATGGATGCAAGAGGGTCCTTGTTATAAATGTTTTTTTATAAAGGAAAGAGGCTTCAGTGGAGAAGTACTGTAAATTTGACCAGGCACAGATAAAAAGAAATTATACCTCAACACAATCAATAGAATCTTACAGAATGTGCTCTGTATGCATATTGCTGCTTATTCTCTTTCAGTTTTTTTTAAATAATACATTTTTCTAAGAAATAAGCTGCATTTGATTGCTTGAGTTACGTTTGTTATCTGTAAGTTTTATACAGAGTTCCACTTTCTCTGGTAGTTTTTAAAAATTTTTTTTTTAATGGATGTCCTAGGTTTCATATAGTTTAGATTTTCATGATGGGATAACTTGCATTTTAAATAAATTCTTGCATTAATGCTTGTACAGTACACAAGAGTTGACACAAATTAGTAATAAGATTCTTTTTTTTTTTTTTTTACTAATAATATTACTAATTAAATACTAGTAAAACTGTCTTTTTTTATTTTTAGAGTCTAATTTTTTATTTAGTGACCTTGTTCCTTTTCTATTTAACTCAAATGAATGTAGATTTATTTTTACTTACATTTCTATAGTTTTCCTGGTTCTTTTTTTTTTCTTCCCTGAAGAGAGAACGATCATACAGCACAGACTTTAAATCAGTGTTGGTAAAAAATATTAGAGCTTATTGTAAGATAAATGTACTTGCATATCAGAAAAACAAAGGTGCCAAAACCCAGGAAAATCAGCAGGATGGATATAACAGTTATAGGAATCATATTCATTTGTTTTTTCACCTTATAATGAGAACATTAGGATTAGTAACAAAACAGTGATATTCAGTACATAATCCAGACTTTCTGTCAGGAGTCATGCATACTTACAGCTATATCATTCTCTGGAGTCCAGTTGTTAGAGACATGTATTGGGCTAAAGGCTACCAGTGGTGTTCACCATTTTTGTAACCAAAAGAGAAACAAATTAAAGGTCACATTGTAAATGTTTTTTTGGAGTTTATATTATCACATTTTACGGTCATAATATACAATAAATCTTTATAATACTATAAAACTTTTGATGTACCATGTGTTGGTCCAGTGTGCCATGGGTCCATTGTTACCAGCTCAGTGGTACTTGATAATAAATAATTCACTTCAGTTGATGGTTCTGTAAAAAAAAAAAAAAAAAAAAAGCTATTATTGGCTGTATATTTAGTTATTTTGAGGGAACAATAAATTTACACTGCTATACAAACTTTACACTGACTGTCTACTTTTCATTGTGTCAAAGAGTCATTTCTACAGTGTTCTATGAAAAGATATAACTAAATATTTGCAAAGATGTGAGGGGTGTACTCACTTTTGTGACATTCTGTATGTGAAAGAGGGCAAATCTGACTTTTTTTTTCACTTCCGGATGTGCTGTTTTAGGCAAGGCATTCAATTATTATTGTCTGATAACACATTGAATTGTTCTGTTTTATTATATTTTTTTAATCCTGCCAATTTCCACTATCCAGCTCTACTCTAATACAGTGGAACCTCGGATTGTGAGTAATGCGGTTTGTGAGTGTTTCGCAAGATGAGCAAAAATTTTAAATAAATTTTGACTTTGAAAAACTAACAAGTCTTGGTTTACGAGTACCGAGTATCATGTATCACGCATGCGCTTCTTGTTTTGACGCCAAGTGTCACATGATCTCAAACTGGTTTTTCTCTCTCTTACGCTGCTGAATTGTGGGTAATCGTCTCCCCTGCTCGGTCTTAGTGCTCGTCTCTCACTGGTATAATCAACATCCGTGCACGCGTGTACTGTTTACTATAACACTGTGACCACGTGTGTGTGTGTAAAACAAATTTTATTTTGTTTGTGTGTGTGTGTACAGTGCGTGTATACTGTTTATTATAACACGTGCATGCATGTAAAGCAAAAGCCAATCTCATTAGAGAGGTTAAAGATCCATTTTCTCTGTGTGTGTGTGTGTGTGTGTGTGTGTGTGTGTGTGTGTGTGTGTAGGCCTGCCGTTATGTGTGCGCGCGTGTCATTGGACACCATGCCTCTTCACACACATCCTCCTCCTCTTGCCTTTACACACGCTCCCTGCTCTACACAGAACGCTCTGTCGCGATTCTTTTCAAAGGTAAAGTGCAGGTTAATTAGTTTTTTTTTACTTTATAGCAGTGATTTCATTAGCGATGTTCCTTGCTAATTTTTCCGATAAAACAGTTCTTTTGTTAGTGTGTGTGTGTGTGTGTGTGTGTGTGTGTGTGAGAAACTCAAATAAGAGAGGAGGACGAAATACTACTGTGTAAGAAAACCTGATTCCTCCTCTCCTCTTACTTTAGCTTCACACACACAGCGCCTGCGTGCATAAACGGAAACACTTATGTCGGGATTTATTTGTACTTTTTTTAAAGGTAAAGTGCAGGTTAATTTGTTTTATTTTTACTGAATATTTTGTGTTAATTATTTTTATGTATTAATTTTTTTGGGCTGTGGAACGAATAATCCGCTTTGATTTACGATGCAAGCCCACTTCTGGAACGAATTATGTTCGTAATCCAAGGTTCTATTGTATACTAGTACCAGCTGTGGTACATGAAGGCCGTCACATGCTTCCTCCTAGACATTAATTTTTTCAAGCTGCTGTTCATGATGCATCACAAGGCAGTCTAAGACAATAGAACCATCAAAACCAACTCATGTCACTTGAATGCAAGTTGTTTTACCATGATAAAATACATGGACAGTATATGTACTGTATATTCAACTTTTTATTATTATTATTGGTGTTGTTAATAGGCTATAGGATAATAAGCTTCATCACATAAGTCACTAAATTTAGAAACTGATTAACATTTAATGTACTTGAAGCACATTACAGTGGTGATACATTGAGTCGCAGGAAAACGTATGAAGTGTTTAAAGAAGGCCGTACGTCTGTGAGTGATGATCCCGGCCCGGACCCACTGCAGTCGTTCCCATGAGCATTAAGCGAATGGAACACCTGATCCTTGAAAATTAACAGACAACTTGTTGTCAACATGTAGAAGAGACACATCTGTCTGTGGTGACTGTACACACAATCATTTACAAATACCACTTACAGGAACTTGGCAGGGAGGTATTGCCACATACTCTATCCCCTGTCAAATGTTCAGGTTTGTATTCAGTGACGTGGCATGAGGAATATTTTTTGAGGAAGCCAGCTGAGGTGGCCTATATGTCCTTCTAGAGTGCCTGGTGTAATTTTATATAATAACCTGCACGTGTGTGCACATCGCAGCCAAAGCTTACGTATTTACTGACTCATACTGCCAAAATATTTATGTTTTCGCGCGGAAAGATGGAAATGTAATCACAGCGCCAAAACTTGTGGTGAATCATGATGAACTGTACTTACGGCCACCGCGCTGAACCGCGTAGGTGAGATATTAATGTCTAGCACTAAGTCTAGACTTAGTAATAAATAAAAGAAGCCTTCATTACAAACTGAATCAAGAAACCTTTCATTTACATTCGTATCAAATAATCAGTAGGCTATATGTATTCAATGCATGACTTATAAGTCCCATTATATGAACTTATTTTATGTCAAAACAGGCGCAATAATATTACCACCTAACATTTACCACAAACATTAAACATGGCTCAATAAGCGATATAAGAGTCATGACCATCAAAACAATAGCTGAAGTTGAGCAGTATCAGTGAGCCACACCGCATTGGTTAGGCCTTCATTTTTCCCTTACAAATCAGTTTGATGAGTTTATGAAGATAGATTCTTATCTAATTAGTTTTTTTTTTTTTTTTTTTTCAAGAAAGGGAAACCAACTGGCTCTTTTTGGGCGGGTGGACGGTCTTGCGCACTGTAACAAAAAAAAAGCCCAGAAGTGAGCAACAGCACAGAGAAGATTATTACGGAAACAAAGCTGTTAAACAGTGTTTTTTTTTTGTAACTAAAATGAGGTACAGCCGTTGCCAAAAGTTTTGAGAGTGACACAGATATTACGTCTGCTGCCTCTGTTTTTATGAGTGCAATTTGCGTGTACCGATCACATGATTTGCAAGTACAGTGGAACCTTGGATTACGAGCATAATTCGTTCCGGAAGTGGGCTCGTATTCCAAAACACTCGTAAACCAAATCATCATTTCCCATAAGAAATAATGAAAACTCAAATTATTCATTCCACAGCCCCAAAAAATAAATACATAAAAATAATTAATACAATCTATAAAATGAAAATAAAACAAATTAATCTGCACTTTAACTTTTAAAAAAAAAAGTACAAATAAATCCTGACAGATCAGTGTTTCCGTCTGTGCGCGCAGGCGCCGTGTGTGTGTGTGTGTGTGTGTGTGTGTGTGTGTGTGTGTGTGTGTGTGTGGAATTAGCCCCTTCCCTCGCCTCGTTTTACACAGTAACACTCCTCCTCCCTCTCTCCACCTCGCTTTTTAAGATTCACAACAAACACACACAACGAAAACACCGTTTTAACAGGAAAAAAAGAAATCTCTCTGAGACTGGCATAAGCATATATTAACAGACTCACTTTTTAAGTTTCACAACAAACTCATAAACACAGCGGAAACACCGTTTTAACGGAAAAAAGCGAGACTGGCATGAGTGCATACTAACAGAATCACTTAAGTTTCACAACAAATGGACACACACACAAACACGGAAACACCGTTTTAACAGGGGAAAAAAGAAATCACTCTGACCTGGCGTGAGCGCATACTAAGGGAATCACTGCCGTAAAGTAAAAAAATAAATCGTGACAGAGCAGAGTTTGTATGTTTGTGAAGCCGGGGAGGGGGTGAGAAGGCGAGAGAGCGTCTGTGTGTGTGTGTCGGTGTCAAATTGCGCGCACACACTCATAAGAGACGAGCAGAGTTTCTGTGTGTTTGCGAAGCCGTGGGGCGAGGGGGGTAAGGTGAGAGAGTGACGCTTGTTGTCAAAATAAGAGTCGCATGTGTGATGCATGATGCTTGGCGCTCGTAAACTAATACTTGCTCGGTTTCCGAATAAAAAATTATTAAAAATCTTTGCTCGGTTTGCGGAACACTCGTAAACCACGTTACTCGCAATCCGAGGTTCCACTGTAATTGCAAAGTCCTTCTTTGCTTTGAAAATGAACTTAATCTAAAAAAAAAAAAACCTTCAAAATGGAAATCATTATAACCTTTTTAAAACTGCCCATCTGCTTTCTCCAGAAGATTAAATCTGTAGTGAGCATCATGAAACGTTAGCAAAAAAGTGTTTCACAATTGTGTTGTGTAGTTTAGATAAGGAAGTAGTATTTTTAGCACTGCAGTAGCATATGATGTCAATGCTGCTAAATAAATGAAATACTTTTACAAAATGCACTAACTCTAACTAAAGTTACACTTCCCTTATGAATTTTTTAAAACTGCAATTTAATTTCCAAATGAAGTCTATAATGTATGTGTTGTATTATGGACTTTCAGTATTAAAATTGTGGTTGTTGGAGTGTATGGATACGTACCTTTCATAATGATTAAGTTGACTATGACTTTTTCATCATTAAACCATCCAGGAGCATGCACACGTCAGCCATATTTTCCAGCGTCTTCCTGAGTAGTGCCGAGGATTGTCAAAGATGCATCTCCTCTCCGTAATTCTCCATCTAACTGATATCTCTGTGATGCTTGCCTCACCACTTTATCTCCATTTGTGGCAATGATTTCATCACCACACCCAGTATATGGAATATCTCCCCTCATCCAACATATCTCACATTTCCCATGATAAAATAAGTTATATTTGCACGGCAGAGTGGCGTTCTGTCCACTGAAGACTGTAACAGTTTTGCACCTTCTTGGACAGACTAAAGAGGGATGTGAAGGAGAATGTTAAGATAGATATTGAATAGCAGTGATGATTTTTAAATGGTGTTACTTTGAGTGTAGAAAAGGTCAGAAAAAAAGGGTCACTGGCTGTGAAAAAAACTTGTTTTAAGCAATTAATTAATATTAAGGGTGCAATACATCATACAAATTTAGTTTAAACTAAAAAAATGTTAAAAATATTTGACTATTAATTTGCTTTTTATTGTCTGTTAAAGTAATCCTGTTTGTAGAAAGGATATTTGTAATGTAACAGATTTTTAAAAATATAGTGAACATGATTTTTTTTTTTTTAAATGAGTCAATTACTGCATTTAACTTAATAACACAATAACTATTGCTATGCAGTATGTCCAGTAGCCTCAAATACTTTATTGACTTTTGGTAATCATGTCTACCTGTGAGACCTGAGAATATACCCAACCCATGGTGGTATCTTTACTCTTTACTTCTTTCCTCTTTATTTAAGGGTTTCACATTTAACATAAACTACATGTGACTTCCTGCCTGATGTCAGGGGAAATCATGTGTCATTCTATGCATATACATTCTATGCATTTTTATTAGATAAGCAAATATGGTTCATAATGTAGTTACAAATACATTTTGACTTAATCAACCGAGAGTTCCTGAAACATCATACATTTTCCCACATGAGAACAAAACATGAAACTTCAATAAAAAATTTTTCATAATTCCAAAATGTGAGTCGTAATGCTGCTCCTCTAGAGCACTAGGTGCCAGTATTGGACTAATTTATTATTTTGTATATAATATTAACTAACCAATATATTTTTTAAAAATCTCTGTCATGTTTGCTCGAGTTTTATCCTGGCCAAGATCTAAATGGATCTGAAGAAAGAAAATGAGAGCAGGTCCTGTGCTCTCTAACTGGCTTCTCTTAGAATCCTCTCTGAAAGGCAAACCTTTTGTTCTACTGTTGGGTTATTTGTCTTATGGGTGACCCCATAAAGATTCCATATATGTATATCTTATGCACAACAGTTATGTATAAATTATTATGTATAGCAGAAATTATTTATTTTTAAAAATGTCAGGGTATATATGTACGTAACAGGTGAAAGCTTTTTGTTTGTGATTTAATGCTAGTTCATGTGACACATTTTGTCATCTTTTTGTCATCTAGCTTATGCAGTGGAAAAAGGAAACTGAAATACATAAACTTTAAGCGCACCGTTTTAGGAGCACACAAAAGGCAAATAAAAGACCATTAAGTCACTGATTGCAAGTGCAAGACTGTAGCACACTATTTGTCCAAACTCATTAAAAATAAGCTTTAAAAACCAAAAATATATAGTGCGCATTTCAGACAAAGGAAGGTCAGAAGAAGATTACACATGCATGACTGCTAAACACAGAGGATGGGTGCTATACAGTGCAAAAATATGGCAACAAAGACCTTGTACAGTTTCTCAGTTAAAGACCTGCATAATGGAAGAATCATGGAAAATCCCACTAGGTACAGTAAACATGACCAACTGGTGACTTCAGTGCCTAAATATTTAAAAAGTGGTATGAACAGAAATGATGATGTTACACATGTATCTCTCCTTCATAACACACTCACTGTTCACAGTCATATGTGCCTTAATCTGCATTGACTTTCATTAACTCAGTCTTCCACCATTCACTTTTTGCACTGCTGTCACTTTTAATTTCTATACAGTAACTCAATTGCACATCTCACTTCGCAGTATCCTGTCCACTAACTATTTATCCATCCTCATTGCCTGTATTTGCACATGTTCATATCATTCTTTACATATATTTATATACATTTATATATTGGGGCAGCATGGTGGTGTAGTGATTAGCACTGTCGCCTTGCACCTCCAGGGTCCGAGCTCTGTTTGCATGGTGTTTGCATGTTCTCCTCGTCCAAAGACTTGCAGATTAAGCTAATTGACGTTCCCAAATTGGCTGTAGTGTGTGTGTGTGTGTGTGTGTGTGTGCGCGCCCTGCGATGGATTGGCACCCTGTCCAGGGTGTACCCCACCTCATGCCCTAAGCCTCCTGGGATAGGCTTAAGGACAAAGCGGTATAGATGATGAGTGAGTGAGAGATATTTATATATTATATTCTTATGTTTCTTAGTCATTTCTGTTGAAGTATGGGTCATCTCCCACACCGTATACTATTTTTTTCTCTTTGGTGCCTGGATGCTCTACATATTTAACGATTTGCAATTGTAGCTTGCAAAAATTAAGATACAAGATACAGTCCAGAAAATACAGTATTCTGTTGTAAAGAATTAATAAATGAACAAATAAGTCGCTTTTCCTTATTTTAAAACCATTAAAGTGATTCACTTTAATTATGTTGAACATAAATAGAATGTTAACATTAATAATTAAAAATAATCAATAATAAATATCACCTGTACTTTTTACACACTCTAAAGTGTCACATGTGATAGTTTATATCATTATTATTTTTCCAGCCTGAGATAAATCTAACAGTGTTACTCAGGCAGTTTCTAATTAGGTACATATTTTACAATATTGAATTTATTGTTGTCAAAGGTTTTATTGCTAATCTTAACACACTTTTGTATACTGTAATTCTGTGTATATTCAGAGTCTCTGTGTAACAGATAGAATCAACACATCAGGTTTGCTTAACTAATAAGTTATTTCCAGTGTCTGTGCACTTGTGTGAGACATTTACCTTTTGCTGATAAAATAATAATGATATAAACTATCGCATGTGATGATAAAGTATATACTAGTTGCTAAACACAGTAGCAAAAGAAAGTATAATGGTTTGACATGTACGCATTGACAACACACATTTTTACACTCTGGAGGCTAGTGCTCCAACACCATCAAGTACTGTAAATGACCAGTCTGTTTAGGTCTACATCCTTGTTACACTTCACGTGAGTTACAGCTGAACACCGTAAATGAGGAAGAGGGATAAGAGAAGCGATTGAGCTGTGTGAATGTGAGCAAGGAGTGTGACTGATACAGCATCTGGGATCGGTGCCAAATAAATGAGTGAGCATTTTTTCCCTGATATATTTTCACACACTTCAATTCTGAAAGGCTGTTAAGTTGAATCAGGTGTGTTGGGAGCTGGGTGCTAGCTAGACTTTCACTATCATGATTAGGAATCATGATCCTTATTAACAAGATGCTTGATAACTTTGATTTTCTTACGTTTTTGGTCTTCACCTGAAGGTTATACCACATGAGTCTTGAGAATTATTTGCACTCTCGCTGTAAATTGTATTTGAATGAACTTTTAGAAAAGACAAATACATCACTTTTCAATGTAATCTCCTTGATTTTCCATACACTTTGTAAAGGTGAAAAGAAGAAAGTTCGATGGAGTGAGATCAGGACTGTAGGGAGGATGCTTTAACAATTCAAAATAAAGATTTTGCTGAGAGTCGACAGTGTGGGCAGAAGTAAGCGGACGTGCATCATCAAAGTTTATGCTTCAGATCTTCAATAATCAACTCACTGTAACGAACAGTGTTGATTGTTGAATCTTTTTCCTGATAATGTTTCACTAATGTTCCCTGAGAATCCCAGAAAACCATAAACATCAATTTTCCAGCTGATGGTGGACTTTAACTTTTTCTTGGTCTGCGATTGAGGATGTTTCTGCAGTTTAATCTCAGGCTTTAATATACACACATGGACAAAATTGTTGATACCCTTCGGTCAATGAAAGAAAAACTCACAATGGTCACAGAAATAACTTTAATCTGACAAAGGTAATAATAAATAAGAATTCTATGAATGTTAACCAATGAATGTCAGACATTGCTTTTCAACCATGCTTCAACGGGATTATAAAAAAAATGAACTCATGGAACAGGCCTGGACAAAAATGATGGTACCCCTAACTTAATAGTTTGTTGCACAACCTTTTGAGGCAATCACTGCAATCAAACGATTCCTGTAACTGTCAATGAGATTTCTGCACCTCTCTGCAGGTATTTTGGCCCACTCCTCATGAGCAAGCTGCTCCAGTTGTTTCCGGTTTGAAGGGTGCCTTTTCCAGACAGCATGTTTCAGCTCCTTCCAAAGATGCTCAATAGGATTGAGGTCAGGGCTCATAGAAGGCCACTTTAGAATAGTCCAATGTTTTCCTCTTAGTCATTCTTGGGTGTTTTTAGCTGTGTGTTTTGGGTCATTGTCCTGTTGCAAGACCCATGACCTGCGACTGAGACCCAGCTTTCTGACACTGGTCAGCACATTTCTCTCTAGAATCCCTTGATAATCTTGAGATTTAATTGTACCCTGCACAGATTCAAGACACCCTGTGCCAGATGCAGCAAAGCAGCCCCAGAACATAACAGAGTGTTACGCCTCGGTCTAGGTCAGGCCGTAACATGAATGAAAAAGAAAAAATGAAAAAAAGGAAAAAGGGGGTGAGACCAAAAGTGCGTTTGCTTAGTGTTTATTTACAAACAGTGAACTAGCAAATCCCCAAAAGATGGCTGTGAGCTTCAGAAGCCGACAAGGCCAAAACAATAAACAAAATGCCCTCTACCTAGTACCAAAGTGAAATAACTAACCTGCACCAGAACTAAAGAAAAAGAAATACAAAATCCTTCCCTTACTCCCTTGCTAACCACAAACCAAGAGAAAACAGGGTGTAAACAAAATGGCGTCGACTCCCTACTAAGCCACTAATTACAAAACTATGTACAAATATATACAAAACGTATTTACAATCGGGCAACCAGAACCAAAGAAGGGCAAACACAAAAACGAAGTCAGAAACGTAGCAGAAGGTCATACACAATATAATTTTACAAATAATCATCAGAAAAACAGTAAGCAAAGACACGGTCTCAAGCATTGTAGTCTGAAGGCCTTAAGTAGGCCTCTGAGTCTCCTGGACACCCAATCATCCAGCAGGAGACGGGACCAACAAAGGACAGGCAAGGCAGCAACCAATAGATTGCAGGCACACTGAAGGTGGGACCTGCAACACACAAGGGAAGATACACCCCCATCCCTCCACCAGCAGAGACAAAGCAAACACAAAAAAAACAAATAAACTCAGTATCGTAACAAGAGCCTCCTCCATCTTTCACAGTAGGGACAGTGTTCTTTTCTTGATATGCTTCAAGTATAATTAGCAAAATTTGCCTTGGCAAAAAAGTTGTCTCATCTGTCCATAGGACATTCTCCCAGAAGCTTTGTGGCTTGTCAACATGTAGTTTGGCATATTCCAGTCTAGCTTATTTATGATTTGTTTTCAACAATGGTGTCCTTCTTGGTCGTCTCCCATGTAGTCCACTTTGGCTCAAACAACGACGGATGGTGCGATCTGACACTGATGTTCCTTGAGCATGAAGTTCACCTTGGATCTCTTTAGAAGTCTTTCTGGGCTCTTTTGTTACCATTCGGATTATCCGTCTCTTTGATTTGTCATCAATTTTCCTCCTGCGGCCACGTCCAGGGAGGTTGGCTACAGTCCCATGGATCTTAAATTTCTGAATAATATGTGCAACTGTAGTCACAGGAACATCTAGCTATTGGAAATATAGCTTTTACCTTTAACATGCTTGTCTATAATTTTCTTTCGAATCTCCTGAGACAACTCTTTCCTTCGCTTCCTCTGGTCCATGTTGAGTGTGGTACATACCATGTCACCAAACAACACAGTGACTACCTGGAGCCCTATATATAGGCCCACTGACTGATTACAAGATTGTAGACACCTGTGATGCTAATTAGTGGACACACCTTGAATTAACATGTCCCTTTGGTCACATTATTTCAGTATTTTCTAAGGGTACCATCATTTTTGTCCAGGCCTGTTCCATGAGTTTATTTTTTTTAAATAATTCTGTTGAAGCATGGTTGAAAAGCAATGTCTGACTTTCATTGGTTAACATTCATAGAATTTTTTTAAATTATTTCTTTTGTCAGATTAAAGTTATTTATGTGACCATTGTGAGTTTTTCTTTTATTGACCGAAGAGTACCAACAATTTTGTCAATTTGTACAATTTTGTCAATTTGTACATTTTCACCCCTAAGTGAAAATGTACAAATTGAGCACAATTAGTAATTTTCCTTCCCCTTTGTCATGTGACTCATTAGTGTCACACTGTCTCAGGTGTCACCAGATAGCAGGAGAGTTAGATTTGGTATAAAAGCTCTTCCACTCTCTCAACCTGGCCACTGAAAGTTCAACATGGCACCTCATGGCCATGAAAAAAACAATTGTTGCTTTACATAAAGATGACCTAGGCTATAAGAAGATAGCCAACACTCTGCAACTGTGCTGCAGCACAGTGGCCAAGACCATCCAGTGCTTTAAGAGAACAGGTTCTTCTCAGAACAGGCCTCGCCATGGTCGGCCAAAGAAGCTGAGTGCACGTTCTCAGCGTCAGATCCAAAGATTGGCTTTGGAAAACAGCAGCATTGTTGCAGAGATTGAAGGGATAGGAGGTCAGCCTGTCAGTGCTCAGACCGTACAGCGCACACTGCATCAAATTGCTCTGCATGGTTGCCTTTAGAAGGAAGCCTCTTCTAAAGATGATGCACAAGAAAGCTCGCAAACAATTTGCTGCAGACATGCAAACTAAGGACCAGGATTACTGGAACCATGTCCTGTGGTCTGATGAGGCCAAGATAAACCCGTTTGGTTCAGATGGTGTCAAGCGTGTGTGGGGGCAACAAGGTGAGGATTACAAAGACAAGTGTGTCTTGCCTACCGTCAAACATGGTGGTGGGAGAGTCATGATCTGGGGCTGCATGAGTGCTGCTGGCATTAGGGAGCTACAGTTCATTGAGGGAAACATGAATTCTAACATGTACTGTGACATACTAAAGCAGAGCATGATCCCCTCCCTCCGGAAACGCAGAGCAGCGTTCCAGCAAGATAATGACCCCAAACATACTTTCAAGATGACCACTGGCTTGCTAAAGAGGCTGAGGGTAAAGGATGCATGTCTCCAGACCTAAACCCCAAAGAATATCCTGAAAAGGAAGATGGAGGAGCACAAGGTGTCAAATGTCCACTACCTCCGTGATGTTGTGATGGAGGAGTGGAAGAGGATTCCAGTGGCAACCTGTGAGGCTCTGGTGAACTCCATGGCCAAGGGAATTCAAGCCGTGCTGGAAAATGATAGTGGCCACACAAAATATTGACATTTCACATTTTTATTTAGGGGTGTACTCACTTTTGTTTCCAGGGGTTCAGCTATTATTGGCTGTATTTTTAGCTATTTTGAGGGGACAATAAATTTACACTGCTATACAAACTTTACACTGACTACTTTTCATGGTGTCAAAGTGGCATTTATGCAGTGTTGTCCTATGAAAAGATATCACTAAATATTTGCAGAGATGTGAAGGGTGTACTCACTTTTGTGACATACTGTATTAGGTTGAATAAATATAGGCCTATTGATACGGTGCAGATGTCTGTGGTTTAGCCATGGCGTTTATCATTTTTAACCTCTTACTATGGGAGCTTCCTGAACATGACGGTTGTCAGCTTAGTCACAAAAAGCAGCCGTTAAACTTCAAGTGAAACTGTTTGACCTTTGATGAAGCTGGATGGATTGCGAGCCTTGGTTTTTATCAGTAACCAGAAATGAGCGAAAATACAGCAGGGTTGGGGTCTAATTATGAAATTGCGGTCATTTTCTTACAGTGGCTAGATGCAAACAACAATAACAACAACAAAAAAAAAACATTCTCAGTTACATCTGTCTATTTAAATGTAAGGATGTAGCAACACAGACAAAAGGACAGTAATATGTAATAAGTGCATTTTTAGGGCAAAAAGCTCATTTACACACGTGGAGAAAATTGTTGGTACCCTTCGGTCAATGAAAGAAAAACTCACAATGGTCACAGAAATAACTTTAATCTGACAAAAGTAATAATAAATAAGAATTCTATGAATGTTAACCAATGAAAGTCAGACATTGCTTTTCAACCATGCTTCAATGGAATTATTTAAAAAAAATGAACTCATTGAAGTTCATGGAACAGGCCTGGACAAAAATGATGGTACCCCTAACTTAATAGTTTGTTGCACAACCTTTTGAGGCAATCACTGCAATCAAACGATTCCTTTTGGTTCCGGTTTGAAGGGTGCCTTTTCCAGACGGCATGTTTCAGCTCCTTCCAAAGATGCTCAATAGGATTGAGGTCAGGGCTCATAGAAGGCCACTTTAGAATAGCCCAATGTTTTCCTCTTAGCCATTCTTGGGTGTTTTTAGCTGTGTGTTTTGGGTCATTGTCCTGTTTCAAGACCCATGACCTGCCACTGAGACCCAGCTTTCTGACACTGGCCAGCACATTTCTCTCTAGAATCCCTTGATAATCTTGAGATTTCATTGTACCCTGCACAGATTCGAGACACCCTGTGCCAGATGCAGCAAAGCAGCCCCAGAACATAACAGAGCCTCCTCCATGTTTCACAGTAGGGACAGTGTTCTTTTCTTGATATGCTTCATTTTTCCATCTGTGAACATAGAGCTGATGTGCCTTGGCAAAAAGTTCCATTTTTGTCTCTGAAAATTACTGATAATTTTCTTTCGAATCTCCTGAGACAACTCTTTCCTTCATTTTCTCTGGTCCATGTTGAGTGTGGTACATAACATGTCATGTAACATGTACAAGATTGTAGACACCTGTGATGCTAATTAGTGGACACACCTTGAATTAACATGTCCCTTTGGTCACATTATTTTCAGTATTTTCTAGGGGTACCATCATTTTTGTCCAGGCCTGTTCCAAAAGCAATGTCTGACTTTCATTGGTTAACATTCATAGAATTTTTTTTAATTATTACTTTTGTCAGATTAAAGTTATTTATGTGACCATTGTGAGTTTTTCTTTCATTGACCGGAGGGTACCAACAATTTTGTCCACGTGTGTATGCTAGAAATTAAACCACCATGGAGCAGAAACAGCAGCTGCTTTAAAGCTCATATTAGGTTTTTCAAACCTGATGTTCTAATTTCACTGACCTTTAAAGCATCACTAATAGCTAATAAACAGACTAGGCAAAAACGTAATTGGGGAAAAAATTTGTTGTATTACTGCAAAATAAGAAAAAGAGTTGTACAGTACTTTATATACATGTAGTGTGTTATGTAGGTGTTACAGTGCCGTTGTGATGACCCTATGTAGTCAACATATATAGTGAAGAGTAAGCCAAGTAAAGCTGAGCCAATCGCAAGATGTTAAATATATTGTAAGTCAAACTGTCGTGTTTAATTGCTTGTTAATATCTAATCAACTAATGACAAGGCTGCACCCCAACTCATTTAGGCATGCAGTCATGGTCAGGACGATCTGCCAAAGTTCAAACCGAGCATCAGAATGGTGAAGAAAGGTGGTTTAAGTGATTTTGAACATGACATGGTTGTTGGTGCCAGATGGGCTGGTCTTGGTGATTGCGTCAGCTCTTTTGTTGTGGGTGTTTTTTTTTTAATTTTTTACTCAAATTAATTCATAGTGTAGCTCTGTTCATACTGTATATATTCACTGTGGAAGAAATCTTTAATTGCTTTGTTGCTTATGAAAAGAAAAAAAAAAGATTTCATGATGGGGTCAGAACATACAAATGTTACAAAAAAATACAAAAACAGACAAATAAACACATACAGTAATTTGACTTATTTTCGGAAATAGCGTAAATGGAAATGTGTAAAATAATCAGCCAACAGAATAATTAAATTGAATACATTTGTCTGGAAAATAGTCTAAAAATCTAACGTGTTCAATATTAATTTTTTTTAAATAAATAATGAATTTCATGAGATAAATGCTGGAATTTTATGTTCCAGAGGTTTCCACTTGAAAAGATTTCATTCTTGCAGACATGCAAAATGCAACATACTGTACATATTAATACATAATCATACAAATTTACATGAACATGAATCAGGACAGAATCTTGGTGTGTTTATGCTTTGGATACACTGCTATTCCAGGATATAAATATTCTCCTCTACTGGTCTTCTGGTCCGTATTTCGTAAACGATGTGCTTTGGCTCTTTCGACAGACTAAAACAGGAAGTACAAAAATGTATTAACATAATATTGAACACTTGCACAGTTGCTCACAATGAGAGAGACTCTTTTTTGTAACTCACCATCCACTATCTATCACCTTCGTGGGAAAGCCGCCTGAATGCCAAATGATAAAAAAACAAAAACAAAATTAAGCTTTAAAATCACACTGAAACAATGAATTTTTAATGCAGAAGTTGTGGTACGTACGTTTGAAAGCCAGCAAGGCCAACGCCCCTAACAGAAGCAAAAGCAGACTAAGAGACAGAGACAGCACGGGGATGTTGATCTGTAACGTTATGCTCGATATGGCTTCATCAGGCTAGGATACACAGAGAGGATGAATTAGGGCAACCCAAACATCACAATGAAACTATACGTGTATATGATATGACTCAGATGTGTCATACCCACCACAGGATTAGAATTCTGTAAAGTGAAGTTTTGTCCGGAAATGTCAAACACCGATGAGTCTGTTTCTCTCGCCTGAGGTGATGCAGAAGACGCTATAGAGGGGGGGAGAAAAACAGAAATGAGCAGATAGTTGTGTTCTGAAGACCGCTTCCCCAGAAGCCCTTTATGTTTCACACTGACAGGGTGGGTATGTGGTTTTTGATGAGTCAAGATAAAGCATTCGGTGACATTTCTTGGTAAGGTGATGCACATAGAAAATCTTTTTTTTTCTGCATTTTAGAAAACAATATATTGTTCTAAACTGTGAATATAATCATGCATTTCTGCGCAGGTGTTAGTTAGTGCTTGTTAGTTAGTTGGTGTTACCGACGAGAGGTTTTCAACAGCACTGTTTTTAACAGTATTTTACAAATGATAGCTGATAAAAAAAAAAGAAAGAAAAAACGTAAACATAGCAGACAGGTTACAGTGATTAATCGTCACATATACTGTATGTTACTGCACAGTGAAATTCTTTCTTTGCATATGTGAGTGTAGCTGGGGTCAGTGGACAGGTCCAGCCACTTCAAAATTAGAAAAAGAGAATCATCCAGTTATTGAATACAAATACAGTTTCTTATATCCATGTAGTTTTTACAGTGCCATAGAGATCACCCTGTGTAGTCAGCAGATATAGTGAAGAGTAAGCCAAATAAAGCTGAGCAATCACTCACTCACTCACTGATCGTCTGTACTGCTTTATCCTGTATTCAGGGTCGCGGGGGCTTGGAGCCTATTCCAGGACACTTAGGGCACAAGGCAGAGTACAGCCTGGACAGGGTGCCAATTCATCGCAGGGCACACACACACACACTACGGGCAATTTGCTAACCACTACACCACTGTGCTGCCATCTGAGCAATCACATGATGTTAAATATAAGTAAGAATGAACAGGTGATACATATGTTCACCGACTTGTTAACACAGTTATCTAATCAGCCAATAACAAGGCAGCAACTCATTGCATTTAGGCATGTGGACATGGTCAGGACGATCTGCCAAAGTTCAAACCGTGCATCAGAATGGGGGAAAAAAAGTTATTTAGAACGTCTGAGTATTTCTAAAGCAGCTGATCAGATTTTCACGTACAACCAACTCCAGGGATTACAGAGAATCGTTTGAAAAAGAGAAAATATTCAGTGGGTGCCAGTTCTTTGGGACAAAGTGCCTTGTTGTTGCCAGAGGACGGAGGATAATAGCCAGCCTGGTTCGGGTCATAAAGAATTATGGCAGTTCTGAAGACAAAGGAGGCCTAAGCCAATAGTAAGCTCAAGGGCCAAACAAAGTCACCTTGGGAGAGGCAAGGTTTCAACCACCAACCATCCAATCAGTAACTCAACGCTTTTTAACCTTAGTTTGTGGTTAGTCTTTCGCCTGCTCCTGTCAAGGGGTTGCAACAGCGGACCATCTGATCTGCACATCAACTTGGCACAGGTTTTACGGCGGGTGTGCTTCCTGACACAACCCTCTTGTTTTATCAGGTCTTGGGACCGGCGCTGCATCCAGTGGCTGGGGTGTGGGCAATGGCTGGGAATTGAACCAAGGCCCAGACGAGAAACATCACTGAGCCACCAATGCCCACCTTACTATAGGTATTATTCCGATATTAAAATTTGTTAGGAAGGGCAAGTCTGAAGCCGTCTAACAGCAAATTCAAATGTCAAATGTACAACACTGCCAGATTTTACAAAACGCTCGGCTGATTTATTTGTCTAGGTTAAAAAGATTTCGACTCGATATGTTACTTACTCATCTCTGTTTCCGTTGGTTCTGTAGACTGAAACGCAGTTGTTGTTGTCGATGCTGCTGTTGTTGCAGCTTTAAAAAAAAAAGAAAAAAAAAGGAACATTTGGGTTGGGGAATACTCCGCATTTAAAAACATAAACCGCATGACAAGCTTTAAACCTGGTCCAGGTTACTTGCCTTTAACAACCTTTAAAGTGTAGGTCATCTTCTTGTCATTGAAAAGGCCATCTATGTTTATCCTGCAGCAGTACGGTCCACCGTCTGTTTGTCGTATCCGCTGGATCCCCAGGTCCATTTGTCCAGAGAGAACATCTCCGATGAGTCTGTACCTGTCCGAGACCTTTGAGATGACCCCACTTTCGTCTGTCTGGACGATGATGTCATTACACCAGAAGGTTCCACAGTCGCGACCCCAGCAGACGTGGCTCACGCCATGCTGCTTAACCGAGTAGTGACAGTTCAGAATCACAGTGCTACCCTCGGTTACCTTGAATGGGGTCTCTGATAATCTGGCAACTGAAAAAGAAAATGGCAAAGAAAAATAGTGAATAGTGGCTAGTGAAAGTGAATAGCATGTCTCATGAGACAAGTAAATGGTAGCTACTTAACAAATGACTTCATTTGCTTAATGGAAGATAAATACTGTTATGATGTTAACATAGCATGCAGATTTCTGTAATAAAATGTTAGTACAAAGGAGACATTTACAAGACATGTCCATGCTCTTCTTAATTTCTTAAAAATGATGAATAGCTTCATTTACCTGGGATGTTGAAAACAAGAAATGAGCACAGGAAAGTCAAACAACGACAACTGGCAGCCATTCTAGACTAGATTATAAGTTGTGGTTTGGCATGTAAACCAGCATTGCTTTGTGCTAGAGGCAGCCCTAGGCATGACAATGAAGGTTTGTGAAAATGCAGCTGTGTTCTCGAGACCTCAGTCTGTGACATCTCCAAGTGAGGCAGAGCTAAGACTGAGTCCCTTACGAGCTCTCAACTGCTGATTAGGATTGAAGAGAGAATAAGGCCATTGTGAAAGAGCTTTCTGCAGAGGACATGATCCAAGAAAATGAAAAAAAAAAAAAACATCTATTAAGAGTTGTGAAAACTGGATCAGGACAGCCTGGTCTTCTTTCTAATAAGAAACCAAAACCTGGAAGTGTTTCTGAAGTTCATGCTTTTCTTATCATTTAGTGCATCACGTACTTTACATGTTGGCCTTTTTTGGTTTCGTCCGAATTCTTACTGGAGAATCATATTTAATGAAAAGTACCTTATGTTACTTATTAACCCAATGTACAGTAAGTGGGGAGTTCAAGTCTAATCGGAATTTTTGATTGCGCAGAATAACAGAACACCATTAGCGGAGTAAAATTACCTTTATTTCGCTATATAATCTCGTGCTACGCTAATGGACTTATCCCAGCAATTCACTAGTACTTGGTGGTACATCAAGGTAAGAAAGTTTTCTCAGAAGGCCGGAGCTTCATGTTTGAAACCCTGGCCTCCCAGGAACTCCTTTAACCCTTTAATCCCGGCATTCAGATTGTATCTTAGCATTTCTACATGCAGTAGTGTCACGCTGTAGCTTAATTACATAAGTCTACATGTCATTTCATAGTTTGGAGATCCCCAGGGATTGTAATAATAGCGATTTCAAAATTATGAAATAACACATATGGAATTATGTGATTAAGTCACAACAACAACACCACAACAAAAACAATCACTTGATAATTAAAAAATGAAGGTCAGCTGTTCTGGAACTGTTTAAGAACAGGTTGGTCAAAACCCATCAAGCACCATGAAGAAACTGGCTCTCATGAAGACCTTCCCAGGAAAACAAGACCAAAACTTTATGAAGGCCGTTATGAGAGCTTTACAGATCATAAGTAGCAGACACTTCTCAATATCAACTGTTGAAATGAGATTATTGCATATTTGGATGCCAGTTTACCATCAAATTATTTGGTCCATCTATGTAAATTAGTTTGTAAGATATATTAATTCTTTATAAATACTGTAGTGTGTTCAGTGCATTAGATCAGCAGTGAACAAACAAACAGCAAACAACGGAGTTGTGGAATGTAAAAAAAATCCAGATCAAGACACTCTTATAAAAATGTTCATTATAAAGACTAAACTAAGAGAAAGGCACAAATATATACAACACATCCTCCAGAGCGAGTACTACTGTACCAGCAAAGTATCTTACCGTGTACATTTTTTTTTGTAAGCGGTAGTTTTTCTTAGCGCTGCCTTTAATGTGAGGATGGCTTCATTTTATTTATGCATGCATATAATAGCATGCATAAATAAAAAAAGTGTGTGTATGTGTGTGAGAGAGAGAAAGCGAGAGAGAGAGAGAGAGAGAGAGAGAGAGAGAGTGCAAGCTTGCTTTGATAAAAAAAGAATAACTCTCTAACATAACACCTGAGAAAGCATGAGAAATCAAATGCAGGGTAGCATGCGTACACAACCTAGATCTCCATAGCATGCACCATGATGACATACTGTAAATGCTCACCTCAAAGTGCATGAAAGGATGTGCAATGCATTTGAGTGTTTTTTCATATTTATGCAATTTACGCACATGCATTAGGGGAAACAGTGTCACATGTTGGAAAGTGGAAAGTCTCTGATTTTGTATCCAAAAAGAATTATTATGGCTGGTTATTTGGTTATGATATTATCACTTAACTAGAGATTTGCGTATGGGATTGTAGGCACTTCCACCAGTTTTAAAGGGATAATGGACCGAACATGTGGAAATCACTACAGCAAGGTCAGGACTGTACGGGGGATGTGGCAATAACTCCCAGCCAAATTCCTGTAAAGTGGTGTAGTGGATAGTATGAAGTTGTGCATTGTTATGCAAAAACAAAATGCCTCTGGTGATCATACCAAGCCTTTTTTTTCACTGAGAGTGTTTCACACCAAATGTGCACAGAAACCACTGCATTGCTAAGCATTATATATGTATATATAATCCAAATATAAAAAGCTAACTCTGGCTGTTGTTGATTTAATTTATTTAAGAACAATTGCATGACTAAATGGTTTTGAACACTTTCTCATCATAACCATGATTCAACTAATAATATTGTTATAAGCATATACAGTAGATGGTGGCACGGTGGCTTAGTGGTTAGCACTGTCGCCTTGCACCTCAAGGGTCCGAGTTCGCTTCCCATCTCGAGCTCTTAACTCCTGATGAGGATGGAAGAGACAATAAGACCACTGTGAAAGAGCCTTCTGTAGAGGCCATGATCCAGAAAAAAGAGAAAAAAAAACACCCATTAAGAGTTCTGAAAACTGGATAAGGACAGATTGGTCTTATTTCTAATAAGAAACCAAAACCTAGAAGTGTGTCTGAGTTTCATGCTTTACTTACTTTACTTACATGCTTTACTTTACTGCCTTTTTTGGTGTTGTCCAAATTCTTAGTGGGCAATCAAATTGGGCATGGGGTTTGCACGTTCTCTCCGTGCTTGGTGGGTTTCCTCCAGGTACTCTGGTTTCCTCCCACAGTCCAAAGTCATGCAGATTAGGCACTCCCAAATTGCCTGTACGAGTGTTTGTAAATGTTGACCGGGGATCCTACCACGGCCGTAGAATGGGAATAAATACAATGGTAATCACCACTGGCATTTTCCACAGCTGGACTACAGATGTTTCTAGATGGATGGATGGACGGACGTATATAATTGAGGCTAACAATGAGGAGATATTTTTCTGATCTTTAACTGCCTCGTGCCAGTGAAACTGCACCGTAGATTCCTGTTCCTGGCTGACAAGGAGTGGAATCTAATGCGGTATTTGGCTGTTGTAGCCCATCCATCTCAAGATTTGGCATGTTGTGCATCATGAAATGCTTTTCTGTTCACCATGGTTGTAAAGAGTGGCTATTTGAGTTACACTAGCCTTTCTGTTTGCTTGAACCAGCCTGACCATTCTCCTTTACATCAATGGAATAGCACCATCATAGAATCAGCACTGAGCACATATTGTGTTTGGATGATTGTTCATTCTCAGCACAGCAGTGACACTGTCTGGTGTTCGGTCCTGAGTATAGGAGTGTATCAGGCACAGCAGCACTGCTTGCTCGATTTTAAACATTGTTTACACACTAACTGCCACCATCTACCTTACTGGCGCCACTTGTGGGTCTACGGATAGAGAATATAAAGAATTATTCTTCCATACAGAGTGTATGCTATTAATCCTCGAGCTCTTCATCAATGTCATGCTCCAACGGTAATACTGCTGGATGGATATTTTTGGCTAGATGACTGTTCTCAACCCAGCAGTGACCCTAGGCTGCTTAAAAAATGACAATAATGCTCCACCGCCTGATAGACAGTGCTGGTGAGAGTGATACATCTTACAGATAATATCAGGCGAGTGGTATTGGTGGTCCTTTTCCACCAATGCACGAAGCGGAGGACAAATTGTACATACTACAAATTGGCTACAGTTAGCAACTGTATACATGTATATAATATTCCGCACAGTGCATATTACCCCGGCTAGAACATTAACAGGCCTACGAGCTTTCACTGAAACTTACTTACCTGAGCCCATTACAAAGAAAAACAGAACAGCAGATTTATTCTTGATTGTTTGTGATTGTAGTGTTATAACATGAGACATACTGTATGAATCTTTCTTGTTTCTTTCCCCCTTGATAATGCTACCACTTTAAATGTCACTGCGGGTTTGGGGGTAGAGCTTTGTGGACGTGGGCAGGAATGGCATGTGGGAGTAAAATAAACTGAACCGTGACTAATCTGGCTAACGCATCTTTAAATATACTTAGTCATGATTTTTACATGTTCAAGAGTCACTTTCAGAAAGCTCAAGTTAAGAAGCTAAGAAAACATTACAGTTATCGGAATTGGGTTAAAATCTGTCCAACACGGTAATACTCTGGAAGCAAAGCGCTGAACTGTCAACGTTGTAGATGAAATGTGGTCGGAAAGAAATTATGATCGTAATCAGATATCAGTTGAACGCTTGGCGAAATTGCATGGTAGAAAAAAAAATGTAAAAAGAAAAACTATGTTTAATAGTGAAAGTAAGAGCATTTCCACACACATAATGTGATGAGAACTCACAGGATTGGGATTAATCAGCGGCGTGGTCATAAGGAAAGCATTTATTACTGAGACTAATCAGAAAAAGTGAAAACATGCTAGGCAGGATAAAGGTTGAACTTTAGAACAATGGAAAAAAAATCATGTGATCTGATGTGTTTAGATTGACACTATTCCAGAGTGATGAATGCATTAGGGTAAGAAAAGAAGCAAATGAAATGATGCATAATGCCCACTGTACAAGGCTCTGGAGGCAGTGTTATGATCTGGGGTTGTTTTAGTTGGTCAGGTCTAGGCTCAACAATGGTGTGTGGCAATAAAATGAAGTCTGATGATCTGAGTGTATTGAATGAACAGGAAATCACACCAATGGATTTTCTCTTCCCTGATGGCACAGCCATATTCAGGGATTCATATTGTGGAATTCATACTGAGGAATCATTATCAAATGTGAATGAGCCACCACACTGCATGCTATAATGGTCAGAATTTCCAATTATCTGTTAATCTGCCATAATTTTAGTCGGAAACATTTAAATGTCATAAAACATGTAACATTTTCTTTATATAAAGAATTTCCTAGTGTTTTCTCATTTGATCACAGCATTTAATCACACAACATTATTATTAGCCTAGGAATTAGTGCTATGGATCAAACTGGTGGGGAAAAAAATGCATCAATAGAATCAAAACATTCATGGAGTTGAAATTTTATTTATAATTTAAAATTTTACAATGTAAGATTTACAAATCATCAACATTTACACATTTACAACTGTAACATTCGCAAATGTCCTAATACAGTAGGTATAGGAAAACGCAATCACATTTATTTATTATTTTTTTATCCAAAGCCTTAAAAAAACAGTCCAAAGCTGATGAAAGGATGTAAGCTCCTTGAATTATGGCTCATGACCATTGTTCATACGGATTCTCAGTGTCTAACTGGTAGACGTTCTCCACAACCATCGACCGGCTGTTCAGACCCAGGCTGGCTTCTACGTTGTTGTAGATGGCCGAGGCGTTTGTGTTCAGGTCTCTGGTGGGAGAGAATTGGATCCACATGTAAAACAGATTTTACATACTGACTCTCAGTTAACCCCACCAAGGGAGTACCCCACCGTGTGCCCCAAGTTCCACGAGTTCCTGAGGCCCCCTGCGGCCTTATACAGGATACGCAATATGGATGATGCATGGATGGATGGATTGTCTGTTATAAATGCGGTTTCACATCACCGAAGAAGAGGAAATGAATGGAAAAGTAGATTTGATCAGGCAGAGATAGAAACAGAGAAATTTGACGTTAACACAAGGTTACCTCATAGAACGTGTTATTTGTATATTGGAGCTTATTCTCTGTATTTGACGCTTTGGATTGCTTGAGTTAAGCTGGTTATTTGTAGGTTTTACAGAGGTCCACGTTCACCAGTACTTTTAAATGTTTTAATGGATGTCCTAAGGTTTATAGTGGACAGACTTGGATTTCCAGAAATTAGTTTCCTGCAAACATACTAATAATAGTTGTTCCCCCTGATTTTTTAAACATCTTTATAGATTCTTATTTTTCATCAAATGACCTCATTGGCTTTCTATTTGACTCAAATGAACGTCAGTATACTTCCACTTACATTTCTAAAGATTCCCTGGTTCTTCTTTTTTTCTTCCCTGAAGAGAGAACAGTCATACAGCACAAGACATTTTATAGTAACAGCAAATAGAAAAATATATTCATACCGCAAAGACAAAGATCGGTGCTTATTGTAAGATAAATATACTTACATATAAGCAAAACAACGGTGCCCAAACCCAGGATAACCAGCAGGATCGATATAAGAGTTATAGGAATAATATCATCCGTTTGCTCTTTCACCTTATAATAAAAACATTTAGAATTAGTAACAAAACAGCGATTGTTACAGAATTTTTTGTTTTATGATCTATGCATACTTACAGTTTTTTCATTCTCTGGAGTCCAGTTGTTAGAGTCATTCCTCGTGCTAGAGACTGCCAATGGTGGTCATCATTTTTTTTTTTTTTTATCCAAAAGAGAAATAAATGAAAGGTGACACTGTAAAGTGTTGATCTATTTCTATTGTTACATTTTACAATCATAATATACAATAAATAATTAAAAGCAGCTATAAGATACAAGGATGAGTCAAAAATTATCCATAAAATGTACTTAAATTAATTATTTTAAGACAAGTACATTTTTTTTTTTTGACATGATGTTCATGCATTTCAATACACTTTGTCCATCTGTCAACCAGCTTTCGTATTCCCTGATTAAAAAATGTTTTAGGCTGAGCTGTGAGCCATGAATGCACCACTGTCTTCACTTCTTCGTCAGAAGTGAATTTCTGCTGCTTTCAGGAGACCAAACAAGTGAAAGATCAGGACAGTGGGGACGGTGCTATAACACCTCAAAACGCCTCGTGGGCAGAAGTGTTTGGACGTTTGTCATCAGGATTCTTCTTGAGGGCGACCTTCCTTGACCTTCTCTATCTATTCATACACCCTTTTTTTCACAACAAAACAATTTCTCTTTCCTCTGCACAAACTCTTTAATAAATAATGGCAAATAACCGTGCACCCTCAGACCACAAAAAAAGAATCACTGCATGCTGCTCTTCTTTCATGCTAATCACAAGTCGGGCATCCATTTTTGCTCGCACTGCCGTAACATGTTCCCACCGGCACAGCAGTGACTAGACTAGTTGTCTTCAATGGAAAGTGCTACAGTATGTAGATTTTTTTGTATTTTTCCCCGATTTTCTCCTAATTTAGTCGTGTCCAATTCCTCCCCGTCACTAGGGGGCTCCCACATTAAGGCTACTACTACCACTCAGCCGGGAGGGCTTTTCGAACTCCTCGCTTGCGCACCGTTGGGGGCGTAACACACTCGGAGGACAGCGCTATCCACTCCCTCCGTTGCGCGAGCTCACAGACGCCCCTGACTGGCTGTAGAGCCGTGATTAATGTGGGAGCACTAAGTACCTCTCATCCCTCCCCTCTGAGAGAGCTCGGCCAATCAGCTCTCTCTAGACCTCCGGCTGCGAGAGGTTACAGCATCAGCCGGGAATCAAACTCGCGACCTCCGGACGATAGGGCGAGCGCTTTAACCACTGCGCGACTCGGAGGACAACAGAAGCTTTAATAAAACTGGAGTGCGGATAATTTTTGTCTCACCCTTGTAAAGTCATGACTTTACAAGGGTATGTGTAAAGGGCAGTTTTGTGTACCATGTGTCGATCCAGTGTGCCGTGGATCCATTGTTACCAGCTCTGGGGTACTTGGTAATAAAGAATTTACTTCAGTTGATGAAGGTTCTGTTTTTGAAAGAAAAAAAAAACATTTTATTTTTGGTACTGTTTTGAATATCTGTAATACCTGAAGCTGTTCCTTTCATGAGAAAACCCATGGCGGGAAACTTAAAGGAGTTCGGACTATTACAAAACTCTGAAACTGGAGACTCCTTCCAATAACATGAATTAGTTATCTTTTTTTTTTTTTTTTTTAAACTGAGCAAAAACCAAACTGTTACCACTTTGTAAAACTGCATCCATGTTCAGTGATCATCTTCTAGTACCACCTGTATGTAATGTATGTTCAATTCACAGGTCATTAATAGAATTTATTTACATTTCCAAACTCTAGAGATCATCTGTTAAGATTTCTTCTAAAAACTAAAAATCTGCAGATTAACAGTTTTTTTTGTTGCCTTCACAAGTACACACCCAATCACACACACACACACACACACACACTAAAAATCATTCAGTTCCTTTTCTAAACAGTTTTCCACTGATGGGCTGTTAAACTACTCGTTCAAACCACCCACAATAACTTCTTTAAAACTCAGGGTCTAGTTGTGCAAGACTAAATTATGGATCATGTATTTCAAAATGAGTCAACAGATTTCTCAGAAGTCAGCGGTGAAAGAAAAAGAATCAGTGGAGCAAATATTGTTGTAGGACCATCAAAACCAACTCTATAATACATGGACAATATATGCGATTCTTCTTAGTATTATTATTATTATTATTATTATTATGTTGTTGTTGTTGTTATTGTTGTTAATAGGCTATGGGATAGTAAACTTCATTACAAAATGAATCACTTAAGGTTTAAGTACTGTTGACCTGTGGGCCATTTAGAGCATTCCAACTTAGACTGAAATTAAAAAAGGGTTAAATATGGTTTCATATATGTCCCTGTCCCTAGCCTTAAAGGTACACTTGGCTCAGTTGCTCTTGCTCTCATAAAACCTTGCTTATAGTCTTGTCTCATTTTCTTGTATCAGCATTATTAAACAAGAGGTGTTCAAGTCAAACCAGGACTTGTGCTGAAATTTGTTGTGAATGAAGGCGAAAAAAGTATGACATTTTCAAAAAACCTCAGGCATAGTGCTGAGAAGAGACTCTTGGCTAAAGTAAAACATTTAAGTGGTGCTAATGTTGTAATGAAGGCCGTATGTCTGTGAATGACAGTCCTGGCCAAGTGGAGAGCCCACTGCGGTCGCTCATGTGAACATTCAACAAAAGGAGTGCCTGATCCTTGAAAATTGACGGATAAGTTGTGGCCAAAATCTCTGTGGGAACTGTACACACGATCATTCACAAACACCACTTAGACATTACAGGAACCCGGCTGGGAGTTATTCCACATCCCCTTTACAGTCCTGACCTCACCTCAAGCCATTTCCACATGCTTGGGAAATGAAAGGAGTTCAGACATGAAAAGGTGACCTCCAATGAACTCCTTTAATTGTCCCAGAATAATAACGCTATATTATTATTATTATTATTATTATTATTAATTTCCCCCAAATAATAATGCTATATTACCAAATGACATGTCAGTTACGCTAATACGGTACAACTTGGATACCATCAAGGTAGAACGTTTTTTCAGTACGCCAGAGCCATGATCAGACATGTAGCAGGTAGTTCGATCATGGCTCTGGTGTACTGAGAAAACCTTCTATCTTTGATGGTATCCCAGTAGTAGTGTAGCATTCTTTTTTTACTTTCATCACTCTAGCATTGCAGATTTCTAAGAAACCTAATCTTGGATAAAAAAAAAATAAAAAAAAAACGATGTCCAAAATAGTTTCTCTAGAAAATTAAATACGTAGTGAGCTTCCCAATAAATTATGTCATTGTGGCTTTGACCATTACAGTGAAGAAGCAAAGAACTGTTTAGATAAGGAAGTAGTATTCTCAACACTGCAGAAGCACATGATGCCAATTTTGCTGAACAAGTGGAATCCGTTTTACAAAGCGCACTAACTCAAAGTTACACTTCCCTTATGAATTTTTTTAAACTGCAATCTAATTTCCAAATGAAGGCTATAATGTATGTGTTGTTTTATGGACTTTCATTTATTATTAAAATTGTGGTTGTTGGAGTGTATGGATACGTACCTTTCATAATGATTAAGTTGACTATGACTTTTTCATCATTAAACCATCCAGGAATATGCACACGACAGCCATATTTTCCAGCGTCTTCCTGAGTAGTGCCGAGGATTGTCAAAGATGCATCTCCTCTCCGTAATTCTCCATCTAACCGATATCTCTGTGATGCTTGCCTCACCACTTTATCTCCATTCGTGGCAATGATTTCATCACCACATCCAGTATATGGAATATCTCCCCTCATCCAACATATCTCACATTTCCCATGATAAGATAAGTTATATTTGCACGGCAGAGTGGCGTTCTGTCCACTGAAGACTGTAACAGTTTTGCACCTTCTTGGACAGACTAAAGAGGGATGTGAAGGAGAAGTTAGATATTGTGCAGCAGTGATTTTTAAAATGTTGTTACAGTGGAGTATAGAAAAGGTATTTAAAAATATATATAATATAATATAATATTATATTATATTATATTATATTATATTATATTATATTATATAGATTTATAGATGGATGTTACAATATCTTCGCTGATATTTTTTCACTGCCTGTTTTAAGCAACTAGTTAGTGCAATACATCAATGTTGATACAGCTGTGTTACACTGCATAGAACTGACCATTCTTGACAATGCATTTGCTCTCTATTGTCTATTATAATAATCCTGTTTATAGAGAATACATTTGTAATGTAACCAAAACATGAACTGAAACCAAATAATTAAAATGAATCAGTCACTGCATTTAACTTAATAACACAACCATGCACTATTGCTATGCAGTATGTACTGTACAGTAGCCTCAACTACTGTGCCTACCTGTGAGACAGAGAAGGAGGCAGACTAAGGAGATCTGAGAATATACCCAACCCATGGTGGTAGCTTTGCTCTGACTGATGACTCTTTACTTCTCTTCTCTTTATTTGAGGGTTTCACATTTAACAGAAACTACATGTGACTTCCTGCATGATGTCAGGGGAAATCATGTGTCATTCTCTGCTGTCAATTTTTATTAGATAAACAAACTGAACTGTGGTTACAAATCAATTCTGACTGCATCAATTGAATCTTTGGAAACATCATTAAAAAAAAGAAATTCCCTAAAGGAAAACAAAAGTTAAACAATAAATTTTTTTAAAATATAATTCCAGCATGTCAGATTCATAATGTTGTCCCTCTAAATGTAATCAGTGTTGCAACACTAGGTGCCACTATTGGGCTATTTTATATATATATATTTTTTTTTTCAATTATATCGACTAACTAAGGTTTTTTTCTTTAATCAATTCCTCTTTCATCTCGAAAGAGTTTTATCCTAGTGAAAGTCACAATGGGTCCGAAGCCTATCCATAAAACTTTGGGTGCGCACTGGATGGGCTGCAGCTTCATTAGACGGCACCATTCATACTCACAAACACACAAATACCTTACACTTTCACACACTCCTTCACTCATAGGGCCAATATAGATCTACCTGAGAATGAGAGTTTTTTTGTGAGCTGGGTGGAAACCAAAAAAACCTCAAGCAAACAAATACAGACATGGTGAGAAGCTCATCACACAAAGTAATTTGAACACAGACATGCATTATTCATTTGTTTATTGCATGCATTTAGTGATATTTATTGAAAATTAGATATCATTTATACTGTAGGTATAGAGTGGCCACATCATTTTTAATTTCATGAAAAGAGTAACGTGACTCACGTGTTCTTTAGCTCGTTCCTCAGGAGTGAACTTTAAAGATTTTAACTACAGTGTAATGGATTTCACATTGTGAGCAAGTGCATTGCTTTCTAACCGGCTCCGCTTTGAATCTCTCTAAAAGGCAAACTCTTTGTTTCAACTGCTCATTAAACAATTAAGGGTTCTTTGTCTTTTTTCTCTGGGTGACCTCTTAAGGATTCCTTGTATGTATAACTGCTATACTGAATATATACTGTATATAAAACAGAAATTTTCCATGCATAGAGGATTCCATGTAGAACCTACAGAACTAAAAAACTTCAGGACTATATTATGCACTATATTACCAAAAGTATTCTTTTGCCTGCCTTCACGTGCATATGAACTTGAGCGCCGTGCTTTGTGCACGGGTGCACAGTCATGTTAGAACTGGTGTGGGGATGTTTTTCAGGAGTTGGGCTCGGCCCCTTAGTTCCAGTGAAAGGAAATCTTAATGCTTTAGCATACCAAGACATTTTGGGCAATTTCATGCTCCCAACTTTGTGGGAACAGTTTGGGGATGGCCCCCTTCCTGCTCCAACATGACTGCGCACCAGTGCACAAAGCAAGGTCCACAAAAACATGGCTGAGTGAGTTTGGTGCCGAAGAACCTGACAGTCCTGACCTCAACCCGAATAAAGACCTTTGGGATGAATTACAGGTGAGACTACGGGCCAGGCCTTTTCGTCCAACGTCAGTGTCTGACCTCACAAATGCGTTTTTGGTCAGAATGGTCAAAAATTCACATAAACTCACTCCTAAACCTTATGGAAAGCCTTCCCAGAAGACTTGAACCTGTTATAGATGCAAAGGGTGTTCCAACATAATCTGAAACCCTATGCGTTATGAATAGGCAGATGGGACGAATACTTTTGCCAATATAGTGTACATATAAAGAAGTTAAAGCTTTTTTGTGGTGATTTAAGGCTAGTTTTTAGCTTTCATGTGATACATTTTGTCATCTTTATCCACTTTCACATGTGTGTGAAATAAGAAACAGATGTGAGTCCAGGTGGTAGTATTTAAATTCCATTTTTCATTTTATTATTTTTTTTCGTCAAGCACGTACAGTGAAAAAAAGATATTAAGTCTAAGACCATTAAGTCTATTAATAAGATAAAACAGTTTTCAAGTGCAAAACTCCATCCAACTAAAACAAGTAAAAAAATGATGCTTTACAAACAAACAAAAATATACAGTAATGCATATTTCGGACAAAGTAAGGTCTTAGTCAGAAAGTTATAGGAAAACAATATTAAAGTGATAGTTTACTCGGAACCAGGTTAAGTTTAAGGTTGAGAATAAAATGATGTATGTGTTTTTTAAACTGGATAGTCTCTCACATTAGGGTGAAAACTGCATAATTATAATCATTACACTTGTGTTAAAAAAAAAAAAGCACAAAATTAGCATTCCATGTTTGTCCAAATAATGTAATAATTTGCTGTAATACATCATTACTAATGAACAGCCACATGAGCTACAGGCATATGGGAAGGAGAGATGCTGCTGCTGCTGCTGCTGCTGCTGTGGTGGCGTCTGGGGGCATTTTCCGTTTCACTGCTGTCTTCACGTTTTCTGGCGCGCCGCAGTTCTAAGGGCAGAAAGACTTTAGTGCATAGCAAGCAAAGGGCCTCATTAGTCATCTTTTTCACTTCCACTCTTCCAGAGAGACACTGTCTGAGAGCTAAATTAAACCCCCATGCAGCAGAAGGAAATGTGGAAATTTCCACAACATGACAAACACAACTCTCTCGATTTTGCATATGATGTATTGAGTCATACTCAACTCAGGTTTAGCTTTTCATTTGATTTAGATTTCAAGCATTTTATAAGAATTGTTGAGAAAATGCTGCAGTTCGGGAATAATGAAATCAAGTTTTAAAAGCTGTCAATTCAATGTCGATGCTTCTTGAATTTTTTTGAGCCAAGGGGACACAAAATGCATAATAATGTTTTGCCATGTTTTTGCCATTCATAGAATACTTTCACAAATGGAAGCCATATAATGTGCCATCGACAAATTCCTTGTTTAGCCAGAACATGTACAATTTAAACTAATCTTTTAAAATTTTTTACAACTTTAAACCACATTGCAATGCATTAATGTTAAGCGTCAGAAAATAATTTGTAAAAAAAAAAAAAAATGTAAACATTCAATCAAATTATGGTATATGAATGAGATAAGATCTGGCAATATTATCTTCATGTTGTACTATATTGAAAACACTAAAAAACATAATTTGATGATATACAATATGTATTTAATTGCTTGTTGAAAATGTATGTTATAAGTTTTCAATTATAAGCTAATTTAAAACTTATAACAATGTGACAAACATTCAGACATCACTTTTTTTTTTTTTTTTAATGGTCATGCTTCTGTAATGGATATCATGATGTGGACTTGGGAACACTGTGGTAAACTTTTGTCCATTAGCACCATTTGTTGCTGCAACTACAAATGAATTAACTTAAATACACTATACATCAATACTGTCCAGTTTTGAGTTTTCAAAGGCTTCTCTGGCCACTGTCTCATCTGAGATGGACGATGGCACACTGGAAATGTGTTTTGTGGTCCGACGAGTCAACATTTCAAATAGTTTTTGGAAACAACAGCTTTCATGTTCTCTGGATTAAAGAGGAAAAGCACCATCCACGCTGTTATCAGTGTCAGATCTAAAAGCCAGCATCAGTCATGGTATGGGGGTGTGCAGTGCCTGTGGCATGGGTAAATTGCAAATCTGGGAGGGCACCATTAATACAGGAAAAAAAATGCTTTTTGGAGCAATATAGCTCCATAGCTGACATCCAAATACCATCTTTTTCAGAGACATCCCGATATTTTCCAGCAGGACAACGCCAAACCGCATTCTGCTCAGATTACACATGGATGTCTGCTAAACGCAGAGTATGGGTGCTAGACTGGCCTGCCTGCTCCAAATAAGAATATGTGGTGCATTATGAAGTGCAAAATATGGCAGTGAAGACCCTGTACAGTTGAACAGCTGAATACCTCCATAATGGAAGAATCAGGGAAAATCCCACTAGCTAAATTTGGCCAACTGTTGGCTTTAGTGCCCAAATGCACTAAAAAATAAAAATCTATCAGATTTAAAATTAGTGTATGTTTTCAGCAAACCATTAAATTCACATGGTAAATAATCAAATAATGAGTTAATGAGATTTCAATATAGAAGAAAGTGAACAGATGACTCCTTTTGGTTTTATTTCCCATTCCTACTCGGTCTCAACTTGAATCAAGGTTCTATCTGAGAGCATTTAATTTGACCCACATTAGCCCTTTATAGCACATCCATAAACAGTTTTAAAGCCGTTCAGCAGGATTTACACAAGGCATACCAAGACTAAGGGTTTAGGAAGGTACAGTATTTTTCTTCTTTTTTAGACAAAAGAGGGAAGATACTGAATCATAGGATCTTATGGGTCATCTGTTCAAGTCATCTGTTCAACATGGCCACATCTTCAAAGTAACAGTTAAAGCTAAGCATTTGCGTACACTAAGGCTAAAAACTCATTCTAACTCATTTGGTCCCATCACATGTCATGTTGCAATACATGTTCTTTGGTGGGATTCAATCAGATTATCTGCTTTGTCCACATCAAAAGTGATTTTAGGTCAGTTGTGTTAAAAAGTGGTTCAGATATTTACGTGTCTTAAATTTACTGTCTTTATAACCCTATCGGGAAGATTCCACATATTGGTGTAATGCCTATAAGATGCTATAAGATCTTCAGAGATACTTCTAGACCAACATAAATAAACCAGAATCACCATGCAGGTGATCACCATGACAAAGATTGAGCTTCTCTCGGGTTTGTTCTCTGGTCACAAGAAACTACGTTGAACTGTTTGGCCATAATGATCAGTGTTATGTATGAAGGGGAAAAGGGTGAGAATACTGAAGAATACTATTCCAGCTGTGAGGCATGGGGCGTGGCAATATCCAGTTGTTTGATGTTTTTTTCCTGAAAAGGGCTGAAATAAAGGACCCCCCCCAAATTAACACAGTCAATATGTGGTTTCTTTATCCTAGATGTATGTAAACGTTTGGTCTCAGTTGTATTATTTGTCTTGATTGTCTCATCATGTTCAAAGTTTTTTTTTTAAATGAATGCTTATCTGGGGCTGGAGGTCACTTTGCATTGATAGCTTTCAGGGGCAGTGGTGGGAAGTGTGTTAAGCCTCAGAGTTACTGATCTGAAGGTCAGTGGTTCGAGCCATAGCACTGTTGGGTTGCCTAGGTTGCTGTTGGACCTTTGATCAAGGCCCTTAACCCCATCTGCTCCAGGAGTGCTGTATAATGGCTGACCCTGTGCTATGTTTATTTTTTACAAAAAAAAGCTAGGATAGCGAAGGATAAAGAATTTCACTTTATTCTCATTATTTCACTGTACAGTATTGTGTATGTGATAAATAAAGGCTGACTGAACTTTTCCCTAAAGCACTTTAAAACCCTTGAAACTCACGCGGCACAGATACAGTACAATACATGCCAGCGCAGTGCCGGCAACTCAGCATAGGTCAATGATGATTAAAATAAAGTGCTTATATAGAAGCCTTTCTGTGTGTGTTAACATGGAGGATTCAGACTTCAAACTGTGTATTTGGGTTTTCGGATATGTCAGGTAGAACAAAGGTTATCATTACTTTTTTATGAAGGGTTCATTTTATCAGAATATGGGAATGAAGTTGCAAAAATACTCTCAAAATGAGCAGATGATTATTGTTATTATTTATTTCTTTTTTTGGTCATTGAAACAACCAAAAACAAGCATATAAACACACGATTGTGTGTATTTGTGCCTTTGCGTTTGTGACCCAGCTTGAAATTCTTCTCTCAGTTGTGTTTGAGGAAGTTGGTTAAAGTGAACTAAAATCCGGTTCATCATATTGCCTATTTTGTACAAAAAAAAAGGGGATATGTCACGCTATACTGCAAAATCCTGAGACCTAAATATGTTTATTAAAAAAATATCAAAAGAAATAATGGCTAAAATGCTCTGAGCTTTAAGGGCTATGTTTTAAACATGCTTACATTAAAACTCCTGTTATCACTATGTATACTGTATACTGTATATTCTACAACATTTTGCAAAAACAAATATACGGTATGTTTAGGTTAAACTTATTAAATATAATTATGTACATTTTCAAACTTCATACAAAATATCTTTTCATATCCCGCACATACATACTGTATACGTAACATACATACACTCAAACTTACTCCATATAAGTGCCAAGATTAAACCAGGGATGAAGATAATAGCTCCCAGTCTCAGTACATTCAGGATAAAGATTTCGAGTCTACTCTATATAAGCAAGAAAGAAAATGATTATAGTTTGAAAAACGTTCATTATAGCTTGAACATCTGTTTGTTTTAGGGCAATATGAAAAATGTGCATTCACACGAACCTCGGAATGTGGCCGCTGAACAGCTGAACTGTATCCTGAGTTCTGTCCTGATCCTGTATCCTGTACCCTGACAGTGACTTCTGAAATGAGTTGACGTTGAGTTGATATAAGATTGGTTGAACCGGGTTGTTTGTTATATCTCATTTGTTCTTTCTTTCTCATAAACTCTGCGCATTGCGAAAAACACAGCTGGACCAGAATATTGATGGCATGGCAACAGACTAGGATGCTGTCTTAAGTGAGGATAATAAAGATAAATTTATGTGTCTTTATGCTATATTTGCAATAAAGGTCTGTCTATCTCCATCTATCTATATTAAGTAGATAAGTTAAGTTAAGGGCTAGGGAAAAATGTGGAAAACTAAATGTAATGTCAGTAACATTATGTATATCACTCACTCATCGTCCATACTGCTTTATCCTGTATATAGGATTATGGGGTGGGGGGTGGGGGGCATCCAAGGAGACTTAGGACATGAGGCTGGTACATCCTGGACAGTGTGCCGATCCAATGCATGAGGACACACACACATACTGTACATACACTAGCATGCTCACACGCTCATTGACGCACTATGGGAAATTTGGAAACCCCAATTGCAGCCTAATCTGCATGTCTTTGTATTGTGGGAGGAAACCGGGTTTTTATCAGAAGGAAACACTCCAAGCAAACAGACTTCGAACCCGGACACTGGAGGTGCAAGGTTAGACAGTGTTAACCACTAAGCCACCATGCAGGCCGTTATGCAGGCTTGTATTTCCAAATTAAGAGACCTATGGTACAGTACATATTCAAAATGTGTGGAATTGTCCCTGATTTTGTCAGTGATTCATAACTATCTATTAGGATACATAAAGTTAAAGAAAAAAAAAAAAGCATATAAAATGCTCGTCCGACTTACCTTGTATTCGCTTCGCTGCAGAAGTTGGGAATAATTTTGTGAAGTTTATTATGTCTAGTCCTTTAAAAAGCAAACTCAAATCAGATTCTGTAACTATCAGAATAAAGTGTTATTTCTAATACTTCTTGGTCATAAACATGTTATTGTGTAATATGATTGGGGATGTACTCACCACCTGTAATGATTAGATGAACGCTGTAGCTAATGTCATTGAATAGTCCCTGTATCTCGATACGACATACATAAAATCCGGTGTCGGCTTTTTGTGCTGCCTTGATGGTGAGTGAAACATCTCCATGCTGGAGTTTACTGGGTAAACTGTGTCTGTACGACTCTCTGTAGTTTACCGTCAGTCCATTAGTGGCGATGACTATACGTTCACAGTTGAACCAGGATTGATCTCTTCCCCAACAAACGTTTGATATGCCGTAAGTACTGACATCATATTGACAGGGTAAAGTAACCGTATCCCCAACTCGCCCGACCACCGTCATAATAGATCCTTCACACACTAGAGGAACAGTATAGAGGATTTACACACAGATCAAGACACTCTGCACTGTTACATACAGTAAGCTCCTGTGATATATAGACTCAACCTTTAAGTAGTTGATCGATGGATTACGTTTTAAGAAAATGTACAATACTTACATACAACCAAGATGTCTAATGTAATAAGAATCACAGAAGTCAGCATTTTCTCAGCAGTACAATCTCTTAACGATAAGCACTTGCTTATGGACAAATGTGCTGCAAACTGAAAATAGTCCGACTACTTCTGTTTTCCATGAGTGTGTGTGTGTGTGTGTGTGTGTGTGTGTGTGTGTGTGTGTGTGTGTTTTTAATAGATTGAGACATGCCATTTGAGTAACTGTTTGTCCCAGTGCAGATTTGACTAATAGTATAAATCAATGGATTTTATACATTATATCCTTGTAAATATGTAATGCAGTAGTTACTGTAAAATGGCACATCCAGATGTTAGAGCTGTAAACTTATTTTGATTTGGGGTGGAGCGAGTAAATACACATATAAACAACATTAACAATGTTTTAAGCATTTTGTCAGCTTATAGTCAGCTTTTGTCAGCTTATAGTGTTTTGCCTGAAATACAGTACATTTATTTATTATTTTATTTATTATGTTTTTTTTTTAATGATCTCAAATAAAGATGTCCCACCCAAGTCCGATTAATTTACTGATCTTAGATTTAAATATAATCATTCATATATACAGTACACTGTTTGGTCTTAGTTGAGTCCTGGAATATGCCTGTTCCATCAGCGAAGAACAGCTCCATGTCCTAATCTGCATGTCTTTGGACTGTGGGAGGAAACTTACCAAGCACGGGGTAAACAAGCAAACTCCGTGCACACAGACCCCAAGGCGGGAATCAAAATCTTAACCCTGGAAGTACAAGGCAACGGTTCTAACCACTACGCCACCATACAACCACAATAGCAGTGGATACAATGGACAGTTGTGTTGCATTCACCAACACATATTCTCTCTCTCTCTCTCTCTCTCTCTCTCTCTCTCTCTCTCTCTTTCACTCTCATACACACTTGTTACTAAACATTGCCTTCCCAAATATGGAACCGATCACTTAGTGCAAAGTACAGATTCAGTAATGAAGGAAACAAGCATTAAGTGCAAGCTCAGTCAGAAGATGTTTATTGTGCTTATATATCAAATATAATCTGTAGACTATATGATCCTTACACATGACTGACAAACCCGATTATATGAACTTGATATGCACAAATACATTCTTCAATTCAATTCAATTCAATTTTATTTGCATAGCGCTTTTAACGATGGTTGATGTCACAAAGCAGCTTTACAGAATCAAAAGAAAACGAGGGAAATGTGTATGAAATGTGAGGAAATGGGAATTACTCCAAATGGTCAGCTCACAGTATTCCTGGAGAGCAAGCTGAGGGTGACGGTGGCGAGGAAAAACTCCTTGAGAGGAACCAATCTCAACAGGGAAGCCGTCTTCATTTGGTCAAATGTTCTTTATGTACTCGGTGCTAAATCCAGGCAAAGACACAGTAAGCAGTATAGGAAGTCCTGCCAATCAGATCAGCAGCAGCCCATTGGCCGCTCAGTGTGGATGTCATTAAACACTCTGAATGCCCCGTGTTTTTCTTCAAAATCTCCACCCTAAGTCCATAATTGCACTTTCCATTCATTCTAATGCTTCCTTTGGCTCGGCCTGGCTAACTTTCAGACATGACCCAATTCTTTAGTCCATGGTCGGAGTGGAATAAAGACTTTTAGCATACATTCACCACATGACATTCACAATAGCCCTTTAAAATACTCGGTGGAAAATAGGGAAGCGATGCCAGCCCGCAACAGCACAGAAGAGTTTATTAGAAAAAAAACAAAACTGTTAAATCAAGTGGTTTTTATTAAAAGGTCAAGTACGGTCTGACAAACAGGAAGCCTGGCTTGCCTTGACCGCTGCGAAAAACCACCAGTGATTAATGAAACAAAGATGCTCATTATGACTAATTTCTTCAGCTACACCTTTAACTGAAGCTACATACTGTACTGTATAAGATTAAAGTTTACAGCGGCTTGAGAAATCATTGTGTACAGTAGATTACAGCTTTGAGCATGGTCATCACAGATACCCAGATTCACAGATTTGAATAGGAATCATAATTTTATGTCTAAGAAAAAACATGGATTTACCTTGCAATGCTTATATGTCACAATACAGGTAAGTGGAGAATAAAATATAAATACAGTTATTGGGAAGTAATAGACAACAGGGTGATGCAATGAATCCCAATGATGTACGTAAAGTAAAGTCATTGTTACCGCGTGAAATTGAAACTTTATGTCTTGCAGTATTTGCTTATGATCTGGCAATTTGTTAGATATTAAATTGAATATCTAGTCAATACTCGCTTATCGCCTGTACGGCTTTATCCTGTAAGATAGGTGAGAAAACCCACCAAGCAAGGAGAACATGCGCACACACAGAGATGGGAATCGAACCTGGCAGGGAATCGAACCCTGGAGATGCAAGGCGACAGTTCTAACCACTAAGCCACCATGCTGCCTAATAGACAATACTACCAATTGGAAATTGTTTACTGAGAAAAAGAATTACAGTAAATACATTTTAAAAATGATCAATTATGAATGAAGAATAGCTTGTATTTTTACAGTTTATAGTTATTCCTGATATAAAAACATTAGTTCCTATCAGTTATGTCATAACAGATATACGTAAACAATTGGTCCATACTTATTTTTTCCATGAAATGGTCAAAATACCGAAATGTATTTGTTTTAAACACGCCACAACATTTTCACACTTGTCTTAAAGTTACAGCTTCATTGCTGACTGTTCCAAGTGCTGAAACTGGAGACACCTTCTGCTCACATTCTCTAATTACGCATGTTTTTTTTTTAAACTGTGTGGGTGGAGCCGCTACCAGCCAAGGCCTTATGTAAGTTGTTACTATAGAAATGATCACATATTAGAACAAGTACATTAATATAACCCTTGCAGCTGGAACTACTTCCCAAACAGCAGTTAAAGATCATTGTCAGCGTCAGAGTCAAGCATCAAACTGTGCTGTAAATGAACAATAATGCTTATCGTCTAACAATATTGTCAAGGACTCAGCAGGGAGAAAATAATACCACGGAGGCAGAACCTTGTCCTGCTGAGTACATGGATGTGGAAGCTGTGAAAAAAAATGATTGTATTGCCAAGAGAAGAAATCCAATAAATCACCAGACTGTGCCATGATGTGTCAGAATACACTGGTTTTGTTTACCTGTCTAGACATAGTTTATCTATTGCCCCAAGGGTCCGTGTTTAAGCTTAGACTAAAATCAGAGTCGTGATTTTGGATTGTGTGCAGTGAAAATGGACTACAGGATATTATCCTTAATACAATGAGTCCTCTATGCATTTTACCCAAACACTGATAAATCCCTAATGACTCTAATGAGGACCAGTTACATTAGCCAGCAAAGTTATATTGAGATTTGGGGGCCTACAAGCCAACTTATTATTTGTACTGTCTGAGGTGGTATATGCAGTACTGCAGAACATCCTAACACTGGTTCCTTTAGTCATGTACATGCTAATGCTTTCTTTGCTTGAACACATCCATATCAGCTGGGAAAGAACTTAGAAATGACTTTCTGGTGATTACCTGGTCAGGTGTGGTAAACCAGGTAAAACAAAAATAAACAGGGCATGGGTGATCAAGGTTGTAAATGACTCCACTATTAGATTAACCTTATTCTGTAGTGTTTGGCCAACGTGCTTAATTACAGTACCAGTCACTGGTCCCAGTACTGGGCGCCATTTTGGCACTGTCGTCTTGCACCTCCAGGTTCCGGGATCTATTTCCAGATTGGCACTCTGTCTAGGGTGTACCACCCTCACGCTACTCCCAAATACGAGCGTGCGAAAAAAAATTTTTTGTGTGTGTCCAAGTATAGTGACTGTTCTGTAGTAACTGTACTTTTTAAAAAACAAAATGTAAAAGGCTGTAGCAGTGTGGGAGATGAACCTGTTTAGAGGAGTAATTCTGTTAGGGTGTGTGTGTGTGAGAAAGCTGTCCTACACCCCACCCACCCACCCACCCACCATGACTTCCTTATCATAACATGCGTTGTATTTCAAAGGTAAAGTGCAGGTTATTTTTTTTATCTTTATGTTATATTTTGTATTAATTATTTTTATATGAATATTTTTGGGTTGTGGAACGAATCATTAGAGTTTCCATTATTTCGTATGGGGAAATTCACTTTGATATACGAGTGTTTTGATATACAAGCACGCTTCCCAGAACGAATGATGCTCGCAGTCCAAGGTTTAACTGTACTTCTCTATATAATCCCCTACCACACTAATGCACTTATCCCAGTCTTTCACAAGTGCCTGGATACCATCAAGGTAGAAAGTTTCCCAGTTTCCCAGTACCTCTGAAACACTAGCCTCCCAGGAACTCCAGTAATGTTTCAAACATGTGGAAACGGCTTGGAGCAAGAACAGGACTGTACAGAGCACGCGGCAATAACTTCCAGCCGAATTTCTATAATATTCAAGTGGTGTTGGTGATCGATTGTCGGCCATGTTCCCACAGACAAATGTGTCTCTTCTGCAAGTTGGTGATTTTCAAGGATCAGGGGTTCTACTTGCCGAATGTTGAAAGGAATGACTGCAGTGGGCTCTGAGCCATCTCGGTCGGGATCATCATTCACGGGTGTGCGGCCTTCCTTAAAAAGTTTGCACCATTCAAATGTTTTACTGCAGCCAAGAGTTTCATCAGCGTACCATGCTTGAAGTCTTCTAAATGTCAATCGGTTTTACGCATTCATTCGTGGTTCACTTGATCATCCATCTTACAATTCTGCAGAGCTGTATTCTCAGCCACCTTCTCTGCAACCTTTTCATACACTTTATACACAGTTTCTGAGCAAGGGAGTATTTGTCATGGTACCTGAACCCTGCCCACAAAGTTAAACAATTCAGGAAATAAATGAAATCCTATCTATCTCTGCAGCTAAAACCAACTTGATGTAAAGTATAATCTTTTGCTGTGCAATGATACTTCAGTAGTTAAAGGCTCTGGGTTAATGATCAGAAATTCCAATAACCAAATTAAATAAAAGTAATAAACATTGATTCATTAATATAGCACCTTTTAAAGATGCATCACTTTTCAAAAGAGACAAAGTACATGTTTTCCCTTTACTGAGGAACAAAACACAAATGAATGGTTTTAGAATTCATAACTAGATTAACCAGATGTACAATAAGCCTGCAGATTTCTTTGAGATTCTGTGCATCTACCGTAGAGGTGTATATGCAATTCTAGGTGTGTATGCCATGTCCCACTGATGTAGAATGAATGAACGAACAGCAAATGGCAAATTATGTTTGCCGCCATGCAATGACAATTTGGGATCAAAGGAGGATTCTGTTTATCTAAAAGTCCATTTCTCCAGACATACCCCTGCCCCATCACATTTTCTACCCAACTAGTTAGCAGTAACTAGTTCAGGACGTGTGTCCACAGGTAGGAAATGTGGCTTGCAAATCTGAAGATATTCTTTTATTTTCTTTCATGTATAATGTAATGGGACAGAAATGGAACTGCTCAAGCATAGTTCAGATCCTCGAAAAAAGGATCCATCATCTATACTCCCTTCTTCTTTTGAGGCGTTAATTTTCATTTTAGCAATTTCATTTAGGGTAGTTTGGTACTCTGAGATATAACGACCATCATGTCATTTTCCTTAATGTAACAGTTAGATTTATGTCTCTCTCTTTTTTTTATGAAGCTTTTTTAAAGACATTTTTGTCCCGAACCAATACACAGGCTATAAAGATAGTTTCTTCAAAATAGCACCATTAGGATGACCTTTAAACATTCATCACTACTTTCTCCTTTAATCTCATAGCTCAAATAAATGTGTGTGTGTTTTTTTTTTTTTTTTTTAACAAAATACATATTTATGCTATCTACATATCTGATGCTTCAGGGCTTATTTTAACAGGATTTAGGAGACACCTGCAGGTTCTTGCAGGATTCTATGCATCTATTATAGAAGGTGTATTTGCAATCTTATGTATGCATGACATGTACTATGCATTCGATTGTAAAAATAAATGAAAAAGGATCTCTCTCTCTCTCTCTCTCTCTCTCTCTCTCTCTCTCTCTCGCTTTGTCTCTCTCCACTTCCTTTTTGTTTCCTTTATTTTAATGCTTAATATAATGAGATACATTCACTTGCCCCCTTATGAATGAGACAGCTGTGATTAAATGGACCCTCAAGAATACTTGTTACCATGCTAGGCTCATTTCAGTTGTATTCAAGTGCCATCATCAGTATATCCAGCCATTCTTAAAGCTATGCATTATAAATTCAACACAATTGTTTGCTGCTCCTCATCTAAATTCTGAACAGTCACATGTTAAAGCTACTTCCTAAAGATTTAATGCTTTATTATATAACACATACCTGGAATCTAATAACTGCAGTGTTGATGGCATATAAAGCCAATAACAGTACACAATATCTTTGTGCTAATATTCTGAACAATACCTTCATGTTTATATGATATTATAACTGTTATATATGTGTTTTTTTTTTATGCTCACCTTTACTCTATCAAGACAATTTACCCCGAAGGAGTTAAAATGCCAATAATTGGTCGACATGTACAATAATACATTTAAAAAAACAATTAATCAAGACAAAAATATGTTTACTGGGTTCGATTCCCAGCCAGGTTCGATTCCTTCCTCTGTGTGCATTAAGTTTTCATGTTCTCCCCGTGTTTGGTGGGCTTTCTCCCACAGTCCAAAGACATGAGGATTGACAAATTGCCTGTAGTGTGTGTGCCCTGTAATGGATTGGCACCCTGTACCGCACCTCATGCTCTAAGTCTCCAGGGTCCCCGCAACCCTGTATAGAGGATAAAGCAGTAATGAGACTGCACCTAAATGAGACTATACTGTACATCACACATTTCAAACTATCTTTACTAATATATCATCATCTATTTATTTATGTCAGACCACTCTCTCACTATTAATCCTTGCACATGCGCTTTCATGTATTACATATATCACATTTGTTTTTTATTTGTTTATTACCCCACCCTTTCCATTTGTTACCAAAATGACATGACCAAAAGAAGTTATCATCTTTGCATGCTTGCATACTTGGCTATTATAACTCTTTCTGATTCTTATTCTGATTAAATACTATTTAAAATAATAGCAGTGGAACAATTTGTATCAGTGTTTAATATAGGATGGGGTGCCAATCATTTCACCGCACAAAAAAATACTTGTTTAAATAATTACACTAATTTGCAGATAATTGTCTTATCATATTTAATTTGGAAAAGGACTCATTATGTTTTAGGGACTCTTAGTTTTTCAAGAATAACAGAACAAAGTTGTGTGAGTAAAAAATACCTTTATATACAGGATCTCTATATAATCCCCTGCTACACTAATGCACTTATCCCATTGTTTCACTAGTGCTTGCCATCAAGGTAGAAAGTTTTCTCTGTAACCTGGAGCCAGGAATGGAATGCCTGCTTTACATCTGAAACACTGGCCTCCCAGGAACTCTTTAAATGACCCAAACATGTGGCTTGGAGCGATGTCAGGACTATACAGGGGAAGTGGTGTTGGTGAATGGTTGTGTGTGCAGTTCAAACAGACAGATGTTTTCTCTTCTGCAAGTTGGTGACAACTTATGTTGCATTTTTAATGTTCACGCATTTCACTCTCTGAATGTTGGTGGAAATGACTGCAGTGGGCTCCAAGCCACCTCTGCTGGAATGGTCATTCATGAATGTACAGCCTTCTTTAAAACACTTGTATCATTCAAATGCATGAGTCTCATCACTGCACTCTGCTTAAAGTATTCTGTAAATCAGTTTTGGAAATCTGAAAAATTTTATCACAAGTATAGAATTGTTAGGGACCTCCACCAGAGGTCACTGTTCATGTCTGTAGTTCTTGTTGGTTGACTCAGTTTCCCAGAAGGCACCTCAGTCAGGTGATGAGTGCTCACCTGAACTGAGGTGCCTCATTAAAGTTTCTATAAATAGCAGTTTGTTCTGGGAAACTGGGTCGAGCATTGTTTCTGTTTGTTTGGTTGTTTGTCTGTTTGGTATGTTTGTTTGGATTACCGTCATGTGGGCATTCCTTTTTGATTGTTTCTTTGAGTTTATATTTTAGTTATATTGTTTTACCTTTGCTTTTCTAGAGGGCTCTAGTTTAGTTTTCCTTATGTTCCTTATAGTCTTCTTGTTTAGTTCTGTGTTCAAAGCTTCCCTTGTATGTGTAGCCACATGAGGGCTTAGCCGTTAGCAGGGTTAGCCGCTAGTAGGCCTTGACGGCTAGTAGGGTTAGCCCCTAGTAGGGTTAGCCTCCAGTAGGCTAGCCTCTAGTGGGATTGACTGCTAGTGGTTCTGGTCACTAGTAGGTTAGCCGCTAGTGTGGTATAGCCTCATGTGTGCCTTTCCTTTTGTGTTCAGTTCCCCCCCTATTAGATCAGTACTATCCTGGTTAGCCACTAACTCCATTAGCTACTAACCCGGTTAGGTCAGCATCCAGTGTTCCCATATTCCATATAGCTACTAACCCAACTAACCACTAACCCAGCCAGTCTAGTCCCGTCTCTAGTCCCGTCTCTAGTCCCGTCTCTAGTCCCGTCTCTAGTCTGTGTTCTGTCCCATGTCTTGTCCTGTGTCTCCAGCCCTGTCTCTCCTGTCTAGCCTCGTCTCTCCAGCCCTGTCTCTCCTGTCCAGCCCCGTCTCTCCAGCCCTGTCTCTCCTGTCCAGCCCCGTCTCTCCAGCCCTGTCTCTCCTGTCTCGCCCCGTCTCTCCAGCCCTGTCTCTCCTGTCTCTCCAGCCCTGTCTCTCCTGTCTCGCCCCGTCTCTCCAGCCCTGTCTCTCCTGTCTCGCCCCGTCTCTCCAGCCCTGTCTCTCCTGTCTCATCTTTAGTTCCCCTATGTGTCTTAGTTAGCTTCAGCTCCATGTTTCCTCATCCCCAGTTCTCTCTGTCGGTTCCCTGTGTCAGCTCCTGGTTCCCTGTGTCCAGTTCTTGTCCCTATGTTAGCGCGCTGTTCCCTGTGTTTTTCCTGAGCCCTAGTTTTAGTTTGAGTTTGTTGTTTTGGTTCCTTTGTTTGTTTGTGTTGGTTTTGAGTTTTGTAAATAAAGACACCTTTCTGTTTGAAAACCCCTCTGCCTTTATGCCTACCCTCATGCCCACGGCAACAACATCAGCCGGTCTAGCCAGCACCACCAGGCTAGACCCATGACAAGAATAGAATAGAATAATATATTATGTTATTATAGTACTATACAATAACAAAACAACTCCAATTCCAAAAAAGTTGAGATAGTATGGAAATTAGCAATAAAAACAAAAAGGAGTCATTAGTAAAATATTTTCATCTTGTACAATATAAAAAACACTAAAATGATAATCTACCATGTGGATTTTATTGCTTGTTGAAAATATGCACTCATTTCAAATCTGGTGGCTTCAACATCCATTGATTTTGGCACAAGCCTAATTTAAGATGAATAACAATGTGACAAATATGAATTCAGAATACAGAATGTTAAGTCTGTAGTGGATATTATGATGTGGGCTTTGAAACACTTAAGTAATCGTTTCTCCATTAACGCCATTTGTTGCTGCATTTACTGTAGAAATGCGGCTTAAGGACACCATACATTAATACTCTCCAGAGGCCACAAAGATTTCTCTTGTCTCTGTCTCTGAGATGGACAGTCCCACACTGGAAATATATTTTGTGCGGGGGTGCCAGTGCGGGCACCATTAATGCAGAAAAATATATGCCATTTGGAGCAACATATGCTGCCATCCAAGCACCATCTTTTTTCAGACACACCCCTGTATTTTCCAGCAGGATAATGCCAAACCGCATTCTGCTCAGATTACACATGCATGGCTGCTAAACGCAGAGTATGGGTGCTAGACTCGCCTGCCTGCTCCAATTGAGTATGTGTGGTGCATCATGAAGTGCAAAATGTGGCACCGAAGTCCCCATATAATTGTATAGCTGAACACCTGCATAATGGAAGAATCAGGGAAAATCCCACTAGATAAACTTGACCAACTGGTGCAAACATCGGTGCCCAAATGTTTAAAAAGTGTTGGTGATGATATACTGTACATTGGTAAACAGTAAACTGTTTTCTGCATTTTTTGGAGAATGTTGCATCCACCAGATTTAAAACGAGTGCAAATTTGCAACAAACAATTAAATTCCCATTGTCAAATTATTGTTGTTGTAGAGTTTCTTTAATATAGGACAAAGTAAGAAGAGACCCTACAGAAGACCTCTTTTTGGTTTTATTGCCAATTTCCACAATGTGCCAACGTTTTTACAATTGCGGTTGTATAGTTCAAATAAAAAACAAGGAAATAATTGTACAGTACACTGTGAATGATGTTTATTATATAATTTTTCCCTGCTCATTTTCATAAAGAGTGGCAATAATTCTAGATTTGTGCAACGTTTTTCTTATTTTTAGAAGTACTCATTCTTATGATGTAATGTTTGGGATTTTGCTAGCTATTACTTAAAACAAGTATTAAAAGTAGTTTTATTATTATTATTATTTATTTATTTTTTAAAGGGTAATAAGAGTGCAGTGGTAGTTTTTTCGTCTGTCATGCTTAACATATTGTGACTGTGTTTAATTGTTTAGATTCAAAGAGACCTGTTGTTATGAGACGATGTTAAACCCCACAGCCTGTTGAGTCTGAAATGAATCATTGAACTCAATTTGGTTAATTTGACTGCTGTCTCTCTCTGTCCCTGGACATAATGTATTCTTAAAACCTGCCATGAGCTTGAATTAATTATGCCATTCGTGTGAATTAGCACCCACTGTGGTCAGCTGGAACATGCTGGATAGATTGCTTGAATATTGATTTTCCACACATCGGACTCATCTGAAGTGCACAGAAAGTCAAAGAAAAGGTAAAAGTAGCAGGTCATATGCATAATGGCTAAATCACAAAGAGAACAAGTGTTACGGCTCCTTATTTAATAGAATCACTTCCCTCTGCTGAATGCATGATAAACAATATCACACATCACAATCTGTTTGTGGCTAAGCTTGTAATTATGTAGTCCATCCTATGTATTTCCATCCATCTCATTTAATGATAGCCTGCATACATACATCATTCTTCTCATATGGTACATTGGAACATGCCCAGTAATCATTTTGTTCTTGAAAATTGGCAGGAGAGTGGTCATTATACAGTAGCAGTTGCAATGCTGTTAGTTTTAAGTTTAATCTTTATTTTTTAAAGACTTTTTATTGCCTTTTTTTTTTTAATCCAGTTGTCACAAATACTCTTCACTCACAATAGTTACCACTTTAAGTTATTTCATCTCCTAACCAGACTAAAGCCTCATTAACCATGCAGATATGGTCAAGAATATGGGTCTGATCATACATTATTTATTTAGAGGGTGAAACCTGTTGTGTAGTTGCGTTCTTGGCTACAGGAATTACTCTGCATATGCCTAAAAACAATGTGCTGTTCAAAGACCATAGCTTGTACACCAAATTTTGCAGACAAATGCAAGATCTTCTTGATGACAAAGGAACTGTAAGTCAGGGAACTTTTTTTATGTGATGGGGCCCTATGGCATATATTTCTAAATTTTGGCATACCCTACACCCATTGAACTGTCTTACAGTCAAAGTTGTCTAAAAACATTTTCATGTGATCTTCCTCTACTTTGAATAACATGGAAAACCTACTCCAAAATGATTTCACCTAATCTGATTATTCAATTCTCATAATTCTGTTTGCAAATACTGTTTGTGCTTACAAAATGTGGATGAGTCAATGTTTTACACCAATATTTGACCATTTTATTTGTGAAATTTCTTCCTAGCTACGTGTGTGTGTGTGTGTGTGTGTGTGTGTGTGTGTGTGTGTGTGTGTGTGTGTGTGTGTGTGTGTGAGAGAGAGAGAGAGAGAGAGAGAGAGAGAGAGAGAGATTTTTGCCAGTGGTCTGGTTTCTAACACAGTTCATATAATTTGTGGCATACCTCAAGGATCTAGTTTAGGACATTTATTATTTCTTATTGATATAAATTATTTTACATTTTCTCTTCCCATATTGTTTGCTGCTGTTTTTTTTATTGAATACATATTTCAATAAAAACACAAGTCAAGAAATAAAAGAATAATATTCAAATTTCATGATATTTATAGGAAAGGGAAGAAATTAATGTAGGAATCATGTAGGTGTTGCTGGATGGAGTGGAGATCTCCCAGGGTTCCTAAACTCTTATTTCTTTTCTGGCTGAATTGGTAAAAAAAAAAACATATTGACTTTGTTTATAACAAAACTGTCATATCAATCACAATCATCAGCAAATTATGCAGCTTATTTGATGGATATTGTTTACTAGCTCTTTATTTTGCAATGATTTGTCCTTATATGATTTATGGTAATATTGTATAGGGTAATACATATCCTTCTAATTTTTATTAACTTCATATAATGCAAAAGCTGTTTTTCTATTTACAAAGCTCAATATTCTTTCAGTATATAATATAAACATCTGTCAGATAACAGACTTGTGACAAATATATGCATAATTTTTATTTAAAAGCTGTAAATCTGTCTATTGACAAAACTGTCTAAAATGTATGTATATAAAAATATAAATGGAGACGGAAGAAGTTTGCAGCATAAGTCATTATATTGTACATGCATATATTATATAGATAGGTTTCTCCACTCCTATTAGTAATCTTTCATGGCAGCATCTAAACATTCCATTTAAACATTTCAGTTGCTGTGAGTATAAAAATTAATGATGTAAATCAAGCCCCATACTAGTGAATTATTTTTGTTGGAAAATGGCAGATGTTATAAAATATCCAGGAATAACATTTATTATTTAATTTAAATAATTTTTATTTAATTTATATATATATATATATATATATATATATATATATATATATATATATATATATATATATATATATATAATTGTATGAGTATATATATAATTGTATGAATATATATATATATATATACAATTAAATATAGTTCAACCTTTTAATATATGCTACCAATATGCTATATCAATTTTGTACACAAATTCCTGATTTTTATTTCTTTCTACGTTGTAAAATGTATGGAGTCCAAAATATGTAATAATATGTATCTCTTTTATCAGGATTCTTTAAATTAAATTTGCAGGTTCACTTTCACAACACTGTCAAGACACTGTCACTGTCAGTATTGCCTTAGATATTGTGGTGGACAAATCTGGAATGCTAAAATAAATACTGCTAAGAGCTCACAGTCTTTAGAAGATTTTCAGAAGAACGTTGTCATCATATTTGGTTAATTATGTGTAATTATTTTCTTTGACTAGATATTATACATAAGTCTGAGAGGGCCCACTGTGAATGCCTGTGGCTTCTTGACCGCTTCTGCCCTTTTTATTTTACTGGTTCCTTATGTTTAAACTAAACTGTAAGTGCTGTTGTTCTGAAATGAATGAGTAGCAAGAGCTCAACCACAAAGTGGTAGTCCTCACAAACAAATAAAGCAGACCAGACAGTTTTCCATGTTTGGCCTAAGCCCATTAGTTCCATCAAAGGGTAACCCAATACAGCAATGCAATTTCAGATCATTGTTTGCTTCTCATTTTGTGGCAACAGTTTGGAGAAGTTCCTGTCCTGTTTCAGCATAAGTGTTCCCTTAAGCAAAAACTGAGGTACAAGCAAGGTTTGAAGTGGAGACACTCTGGTGAGTCCTGGCCTCAACCCCACTGAGCACCTTTTGGGATGAATTAGAACATAGATTGCAAGACAAGACTTTATTTGAAATTAGAGCTTGACCTCACAAATGAATCAGTACAAATTCCCACAGGCACAGTTGAAAAATTGAGTTGAAAACCTCGCCAAAAGATTGTACACTGATATAGTAGCAGGAGGTGTGTGTGTGTGTGTGTGTTGGGGGGGTGCAACTCTGTAATAAGGGCAATAGTTTTGGAACGTCGTGGCAGCAAGCCCACATACAGTATTTGGGATCATCAGATGTCCAAATACATTTGGCAAATCAGAGGTGCTGTTAATTGGTGATTTTCTTGTAACATCTACTTTTCAGCCGAACAAAGTTTTGGTCTTGCTTTCCTGGGATGGTCTTCATGAGAGCCAGTTTCATCATGATGATGGATGAGTTTGGCAAATGCAGTTGACTATGCTGTTCTTGCAAGAAAAAATCCAGAACAGCTGACCTTTGTGTCTTAAAATATCAAGTGATTGGTATTGTTGTTGTTACTTAATTACCTACTGCAATTCCATATGTGTTCATAGTTTGAAATCTCCAGTATTGTTCCAGAATGCAGAAAAATACATCTAAAATTGTGTCCAAGCTTCTGACTGGCACTGTATGTGGATTTTGGTCCAAGTCCCATCTTTTTGCTCATAACTAGGTCTCCGTTGATTTCAGGTCATGTAGTCCCCGAATACATTTCTTCATTTAGTGAAATTTCACACAAGTGGTGAATTGTACAGTATGTTTGCCATTGCTTCTGCTCAGTGCCAATTCTTGTCAGAATCATTGTGCAAGTATTTTTGTTCAGCAGCTGTAGCTCAGCAGAGGCAGATCCAGGGAGAGCAACATGAGAAGTTTGTCAGTCAGCCTTTTCGTTCACTTCTGATGAAAGTGAATGCAGCGATGTGAACTTGGGAAGGAAGCAAGGCAGGCAGCTACAGTACATTGGCACAGAGAGTGTAGATTCAGTTCCTCTCATCTAGCAACAGTTGCTGTGCTGCTGACCCAACCGCATAACATGCACCTGCATTCGAATGAAGATATTTGCACTGGATGAGGACAATCTAATTATTGCTAGGTTTCTGACACCTCTTCAACAGACAAATTTACAAAGCCTTCTCTCTTCCTTTGCAAAGATTAGATAAGAAACGCGGTTGATGCATAATTGCTTGATTGAGATTCAAAGGAAGCCTCAAGCCAAGAAACTGATCTTTAGGTAAGTAGGTATGGTGTCACGATAGTGGATACGGTATAACTTTTATGAACCTAAAGGCATAGTTACACAAGCTGTTCTTATTTCATTAAAGAAGTAATTACTCACAATTGTGATGACCATCCACTTGATTGATTATATATATATATACATATATATGGCACACATATATATATATATATATATATATATATATATATATATATATATATATAATGTGTGTGTGTGTGTGTGTGTGTGCTATATGTCCACACAAGCTCAAAACTTCCTATACTTATAGGGACTTCTGGTTTCCATCAGGATATATATATATATATACAAACATGCCTACACACACAGGGGGGAAACCCACATTTTGTAATAATCCTGCTTTTGGGTAAAGACCGAGAAAGACATATATTTAAAGCCATGAGATGCTCATCAGTAATATAAACAAAGTGATTAGCATGCCCCTGTTTTCCTTTTTAAACCACTCCTAGGTCTACTCGGATGGGAGCCAGTAGGTTTTTTTTTTTTTTTTTTTTTTTGCTTGTCGTATGGGAATCCAGGGTCCTGAAGAGTTTCCCTGGCCCGTCTGAGATGAGGGGAAAGTTTTCCTGAGATAACATCCTCCTTGTTGTCTCATTCTCATACTAAGAGATAACTCATGACTCTAGGTCAGTAGCTCACATTTGCTCTTCATCTGCTATTTTCCCATTCGCCATGTTTTCTTATCACTGTGAGTGGCAGTAATAAAGTCTGTTGTTATGTTAACTAACCATGTGAGCTATGCTACTGTGGACCCCATCTCTATTGTCAATATTATATAAAGAGTGGTACCATTAGTTGGCTAGTCAATTATTTTGGGGGATTTCAGCTAGCCCATGTTAATTCATGCATGTTTCTAGCTATGCAGGTAATTATTTACACAAGACACAATCATTGCTGAAATCTGAGGTAATTTTTTGAATTGTAAAATATATACAAAAGGATATATTAATCCCAATCATTTAGCTTACATTTCTAGAGGTTGGATGTTGAGCTCTGAAATGCTGATATCCCCAGACTTCGTTGCACATGTCATTTTATTGCACAGTATTAGAAGTAGTAAATTGGGTCAGGAATGTGAAAAAAAAAAATATAGGCATATACATTTGCATTTACTTGATGATATATGATATGATATGACATGACTTGACATTATATGATATACTGTAATATATGATGTTTTTAATGTTTAGAAGCACAGGCGGGCAGATTCACCTGCAACACAAACAGAAACTAAAATAAGACTCTGAACATCAACTTCAACACTGCACTAGAACTAGGCATTATGGACAAACTAATCATACACTAATCATAGTAAAAACATAGGAGCACGTGAAATGCAAGACAAAACACAATGGGGAATGAGGTAGAAGATGGAAGACGTAGTCTAGCACTTCTCTAGTGTTGCCATGACAGATATATGATAGGATATGATAGGATATGATAGGATATGATAGGATATGATACAGTATGATATGATATGATATGATATGATATGATACAGTATGAAACAGTATGATACAGTATGATATGATAAGATATGATATGATATGATACAGTATGATATGATATGATATGATATATGATACAGTATGATATGATACAGTATGATATGATATGATATGATACAGTATGATATGATATGAGATTATATTATATGATATGATATGATACAGTATGATAGGATATGATATGATATGATATGATATGATATGATATGATACAGTATGATATGATATGATATGATACAGTATGATATGATATGAGATTATATTATATGATATGATATGATACAGTATGATAGGATATGATATGAGATTATATTATATGATATGATACAGTATGATCTGATATGATATGATGCAGTATGATATGATACAGTATGATATGATATGATATGATATGATACAGTATGATATGATATGAGATTATATTATATGATATGATATGATACAGTATGATAGGATATGATATGAGATTATATTATATGATATGATACAGTATGATCTGATATGATATGATGCAGTATGATATGATACAGTATGATATGATATGATATGATATGATATGATATGATATGATATGATATGATATGATATGATATGATATTATATGATATGATACGGTATGATATGATATTATATGATATGATACGGTATGATATGATATTATATGATATGATACGGTATGATATCTATGATGTTTTTAATAATTACAAGCGCAGATGGGCAGATTCACCTGGAACAGAAACAGAAACCAAAGCACTACAGTGCTTCGGTTCAACATTGCACTTATTATGGACAACGGCATTATGGACAAACTAACTAAGCATATACTAATCATAGTAAAAATGCGGGAGCACATGAGATGCAAGTCAAAACACAATGCGGAATGAGGTGGAAGATGGAAGATATAGTCCAGCACTTCTCTGGTGTTGCTGTGACAGATATGATATGGTATGGTATGGTATGGTATGATATGATATGATATGATATGATATGACATTATGTGATAAGTTATGATACCCTAAAGGATCTATATAAAAATAATTCAAGACTCTTTTACTTGCAGTTTCCTAAGCGTATTGATTTATGACACAGCATGAGGCCAGTCTGCCTCTAGGCCAGTGCGGCATTGTTTACCTGACCTGCTATTGATTTTCTCATAGCCGTAAGGAGACAGGTGGTCAGCAGGCACAAGCGATATTTACATGAAGCAAAACTCAAACACAGGAAGTTCTGGGTCAATCATTTACTCACACATTTCTTTATTTCTATGTCCACTTTGATGCTCCTAATGCATTTTAAAAGTTTTCACCAGTCGCTATCTCTGTTCATGTGCATCTGCGATTAAAAAAAGACATCCAGTAAAATGCATGTTGTCTGGCAGAGAATGAAATGTAAGGCCACTTCTAGTGAAAGTGATGAGATGTGTTTGGATAAGGTGTGCATTTGGGTAGGAGGAATGTTTGACAATGAACTCTGTGTGACTGATGCGACATCCGTGTCTGACTGCACCGCTGTTTCTTATCTTAATGCACGTGTTTTGGTGTACGGTGGAGCTGTTTATCAGGACAAATTTAACAGGAATCCATTTATGAAAATTAAGCACAGACACAGCAGGCAGTCATATTAAAACATTTATTTAAATCTAGACAAACTCAATGACAAACATGTTCAAATCAATTCATTAAATGTTACTTTAAGAATAAACTTCGACAATGAACTTTGGCGGGTACGGGATTAAACATACATGCATACTGTACCATATACAGGTCTAAATGAGTAAAGGAAAAAGACAACAGTGTGCATCATTTTAAATAACGAACAGACAAATACCAAGAACCTTTTTAGGAGGGAAACTGAAATGAAATGAAGCATTTGGGGGTCGAAAGATCCGTGGCACGGAGGTGTCGTGGTTAGCACTGTCGCCTTGCACCTCCAGGGGCCTGGTTCGATTCCCGTCTCTGTGTGCTTGGTGGGTTTCCTCCGGGTACTCCGGTTTCCTCCCACAGTCCAAAGACATGTAGGTTAGGTTAATTGGCGTTCCCAAATTGGCCTTAGTGCGTGTGTGCGTGTGTGTGTGTGTGTATGAGTGTGTGCCCTGCGCTAGATTGGCACCCTGTCCAGGGTCTACCCCTCCTTGTGCCCTAAGTCTCCTGGGATATGCTCCTGAACCTGAATACAGGATTAAATGGTATAGATGATGAGTGTGTGAGTGAGTTAGTAAGGGTTGTAGCCGCGAATTCTGCCATATCTTCACATCATTACCTCTGAGGCCTATCACTGACCCACACACACATCATCTGTGGTTCAACATCTAGTGCAGAGTTATAATTAGGGGTTAAATTAAGAACCGGTGCTTTCATTTAATAGACATCTAAATGGCACAGCATGGATAATGCTTTTATTTTTCAAGCAAAACGCGTTTCTGCTGGGAGTTTTATGGCTTGATAATCAATCGAGTTTCTTTGCCGCCAAAGAATCCAAAGATTTTCAGAACTGACAAAATCGACAAGCGGTGGCATGATGGCGAAGTCCTTAGCACTGTTGTCTTCCACATCCAGGGCTGGGGGTGTGAATAGTGCATCCTGTCTCCATGTGTGGACTTTCCATGCTCTCTTTATGCCTTCGGGTCCCTTCTGGGTACTCCGATTTCCCCCACGGTCCAAAGAGGTGTTGTAGCCTGATTTGTGTTATGCAATTGCCTGCAGTGTATGGTTGGGTGTGTGAGTGTGTGTGCACCTGCGCCCTGAGATGGGTTGGTACCCAATCCAATATGTCCCCCTGCCCTGAGTTCCCTGGGATAGTGACCCTATACAGGGTAAACAACATAATAAGTGAATGAATGAACGAATGAATGAACAAGTTGATGATAAATGGAATACCGAAAATGGCCCTCTTATTTTATTGAGTTAGGAAGGCTTCATACACAATCACATTTCCTTTATGTCTACATGTATTGTACTGCATAAAATAAAACCACATTTTTTGCACGTTGCTGACATGCATGAAAAAAGTGGAGCTTCTCCAGCTCATTAATCCCAGTTTAACTCAATCTGGGCTCCATTAGTTATGCCAAGCGCTTATCTAAGATAGCATAATGAAATTTTATTACTAATTATGAAATTATTAATCAAAGCAAATAATTATTATTATTATTTGTTAAATATAATTCTAACCTAAGCATTGTTCACAGGCTCCTTCTTCTTCTTCTTTTTTTTTTGTATCTTTACATTATAATGCATAATTCAAAACTTCGCATGTCTCTTCAAATGAATTAAATCTGTAGTTTACAATTTTGTCTTACGTAAGGGTTCAACCACTCAGACGTTTCAGGCATCAGGCAAACAAAAAATATTGTCACTTTGTCAATGTACTATGAACTATTTTGTTCCTTTCATTAAAAAGGAAGCTGTCAAAGTGTCATAGCTGCATTGTAAAGTCGGTCCAAATAAATGGTGAGTCACTTGTTGACGACTTGGTGATGGATTTTATTGAAATTCATGTTCATATGCTAAGTTACAGTACTTTCCAGATTTTTTTTTACATTTTTGTTCGGAGCAATTGAATTTGCGGCATTACAAAAGTGAACACCATGAAAAGAAAAAAACAAATGAATGTAAAAGGAGTCCAAAGCGCTCGATAAAGTGTAATCGCTTGAATTGAATTTTATGCTTTAGCTGCAATTTGATCTGTGTGAGCCGATGTGTGCATGATGTGTATACACACTCATGGCACGATAGTTTACTCAAGAATAACACGATGCACATTCTTCATTAAAAGTGATCTCAATAATCTCTAAAATTATGCCATGTCCGTGTCATTCTGAGATGGGGATCGTTTGCTTTTTTTTTTTTTTTTTTTTTCTCCATGAAAAAATGACAACCGTGTGATAAGTTCTCAGAAATGATCTGCGTTTATCAACAAGCTCTGCATACTGAAGTCTGAGTAAAGTTCACTGAGCGAGCTCACGAGTTCAAGGTTTTACAGCTGAGTTGTATAAACAAGCCAGTTTTAAAAGGTCAGCACCAGCTTTTGGTTCTGTTCAGCACAACACTTTTAGCGTTGGTATAACTGTTCGTGGAATTTTTCCCCCCTCTCTCAGAATGCAAGGAAAATTGTACCCACTCCGTTTTATACAGTACGTGCTGGAGATAAGTGTGCATCATCCAAGACACTGTCATATAAATGAGTTTATAGGCTAACGTGAAGTGAAGCATTATTGTGTTAAGTTTACAGCACTGTGTATTGTCTACATATAGCTATAGATAGATAGATAGATAGATAGATAGATAGATAGATAGATAGATAGATAGATAGAGAGAAAATATAATATAATAACGTTACAAAAAATTACATTTAATTCAAGTCAATTTTATTTGTCTTTATCTTTGCAGATAAAAAAAAAGTGTCTAAATAAATTAGAAAAATAGAATGAAAATATATATATTGCTTTTCAGTTTGTCCCTGAAGGGCAATCCGGGGGAGATGGTGGCAAGGAAAATCTCCCTGATATGACAAGGAGAAGAAACCTTGAGAGGATCCAGATGCAACAGGGAACGCATCATCATTTGGGTAATAACAGATATTATGACCATGAATCAGTCACTATTATATCTATGTGCTATGAGGTGAATAGTTTAATGTAACTGGAAAGGTGTTTAAGCTAATATACAGTAAAGTCCACTTTCACTGTTGGAGATGCAGGTACAAAAATGTTATCATGTTTCCTAACTATTCTATTCATTCTATTCATAAGAAAAACAACCTAGAATTATAATTATAGGTTGCATGGCTTCACTCTCTCACTTATCATTTATACCACTTTATTATGCAAACCGGGTCACTGGGGGCCTGGAGGCTATCTCAGGAGACTTAGGGCACTAAGTCGGGTACACCCTAGACGGGGTGCTAATTCATCACAGACAATTTGAGGAAGCCAATTAGCCAACAATGTTCACAGTCACAAAGCAGCTTTATATTATCAAAACAAAATTTGGGAAATATGTATGAGTATGAAACGTGTGAGAAAATATGTATAAATCAAAACGATCAGATTGTCCCTGATGAGTAAGCTGAGGGCGACGGTGGCAAGAAAATAAAAAAAACTCCCTGAGATGGCAATAGGAAGAAGCCTTGAGAGGAACCAGCGTCAACAGGGAACCCATCCTCATTTGGGTGATAATGGAAAGCAGGAATTGTTTTGCAGTCATACTGAGTGTTAAACAGCTGGAAGCTCAACATTACAGGAAATGTGTGCAAGTCAATATGGAGTCCAGTTCGTTATTGGAGGCTCCGGTACAAAACTGTAGGAAATTCCAGTTCAAACCTTCAGATCATGCACTGGGGCCAGTGGGTGAATTGTTTAAAATTTCAATGAGGTGGGGGGTTGAAGTCGTTATTTTGGCCCAGGAGTCATGGATAAACTATAAATTACTTCTCACCTTCTCATCTTACAATAGGTTATTAGATAATGTTAAGTATAAGGATTTACTTATTACTATCAGTGAACAACACATTGGAATGATTTTAGTTAGATTTAATATTGTGGAACTTTGGAAAAAGGAAATCGTTCTTACATTATAATAAGGATAAGGAGCCTCTACTTTTCTTTCTCACTGTCATAATGTAAAAATGTAAGAAAATTTATAATATTTTCATAAAGAGGTCTTTTCATATATGAGGTCACAATAGGGAGAAAATCCTATCAGTTAAAGCCAATACCCTTGTTGTCCTATTTTTCATTTTTGGATTGACAGGGGCTTTAACTAGGCCAATTAGATTTTCTCCCTATTGTGACCTCATATATGAAAATACCCTCCTCCAGCTTGTTGCTCAGCGCTGCTGTTTTCTGATGGGGTGTAGCTCAGTACTAATGTAGCTCATTTACTGTACATCGACAGTGAAATGATGCATTTGGTGGAGGAGGGAAATAAACATAGTTTGCGGTATGAAGTAATGCATTATCTGAGCAATATTTCAGCTAGAGCATTAACACACACTTTTGGGGGAGCTCTGAGACCTGTGTTAACTTAAAAGAATAGCTTGTCATTTTACATTATTAACTCATTGCTTCAATAAATTATTTATAAAATTTCTATATTTGACATTATTTGTATGAGAAAAAAAAACATCTTTACAGTGATGAATTCTCCCATAAATCCATCAAGATTAAAAATGTAAAAACAAGCGCTGGCATATTTAACTTAATACTGTATATATTGTTTTTTCTAATATATATATATATCTATTTGTCATTAATTACATTTAATATTTAGAGAGTGGCATATTTGTATTGTCCTGCTTGCATGAATGGTTATATCATCAGAGCTTTCAGCTGTTGTTAGTTCTTTGCTGATTAACAATCAGTACAAAAAATAGGAACAATGCAAATTCCTTCTTGTTTAAGATTTTTTAGAACTCTCACTTTACTCTCATTATTAAAATAAAAATTTCTGTTAAATAGTTAATTAAATACACCAATCAGCCATAATATGAACACACATAACGTTACACTGGTGATAGGATCATGGGCACCCAAAGCCAGCGGGGACCAAAAGCCAGCCTGTCTGGTTTGATCCCAAAGAAAAAACAATGCAGCACAGCCCGCCAAAAATATCAATGTTGGCCACAATAGAAAGGCACCAGAAGATCCAGGGCACCACAGCCTGCTATGCACGGGGCCAAGCAGGCAAAGACCGTAAGGCCGCCAACCCAACTTTCAAACTTCCTAGATCTCAATCCAATCGAGCACTCATGGGATGCATCTGATCCATGAAGGCTCCACATACTGTAGCAAATGGATCTGCCACCAACCTCCCAGTGCTAGACAGCACAGCACAGCACACCCCAAGGGGCCCTTCTGACTCATGCAAAGAGAGACCAGAGTCGCTCAAGGGCCGGAGGTGGAACCTATGGGCATAATAATATTGGGCATAATATTTTGCATTGTAATAGTACAGCTGATTGATGTATTGTGCCCTAAATGCCATAATGATTCACTTTTAAAGAATTGTAATCTTATCATGACAGCGGTCGAAAATGGAATTAACTTACAATACACCCATGTCATCCAAGACTTGCTGTGTAATGTAATTAAATTATTGACCAAACCAATTCAAAATTAATGAGAAATAACAGCATTAACTCAAGCAAGGTTTTACAGTATGTCCTTCAAATTTTTTCTTTGATGCTATATAATGTTTAAAAAGTCCAACTTGAGACGGTGGAAGTGGTGGCTCAGTGGGCTAAGGCACTGAGTTACTGAAGATCGGCGGTTCGATTCCCAGCTCAGCCAGGTTACCATTGTTGGGCCCTTGAGCAAGGCCCTTAACCCTAACTGCTCAAGGGGCGCTGTACCATGGCTGACCCTGCGCTCGGACCCCAGTTACACTGGGATATGCGAAGAAGGAATTTCACTGTGCTGTAATGTATATGTGACAAAAATAAAGGCTTTACTTTTACTTTAAGCCAATGGTGACCATTGTATTTTATTTATTCCCATTTTGACAACTGTGGTAGTAAAAACTCACACATTCACACACTAAGGGCATTTTGAAAATTATGCCAATTAGCCTACTTTGCATGTATGGGGGGAAACCAGGGTACCCTCAAAGCATGGGAGAACATCCATCCACACAGACCATGAGACGAGAATCTAACCCGGACCTTGGAGGTGCAGGGCTACAGTTACAGTGCTAACCACTAAACCATTAGAAAACCATTTTTAAAGCAAAATCTTAGAAACACACATTGATTGGTAGCGCTCAGGTAGTCCAGGCATTTCAACGAAATGATTTGAAAATATTTTATAGATCTTGCCTTGGTGGTCTGCCACTAAGGGGTTATGTTGGACAAGGAACCATTTTATCAAACATGGTGGTAAAATCGCAGTCTACATAATGTAATGATCTAGCTTAAATCTTTGTAGATCAGCACACTTTCCTTACACAGTGAATGTCACTTTGTTGGATCAAGCTGGTTTTAGCTATATGCCTTAATAAACTGGACAGAAGCCCATTTGTAATCAAATCCAGGCTGTCAAAGTGTCTGTAATGCTCCTGCGCCACATAGAGAATGGAGTCTTTAAAAGTAATTATCCTCCTACTGTAGGTATTTTTGGGGGTAACCAGATTTTAAAATATTTGAGCTGTTTTACTGGATGTCTCTTTTGATCATTTTTTTTTAATGCTATGACTTAGACTTAAACTTTATCATGGCTCCTTTAAAAAAAAGGATATATTACTCCTGACTTCTGCGATTATAAAACTATTTTCCAAGCATCATCTTAGAAACACACGTGGATTGATAGAGCTCAGGAATGAACCGATCCCAATTTGGTAATTTGGTGCCAGATGGCTATTGGCTGTATTTGTGAAGTCTGCAAACTGCCTGTAACTGACGGAAACCACGGGACAGCAAGCAGATTTCATACTTAATCCAGTGGACAAATGCTTCTCATGCCTTTCTCACGCAGCATTTCTAGAAAAAGGGTTATTATAAGATATGAGGAATACATTCTAAACAGTATGTACACTTCACATCAGATTGTACACCAGAATACAATATTCATGTATAATGGTGTGTGTATGTGTACAGTATATCATACTGGTTAATGGTTCCATTCTGGCATTCATTCACATTTTATAACACGTTTTTCACTTCTGATTTATGTTCGACCCAACTCACTCTGGATTATGATCTCTTCTTATACATACGTACTTGTCAGCAAGTTTGAGCTTACATTTTTCATTCTTGTAACAACTCCAATAATTTAAGATAATTACTATAATTCAGATTAGTTAATGCATGACATGCTTTAGGATGAATTACTGAATAAGAAGCTTTAAGAGGAAAAAGTACACGTCCCCATTTTTCACAGGAAGAAACGCTGGTGTAGCATTGCATGAAACCTTTGAGGATTTCCCACAGGGACAATCAAGCAACCTAAAAGTGGTTTTTACTAGAACACAGTATTGATTGCTTAAATCTAGAGAATGTACTGTATAGCAATCTGGGAAAAGCTGTCAGATGTCACTGTGGCTGAATTCTGTCAAACTGCCAAACAAACATATTTGGACGAATCGGCTCGAATTTAAGGCGCCGTAAATATATTACAACAAAATGATGTGAAAATATTTTATGGATTTGTATTTTTTTTTTTTTTATCTTGCTTTGGATGTCTGCCACAAAGCGGCATTTTGGACAAGGAGCGAGTGTTTCAAACATGATGGTTAAAAACATAATGATCTTGCTAGCTTGCTAAAATCGTTCCAGTTCAGCATAATTTTTTACCTTTTACTTCTTTTTCCTTCCACTGCCACAGTTTTTGGATCAGTCTGGTTCTACCTGTATGCCTAAATGAAATGGACATAAGCTAAGCCCATCTGTAATCAAATCCCAGCTGTCAAAATGTATGCAGTGCTGAGAACGGATTCTTTAAAAGTAATTTTCTTCCTTTATTTTTTGGGGGGGTAACTAGACCTTTAAATGTGTTAGAAAAAATTTTGTACAGAAAAGCTGGAGGAATATATTTGGGGTGTAATGATAAATAAATATGACAAGTTAAAATGTAATGGTTTAGGCATGGTGGCATAGTGGTTGGTACTGTCGCCTTGCACCTCCAGCGTTTAAATCTTTCCTCCTGTCTGTGTCTATGTATGGTATATGGTCCAGGACCCCTTTGACCTGACGCAGGATAAGCGGTATAGATACTGTAATAGATAGATGGACAATGTCATGATGTCTTCATATGTTATATTTCTGGAAAAAAAAGCATGGCTGAATATGTATCCTTGGTGCCCAAGTGTATTTCTTTCTTCATTGTAAAACAAGGCTGAAGGGTTAGGGGTAGGGTTAGGGTTAGGGTTAGCCCTGGGTTTTGCAAATGCACTTGACAATACAGTTCTTACAAGAGCTCTTCCAGAACAGCTGACCTTCATGTCTTAAAATAACAACTGACCCTTGTTGTTGTTATTTAATTACCTAATGCCAAATGTGTTATTTCATAGTTTCGAAAAAGGCAGCATTGTTATAGAATGTAGAAAATAAATCCCAACTCGTGTCCACATTTTGGACTGGTACTGAACCTGTAATAACTATGTGAAACACATGCACATACTGTACGACTACTCCCTGAGTGACTGAGCAGGCAAGAGCTAAAGAGATTGACTCGGGGTTTTTTGCACTTTACCAATACAATACCACAATGAACTCTGATTACCGTACTGCATGCATTTCAAAGGCCAGATTCGATGCTACCATTGCTCGCTGCAGAATGTTCGCTGCCTACAACAGATCACTTTCTGTTTTTGAAATTTTTAAAATTGTTTTGTTGATTTCTGGGTTACTTATTACCTTAGATTAGCACGATAAGCTAAATGTGAAAAAGCTAGAAATGTACCTTGATCATCAGATACCAGTGACGCAAAATCTTAAAGAAATAATAAATAAAATACATAAATAAGTCAAAACAGTATGTATAGGATTGTGGCTGCAGCGCCCCTGGATTCGTTTTCTAGATATTAATATGGGTGTAATTTAGGCATATTTGGTATATTTCCATCCATCACTCATTCACTAGCTATCAGCTTCAAAAGCGTGTCTCAAATGTTTGAGAGTATGTTACATTTCCTGCTCGCCACTGTTTATCTTTCAGCTAATACCACTTCCTCTAAGCTTTACATATTATTTCAATACACACAAACCAGGTAATGTTATATTCTGCTCTTTTGCACAACTACTATTTATGTACACTGTGTCATCACTAAAACTACGCATTAATGGTTGCACTGCATTTAATTTATATATATATATATATATATATACATACACACATGGACAAAATTGTTGGTACCCTTCTTTCAATGAAAGAAAAACTCACAATGGTCACATAAATAACTTTAATCTGACAAAAGTAATAATTAAAAAAAAATTCTATGAATGTTAACCAATGAAAGTCAGACATTGCCTTTCAACCATGCTTCAACAGAATTATTTTAAAAAATAAACTCATGGAACAGGCCTGGACAAAAATGATGGTACCCCTAGAAAATACTGAAAATAATGTGACCAAAGGGACGTCCACTAATTAGCATCACAGGTGTCTACAATCTTGTAATCAGTCAGTGGGCCTATATATAGGGCTCCAGGTAGTCACTGTGTTGTTTGGTGACATGGTATGTACCACACTCAACATGGACCAGAGGAAGCGAAGGAAAGAGTTGTCTCAGGAGATACGTAAGTAAATTACAGACAAGCATGTTAAAAGTAAAGGCTATAAGACCATTTCCAAGCAGCTAGATGTTCCTGTGACTACAGTTGCACATATTATTCAGAAATTTAAGATCCATGGGACTGTAGCCAACCTCCCTGGACGTGGCCGCAGGAGGAAAATTGATGACAAATCAAAGGGACGGATAATCCGAATGGTACCAAAAGAGCCCAGAAAGACTTCTAAAGAGATCCAAGGTGAACTTCATGCTCAAGGAACATCAGTGTCAGATCGCACCATCCGTCGTTGTTTGAGCCAAAGTGGACTACATGGGAGACGACCAAGGAGGACACCATTGTTGAAAACAAATCATAAAAAAGCCAGACTGGAATATGCCAAACTACATGTTGACAAGCCACAAAGCTTCTGGGAGAATGTCCTATGGACAGATGAGACAAAAATGGAACTTTTTGCCAAGGCACATCAGCTCTATGTTCACAGACGGAAAAATGAAGCATATGAAGAAAAGAGCACTGTCCCTACTGTGAAACATGGAGGAGGCTCTGTTATGTTCTGGGGCTGCTTTGCTGCATCTGGCACAGGGTGTCTTGAATCTGTGCAGGGTACAATGAAATCTCAAGACTATCAAGGGATTCTAGAGAGAAATGTGCAGGCCAGTGTCAGAAAGCTGGGTCTCAGTGGCAGGTCATGGGTCTTGCAACAGGACAATGACCCAAAACACAGCTAAAAACACCCAAGAATGGCTAAGAGGAAAACATTGGACTATTCTAAAGTGGCCTTCTATGAGCCCTGACCTCAATCCTATTGAGCATCTTTGGAAGGAGCTGAAACATGCTGTCTGGAAAAGGCACCCTTCAAACCGGAAACAACTGGAGCAGCTTGCTCATGAGGAGTGGGCCAAAATACCTGCAGAGAGGTGCAGAAGTCTCATTGACAGTTACAGGAATCATTTGATTGCAGTGATTGCCTCAAAAGGTTGTGCAACAAACTATTAATTTAGGGGTACCATCAATTTTGTCCAGGCCTGTTCCATGAACTTCAATGAGTTCATTTTTTTTTATAATTCCGTTGAAGCATGGTTGAAAAGCAATGTCTGACTTTCATTGGTTAACATGCATAGAATTCTTATTTATTATTACTTTTGTCAGATTAAAGTTATTTCTGTGACCATTGTGAGTTTTTCTTTCATTGACCGAAGGGTACCAACAATTTTGTCCACGTGTGTATAAGAGAGAGGGAGAGAGAGAGAGTCATGTTCAAAAGTTAGTACCCCCCTCTTTTTTTTAGTTCTTTTTGTTTTCTGTAAATACCTAATAAAAATCATCTGATCATAGTGGCTCTCACCGGTATTAGACAAATGCAACCTCATGTGAACAATAATTATTTTTCCATCCATCTAGGAATCTTTGTAGTCCAACTAGGGAGCATGGAGGTCAGTTAGCCTAGTGTACATGTCTTTGAACTGTAGGAGAAAATCAGGGTACCTGGAGAAACCCACCAGGCACATTGAGAACACGCAAACTCCATACACACAAACACCGAAGTGGGAATCAAACCCGGATCCTGGAGGTTTAAGGCGACAGTGCTAACCACTAAGCCACCGAGCCACCAGTGCCATTATTTATTTAACAAAAATTAAGCCAAAAAGAAAAAAAAGCTAGCAAAAGTAAGTACACCTTACTGCTTCCACAGGATTTTTGAGGTTACTTAAGTTCATATGCATGGGAAGGCAGATGAGCGAAAAAGTTTTCAAAACATTAACCAAAAGTATCTATCTATCTATCTATCTATCTATATATATATATATCTATATATATATATATATATATATATATATATATATATATATATGCATTCTTTTCCTTCCAAACAGAGCATGGAAGTATGGTAGCTTTTGGGGAGCTTTGGTCTTGATTCCAGTCTTTCCAAAAGTGTATGCAGAAAAATACTGTATCCCTGCACAGCTGTGCAACCCCACTGTGGTCATCTTTCCCCAAACACATTAAGTGTTTGTCGCTTAAACCCTACTGTCATCCCACATTTGTCACAGGCGTTCCCATTAGATTGCAAATGATCTTGCTTCCACTGTTTTGTACAGTACAGTATGTATTTCTAAATGCACTCCAGCCCCCCCTCTCCTTATCTATCCATCTATATTCATCTTTCTATACCTAGAGCTGGTGGTTTTTGTTCCAGTCCTGATGAATGTTGCATTTAAGCTCACATAAAAGAAAAGGAAAATTACAGAATGCAGTCATCAGCATGAAGTGACCATAAATCTTCCAGAGCCATCATGATGGCTCTCTTCCCATAATATACTGCTTGGTGTGACGTTGTTTTCCACTGAACTTGTGAGGTGTTAAACAGAACTGATGGGTTTTCAGACACAGTCTGGGCAGAACGGCGATTTTCCATAGACTGAAAGTCTTAGCATTTTTTTTTAGCTCCTATTTATCTTTGTCATTTGAATGATTATTTAATTTTCACCTGTATATGTCCGAGAGTAAAAGAAAATAAAAACGGCAGATTTTAAAAGACACATTTTAAACCTATGCCATGGAAATATTTTTATCATGGTTTATATTTTATTCAATAGTTCCTTATATGGCAAACAACATTATACACAGACGCAGCTTCATTACAAATAAATGACTCTCTGGGGATTATACCTAAACTGACATTTAAAGCTCTTTCAGCAGCGGTAAGAGACGATTTAGCAAGTACCAACGAGCTGTACAACGTAATGCAATTTTCCTTCACACGTGAGTAAAAATGTCATTTTTTTAAAGCTGAATGATTTGGAGAAACAGCAACAAGATGCTGAGAATACTGTTAATCAGTGCAGTTTGTCAGCGCTGCACTCTCCCCATCCACTGTTCTGCTCAGTGTGCCACATTCTCTGCAGCACAGTGCAGCTCAATGCTCTGTGCCCCTGGCAAACGTCCAGTCAGATGAATTACGATGACTTTTATCTAGATTCCAGTGCAGGGCCATCTCAGGAAGCTTTTATTAGTTCAAAATTCCATAACAATCCCAGGAATATTTTTAGCACTGACTTGTCATGTTGAACAAACAAACCGAAAAGAGCGGCGCAGTCATGAATTATGCCTTATATTTACCAGGATTTATGTTATGCGCTTAGAAATGCTTAACAAGCTTATCTTATTGAAATGGCCATTAATATGCTAAAATGAATAAAACGTACTGTATATGTAAACCTATAGTTAAGGTTCTGAATTTTCTGAATAATTTGGAATTATATATATTTTTTAAAGACCAAATTTCCCTTTAGCAAGTACAAAAGAAAGAAAAAGCATTGGAGAAAAAAAGTTGCAAATGATTAAATTAATGTGATGTTTATTTTATTAAAATATAGAAAATATCTCCTTGTACACAAAAACAGGTGATCTCACTAATTAGTTCAAGACTATCTGGCTGAAGACTTGTGCTAATAAGAATCAGCTGGTTTAGTTAATGGATGGAACGAACACGTGGCAGGACTTCTACTTTCTAAAATTCGTGGCGTCCACCGCTGCCAAATAGCTAAAACTCTCAAGTGAATTTCTGTACATGATCTTCAGGAAGCAGTCAAGCAGGCATGGATTGCGCGAGTGACAATAAAGTACTGTCGATGTCTTTTTGACTTTATGGCCAGACGGATCCAGCAAGTTTTTAATAATTCATACAAAATATTGATTGTTGTATAACAATTTGATTGCATCAAATAACATATTATTCATATTATTCTTGCTTGTCATTATTTGAAAAATTTGAGAAGGTGATTACAAAACATTGAATTTCACTTTTGTCTCAATAATTTTGACCATTTTATTTTGTCTTTTTTTTAATATTTATTTTGATTTCATTCAAATGCATTTAATTCAATGATCAGTGAATCTGAGCAAACTAATTAAATTATGCCTTATGTTTGCTGATTTCATATGTTTTTCAAAGAATATTTTACTGAAATAATATTTAATACATTAATAAATATATTCTTGAAATGTTTTTTTTTTTTTTTTTACATTAGGGGTTTTCAAATAATTTCGTAGCTTTCCATTTCTGAACTTTGGATTGGGACAACACATTAGATCTAAGCTTACAGTATTGTTGACAAACTTGTTTTTTGATTAATATGGAGTTCCGACAGTAAACTTAAACATTCAAATATGCTTTATATATACTTCAAATACATACATGGCAAATGAAATAAAATTCCTCCCCCCCCCCCCCCCCCCCCCTTTTAATATAGGATATTTAATAAATGTACTTTTTTTGTAAATATATATAGTATAGATTCACTTAATTTCACTTTACATGTGTTTGAACATTGGTAAAGTTTTACTTACAACATGTTACATTAAAGGTTCTTTTTTTAAAGAAATTAAGGAATTATATTTACTAAAGGTAAATTGTACATCTCATAAATGGGGGAAAAATTCCAAACAAATGTGAGTTTGTTTGTGTAAGGTTAGTGAATGTGTGATGTTTACGTCATTAAAATATGAGGAATATAAGTATAAACTTCATTAAAATATGAAAATCTAAGTATTTCATTCATTTTATTCAAAAGTTTTAAATCATTGTGTCCGCTGCCACGCCCTGTAGATTAAACGCATTAATGTTTATTAATTACTCAAAACACTATAGGGATTTAATAATATACGCCAATTCAATATATCACTAACTTGTTTTATGGTGGGCTGTGAAATTTGCAGCTGTAAATTGAAAAAGTATGGAGCCCCTGAGCCCTGGGATTTCCTGGACCCCACTGTGAGAAATGCTGCTTTTGACATGACACGGGAAAAACCTTTCTTTTTAGACTGCGTACAAGGAAATTCCTGCGTAAGTAATTTCTATTGTAGTATACTACATTTACAAAAGCATTATTGGTTTAAAGCCTCTAATAAATTGTATTATTTAAAAAAATACATTAAAGTTCCTTCATGGGTCTAAAAATCTTAACGATATACAATGACGTTTGTTAAATTTTTGGGGAGATGAGAGGTACAGTATGTAGAGGTACAAATGTAATACTGTAAATGTCTAAAGTGTGAAAGGGCTAAAAAAACATAATGGACATTATGATGCGCTTTGTGGGGTTTAAGCCATCTGGTTGCACTCAAAAATGATTAGTAATTTCAGTATGTTGATTTTGAACTTTTATTGCAGGGTAAATACTTACATTAAAAAAATTCAGAGTATTTAAAAAGTATATTTTCAGAAATGTATTTATAAAGCTTTTTCATCACCACTGGCTTTAAATTGTGTGCTCAGCATTTCTGTATCCTGGCACTTTGATTTATTGAACAACATGGTGAGTGAGGGGGCAAAAAAAGAAATTTCAGACAATGTCATGTATAAAATTTGGCCAGCGTTTCATTTTCTCCCCGGTTTAGTTTTGCGAATTCCCACCGCCCACCAGCCAGCTCTCTCTTATCATCCAACAGCAACCAAATGCCGAGGGTGAAGGCTAACTTGTGCTTCCTCACTGTTCCAACATGCCAACTGTTCAGGCTGCTGCTCATGTTGCATCACGGAGCATCATAACACTCTCAAATGGAAAAAAAAAAAAAATGCAATCTACCCTTTTTCATGTACATGACTTGACTATGTCACTCTGATTGACAGGAAAGACACAGTGCCATGTGAGTGACCATCCCTCTCACCATGAGCCATGAATGGATTCACCTGGACCTCCATAAGGTAAACACATTTCTCCTTTTTGAGCCAAAGACTCCAAACTATTTTGATTTTATATAACTTAATATGCGAAACATATCAGCAAAATGAAAAATAAATAAATAAATAAATAAATAAATACATTTTAAAAAGCACTCAAGCAAATCAGGAAACACAATAGCACAATAGCAATTAAAAAACACTGACTGCAAACCAAGATCTCACCACAGAACATCAGACAACACAATAAACAACAAAAAAAAAAGAATGACCTGCAATTTATTTAATTATTTATTTTTATCTTTAACGGTTTGCGAATCTAATAAAAGTATCAAGTGGAGCAGCGCATAAGATAAAGCTTCTTAATTTGTGTTCTTTGAAAGATTTGCCTCAAGCACTAACCCTTGAGCAAATCTGAAGTGTGCTTCATACTGCTTCTCCTCAATCTGTCCCTGTGCATGCGTTGCTTTCAAACACAAGCCTGGAAAATAAGGAGGTTAAATAAACGAAATACATTTCATATATATATTTCTAATATTAGGAACTTTAGGAATGTCTTTGCTATTCGCACCACAGCACTGCTTGCTTTTCCTAATCTGAGCTCTTCTTTATTCCCATACAGTCCAGGATAATATAAGGTACTGGAAGTCTGCACGTGACTAATCATGATTCATATGCTTTTTAGACACTTCACATTATGTTGCAGACATTTTCCACATTTGTACTGCATCATTTCTTTTAATATATTGTACATGTTTTTGTTTTGCACATGATTGGTCTTTTTTTTTTTTTTTTTTTTTGACACATAGTATGTGCGTTTTAATTTTCCACATGGGATTTTTTTCCCCAATTAATTTTTTCATTTTATTCTTAAAAAAAAATTTTTTTTATTTTTTTTTACATGCTTCATGGGTTTATATTCATTCAGCAACTCATTCCTTTCCGTGCATGATTGTACATTATTATAATTTTTTCATTTTCTCATGTGGTGCGCAAGGTAAGCACATTCAATCAATGTCACGTGTTCGATCCATGGCATCACATACAGTATGATCGTATAATACATAATCATATAAAAAAAATATATGACCACAATGTAAATGTGATTTTTTTTTTCCATGAGTGTGCAAACAAACAATATCCTATATTTCATAGCCAGAGCTTGCGTTCTGTAAAATCATTTAATAGAATTAATTAAGACCAACAAACATGCCATAAACAACATTTGGCTTTTCTGTAATCAGTTGTGCACGATGCAGCAGTGGTGTGTAATCCCTCCATGAGAGTAAAAATGCTAGGCTGCTCAGGGCGCTTCTCGTTTATCTATCCTGCACCATGACAAATGCAGGGTGCAGCACTGCAAGCACACTGCGCAGCTTAGCACGGTACAGCTCAAAGCTTAGCACCTTTCCCCTCCATATCTCACATCACATCAGACACTATTCATCAGCCATGGCTGCAAGGGCTATAAAATGTAAGCACTTCAATTTACTTAAAGTGTTGGCCGAATATTAAACTGCACTCATTTCAAGGGCATTCTGAATAATGTGCATATAGGTGTTCAGGTGTATTTTCGTAGAAGTAACTACACACACATTATGTGTGTGTGTATGTTTGCTTGCAGTATGTATGTGTCTGTGAAGGATATTTACCTTGGCAATCCAAAAACGGCACTAAATCATGTTCTTCCTGACATCATCAACCATCTGTTATGTCAAAATGCACCAATCTTGGCTCCATGCAGCCCCACCATCTATAACTTTCCCCTGGCTGATCACATGTCCCGATGGCTCACATTGCTCTCAGAAGCATGAGTTATGGTTGTAGTGACTGTAGTTAAAATCTATTAATAAACAAGACAGTCTGGTCTAAATTTAGCACAATGGACCAAAGTCAACTTTCAATTTCACACCACCCTGTTAAAATATGATCCATTATAATGACTCAGTTTTCACATCGCTCTGTCACGGTTATAGGCACGAGTTACTAGTCTTTGCTTTTTGTTGCAACGTTGTTGGCAGATTAACTCTGACTTGTAGTGCGATGGTGTTTCCAGGTTTCACAGTTACAAATACCTAAAATAATTTCATATGTCATTTTTGGCATTCCTGCCTTCTTCTTATTGCAAGATTGTGTTATCTTAAAAAAATACAGATGATTTGAGCTTTGTACTCCTTTTAACCTGGCCCCTGAGCTTTTCTTGTCCAAAACAGCATACCATTTTCTCTTATACTTAAGAGTTCATGTACAGTACAATGTAGTGCTTGTGTATAATGAGACGACAAAGGAAACTATTAAACTTGAATGAGTATCAAGGTATGTCCAGAATGATTGGACATAAAACCCAACATCATAAAAACCCAATTACGGCTCTTTACTGTTTCCTAACTGCCAGTATTTGAATGTTGTCCATTTTCCCCCAAATCTGATTTTCTGCATGACATTTAAGGCCCTTATGTAACCCTAGCGTGCTTTTTACACCCATAGCAACACAGCATCCACAGCATTGTTCGCATGTCCATAAGATAAAACGAGGAAAGGCTCTAAGAATAGTAGTGCTGACAGATGCATTTGGCGTGTTTACCTCTGTATTGGATTACAATTAAATGTACTATGACACACAAGTAGACTGGCTTGTGACATTTTGTCCCCCCCTTCCCTAAAGCTAAATTGGAGTCCAAGCTGCTGGGAAAGAAAACCTGCTGAACCTAGTCACAGAGGTGTACATTTTGCCAAGAAAGGTACAGTACATACAGTGTATGTCTATGGATTTACACGAAAAATAAATGACAGTTCTGGTTATATATCTTTTTTTTTTTTTTAAAGACATGAAGACATGCTTTTTCTGTGAGTGCTGCCATGCACCATTTTAAAGATCAATAACGTGCAAAAGACTTGTTTACAGGGTTTCTAGTACTTAATATTTTTTATATATATTTTCCTCATTACATTAGTTCTTATTTCAGGGGCTTTTTAGGAAAATGTTTAATTGGAAATATACAGTAATGCACAAAGTCCTGTGACAGTCATGTCTTCATAAAAAAAAATTTTAAAATCAAATTAAACAATGTAGATTCATTTAAAGTAACGAGAACCAATGTATTATTATGACAGGCTGTAAAGTGCTTAAAGATACAATTTAAAAATCGGATGCTTATGCAACAACCACGATAGCAACCTCTTTTTCCCTCTCGTCTGTTCCAACCACTCAGCATTCAGCATCACCAGTATACTAATCACCGGCCTGATCATATGTCATCATCTGCACCTGTTTCACACTTGTTCATGCTTTATGCTAGAATTTTTTTTGAAATAGAATTCTCAAAAACACAAGAACGTCCAGGTCAAAAAGCAAAATGGAAGCTTTGGAAGCAAAATATGATGAGGGGTGTCTCAAGAATTTTGCATAGCACTGCATATAAAACTGACATTTCTTTATAAAATCATTTAACTTCCATTGCGTATTATTGTCTAAATAAATTTCCCCATTACCTTTAACATCATTTGAACCTGTCCGGAACTGCGACGGCTCACAGGCCTTTCCCCTAATATTCTTGTAGCCTTTAATTTATTTGAACATCTTGGTGCTGTATTCTTGCATTCAAGATGACTTGGAAAATGTTGCCTTAACATTAGGAGCACATTCTCTGAACCACCCCTAGGCAAACCTCATTCTGTCTATTATAATTACTGCGTAGAGCTAATTATATTGAATATGTGTATCCAATTAATCAACCTGAAAGTAACCTTTGGCAAAAATCTATAACCTTCCCGAAAGAGGACATTTCTGAGACAAAGCTTTGTGGTTTAAAAATGTATTTGTTTGGCACAGTTCCTGTTATGTGACTATGAATGGCCATATTGTTCTGGTCCCGTACAGTTGCAGTGGTTTGGTAATGTAATATTCTAAAGAATTTCATAACATTACGAATGATTCGATTTCAGCAACATCAGAATGAATAATTTTGGTTGAAAACTGACCTTCAATATGGAGGATGAGGAAACTAAAATAAAAGGAGTAATTTAGAAAAGGTACTTTTAAATGAACTAGAATGGTGGATGAAAGTACTGAACAAAGTGATGATGAAGATGATGATGATGACGTTTTTCTGTTTGGCAACACATGTTGTGATGTCATTGGTAGAATTCTAAAGCTCTTGCCTTACTACTGATATGAACATTTTAGACCAAGTTTCTCTCACGTATCTCCTCATCTACACCACTTTATCATGTGTAAAGGGTCACAGGGGCCTGGAGCCTATCCCTGGAGACTGGTGGGGTACACCATGGACTTGGTGCCAATCCATCACAGGGCGCGCACACACATACACACACTCTAATGCACAATACGGGGAATTTGGGAACATTGCAACATGCAAACTCCATGCACACAAACCCGAGGCGGGAATCGAACCAGCAACCTGGAAGTGCTGGAGGTGTTAACCACGACCAGTGATAACCATACGATAATGCTGTGTTTAAATCTGAACCTTCCTAAAACGCTATGAAATGGCTCTCAAAAAAAAAAAAAAAAGCAATAACCAAATGCCAACGTTATGGAAACGTTCCTTTCGCAAGGAATCAGCGTAAAGCTTGAGAACTTGTGTGAGTTGGATGAGTATGAGTCATACCAGTTGGCTTTCCAGTCGTGAGTCCGAGGTTTTGACGTGTCCGGTACGGATTAGTTTCGGGGAGGGAGGAGGCGGGGTTGGGATCTGAGAGCGCATGGATGAACGGACTCAGGAGCGCCGAGACACACTGCGGAGGACACCAGCGGCTACGCGGAGAATGAAAAGAGCCCCAAGTGCGATGCAAACGGGAACAGCAAGCGACGTTTTGGGGATGCCGTGAACAAAACGCGTGGTCTGTTTGGAGAAAATGGAGAAGTTTGACATTGCGCATTATGTGCGAGAGACTTTGCCCGAAGAATCAAAGAATTTCTAAGCAAAGCGGTCCAACTCTGCGCAACAAATGCGACCAGGCAGCGTCAGTGACTCACTGAGAGGTGTAAAGCGAGCCCACTTTGGTATGGAGACACGGGGTTCCCAGAATGGCTTCTGATCTTGGTGATGCCGCAAACCGGTGGAATAACGCGTCGCTGGGACTGCACAGCGAGCTCCGATCCAACAGCTCCAACTCGAGCGCGGGAGCCTCCGGGCCTGGCAGCGCGCACTTCAGCCTGGGTCGGGCACTGCCCGTGGGCATGGTTCTGGGCGCGTTCATAGTGTTCGCGATCGTCGGGAACATCCTGGTCATCCTCTCCGTGGTGTGCAACAGGCACCTGCGCATTCCAACCAACTACTTCATCATCAACCTGGCCATTGCGGATCTGTTGCTCGGCACCACGGTGCTCCCGGTGTCCGCCACGCTGGAGATCCTCAACTACTGGGTGTTCGGGAGGATCTTCTGTGACATCTGGGCGGCCGTCGATGTGCTGTGTTGCACCGCGTCCATCATGAGCTTGTGCGTAATCTCCATCGACAGGTACATCGGAGTGCGGTACCCTTTGCAGTACCCGAGCATTGTGACGGAGAGGAGAGCGCTCCTGGCTATGCTGGGAGTTTGGGTGCTCGCTTTGATCATCTCGATCGGACCTTTGCTCGGGTGGAAAGAGCCGCCTTCTGAGGATGAGACCGTGTGTCCGATAACGGAGGAGCCGTTTTATGCGCTTTTTTCGTCGCTCGGCTCCTTCTACATCCCCCTCGCTGTGATTCTCGCCATGTACTGCCGCGTCTACGTCGTCGCGAAAAGGACCACTAAGAACCTCGAGGCTGGGGTGATGAAAGAGCGCAACGACTCCAGCGAGCTCACACTCCGCGTGCACTACAGAGGCTCGAACATCCAGGACGAGTGCAGCAGCGCGGGAAAGGGCCAGATGAGGAGCTCGCTCACTGTCAAACTGCTCAAGTTTTCTAGGGAAAAGAAAGCAGCCAAAACTCTTGGTGTTGTAGTAGGCATGTTCATCCTGTGCTGGTTACCCTTCTTCCTCGTTCTGCCCATCGGTAGGTGCTTCATACCCCCCCCCCCCCCCCCCCCATGCCCCCACATCAGTCCCATGTCCTCTACTTTATCCTTTCATTTCATGCTTTTCTTTGCTCTTATGCATATTCCTCTTCCTATCTTGCTGACATTTTGTATACAAGAATTAGCCAAAGGTCCCTGTGGTAACCCCTCTCCTGCACATCACAACCTGTCGGAACCTGTGGTTTAAACTTTTCCCTTTTCCTTAATTCAGTCGACATGCTGTCAGCCAAAACCTTTCGTATTGGTGCTAAAAAGTGGCTCACCTAGTTGTAGAGTCTGTAACTTTTTTTACTATTATTATCATTTAAATCTTTCAATGATCTTTATGGCCATTAAGATGAAACTTGACCAATTTAGATTTCACATGAAAAGATATAAAGCTGAAAAAATTGTATTATTCGAAAAAGCATAATTGTTAAGATACTGCAATATGAATTGGACATGGTTACGGACACTACAGGGTTTTTTTTTTTGGGGGGGGGGGGGGGGGATCCTTATTTCTTCATGGAATGTTTGAATTTAGGCAACAATTTTACAGGCTTCTAGAAGCTTACATCAATTTTATTATCAGTGCGCAAAGAAATATGAATAATTAGCATTTTCAATTATTATTGTTTGAAGCGAGACGTTGTGATAACGTTGAAAAACAGACACATATAAGATCATCTCTCTAAAACGTCTGAAGTTAGCAACCTGAAATTTTTAGGGAAGCAAGATTGGTATTTTTCATGTTGCATAATTTTCAGAAGTAGCGTCTTTTTTCGCACACATTTTTTTAAAAATATATGTATAACATGAAAAAAAATGAAATCAGCACCAATATTGCTTTTTGGACATATAACAACTTCGTCCTTTAGATCATGGATAGAGCATTTAAAGGCCAAAGTTCAGCACAGTTTAGTTATTTCTAGCTTTTCCATTCAATAACCAGACTTAGTATACTTTTCAGAAATAAATGAACCAAGAAATATCTTTTTCATGTTGGCCTGGTGGTACCACTGAGGGTACAATTTTTTTAACTTTTTATACTTTATCCCCAACGGTTGGTGTGTTGTAACTTTAATTATCTTTTAACATAAATTTTTATATTTAAAGGTACAATAATTATTCATAGGTTCCAATAAATACAGTAAGGGTACATGAAGCTATCTTTAAAGGTGCACTACACTTATACACAGTATATTATAGGAAAAAGCATATCTACTTGATGCTAACACAGCAGCAGCAAGGGAAAGTAGAGTTTATTTCTGAGAGGGTACAGTAGGTGTGTTACAGCAAACAGGAAATCAAAAACCTGCAACAGACTCTGGGTGAGCAGGACAACTGCAGCTGATGGCATCTGGTTTCTATTATGTATTAGGCTATATCATGCTAGGGAGTTATTTCCCATATGTCCTGTACTGTAAATCACGTGTAATAATTTAAAAAGATGCATAGTACAACATTACATTACCAGTTATACTCTTCCCCACAGACAATTTGTTATATATATTTACATTTATAAGTAGTTCTGATTGTCATGCAGTGGACACCTGCACACATTAGCGGGAAGTGGCAAGGAAATGAAGATGGAGTGGATTTAAAGGTAGTTCTGCTTCATCCATCTAGAATGCAGTTCGATAGCCAGTAAAAACACACTGAATAATGGTATATATGTCTTGGCCAGAATTGGTGATGTCACATTAATACTATGATCAAGAAAGGCCTTTATACTGTATGTGCAAGTTTTTTTTTTTTTCGGCTCATCTTAATATAAAGTTGCCATTTGTGTGATTTATTTTAAAAAGTTCAAATATTTGGATATGTGCAGTCAGTCCTGAGATTGTAACAGAATGAATAAATAGATGATAAAATTTATAAACGGTGTATCATATAGAATTATATACTGTATACTGTAAATGCAGAAAGCACCAATGTATATTTTTCAGTTTAAATCCTCCTCTGCATTTTTCCAGTGCTTGCTGTCTAGGCAGGGGCCTCAGAATCATTCTCACCCTTTTCTTTATAGCACTCCTGTTTTTACGGGGGCAGATGATAAATTACGACATCGGATCACTCGATCTGCAAGTTAGCAGAACACGTTTTATACAGAACGTTCTTTGTGCTGCAGCCAAACCATTTTTCCACGCTTGGGACTGGCACTGGGGATGCCCTGCCCTGGTATGTGCACAGGGTTAAGGGCCTTCCCCAAGGGCCCCAAAAGTGGCAACCCTGCAGTGGCAGGGCTCGAATTCCTGACCCCGGTGACCATCAGATCAGCAACCCTCTTTTGCCACCTCCCAAATGTTTTCTTTGTGTCCAAAGATGATTAATTTCACAGATTGTTACTAATATGTAGAAATAGTAGTGCTGCCAATATTAACACGTGATTCATTTAGAAACTGTACCCAATTTCTTCACAAATTAAACATATGACCAAGGTTGACCCTAATGGCTTCCCATAAAGACAGCGCCTGTGTGTGATAATGGCGCATTTAGCACGGTTAATAAGACGACTGAGGAAGCATCACCAGGTGTGCTGAACAGCACGTTTCTTTATTAAAAAAAAAAAAGGCTTCTAGATGGAAGTCTGGATAAAACCAAAGTTGTGTGCTTGAGCTACCTGTAAGGAGAACTATTATGTACAAGAATACATTAAACACAAGACTAATGTGTGAGTGGCGCTTTAGGTGGCTGCCTCATGTGTTTCTACTGTAGGTTGTTGATTTTTGGATCTGAGGACCCGGATTCGAGGCTGCTGTCAGTGCATTGCCACACCACATTACTACCCAGCCACTGGTCCCATTCGAGAGATTTTAATTTAACGTTTGTTCAATGTTAATGTTTGAGATATGCATAATCCGTTTCCTCCAATCAGTTTGTCATGCGTTTGTATAATACAAGTAAAACAGAGTATTGTGATAAAAATTGTGATTAATTGTGATTAATCACAGACTACAGTATGACTAGATGAAACTTTTTAATCGATTGACAGCACTAATAAATATAACTCTCTTTACCAGTACTGCTCTTACGTCGCTGTAGACACTTAAATTCATTTACAAGAAAAAATGCAATACTAAGCCAGAAAGACTATTAATGTTGATTTAGTGAGTGTTAGGGGTTCAGTGTTGGGCTTCTTGTCTGGCATGTAGAAGGCCGGAGTTTGATTCCCAGCCAATGCCCAAACCCAGCCATTACGTTGCTGGGCATCCTTAGTGCTGCTGTCAAGAATGGATAAAGCGGGAGGGTTGTGCTGTGGCAACCCCTTAAAGGGATCTGCTGTTAATAACAGCATCAACTGACAGTATTGATTAAAATGGATCATTCGAAAACGTCTCATCTGGTTCACATTATGAGAAATAACCGTGTGTTGTGAAAAACCCAAATCTGTTCGAATTTGTGCTTGTCCATAGAGAAAAAAAAAAAAAATTCCATTAATTCCCTTAAGTTTGTATCTCTATGCAGAACCCTGCAGAAAGGAGAACCCCTTTGAGGAACCCCCTTTTTACACTCCAAGAGCTTTCCCAAGCAGAAAGCAATACGATATCAAAGTTATAGAATTTATACAAATAAAAGTTATACTGTAGCAGCTTCAGTTTGGTTAAACTTCAGAGCTTCAGTAGCGCGTTCTCTTGAAGCTTATCTACAATAATCACCTACATTGCCTATAAATTATTTAGCTTTGGAATCTCTTCAGATGAAAGATTACAGTAGCTTTCGGGGTAGAGACGTTGCGTCAGAAATGGAGAAAAAAAGAATGCGTTATTGTATCATTTTACCTCTGTGGTCAGATTAGTGAACCGATAAGAACAGAGCATACAGTACAGTATGTGTTTATCTTCGGTGGTAAAGTTTTATCTCATCTGGTCTTTCTGAAGTAGAGTCTGTAGAGTGCCACAAAGCGTGACCACTGCACAGTTATGAGTCTTACAGCATTTTCAGCCATGTTATTTGCCTATCCTGACCTTTTCGAAGCATGGTACTTTTATAAAGTCGAACTATCCCTTGCTTTATCCTAGATATTAGTCCTGATGCATTATGCTTTATATAGGACAATCGTATAAATATTTCGTCTGTCTAACTGTCTACGTTGTTTAATCTGCTCGGGATTAATTGGTTTGCTACTGCGTTGGTCCTGAATCTTGTTGAGATCTCATAAAGGAATGTAGAGGAAATGCCAATGTCTTTCGAAGGGCCCTGATATTCCCAGGCCTTGTCCTCTTGTGAGCTGCTAGGAGAGTGTCGAGGTGTGGGAATAATGACGAGGTAGCGTTCCCACCACATATACTGTATGCTGAAACAGGTCAGGAACGGAGCATCTGCATTCATTTTTTTTTTTTTTTTTTTTTTATGACTGAAATGCTGCGCTCTCCTATAGGCGGCCACCTCGCACCACGGGTCAGCTGTGTTTGTCCTGCAGGGACGATTTTGGAAGGAAAATTTTCCATGTGTGCGACCTTTGGGAAGTTAATCTTCCCTCTCTGTGCCCTTTGTCTTCGTTCACCATGCTACTGCGATTTAGAAGTCTGAACATGAATACTTATTGTAGAGGAATTACACAAGGGGGCAATAAAGTACAGTATCTCAGGTCTGGCTCAGGTCCTGTGCGTAGGGTTTTAGTTCTGGTGGCTACTCTAGGAGCGCTGATAAGCACTATTTATAGATAGTGTGTCCCTCCATAGCTCCCTGGCTTGTGCAGTAAATGGACAGCCATGAAAACTGATCCTTAATATACAGTATGTAGGAATGATGACTGGCAACCCAAAGAGAAATACAGTTCCTTGATTTTAACAAGATATTCTTAAATACTATAGTTTGTTTTCTGAATGACTTATGCTTCTCATTTTGACATATGCAATGTAAATGTGTTAGGGACGGTGGTGGTTCAGTATGTTAATGCTTGTAGTTACTGATCAGAAGGTTGACGGTTTGAGCCCCAAGTTGCCTCTGTTGGGCCCTTAATCAAGGCCCTTAACCTTCTAGCATTTTAAAATCTTGTTGAATCCAAACCAAATGGGTTAAATCACATTTTAAGATTTTACAACTCCTAACTCTCCATTTATAACCAATTTATATCTAATGATGGGAAAACTAATTTAAAAAAAAAACTCACATATTAACACACGTACTGTCCACTTCATTAGGGAAAATGATACAACAGCCAGACTGGTTTGAACTGACATGAGCTGATAAATAGCCACTCTTTATAACTATGGTGAGCAGAAAAAGACAGAAAACTCACAAAGTGCCAATCTTTGAGGCTTACTGGCAACAACAGCAGGAAACCACAGCAGGTTCCACTCCTCTCAGCCAAGAACTGGGATCACCTGGCACAGGTTCACCAGAACTGGACATTTCATTTTTAACTTTTTCTAAAGTTTCAAAATGTTCAGAATGAGATCCTGTTCTGCTTAGCATGATTGTAAAGAGTAGTTACTTGAATTAGTCTAGTGTTTCTGTCAGGTTGAACTAATCTGACCTCTGTCATCAACAAGACAAGATTTCCCATCACGGAATCCCAGAAGATTTCTGAAATACATAAACCATCCTGTGCGGCACCAACAGTCACGCCGTCATGACCAGTATCTGCATGCTTTAATGCAACCTAATTGGCTGATTGAATAATTACATGCATGATTATGCATGGAAAATTATCCCTAAGTAATTGAATAGGCTGTGTATACTGTATGACGAATGCACTTTAGCTCCTTTTCCACAAACCCTTCCATGATGCATCTCTGTTCATGTTAAGGATCACTAATTAATTTCATGAGTTTTATTGTGGTGCTTGTATTTATTAGATAATTGTATTGATCATATGACAGCACATTTTGATAGTGCGTGGGTCCGCTGTTCTGGTTGCATGCCAACGTCAGACACGCCAAGCGATTCATCCCACAGATTTATGCTTAAAACTTAGCCCTGGAAATTCAAGAAATTAGTCGTGAAGATGCCTGTTAGATGGGTGTTAACATTTTTATGACTTTAATGGGATCTGGGCACCTTTTTGTGAGTGCATACTTTAAAAAAGAAAAAGATTATTTTTCCATCAGAAGATATTACAGAGGAACACTGAATAGGAATCTCCCAGCTTTAACAAGACCTATGCTGGATCATGACCTGTAATTCTTCCGTCGAACTCTGGGGGGAATTTAATTACATTGTTAACCGCGTTTGCATGTGAAATGTCTTTGTCTCTTTAACAGAGTATCAAGAGTAAGTTAGAGAAGGGTAATTAGAGTAGATTAAATGCCCTTGAGTTAATGAGAGTGTTCGCTGCCTGAGATGTTCGCTGTATTGATGTGTTCTAAGGAAACGACTTATAATTCAGCGTCGCAGATTAGGTAGGAAACCCCCTGAGCTCCTCAGTCTGTCTGAGCTTTTAAAATGCTTACTTGTCATGTGCTGTAGGATGGCATTTAATCTGTCCTGACAGGGTATTTGTTTATTATGTTAATTACGCTTACTAAAAGGAGAGAGTTTAATAATGCAAGGGCGCAGTTAGGATAAAGTCCATAAAAGGATACGGGATACGCAGCATCTCAAAAACAGTTCCTATGGGATACGTGACACACTGAATGGGAGAGTTGAGAGGCAACAGGGAGACGTTTGGATATGCCCAGTGGATTTTCATGATCTTTTTTAATCTCAATATAGGGAAAAGAGTTATGTAGACCAAAAATCTGAACGTCTTGTCAGTTTCTGGAACATCTGCTGTGTAGTTCGTACAAATAGGTTTTAAACGAAATCGTCATTCTTTTTTAGACTGTAATAAAAGAACATGCTGTAAATTGAAAGTAACTCTTTTGCACAAAACAAAGCTTAAACAAAAAGCGATATACAGTACTTATTTGCTGGATATTTTATAAGAAACAATGGTCCATTTGGTCAGACTATTTTTAGCTGACATAGTACCAGGCTATAGTAATTCAAATATACAAACACAAATATTTTAGAAACTCAAATATACAACATTTTTAATCAAATATATAAACTTAAATATTTTAGAAAATCAAATATTCAACAGTTTTTATTATATATACAAACTCAAATATACCAGAAAATCAAATATACAGTACACATTTATTGATCAAATATACAAATACAAATATTTCAGAAAATCAAATATACAATTTTTTAAATCAAAGATACAAACTCAAATATTTCAGAAAATCAAATATACAAAATGTTTATCAAATGTACAAACAAATATTACAGAAAATCAAATATACAAAGGTTTTTTAAATAAATATACAAACTCAAATATACCGGAAAATCTAATATACAAATTGTTAATCAAAAAATACAAACTCAAATATTTCAGAAAATCAAATATACTAAATTTGAATCAAATATACAAACACAAATACTATAGAGAATCAAATATTCAAAAGTATTTTTTAAATCAAATATACAAACACAAATATTTTAGAAAATTTAATATACAACATTTTTATTAAATATACAAACTCAAATATTCCAGGAAATTTAATATACAACATTTTTATTAAATATACAAACTCAAATAAAAAAATCTAATATACCAATATTTTAATTGAATATACAAACACTACATATTTTTTTACATTGAAAATTAAATATCCAAAATTGTAATCAAATATACAAACTCAAATATTTCAGGAAATCAAATACCCTTTTTTTTCATCAAATATACAAACTTAAATATTTTAGAAAAGGCTAATTTTCTGTGATTAGAAATGTCTTGTTGATGTAAGAGGTCAAAGGAGCTTGGCCAATCTGGTTTGACTTGTTAGAAACGCTTCAGCATCTCAATTAACCTCTCTTTACAACTATGATGACGGAAAACGACCTCACACTCCGTCAGACTTGCTGAAGAATAGAACGATACCTGTTCACCATGATGGGTGCTTATTTTAGTTACAGTAGCCTTCCTGCTTTTCTAAAATGTGGGACCAAAAACCACACCATGGTTTTCCAGGTCACTGAGATCTTTTTTTATATGTTATGTATTTTTGTTGTATGTAAACATTAACTAAAGATTTGCATTTGTTCAATTGTATGCATTTTATTGCTGCCACATGATTGGCTGATAAAATAATGACATGCATGATTCCTAATAAAGTGGCCGGCGAGTCCACAAATTGCACCTTACTGCTAGAAAATTGCTGTTTCTGCTCCTTGTTCTGAAGCATGCTACTACACACGTTCCACCTATTACTGACTAATGACTTGTTACGTTGCAAAACGAGATTTTGTTGTGTTGGTGTGTGAGAGTTCATTGCCCTGAGTGCTTCATATTCAGTGGATATTGTGGATTAATGTAAACAGATTTTGTCCGGGTTCAAATCTTTTTCAAGAGATACAGATTCGCGCATGATTTTTTTTCTGCAATGGAGGCCCAGTGCTTGAATCTGCAAAATGTGCATGTTGTGCAATCATTAGTTCAGTTTGTCCTTTAAAAACCCCTATGATTACCCATAAACACTAGCTGAACCATGCCATCTGTTGGTCCAAAATGAAATTGAGCAAGGTGTCAATGGGCTGTGGATGGCTTTACTGAATAAACTTGTATTTTTAGGTTCCTTCAATACCAACCTGCGTCCTCCAGAGACATTTTTCAAGGTCATCTTCTGGCTCGGCTACTTCAACAGCTGCCTGAACCCCATCATCTACCCCTGCACCAGCCGTGAGTTTAAACAGGGATTTATCCGCATCCTGCGCTGTCAGTGCCAGCAGAGGAAGGGCTGGAGACCCTATAACTACCGATCTCACATGGGTCCCGCCACCCAGATCTACATGGACAACAGCTCGGTGTGCATGAACGGCAGTCACGCTTCTCCCAGCCCTCGGTTCTTCAGCAGAGACACCGGCTCTCATACATCATCAGGTCTCTTGCCAGGCTGGAGTTCCTCCTCCAACTCTCTGTCTAGCAGTTCCTTCCCTAGGAAGTTCACAGCCAGCCCTGGCCCAGTGTGTAAAAATTCTGACAAATCCAGCAGGGTGACTCTTCTTATTCCAGATGGGGCTCCAGGGAAAGAGCCCCAGCATATAAATGGGCAGAACATTAAAGAAGAAGTAGAACCACACATCAAATCCAGACTCAATCCGGAAATTAAGCTGTAGTTGGGTAAATGACATCTAGCGTTGACATTAGTGCTCCCTTTTTGTTTTTCCTTTTTGTTATTATTGTGTACATTTGAGATTCTTCTTCTTGTAATTGGAGATTTTTTTTTTTTTTTCCTGCATGGATGCATTGTAAACAAAGTTATGACACATGCAGCGGCTACATCAGTGGAATAAAGAGTGGCTATTGGTGCATTTTACATATCTTGGATTTTACCATTCAGGTTACGTCTATAGTTGTGCTGTCAAATGATTTTTAAACATCTTTAAATTTACAGTCAAGCCCCTCTGTATGTAATAAATAATAATAATATTAATAATAATAATATTAATAATAACAATAATAATAATAGTACAAATATCAATAAATAATATAAATAATAATAATAATAATAACAACAATAAATAGCCTTTATTTGTATGGAATAGGAATATTTTTAGTTCATAATCTGAAAGTGCTGTATATATCAAAAATAAGCATGATGTTGAGTCTGGATTCCAGAAGCATTATAGTACAGACTTTAGCCCTCGCTAATGTGGTCAGTGACTTACTTCTTGCCTCAGATTGTGAATATTTGTCCATTTTGTGTACTTTTGGAATGCAGCATTTGACATCATTCACGAAGAGTGTATCAGTACTGACACTGGTATCAGGTATTTGTTCGATACATAAAAATGTTTCCGAAGCCAACACTGCTGTTCTGATGACAGAAGTGACAGCAATCTGGAAGTGTTTCATCAACAATATTGGCAATCAATGCCCAGCAGATTGCAAACTCTACTCTGTGAAAATGTCTCGAGGAAGACATGACAGCATCGTCATTTAATACAAGGAACCTGATTAAATATTTTGAACATAACCCTCAAAAACTGAGGAGCACATTGCTAGCAGCTTACTGCAGTAATCAATTCTGCCTAAGCAAAAGAACATGTCTATATATAAGGGCCATTCAGGTCAAACCAGGAATTTGGATTATGCAGAATAACATCAAAAACTATCATTATTTCTCTGTATAATTCCCTGATACACTAATGCACTTGTCCCAGTGTTTCACTAGTGCTTAGATAATATCAGAGTAGAAAGTACGCCGGAGCCATGATCCAGCTGCCTTTGAAACACTGGCCTCCCAGCAACTCCTTTAATGGCCCAAACATGTAAAAATGGCTTGGACTGAGGTCTGGACTGTATGCATGTACTGTATGTACGATAACTTCCAGCCGAGTTCCTGTCATATGCAAGTGATGTTGGTGAATGATGATTGATTTTCATGAATGATGATTGATTTTCACTGATCGGATGTTCCACTCACTGAATGTTCAGGGAAATGCCCACAGTGGGCTCCGAACATCCTCGGCTGGGATCGTCTTTCCTGGACGTCCTTAAAAACGTTTGCACCATTCAAATGTTTTACTCTGACAAATTTCATCACAAGTCCTGTTTTGACTTGAACATCTCTTGTACAGTGCTAGGAGTGTTAAAATGACAGCCTTACGCATAATGTCAGTCAGGATGGGGTATTGACAACAAGGGTTTTGGATGCAATGACCAAATAGAATGTATTTTACACACTGCTATACAGAAGCACTTTTTTAAAAATATAAGCTAAACAAAACTAAATCTCCTTAGCAACCTCATTCAATCAAAGGTAATTTTTTCTAATTTTTCTAGCTAATACACTTATTTAAAATCAACTGAATGATCACATGATCATTATTAAAAACATAAGCAGAGATAAACAGAGAGGGGAAAAAGCATGTTGAGTGACACACCTGATTGATTAATACTGTGCTAAACTTTTAATCAACAATCATTATTGGTATGTTCCAGTACCAAAGAAATCCCATGCATTTGTATTCAAAAGTGATCTTTATAAAAAAATAATAATAATTTTAAAAAAGGGTATCGATACATCCTGGCTGTTAACCTGAATATCATTATACAGACAGATGTTTGTTTTTTTGTTTTGTTTTGTTTGTTTTTAATGGTCAGTTTAGATGAATAAATTCTTCTTGCATGGTTTAATCCTAATTTGAGATCCTTTTCCCGAGATGAATAGATTCGTCAGAGCCAAATAAGTGCAGTATGGTGTCTCTCGAAGTTTTGATTTATTGTTCTCATTTCACTTTTCTGTACATATTAACCCTATTTATAATAAGCTGTGTTTGACATTGTTATTATAGCAATTGTTTAAATAGATTTCATGGTTTTATTGAATTTGCTGGTATCTTGTTTTACCTGTGCTCGGTGTAAAAGTGTCTATACAATTGGGAACATTATGTGCTATGTAACTGGGTTTGACATGCTGGAGTGGGTTTTTTTTTTAAATATTATATATTATAATATATTCTGTATATTATTTGTTTTTAAAACACTTTTTTTTTCTTTTTTTTTTTTTTACATTTTTTACCTTATATGTGTAGTGCATTACATCATATCCCCTTCATTCTTCACCTAAATCAGAATCTGAATTAAAGAGTCAATAAGTGCAATACTAGTGCATTTTTACCTTTATTCTGATATTTTAGCCTCAAGCTGAATTTCTGCACAATGGACGACAATGTCCACTAACTTGACCTCTCTGCCTGTAGACATAGGTCTAAATATAATTTCACATTTTTAATCGCTATATACACCAATCAGCTAGAACATTTACACCACCGCCAGGTGAACTGAATAACATGCCTTATTAATTATATATCAGTAAAACTGGTGATAGTGATCATGGACACCTAAGGCTCATTTACAGTATGTCCGTGGGGAGCGAAGGCCAAGCCGTCTGGTCCAATGCCACAGAAAAGCCAATGTTGCTGACAAAGCTTAATGCTGGCTATGATAGAAAGATATCAGAACACTCAGTGCATCCCGGCTTGCTGTCTATGAGATGAGAGTTTAAGACTGTTGATCTGGCCTCCACATTCCCCAGATCTCAATCCGATCGAGTATCCGTGGAATGTGCTGGACAAACATGCCGGATGGATGGGGCCCCACCATGCAACTTATAGCACTTAAAGGAACTACGGCTAAAGTCCTGGTGCAAGAAATCACAGCACACCTTTGGAGGTTTTATGGAGTCATGTACGGAAGGCTCAGAGCTGTTGTGGCACAAGGGCAACCGTCAATGTTTTAATGTTTTAGGCTTTAATGTTATGGTTGATCAGTACATAATGTTTTAACTGACCCTGAATTGACCAAATGCAGTATTTCCTGTACTCTGCCACACAAATCAGTTAAGACATCTAACTTTTCTTTTCTTTTATTTACCACTCATGCATAATGAGAGAGAAATTCTGCCAGTTGTGTTGGACCTTGACATATAATAACAGTTTCGATTATATATTTCACACAGAATTTGAAAAGCTTGCTGCTGCACTCTCTGCGGAGCCTCTCATACTAACACCACACCCAGTGCCATATCAATGTCACTGCTGTGATGAAAATGGTCTACCACCCACATGATTTCTAAACAGTCATGGTCCACTGGAGGCCCCGTTTTATTTATTTATTTATTTATTTATTTTTGATTGAAGGGTAAGGACGGGCGAATCAATCGTCCTTAACAATAAATGAGTCTTTGTCAGCAATTGTTCGTTAACAAGGTGACCTGCATGCAAGATATATGTGATTAAATGGCTAGTAAGCAGAGCTGCAAGGTACAGTAGGTCTACATAAGAGACACTGATATCACATTTGTGTCCTAGTACTGATGTTTTCTTTACCTTTTACCTCATCCCTTGTTGAATTTAACTGTACGTTAAAAGAAATTAAAATTTTAAGGATATAGCGACTATGAATATAGTAATGATGCACGGCACATGATCCAGAGTTTAGTTTCAGCAAACTCAGCAAATACTGAATATTTCTCTCATATTATTTCTCTAGACATAATCCAGAACTCCTGGATAATTTACTCCTTTGGTAAAAAAAAAAAAACTTTAAAACATAAACCTGGCTTCTGGATATATGGCCTGTGTTGAAATAGGCATCTTAATATGAATTTTATACATTTTAATTCCCTACACATTTTAATTCCATACACCTTTTTTCTGTGGTGTATGATACATATACCTTATATACTTTGAAATGCCTTTTTTTCTGTGGTGTATTTTATATATATATATAAAAATGTGTGTACAGTATGTGTATGCGACCTGCAATGGATTGGTACCCTGCTAAGTATCCTAGGATAGGCTTCAGGCCCCCTGCAACTCTGTATACAGGATAAACCTGTATAGATAATGAGTGAAAAAGTGAGTAGGATTTGTTTGTTTTATATATTAACCGGGTAGCCTTCAGATGACCCCAAAGATAAAAGTCTAAGGGGGTCAGATCGGGAGACCTTGGGGGCCATTCAACTGGCCCACGACGACCAATCCACTTTTCAGGAAACTGTTCATCTAGGAATGCTCGGACCTGACACCCATAATGTGGTGGTGCACCATCTTGCTGGAAAAACTCAGGGAAAGTGCCAGCTTCAGTGCATAAAGAGGGAAACACATCATCATGTAGCAATTTCAAATATCCAGTGGCCTTGAGGTTTCCATTGATGAAGAATGGCCCCACTATCTTTGTACCCCATATACCACACCATACCATCACTTTTTTTGTTCCAACAGTCTTGGAGGGATCTATCCAATGTGGGTTAGTGTCAGACCAATAGCGGTTGTTTTGTTTGTTAACGTCACCATTCACATGAAAGTTTGCCTCATCACTGAACAAAATCTTCTGTGTGAACTGAGGGTCCTGTTCCAATTTTTGTTTTGCTCATTCTGCAAATTGTGTGCGCCGATCTGGGTCATCCTCGTTGAGATGCTGCAGTAGCTGGAGTTTGTAAGGGTGCCATTTGTGAGTAGCTAATATCCGCCGAAGGGATGTTCGACTAATGCCACTCTCCAGTGACATGCGGCAAGTGCTACGCTGTGGGCTCTTGCTGAATGAAGCTAGGACAGCCAGTGATGTTTGTTCATTAGTGACAGTTTTCATGCGTCCACATTTTGGCAAATCCAACACTGAACCAGTTTCACGAAACTTAGCAAGCAGTTTGCTAACTGTAGCATGGGAGATGGGTGGTCTCGTAGGGTGTCTTGCATTGAAATCTGCTGCAATGACCCGGTTATTTTACAAAATACATTATACAACATGCATACATATAATATTTTTTTATATAACTTTTCTTTATGTATGTTTAGATGCTCATGAAGAAAGAACATTTATAAGAATGTGTTAGAGAATGTTTTAATAACGTTCAAAAAAAATGAAAGAAATGCTATAGGCGATCATTATGCACAATAAACCGTAATGCACAATGAAACACAATCAGTATGTTTTTACGAATTGAAACCTTCCCTGAAAACCGATCTGTTCTTAGTTTGTGGCATCTGGAAACCAATTAAAACGTACTGAAATTGTGAACATAATAGAGATAAATCCTGCTTTATGAGATGTACGTTTGTTATTCCTCATTCATGTTTTCTACTAATTGTCCTTATAGGGGCGGGGATGTTCCAGATCGCATAGAAACATGCAATGTAAATCCATAAAGCAGAAATGCTGGATGTCAGCACGACTACTTGTGCTAGTCTTGCAGCTTGTAAATAAATTAAGGTTTTCTGAAAGCGCCAAAGAACAGAAAAGCCTCCAGTATCCTGCAGCTCATCACAAGATTACAGTCTTTGTTAATGAGATTATAGCCCGTAGCATGCATGTGCTATTAATGCTCAATTTAAGATGGGAGCCAAGAGATTTTGTCCTCAGAGATTAAAAACCTTGCTGAAAAGCCTCAGTTTAGTCAGACCAGTTTCCAGCTGCCAAAGCACAGCCTGGGCTGGTCTAGATGGCAGGAAATCTCCGGGGTTAAATCGTAAATAGCGTTAAAAGGAAAACTAGTATGCTAGGAAGTGCAATCACTTGTTTCACACACTAAGCTGGTTAAATCGCAAATAGTGTTAAATGGAAAACTAGTGCACTAATCCCTTATTTCATACACCAAGTAGTCCCCTTGATCAAGGGTTAGTAAAGGATTCAGGATCCAGCCTGGTATGAGACGCTAGTTAGCTTTGTAGCTTGCAATAGCTGCAAGTAAAACAACACAGACAATTCAGAGGTAATTCAGGACAACTTAGAAGTAATTATTAAGAAGATGATATAATGTTATCAGATGTGTTTTTTTTTTTTTTTTTGCTGAAAGTGTTTCTGTGACTCGTTTTGAATGTGGTTTTCGGCAGGTAGCCACTCTCTCCTCGGTACTTCAGACTTTCCTGACCTCCATTCACCCATGCTGCGACCGACAGTTAGTGTAATTAAGGATTGTTAGACCACCTGGGACATATACCTAAACGTCAAAGTGCTGTTATGCTCTATGTCTTCAATTACGGAATGCCTCTCCTCCACAGGTGGGTAGTAACAAGTTACATTTACTCCATTGCATTTGCTTAAGTAACTTTTTGAAGAAAAAAAAAAAAAAAAAAACTTCTATGAGTAGAAGTGAATGTTTACTGCACTATACTTTTTACTTTTACTTGAGTAGAAGTGAAGTGAAGAAGAAACTCTTACTCCGCTACATTCGGCTCCACTCGACTTGTAATTTTTCTAACCATTTATTCAACATTTTAGATATTCTTTGTGTTTGCCAGAGAAATTCAGCCGGTGGATCATCCACGTGACTGTGTTCCACCAATCAGATGTAGCAACAATAATCACATGACTCCGTTTGACCAATCAGCCGCAATAACAATAACCGCATGGAGTCACATGACCACACAGAAGGGGGAGGGGGGGTGTCTTCAGCAGTGGTAGACAGTGAAGCAAACATGCCGCGGTTAGTTTAGCTGTTTTATTTAATGTTACAATCTTAACATGTGTTATTAGCAAATAAACGAGAGGCTAAAAAATATATAATTTTCTTACAGTTGTTCTGCTGGACACAGTTTATGTTTAAGTGAGACCTCTAGTACACATGTTATTTTCTATCCGCTGAGTCATTTACAGGGCAACTGAATATACAGTGTATCTTACACAGGAAATAGTCTACACTGTTCAAACATACATATGTTACCTACAGTGGGGATTTATTTCAAAAACTTTATATTGTGAAAAAGGGGAGATTAGGACATTTGTGTTTCCTATTCCTTAATTTGCTATTTTGTAAAGATACTTAGTTTTATTTATCTTATTAAAGTTATTATATTAATTTTATTATTTGGAAAGTTGTACTTTATTTGATCATTTTGTCTGACTGCTTACATAATTTCTAAAAAAATAAAATAAAAAAAAATTAGACATGATGAAAAGTTACTTGAGTAGGGCCTGGAGTGTATCCCAGGAGACTTAGAACACAAGGCAGGGTACACTCTGGAGATGGTGCCAATCCATCGCAGGACACACACACACACACCAGTTAGCCTAATCTGCAGGTCTTTGGATTGTGGGAGGAAATCCACCAAGCACGGGGAGCACGTGCAAACTCCATGCACACAGAGATGGGAATCAAGCCTGGCCAGGGATCGATCCCAGACCCTGGCGGTGCAAGGCGACAGTTCTAACCACTACACCATCTTGCCACCCTTTTCAGCTACACTTACTTGAGTAAATTTTTTGGCTACCCTACCCACCTCTGCTCTCGTCCAATCAGATTACTTGGTCGGAATAAACTGTTGTATAAAAGTCAGTAAAAAAAAATGTATCATTTGAAAAATGTATAAAAAAGAAATAAGGAATCTGGAAAGAAAATATTCTACCAGTTTGACCTGCTCTGCCAGTGGCTTGGCAGTTGATAGCTGGTCAGCAGGAAATGTAACCTGCTGTAAGCATGGATGACACCTTTGTCATACAAAGTATTAGCTTGTGTGAGAGTTATACAATATCGATATACAAGATACAGCTGTTTCATAAAACCAGCCATATATATGAAACAATATTTGTTCTGGGAAATGCCATAAAATGTCTGTGACAGCTGAATAATCGGACAGTTACCAGGAAAACTGGTAAACCTACAGTATACGGTTTTGTGCATGCCGGTATGTAGAATTGTATCATATCACACAGATATTTACTAACAATAACCTGCAGAAATCATAAAAATAAACACCAAGGCAAGATCCGTTGACGATAAGCCTGACCAGCAACCTAGCTAGTTCAGGTATGATTTTGATTATTTAGCATATTTTTTGTATCACAGTATTTCTTATTCCTAACAAAGTTAAAGGTTTTACAGTGTGTTTCTATAATCTTCTTCCATGCAGTGATGTGTGAAAATAGGATCCTATGTTTCCCATATTTATACAGCACATAATAAAAGCATGAAAAAGGGTCATATTTTCCCAGAGACCTATGCTCCCCATTTATAGGGTCCTATGTAAACAACGTCCTGTGTTCCCAGGGTCCTGTGTTCCCTTGGTCTATATAGCACATAATGGAAACCTGAAAAAGACGTTCCGCAGCCTAAGACCTATTATCTGCTTAATAGTGGGCTATTGTGGGAATATAAACTGGTACATCCTTTAAAGTATATAGGGTTATTAAAAGCTGGAGTGAGATTAAGCATATGTATGGGTTGTTCGTACTTTTGTTCATTATTTGCTTCCTTTTTTTGTTTGAAGAAGTTCTTTATAGAGATCTGCAAAACCACATAAAACTATAACTATTAGTATTGTTAAATGTTAGACTGCTGATCAGAAGGTCATATGTTCAAACCCCAGCACCAACAAGTTACCACTTTTGGGCCCTTGAGCAAGGCTCTCAACCCTCAACTGCTCAGATGTGTAATGAATGCATCTGGATAAGGTTGTCTGCCAAATACTTTAGATATACCTGTTATACAGATATAAATGTAAATGTAGTTTCTGTAGTACTCAAATGAGCGTATCAAGTAGACCAACTTTGCTAGGGAAAAAAAAGAAGCCTTAGTGTTTATGAAAAAAGAAGAAGATTTTATGCTAAGAATGTACCACTGCCCAAATAATACTTCATTATTGGTTGATTTTTGGTGGTCCTTTTTCTCCAAGAAGCGGGTTAACCATGGATCGACACCTTTAACAGATTATCTACAGCCAAGAGAACCTGTGTATATCCGAGTGGTTGATGCCAGATCAAGAGGTCAGTAGTTCAAACCCCAGTGCCCCCTGGGAGTCATTTCCCATGTGGTTAAGCAGAAGAGATTTTAAGTCCCAGCACTGTGACCTGATGCTGTTTAGCACTTTAATAGGGATTTATCTTGGTGGTATTCTTAGGTCCTGATCTATTTAACTAATCTGAGGGTGATGGAAGAATACAAATGCACTTATTCAAGGGCATCATAACACTCTAGGGGAAACAGTGGAGATAGAGGAGGCCCTTAAGCGTCTTTAACTGGAACTGCAGTACAGCACAGCACAGGTGAGTTGCAGGGGATCGACAGTATACGTTCACAGACTACCGACCCTAATCACCCAGCTGTTAGTGCGTCACTCCCCATTGAACTCAAAGCTTTTCATGCCCGCTTTGAGCTCAATAACAAAGACCCCCTGCTGCAAGCCCCTGCCGCATCGCCAGAGATTATGCCTGTGGTTTCTGTGAACAGCGTGAGGACAAACTTTCAACAAAATCAACATACAGAAAGCCACCAGGCTAGATGGAATTTAAGGACATGGAGAGGACCATAAAGCAGATGTTTCGCATCTGTATCTAATCAGTTCAATAGTACATGCCTCTTTTTAAAAAGTCTGTTGTTGAGATACTTTAAAAGCCATGTCCCTGAGAATATGAGCCATCCTCCAAAACAGGTCTACTGAGGATTTCAATATCCTTTGCACTACACGCCACACTAGCTCACCTGGAAAACAAAATTTGTTGTGCCAGAATGTTATTTGTGGACTACAGCTGAGAAACCCCTGGACATGGCTGATTTTGGCCATGTCAATCTTTCTTAACAGTCATCTACACAGGCTCGTGGAATTAGGACTAGGTCTCACCCTATGGAACTGGATGTACGTGCGGATAGGCATGAACACCTCCTCCTCTCTGGCTCTCAAACCGGGCACCCCGCAGGGTTATGTTCTTGTTGTTCTCCTTGTTCACACAGGACTGTTTGGCTCAAACAGCATCATAAAGTTTGCTGATGACACCAATGCAGAGGGGCTGATTACAAACAGTGACTAGGCAGCCTAGAGGGAGGAGATGAGATTCGTGGCAGAGTGGTGCCAGGAAAACAACCTCTCTCTCTCTCTCTCTCTCTCTCGCTCTCTCTCGCTCAACATAAAACAAAACTAAAAAGCTGATCATTGACTAGAGGAAACAGGGAGTAGCGCAGACACCCATCTACATCACTGGAGACGCTGTGGGGAGGTTCAACAGCTTTAAATCATCTGGGGTGACCTTCAGCTGTGTTAGGCACTGGATATGAGAACCCTGCAAAAAGGTGGTAAAGACAGCACAATTCTCAACTGAGCAAGACATTTACCTCATACACTATGTCAGGAAAGTGTGTTGCATCACACAAAAGACACTTTTTCTTTAGGTAAGTCCTGGAAAATCAGGGAAGAAAAACACCATAGATGTGATACTCTGGACATTCAGTACAGTTCAGGACATTGCTGAGTCAAGACCTGACCAACTGAAGCAAACCCAGATCATTACACTGCCTCCAGAGGCTTTCACAGTGGCCACTATGCATAATGATTGCATTGCTTCATGCACTTCCCATCTTACACTGACGCACCCACTGTACTGGTATAGGGTCAATCTGAACTAATCACAACTTTTTTCCATTGCTCCAATATCCAATCCTTATACTTTGTCGCACATTCAGGCCTTTCTTTCTGATTAGTCTGATGAATAAGTAGTTTTCTTATGGCCAAACAGGTGTTAAGTCCCAATACAGTAGATTTTCTTATCCCTAGGACTTTATCTATAAACTGCTCAGATGTAAAATGAAATACATACATAAATAAATAAATAAATAAATAGAAATAATGTAAATCGCTCTGTATAAGGGTATTTGCCAAATCCCGTATATGTAAAAAAAAATAATGTGTTGAAGGATTCTTAACCCAGTTCCATAAATCTTCTTAGTTGTTTTCTTTGCTTGATGCGGCCCAATAATTTGACCCTCCTAAAAGGGCGACTTCACTTTTTTGGCCAAGCAGTGTAATATGTTATATACATTTGTCAATGTCATCTATCTATTATATGGCGAGGCATCCAAGTATGAATTTCATTGAGGTCTGCACACTGTACTTGTATATCTGACAATAAAGCATTGAATCCTTAAACTCAAACACTGTCCATATGTCTGTCTGTATGTCTGTCCAACCAGATTTTGACAGTAATTTGCCTAAAGTTAAACCTTTTTTATGGGGATAAACTAAATAAATCACAATGTTGAGTAATAGTTAAGTTATGAGCAGTTACTGTATGTGCCAGATTATGTCACAGTATCACACAAAACTGGCTGGATAGAATTTATATATTACTACAGATACAGTAAGCTTCCAATAAGGTAGCTTGCTCAATGTAAACAAACATCACCACCAGTAGATATTGACAATATATTGACTGGGATTACTTAATATTTTTATTAAGAAATAACAGCGATTACGTGGTGTAAGTGAATATAAAGCACTAGACTCATTTTAAGACCGAACTTAATTCTGTTGATCTACTGATCTACAGTACTGTTTTGATTTCTCATCTGTGATTCACTATCTGATTACCAAACAGGGAGTGTATTTGGCTGATGACTAAAGAAGTAACTTAGTGTGAACGAGGCGTAAAAGCATTTAAACTTTTTTATATACTGTGTGCTTTTCCCCCATTGATTGTAATAAGATGAAATGACAGTAGATTCAAAATATTGCTGTGAACTAGGTAAATTTTGTACAATTTCTTAATATTTTATCCAGTGGAAACCAATATGATATAATGCATAAATGAAAATTTGTGTAATTACAGTAATCTTTGTTGCAGATAGACATGTACAGGGGCTTCAACCTGAAATAATATCACTGATTACATTAAAACTGATCAGCTCATTTTTAGTTTTTAACTATTTCTACAAACTCTTTTCCTGTCAACGACGGATACTATCGCTAGCTTTATCATAAAAGTAGAGGTGTCTATGTATAAGAAATAAGAATCATGCATTTATTCCTTCAATTCAATACTCGAACTACATATCCCACAATCCTCTTGCGAGTGACGCGGCAGGATCCCGGAAGAAGCTTCGAGTTGTTTCTAGAAGGGAGCTGGGAGACGTGGGGAGTTTCTGTTAGGTATGTATTAACATTTTAACTGCATTGTGTATCTAAATTTAAGCATTTTAGGTATTAATGGTAATTGTGGCCACTTTAAAGGTCGTCTTTTAGCAGCTAAAAGCTAAACATGCCAGGTGACGCTAACGCAAACGCAATGGTAAGCTAACAATGTGGATAAGTGTCTGCTGTGTTTGTGGTTTTAACTACTTTAAGTTTATATATTAGTTTTTTATTTATATATTAGTTGTATTTAGGCTTTAAAAGACTGCTTGTAAGCATTGCTATGCTTCGTCACAGTGTAAGTATAGAAAGCCTGTACAAATTCATATATTAATATGTAGAACTGAAGTAAGTATTCGTACCCAGATTTACTGTTTGCTATTGTACTGCATTATATTTCATACAAGCACTATATGGCCAGGTCTATATAAGAGTGCTGAAAATCATCACTGGTATTAATATGGAGTTGCCTCCACCATGACACGACACCATGTCAGGCACCACCATAAAGGTGTTTAACATGGTTGATGTCAGGGTTCTGGGGTTCCTCCACACCAAACTCCTCAACTACGTCATTACAGGCATTGCTTTGTGCACAGTCATGCTGAAATGATATAGGGTTTAAAGGGTCTTTCCCCAGACTGCTCCCGCAAAGTTGAAAGCATACAATTGACTAAAATGTCTTTATGTATGATGTAGCACTTTAACATTATTCTTCACATGATTATTTAAGCATGATCGAGTTAATGCTCAGTGGGCTTGTGTTCAGCAGCTCAGCCATGATGATGAACCATTTTATACCAAAGTTAGTTTTGACAGAGTAATCTGATTGGACGAGACGCTTTCAGTGAGTAATGATAGTAGACAGTGACAGCACTGGGACATTTAATTATAGGTAACGCTCTAAGTCACAGGTGTTCTAGAGCTGTTAATTACACTAACCGTCGGTCACAGTGAAAGTAGGGTCGGTAAGGTCCGGCATTCTGAGGAGCGAGTAGCTGTCTGCCAAAACCCAACCACAACCCAATACAACACATCTGATAATGTTATGTCATCTTAAACAACACTTTGTATTCTTAGTAAATGCTACTAAGTCATCTCGAATCGTGTTTGTTGTTTTATTTACGCCTATCTACCTGTGAGATTTATAGATGGCTAACTAGATTCGAACACAATGCTGAATCCCAAATCATTCTCCCAACACTTGATCAATGACTACTTGACGTGTGGAACAAGGGATTGTACACTTCACATACACTAGTTTGGGATTTAACCCCGGGAATCCTGGAAGTTGCCCGAGCTGATATCGCAAAGAGGAATAAGTGGAAATGTAATGAGAAACTTATGAGACTTACAGCACTATCCTTCATGATTTATTCGTCTCCTGTTTTGGCTACTGGGAAGAATTTAAAACAACTTTACTCCTGTTAATTACACAAACTGTCGGTCGCTAATTCTTGGTGGCCAGCTCTACACTAGTCTCACCAGTCACAGTTGGTTAATTTCACCAGTTGAGGAAGAATGTGTATTGGAGAAGAAGCATATCATAATCTTTTGATGATAAATGGTATTTGTGGAACTGTTGTATAAAAGTCTACAATGATGCTGATATAACCGTGATTATATTCATAATGACAGATTATATTCATAATGTGTAATTATTGCTTAATTATACTTAAGCTCCTAACACACAGCTCTTGTGCTGATGTTGCTTCCAAAGGCAGTCTGGAATGAATTTCTGTACAGAATTTCTGTAATGAGTGGTACAGGACAGGAGATGTGGTCGATCAATTGCTTTTTCATGCATTCATGTCAAAATAAAAGCACTAACATTTACATATACACACTTGTGCACAGTAGTTCCTCTTCAGTTACTGATTGGGACTTTTTAGTTAAATGAAATTTGTATGGACAAATTCTATGCCAAATTTGTCTTGATGTCTTGATCACAAAAGTGATCATGGAAAAAAGATGCAGTTATAATGCAGATGCAATTACACATGTATGATTGGTACCATATTATGTGTATTATTACGGAATTGGTGCTGTATTATGTGAAGTTGAACGTTACTCAAATTAAATAAAAATTTAGCAAAAAAGCTATTTTAATTTTGCATTTGAGCTGCGTTAATGTCAATGTTGTCAAAATGTACCCAACCACATGATTTGCAGAATATTTTCCATATTAATCATTAACGATATTCTTTTGACTTTCCACAATTCATTCACGGTAGTAAGCATTTTGACATCTTCGCTGACTGACTGTTCATTCCGTTACAAGTTGTTTAGGAAGAATTGCTCCATCGATGGAGAGCGAGTCTGCGACGTTGGCCACCATGGCCGAGTCTTTAAAAGTCTCGGACGCGGGAGGACATCCAGATGGCCAGAGTGCTAGCAATCAGGATGAGGACTGTTTTTATGACTGTGAGGAGACCTTTCATGCAGAGAGAACATCATTGGCTACAAATCAAACAGAGACAACACACAGTCAAGCGACCGAGAATGAATTACAGACAGAGTCCATTAGAAATCCTGACACAGGTAAAGAGTCGGCACAGCCATCTGATCATTTTGGAAGCAATGCTGCTGCAATGAGACATGAGCCACTGGAGAAAGATACAGCACAGGGAGAAGGAGCTTATGAAAGGATCGCAGAGGAAGATGAAACGAGGACGGACTCGGACTCGGAATTCAGGGAAGAGGCAGCAAAGCCTACTGAGTATGATGACGATTATTTACGAGAAGCAGAGAAGAACCTGACGGAGGAAGAGAAAGAGGTGAGCATCTCTTCTTTTACATTGAATGCATTTATACGGACAGTAATACACTGTTCTTATAATCAGCCTGCAATAATCACCATACAATCCTTAGCTGGCTTAAAGCTACTGTTGAGTTTTAATAATTTCTTCTGGATATCTGAAATTTGGTCCAAAAACAAGGTCATTCAGTCCTCATAGATGCTGAAGCACAGGAGAAGAAAAGGGAATGAGATTACAGAAAGAATGAAAGAAAAGGTTGTGTCTGTTTTTAATTTAAATCAATGGTGGCTTGAACAATATGTCTGGTTTTATGAATAACCTGAAAACCTTTAGGTTTATCTGAAATATGATGAATAACCTTGAGGCTGTTGATCCTTCAAAAAAACCTTACAAGCATGTGTGACTATTAAAAGACAGAGTACAAGTTCATCCATTGGGTACTTGCTGACTGGGCTGATACTTCTAGTCTAAATATCAGTGATGGAGCTGAAGGATAAAATCTCATGTAAAATATGTGAATTGGTGAACAGTTGCATAATCGTTTAAATCGCACAGCTGTAGACTCTACACAGAATCATGTGTAATGAAAAGCATACAATGAGCGTCAGCACCTTGTTGATGAGAGACATCAGAGAAGAAAGGCCAAACTGGTGCAATCATAGTGAGCAGAAAAGAAACTCCGGCTCAGTCCATGCATGTTCATGTATTTTTCTTCTTCGTTCTTTAAAAATAAATCCATATGAAAATGTAAGCTAAAATTAATACTTGTTGTATTACATTCTGACATATAAAAACAAATAACTTTTGGCAGTGCTCTTACACGCCAAAAACTAAATTTTTGTTATTAAGAAAATGACGTTTCTTTATTTGTAACCTGAAAGGAGTCCAAAAAGTTTGAGCCAATACTGAATGAAAGACCAACGTTCATAGAAAAACCTTGCGTTTTAAAAATACTTGTGTGTGTGGATTAGACATCAGAATGCACAGAAACTGGGAAGATTGACAGAAGATCATATGGTATCTTTACAGTCTTCGACTGACCAGTTTGGGATGTGTCTGTGCATACCGATAGGAGTGGAACACGAATAGAGCTGTGATTTTTTTTTTTTAATTATTATTTTTTTAGGTAGATTGTCGATTTGCTTCAATTCGAATTTTGGCCTTGTGATGTTTTGAAAATTTTTCCAAGTACTAAGTGATTCGTCCAAACATTTGTAAATTGGATATTTCAGTCTTTATTTTTAATAAACTAACAAAACATTTGTTTTTACTTAATTGTGTAATTGTGGGGATTTTGCATCTAAGTACAAAAGATTTTAAGCTATTTTAATATCAGTGTAAAAAAAACACAATTTGAAAAACTTTCATGGTGCACTGTATATCTGTAATAATATAAAAAGTAAATAAAAATACTAAAAGTAATAAAAAACAGCTAAAATATCTAATGAACATTTAAATCCTGTGTAGTATGTGCTATTGATTATCAAGTCTCATAAAAAGCGATAATCTTTTTCCTGCTTCACACTCCAGTCCAGGAGGTGGCGGTATTACATTAACTATTCATAAGGGTCAAAACGAAACGTGATACTCCAGTAAAACACAAGTATTTGCAGTTTTACTATTGCCTTTTTTATTTGAGTTTTTTTTTAGATGAAAAGCGATTCTAAATCAGAAACTGACCCATCAAATCAATGAGTCGAATTGAATTGACTCAAAATTAAACTAAATTGAATAATTGTTTTAATCACGCTGCTAAAAGCACAGTATGGTCCGAGGGCTGTAGAACGTGTTTTGTGCATTCTGAGATGCTTTCTGCTCACCATAGTTGTTTAGAGTGATTAAGTGAGTTCCCATAGCCTTCCTGTTGACTTGACCCAGTTTGACCCTTTTCCTTTCACTGTAATCCAATGAAATCACAACATGCAGCAACAGTCTTTGCCAAATTTGAACGTTTTTATTTTGTATGCATGACTGCACTAATTATCGCAAATGTCACCCATGTCTCCCCCCCCAACCCCCCGTTTGCTGTTCCTGTTTTAGAGTAGAAAAGTAGAGAGTACAGCACTGAAAGAAAAGGGCAATGCACAGTTCAAGAATCGGGGTGAGTGCAGTTTCTGTTCTAAAATTTTTCACCACATTCAGCAACAAGAGTCATTATTCTTTCCTGTATGCTTAATATCTGTGTAGTCCTTTAGTGAAGATTCAATTAACTAAACTCTCTGTAAGGATATAAAGGCCTTTTCTAATATTGTTTTGTATTTGCTTGCATTCTCAGAGTATGCAGAGGCTCAGAAATCGTATACCGCTGCACTGGCAGTCTGTCCTGTTTGTTACAGCAAGGACAGGTCTATCCTCTTCTCGAACCGAGCAGCAGCACGCATACACCTGGTACACTTTTACATATAATACCGGCTTTTTATTACATATTAAACTTGTGATTGTATGAACATGATGCATGCCGGTGAAATGTTATTTTCTGTTGAGTCAGTATTAGTCTCGAGAGAACACTCTCAGCCTGGGGAAGTGTTAATAAATAAACAGGCTTTTGATATGGGTTTGAAGACTCAAAACAATAAAAACATCAATAAAACAATGGATTGTAAAGGAATGAGTGAATTAAGAGTGAATTTAGTGGAATTAAACATATACATCTTGTCTTTATTGTCTGTTTGTGTTTTCTCCATTAGGAAGAAAAGTTAGATGCCATCAGTGACTGCACTAAAGGTATAACTGTTTCTTCTCTCTCACTCTCTCTCTTTCAAAATGTGTTGAATAGGTCTGGAAAATATAGGATATAGAGTGTACTGTATAATATGACAATTTGTTTTCTGGTAAATTGTAAATTTTTTGGCATATAGCTGGGTTACCTTAGTAAAGAGTAACAGCTGCAAACTGTACAAATTCAGTGCAACTGATTAGCTGGTACTATACGTAGATAACTTTTATTTATTTATTTATTTATTTATTTTTATTTAGATAATTTTTTTCTATTATAATAATGTTTTTCCCTTCAATCCCAATACATTTTACCTGCCCATAAGTCTGTAAAAGTCTTAGGTCCAAAAGTCTTAGGTGCCATATTACCTTTACAAATATTGTTACACATGTTAATTATGTCTGCAAGTACAAAATCTCATTCATTGATTTTTGCCATATTTCCAAACATAAGTCAACTCAAGTAGGTTTTTGTCATTTCAACCACAGTACACAGTGAAACGAAACAACGTTCCTCCAGGACCAAGGTGCTAGATAAATTAACAACATGAATTAACAAAACTAACTAAGATATCTAATTAGCTGACTAGATGAGACAAGACAGATTGACATTTTTAAATTAACAAAAAATGTGCATATGCAAATGTACAAACAAGAGCGACAAAGTGGCAACATGACACATATTGATACTTTGTGGTGATGTGGTAATGAGTAGAGGTAGTGTGAGGAGAAACAGTAAACATTCCTTGTAAGTCAATATATAAATAACATTACAGAAAAATATTTGCATGTCTGTAAAGAAAGCAACATATTACATGACAGACCAGTTTTTAGATAGAAACTATGGCTCAAGGAGTAAAATCAATAATTTCAATAACGTTTTTTTTTTGTGTTTTTTTTTTTTTTTTTTTTTTACATATTTTTCATGTGCAATATGATTATTATGATGGCAGTTCTGTATTTTATTATACAAGTGTTGACAAGAAATGTTTTCCTATATCATTGTTTTATCTATTTTCTCTATTGTCCACCCTAATTCTGATTCTTAAGTCTCTTCCTCTACCTACTCTCTTTGCAGTATTCAAGAATAGTGTTTCTAAGCATTAGATGGGATATATAAAGTGCAGACACCATATAGAAATTGGAGCGTGATTGATTACCTAAGTGAATGATTTGCTATTAGATAGTCTATAATTCACACTCCTGGTACAAAATTGTGGAAACACCGCACATTGAAGATGCTTTGTTTTATCCAGCGTTGTTAATTCCGAGCAAAAAAACAATCAATCAATCAACATTTATTTCTATAGCACTTTACAGCAACCTAAGTTGTACCAAATCAGTAGTTTAATGACACAAAACATTTGCTAACATTCTAGCTTTATGAAACATATATCAAACAAATTAAGTTAAATTATTCAAGATAATGCAATATTTTTGTTCCAGAAATTAAGTACATCATGGAAAATAAATTATATTAAAAAAAAAAATCACTCATGGTTGTGGAAAAAGGGAAAAACTATGGGATCACCTTGTAGTCTGCATTTCTGAAACAAATACAGGCACAGGGCCAAAAATCCTAATTAGCCTGGAGTTTAAAAAAAAGTAATTACAGAATTTGAAAAGAAATATGGCCCAGAAAAAGAGTTATTAATTGAAACTATGGAAAGAATGATAAAACCCCTTAAAAAAATAAAGATTATAGTTGTTTTCAGTTAGCTGCATCTAAGATTTGGTGCGTATAAACAAAGTAGGAATGTTATAAATGCAAGACATACTGGAAATATTTCAGAATGTCAAGATAAGAAATTTACCACAAACCCAATAAAAACAAAAAGGCATAATTATAACAATGCATCATTATCTTCTAAAATAATGTTTAGCTCTCTACCATTACGGTTTAATCTGCTTAGAGACAAAACCGACAGTTTAGCTAACGGGTTAATGTTCAGTATTCTTGATGGCGTGATGTTACACACCGCTATAGTTAGGTGGTGGCATAGTTTACATAACGTTAGTCTGCAGACGAGTGGGAAGAAATGGAGAAGTAGTAGTTACTCTGTGCTTTAGACTAACGCTGTGCTTTAGATTAAAGCTGTCGAGAGTCGTTGAATAACTAATTATTATTATTATTATTATTATTATTCACAACAGTAAAATAGTTGAACACTTGACTGAATTTTCTATAAAAACATGCTTTTTTGAGAATTATTAATTAATGCTAATATTGGTGTTAATTAAAATACATTAAAAAATATAAATAATATAAATATTAAAATAATAATTACTATTAATAACAATGTGACAAACGTCATTAGAGACTGAACCAATCTAAAGGTATGATACTAGAATTAACCCAGATATAAACAAACGAAAAACAGCATAAAACAAGGTTGTTTTGTGCTTAAAAAAAGCAATCATATGATCATCATGTGGATGATTGGATGAAAGTGATATACTTTGATAAATCATGAATTCACATTGCCAGTTAAGATGATCCTGGAACCTTAGTCTGGTGCTGTTCTAACGATACAAAAGATTGTTTTCTTCAAGCAATCAAATTTTCCCACTCATTTAAGATGCGCATGTCAGGTGAAGGACCATGGCAGATGGCAGTGATTATCTCAACAGTCAGGACACAGGTGTACAGTGACATTTTGGAGACTTTTCTCATTCCACTTGTAGGAAATAGTTTTGTGACTGGTGAAGTCATTTTTCAAAAGGATGGTAATACACTTGCCTTAGAGCAAAGTGTGTTCAAGCTTTCCTTCAAGAATGACATAGCTCAATAACATGGCTAACAAACCCCATGGCCAAATCTCGAGCAAAATGAAAATATAATTAAAAAAAAACTGTTAAATTAAACCATTAACCCTAAATCCATTGTAATAATGTATTGTATTTGAGGAACATTTCACAAAGCCAGAATGTTAAACAAAGCTGTTTTGTCTCATTTGTCATTTATTTGCTACAAAGTAAAAAAAAAAATCTGTGTGAACATCATGCAAGTATTGTGATTCTATAATTTTTTCTAGCATCATATTTCTCTTCAAAGAGCTCATTTTGCAAGAATGTTTGAAAGCTTGTTTCTGCAAACAAGTGTGAAGAGCTACTTAAATTGCAGCCTTTAAAATTCTGAACCTTGAGGCCAGAAAAGTGCACAAAAACATCAAACTCTTCCTGAAGCTCATCAAAAAAATGAATAAAAAAATTGAAAAGCCTCATTATGAATTGCAGCAACGTACAGATGATGAATAAGGTGACTGTGAGCTTTTAGCATTTTAATTTTACTAAGAGGTGCATTAAAGTCTAATTCTGTAAAAGGAGCTGAGAAACAGTGAAGGTATTAATACTTGCCAAATTAATACAAAGCGTATGTAAGGGAAGATACACTGGATGTTTGTTCTGACGTCAGGAAAAAGTTGTATTTAGAAAGAATTGCAATTCTAGCTGAGTTAGCATTGTCATAGAAAAGCAGAGGGAAAACGTGTATCCTGTTTCAGAAAACTTGAAGCGCAAACTACAGTCACACATCACCTGTAAACCTCTAAACAGTTTTTCAATCTTTCTCTTCTCCAGCTATAGAGCTAAACCCAAACTATGTACGCGCCATTCTGAGAAGAGCAGAGCTGTACGAGCAGACGGAGAAGCTCGATGAAGCTCTGGAGGACTACAAGGCTGTGCTGGAGAAAGACCCAGGCCACACGGCAGCAAGAGAAGCCTGCTGTGTAAGTTAACGTCACCCATACTCCCAGCCGAACTCATTAGACAATCCCTGACAAACCGCAAGAATCTGTTGCTATCTCTTGACTGTGTGGTGATGTCGCCTGCTGTACAGCAGAGTTCCTGTTTCCACCCTGAAGTAGTTACAACATGTCCGAAAGTATTTTTCCCCCTCTAATGTGACAGGAATTTTCCTTTTACAATGTCCTTTTAACTGTGTGTTCGAAAAATCCTTTTAGGGACAGTAGGTTCTGTCTGTTAAGTTTTGTTAAAGGCTTCAAGAGAGCTTGGTGCAAGTGTGGTGTGATAAGTGCCTTCAGGTAGGCAGCACTATTTTGCTCTCAGCTTTGTAGACGGGCATCAGTGATCTGAGTCTGATACAGGCAGCCAACAAAGGAAACACAGAAATGCGCTGGAGGAAACTGCAAGGTCATTTCTAAGGGTCAGATAAGAAGCAGTTGCAGTCTTGGGGCGTTTTCACATTAGGCGCGATTGATTTATACCACGAGTGCTTCCCTGTCCCCACTCCCCAGCTGTCCAACGTTCACATTATTTATTGCTCTCTGTTCTTAGGTACACTTGTGTATTTACACTCTCCGATACAGCAGGTACTGTAGCAGTATGCACTACTTGGGTTGTGAACCGCCATTAAACACAAGCAAAAATAAATAAAAAACCCTGTAGAACAATCAAGTTAACCTTTGTTAAAAGAATTGTAAAGAAATTAGTGAAAAAATGTCAAAACCAACGTTCTCGCGTACATTCCTACTTTACTATGGCTGTGTCGGTCAGAGGATGAGACTGATGTGTCCTACACTCGTGCATATTTCGGAGGAGACAGACAGCACCGATGATATATCGTCTAAACAGTGATCTACTTCTGTGCTCAGGAATGATTTGCTTCCATATCTGATTTGATCCGTGCCCGAGTATGCTGTATTGTTTTCAAGACCACCTTTTCCAGTGGACTCGGGCACGGTTCCAGAGCGAGGAATGATTGTGTCGTCACTGATTAAAATGAGCCAGAGTTTGGGGTCTAGTGGACTCGAAAACGATCCTGAGATCCTAATGTTAAAACGCCCTTAAAAGGACGAGAGACCGATCAGGTACCCGAGTGTCCTTCTGATGTAAAAAGAAACCTGCATGACTGAGGAGTTCCTAAAGGGAGCTTTGGCCAAATGAAATAAACATGCATACTAAAAAAAATTCTGAAAAGAAAATTAGTACAGTTGTTAAAAAAAATCTTGAAGGTCCATTGTTTTACCATTTGTTTAAAAAGTGAACGCAGGTCTCAGAGCTCCCCCATCTGTCTGTTAATGCTCCAGCTAATAAATTTTTTCATAACCCAGACCCTATTTATTTCACTCCTTCTCCAAATGGCACATTTCCGTATCTATGTAAATGAGTTGTTTTAGCCACTCCTCTAAAATCATAAAAACATTACAGCTGAGCAAAAAGCAGGTGGTGGAACACTTCTTATGAGGTCACAGTATGGGAAAATGCTAATCTAATTGGCTTGTTCAAAGCACAAAAGGGACCTAAAGCTGGGAATGTTTATTTATTTATTTATTTGTTTATTTTTAAGACAGATCTGAATGTCTGAATATGACTAAAAAGTGAATTTTGCATTTAAAGTAAGCCAGAAAGTAAGGGGGTGGTAGGTGTACCAGAACGCCATGTCCCTCTTTACAGAAAAAAAAAAAAAATTCTGCAGAAGAAATTATGTTCTGAAGAAACAGACAGACATGGTGTTACTGTATATTTTTGTTTCATGTGATCACCATTTCCTCTCTCACACACCACATAGTTAATACTATAAAGAAAGGAATTATATAAATAATGTCAATTTTGTGTGGAATTATAAAAGAAAACACGTTTGCATAAGATTTCAACAAGATTTTTTTTTTCTTCAACAAGATGATTTTCTTTTAAATTTCGCAAAGGTCTCTTCAAAGGCTCTGTAAGTCAGCAGCGTGAGGAGAGAAGGACAGTTGGTCATCCAGAACTACCCCCAGGGTTGCACTGCCAGATGGCGTGATCCGAGAGTTATCTAGGGAGATCACAATATCTTGACACGAGGATGCATCTGGGATTTTGTTTCAGCTGATGAGCTGCCATGCATGACGAGATGTCCGTTGTACACTTTAAGATTCGTGCAGAATCATTGATGCAAGAAAGGAAGGGCAGCCACGGGTTGATGGATATTGGTTATTGAAATGAAAAATACGTAATACGTGAAAAAGTGTGTGTATATATATATATATATATATATATATATATATATATATATATATATATATATATATATTTTTTTTTTTTTTTTTAAGAAGTTAAATAAGCTTTAAAGTGTTAAATCGATACACGTTGAAGTGGTATTTAAGTAGTGCCTAAGGTTGTGCATTCGATCCATAATGATATATTCGATAAAGTGGCTTCACTGAACCTCAAATGAAGGAAATATGGAATTATATGTGAATATTTTTTTATGCATGTTGATGCTTGAGGCTTTTTGTCTTTCTGTTTTATTTTGAGTATGAATGCTCTCTGCTTTAGACTTTTTCCACTTAAACATAGTAAGCAGTTAGCTTGAATTGGGAAACTATTAGATTTTTTTTTAATGTAATTATTATTATGACATTAAAATATCAATTATTAATTTCAATCAAAATATGTGGATTTTTTTGTGTCTGAATGCAAAATAATTTTCCTTTTATTCATGTGTGAGCCCAATTACAACCTGTGCCAGATACAACTCAACAACTCTCGCAGTGTAAATATTTGAGGATTTTCAGGGCAATGCACAGCATCACAAGAACACCTTGTCCTTAAGATTTTATTTTTTAAACTGATACTTTCAATTTTTTTTTAATTGTCATACTTCCATTTTTCAGTGTGCCAGTGTCCAAAAACTGCAAAAAGGACATATGATGAATGGATTTGCAATAATATTTGTGAGAACAGAATGAAGTCTAAGCTCCGAAGATTCATTGCTGACATTTAGACCAGCACTGGATTTCCATTTATAACTTGCAATTTGTTTGACACACTGTTTAGCATTTGTATCTTGCCTTGCTCATTCAGTTTCTTCATCTTCATGTAAAGACAACGCCATGACATGAGGAATATAAAGCTATCAGTATATATCTTGGATTTAAATGATTCAAACCCAAGGACCGCCAAGTTTCCACTGTTAGGCCTTTGAGCAAGGCCCTTTGCTCTCAACTCCTCATATCTGTAGTGAGATAAAATGTAAATCGCTCAGGATAAAAGCATCTGCCAAAATGCCATAAAATGCTAATCTTATTTATCTTATTTACAAACTCGTGTAATTCATTTGTGTTTACTGGGTAATTAAATTTGACATTTTTTGTATCCTCCCCTGCAGAGATTACCACGGCAGATCGAGGAGCGAAATGAAAAACTGAAAGAAGAGATGCTGGGTAAGATGTTTTTTTTTTTTGTATTTTGTTATTGAATGTCTTCACAATAGAGCAGACCTAGTGTATTTTCTGTGTGTTTTTGTCTATTGGGGAGAAAAGGGGAACAAGATCCTCGGTTTGTTGTTTGGTTTGTTATTTTCCTTCAGCTCTGTTCATCTAATCTAATCTGCGAGCTCATGACTAGGCTAAAGGCTAACAGAATGAGAGCAGAGGGACCAAATGTGCTCTCTGTTCCCAGAACACAACATTCTGAGTAGACTACAGTACAGAACGTTTTTGTTTAATAAAAGGAGGATTACTAAAGCAGGCCACAGTTTCAGCTCGATAATCTCTAATCACTATAATTTGATCATGTATACAGTGACTTAGAATACGATTCACGCTGTTACAGTTCACATATAAAATTATTCACATAATATAGTATATACCAGTACCAGTCATGGGGTGAGATATATTAGGCAGGTAACTTTTTAGGGCCAGATTGTAAAGGCTAGACCCAAGGTGGGCCAGAGCAGTTCCAAAATATTGTGGTCTTGTGGATTGTTCCCGGTATGCATTGGTTGGTATCTACTGTACCAAGCGGTGCCAAGAAGGACACCACCGAACCAGGAAAAGAGTATTGGCCACACACGGCTCACTAATGTGCACAGGAGGTGAAGGCTAGCCTGTCTTTTCCAATCCCACAGAAGAGCTTCTGTAGCTGAGAAAGCTAATGCTGGCTATAATAGAAAGCTGTGTATGGGGGTGTATAACTGCAGCCTGGTCCGAGTGGCAATGTTGACCGAGTTAGAATTTGAACCAGAACTGGACCATGGAGTCAGCGGAAGACAGTGGCCTGGTGTGATAAATCATGTTTTCTTTTATATCATGTGGCCAGCAGGGTGTGTGTGTGTGCGTGCGTGTCTCGCTTACCTGCGGAAGAGATGGCATCAGGATGCACAGCAGAGGCGGTGTAAAGCTCTGGCAATGTTCTGCTGGGAAACCTTGTGTGTTCGCACTAATGTGGGTGTTAATTTGACACGTTCCACCTACAGTGCTGCAGACCAAGTACACCTCTTCAATGGCAACAGTATTTCCTAATGGCAGTAGCCTCTTTCAGCAGGATAATACACCCTACTGTTGCCAAAAAAAAAAAGAGAGAGAAAAACTTCAAGAATGATAGGAATTCAAGGTGGTTACTGGCTGGGAGGGACAGCATACTCTTATTCTACTGTCAACCACATCAACACTAGCCAGATGTCAATGTCTGCATGCATGCGGAACAGAGCGAATAGACCGTTACTCTGAGTGTGGTATATAGCATGTAGAGCTGGTTTCACATGTCTTTGATGGCACATGTGTTAGTCTTGACCCCACCCTTGGTAGCTGTCGTATGATAAGGGAGAGTTGGCTAGTGGATAGGTATTGGCAGGTGACCAAATTTAGGGAGAGAAATTTAGGGCTGAGGTTTTTGTAGCACATTATCTCATTATTCACTCAATAACACAGCTCATGTTTCACCAGCACTCTTCCTCCTCCATTTTTGTTATTCCCTCTTGCTCCTAAAGATGTAACCCGATTAGTCAGGCAAGTCATTTTTTTCCTCAGCTTTGAACAAAAATGCAGCACTTTTTTAAAAAGTGCACCTTAATGCCACTTCATCCAACATACAGTCATGTGTAAAAATTAGTGCCCCCTCTTTTAATTCTATACTGTGTATACTTATTTTATTTCTTTATTTGTAGAAACATCACAAGCATCATCTGATCGTAGCAGGTCTCACTATTAAGCAAATGCACCCTTAAATGAACAACTTCTTTCACTGTCATTACATATTTAACCACAAATGAACCAAAAAAAAAAAACATGTGACAATACTTTTAAAGTACCTTTAAGTTGCATTCAGATGCTGCTTGATTAATTGATCATCGGTGTGCAGACCTCCTATAAAAGCAGGAGTTTTGGCAGTGGCTGGTCTGGATCATTCAGGTGTTTGTTGACACAATGCCAAGAAGGAAATCCATTAGCAATTATCATAGAAATGTTGCACATTTAACCTGGAAAGGGTTTTAAATCCATTTCCAAACAATTTGGACTTTAAATGTTCTACAGTTAGAGAGATTATTCACAGGTGAAAAGCATTCAAGGCAGTTGACAGTCTTTCCTAGTGGATGTTCACCCAACACGATCACCCCAAGTTCAGACCATGCAATGGTCAGAGAAATAATAATACTAAAAATAAAATTAAAAAAGCTACATCTCAGATCCTTTAGGCTGAGTCGACATTTGGTCAACATCAGAAATCTACATCAGAATTGTAGAAAAAGAAAAGAGGCCAGGTTTTGGAATGGCCTAGTCAAAGTCTAGACCTTAACCCAATTGAAATGCTGTGACGGCACCTTAAGAGAGCTGTGCAAAAGCGGATGCCCAAAGACCTCAATGAACTGAAGCAATGTTGTAATGAACTATGCTGTAAAATGTTGTAAAAATTGTTATATACTGATAGTGTTATATACTGTATAAAACAATTACTTCACATTATTGCTGCTAAATGTGATTCACAACCTATTAAATTGTAGAGGTATTTTGTATTGCCCACATGATTTTTTTTTTAAAATAAATAATAGCACATTGAAAAAAAAAAGTAGTGTGGTGGTGTTCATCTGAGGTTGTATTTGCCTAATACAAAGACCTGCTACTATCACATGATTCTTATTTTTACACACACACACACAAAAAAATAGAATTAAATGAGGGGGCACTAACTTTTACATATGATTGCAAAATGTGCTGGAGGTTGAAAGAACATGCACCTTTCAAAAGCCATAATTTATGACATTTGTCTCTGGGCTTTTTCTAATGAACATCACTGCCAGGCATGAGTGTAGCCATTTGCACTAGCAAAACACAAATCAGGTTGTAAAGTCAGTCCTTATCCATGAGCTGAGAAAGGTTTTTAAAACGACTGATGTGTAGAAGCAAGAGAAAAAATGTCCCCCCTGAAACACTCATGTATATAAATATGCTTGCTGAATATGGTTCTAATTTGGTAACTGGTGCTGTATTTGTCCTGTCATGCTTACATCACAGGTGCAGTTACAATGCTGGTTAATATTAGAAATATGGTTAGCGCTAAAAAACAAAAGAACAAGAGCTTCTTTTCTCACAGACCATTTCCCAGTGATATTAAACATCATATTAATGAGAGGTCCAACATGGAATCATGGACAGAATACAATACCGTTATAGGGTCGTTATAAGATACTTGGCATAGCTATTTAGCATCTGTGAGATGATTACCATTATGGCATCATTGGGAATCTTCTGGTAGTTGTGAAGTGCAAAAAAAAAAAAAAACACACAGATGTGGATCAGCAACTTTGCGTAGTATTTTCATCAACCATCAGAATAGGATTTTCACAGTAGCGTGATTGGTGCCAGACTTGTTTGAGTACTTCTATAACTTCTGATCTGAGATGTTCATGCACATGTGTCAACAATAAAGAAAAACATCCAGTGAGCATAATGTCTACAGAAGGTAAGACCCTGTTAATGAGGAAGGTCAATGAAGAATGCCCACACTGGTTTGAGCTGACAGAACGGCTATAGTAAATCAGTTCACAACTCTGTACAATTGTGGTTAGCAGAAAAGCATCTCCGAATGCACAATTTGACCAATTTTGAGGAATGGGCTACAATGGCAGAAGACCACACCAGGTTCTGCTTCTGTTAGCCAAGGACAGAACAATGAGGCTGCAGCGGGCACTGGCGTGTGGTGGAAAAAAGTAAACAGAGTTTGGTTTGATGAATCTCAGTTTCTGTTAAGCCACACAGATGGTAGGGTCACAATTTGGTGCCAACAGCATGAATCTGGGGAGCCAACCTGTCTTGTGCCAACAATCCAGGCTGGTGGAGGTGGTGTGATCGTGTGGGGAATGTTTTCTTGGCGCATCATTAATTCCAATAATTACTTGAATGCCACAGCCTATTTACTCATCGTCCACTTCCAGCACGATGATGCATGATGTCATAACACAGCTTCAGACTGGTTTCATGAACATGACAATAAATTGACAATAAAACATGACAAAGAAAAAATGTTCTGTGATCTTGTTATTCGCTGGAGCTGAATCCGGTAAAACACCTTTTCTCATCTCAAAGAAACGTTACCAACATCTTATGGAGTTTAGGCTGTTTGTAGAGCACGCAGCGGCCCTATCCAGTGTTACTGTAGTGTTCTGTAATAAAGTGCTCTGTGAGCGCACACATCTCGGATGGCACTGAAAATCAATATGCAAGTCATTCAGGGTGGAGTTTTCCTTTCAAGCTGGTCACTTGGTGCAACATAGTTTACTTTTGCATTCAACCAAGCATCAATGGCATTAAAGTTCCAAAAATCTTACATTAAAATCTTTGCTTCCACAGGATAAAGTGTGAAAGTGTAGAAACTGAAGAAATTGACTGCGGAGATGACGGTATCTACAGGTGTAGCATTTACACATTTGAGCTCATTGCTACGTCAAAAACAATGCTTTTCTGCTTTAGATAAAAGCAGCGGTCAGACCAGAAAAGCAGAGAAAGTTCACTGAAGTGGAAAGGACACATCATTTGTGTCTGGTAGGACATCGCTCACATCGAAACATTGCCTAGTTATCTAGGCAATGTTTGAGCTGTTGTGTTGTAAGTCAATAAATGAAAGAGAGTGGTGGTGTTAATTAAGTGATCTTCCCGTTTTTTTTTTTTTTATGTTGTCAGTTGGAGCAAATCAATTGGAGAAAATAAAACAAAGCATCACATCCACCTCCATGTGCTAGGATTTGGCCTCTCTTCTCTCGTGTGTTTCGTGTGCCTGCTTAAATATTCCTTATTGATCAAACTGCAGCCTCAGCAGCGCAGATATAAACTGACAGAGACAAATGTGATATCCTGTTTTATTGACTTTTTTCTTTCTCCCCCCCCCCCCCCCAAACAAAGGTAAACTGAAGGATTTGGGCAACATGATTTTGCGTCCGTTTGGCCTCTCCACTGCCAATTTCCAGGTCAACCAGGACAACAACACAGGCTCCTACTCTGTTAACTTTGTTCAGAATCCTAACAACAACAACAGATAGCAGCATGGACAACTTTCCACACCACAGCAGCACAGCTCCCAGACTAATGCGGGCCAGCAATAGCCATGTCATTGTATTGTGGTGTAACACTATACTCCTATTTAAATTATGAGTAAAAATGAATCTGGACGATCACCGATTGGTCACTGGTTGTTTTTATTGGTGTTGATAAAACTTTTAAAAAGCTCAAGCTTTCTTCCAAGTTGACTTTCTTTTTGGCAATGTTCACATTACAAGCCACATTGCTTAACTCTGATTTTCTTTTTTCTTTTTTTTTATTGTTGGTCAGATTGGATTTGCAGATCATAATGGTTCAACAAGTGACTTTAATCTGTCTCTAACGTGGACGCATCTGTCCTATGATTTGGCACGTACGGTCCTTTTTTTTTTTTGCTTGCGCCATCTGGGATGAAACATGTTATGTTTATGCAACCATTCATTCTTTTTTAATTAATGGATGAAACTTTAATAAAATTATGCTTGAGTTTCTGTTCTGGAGGATGGCGAGCTGTTAGTCAGTTGAGGTCCAGAAGAAGGAAGAAAGCTCACCCGCCTTGCTTTAGCTGTTTTATCTGCTATTGCTAGCCCTACTGTGAAATCCTGCGGTCTCATGCTGACTGACGTCATCGAGTGCCCGACACATGCACAGAGGCAAAAAAAAAAGTCCTATGAATTCCTATTTGTTCGTTCTCATTCAAGTTGCATAACCGCATATCGGATATGTATCAGGTCTAGGACCACATCTGAAAGTGAGTTAGATCTGATCTGAAAAATATTAACCGCCCTACAAAAATTTGATCTGTCATATTTGGGTAAAAACATCTGAATTGACTCAGCAGAGGCCGGTAAAGTGAATGTAGCCTTTTACTATAATAAAGAAACCTCAAAGTATAAAGTTCATAACCATGAAAGAAAATGGACTAGTTTAATTATGCGACTGCATGAAAATTAGAACAGTACTAAACATTAATACCAATTTATTTTTATTTAATGTAATGTAAATGCAAAAAAATAAAATAAAACCCAGTTGAGGGCAAATGTTTGCATGCTCTGTTGTTTTTGATGGAAAGAAAATTTCTTGGCATATTAAAAGCCCACTTGCCCCTCGTGAAGGGCTGTAAATCAATTACAGCCCTTAGTACACATGATTTCTATCCCGATGGGAGTGGTCACGTCCAGGATGACCCTGCCTCCATTTACAGGGCACGACAGCTCACTGAAAGGTTTGATAAAGAAGTGAACAATCAGATCAAAGGATCACAATCAAACTAAACACTTATGTGGGGTTTTGGAGTGACATCTTGCACTAAGCTCTCCACTGTGATCTGTAAATCATATCGTTTGGAAGAATGCTTAGCATTGAGATGTTCTGGAGGCTTTGATTTTATTTGCTTCAATATCCTATGAATAAATTTTGTATTTACAGTCAGTATAACCCTCAGATTATATAGAGTATTTACATGCACTGACCACGTTATTAAGAACATGAAGTTCCTCCAATATTTACCTGTCATGCTTTGTCGAGCCTCAGCTTCACATTTTTATCAGAACGGAGTAGGACCTGATGTAGTCTTCTTCCGTTGTAGCTGAAATGTCTCAAAGTTTTAACGTGTTGTGGCTTTGAGACGCTTTTCCGCTCAACATGTATGTAAAGAGTGGTTATATGATTTGCTGTAACCTTACTGTTTAATTATTTCCCATTGATTTGTCAACAGTGGGGGCAAACCATAGACCTCATTCCATACTGGGCCATACAAAAGACCCGGGGCTGTGGGCGGCCTGTTTTTGTTTTCTATACTTTTTTTTTTTTTTTGTAAAATAGTACTAATTGTAGTGTGTAAAAATCCCCAAAATCATGATATACAACACTCAAAGTAACTAGCACATTTTCTCCCATTCTAAGGGCTTTAAAAAAGTGCCATGTGATCAGCTGTTTGGATAATTGCATGCAGTAGGCGTACAGGTGTTTCTAATACTCTGCTGGTGAGTGTACATCATTTTAACACTTTGATGGCAAAAGAACTGCTGTCGAATCGAACACACTGAATACACTCATTCTGGATAACGCTTATCCTGTTCAGGACGTCAGTCCTTTGCAGGACACAAACGAGCGTGCATACACACTACAGGCCATTTAGGAGGACTGTGGAAGGAAACGGGAGTACCTTCCAGAAACTGAGACTAACCACTTCACCACTGTGGCGCCCACACTAAATAAATTCATAGCATAAATTCCTTTTGATTATCATAATGTCTCATATTTTCATTAAACCATAAATGTGCAGTGTATCATAACTGGAACTATCATATTTATATGCAGAAAAATCCTCGCTTTATAAAAACAGCACACAGATGTTATTACGAGGGGGGGGGGGGGGTCAAATTTATTTTATTGTCCATTTCATAAAGAGATACATATAAAGTCATAACAAAATCTCTTTGCAAGCCCAGATCTGTCATTTCCATGTATATTCACGAGTTGTCCGATTGTACAGAAACGCATAAGAAAATCTTCCAGAGGGGAAGGGAGCGGGAAAGTGTGCGTGTGTGTGTTTTTGTGTGTGTGAGAGAGAAAGCGATTCTCTTTCACGCTTTTGTCTTCATGCAGAGCTCTGAGGCATTAAATAAAGCCTGGCTGAAATCAAAGAGTACCGTGTATACAGCTTTCAGTACATCGCGTAAAGTTATTCCAGGTCAAAATTGACTTTAGCTGTGCCTTTAGAAACCTTATAAATCCATGTAAACGTAGGGTGAACTTCTGGCTGAGGAGAGGGATGGACTGGTGAGGCTGTGACAAGACACATGGACTTTTATGGTCATGATAGCGAAAGGAGACTCTTGATTAGCTCTTAGTGGCGGAAAGAACAGTAAGTTTAATTAGTCTGGGTATAGATCAGGGACTGGGTTTTCCCAACGTTTCAAGTCATTTTAACAGGAAGAAAGAGAGAGAGAGAGAGTTCAAAGTGATGCTCGCTCTCCCATTGGACAGCGATCCTTGTGCTGTGACGTCTACAGAAAGCTCATACAAGATTGTTGAGCTATTTGTGTTGCTAATGCTAAATGGCTCACGTTTTCCAAATTCTAACATAACTTATAACAAGAACAAACAAAAATAGATCGGTACAAATCGATGGCCGTTCAAGTCAAACCGGGACTTTTTCGTGAACGAAGGCGTAAAACGTATTCACATTTACAGAAGACTTCAAGAACATCACGCTGATGAGACTCGTACACGTTATAACGGTGGAAACATTTTAAAGTTTCAATTATGACGGATAACTTGACGCCAGCTTGCAGATGAGACGCATCTGTCTGTGGGAACTGTAGACACAATCATTTACAAACACCACTTGCACGTTACAGGAATTCAGCTGAGAGTTATTGCTAGAAAGCCATTTCCACACGTTTGGGCCATTAAAGGAGTTCCTGGGAGGCCGGCGTTTCAGATTTGAACCATGGCTGAGAAAACTCAACAATTTGTTGGTATCCGAGCACTAGTGAAACACTGGGATAAGTGTATTAGTGTATCATATATCATACAGGGGATCATATATAGAAATAAACATTTAAGTTTTAACTCTCATAGCTGTTTTCATAGCGGTTTGACTTGAACGCGCCTCGTAATTTAGTATCTTCTTTCCTTCTGCAGAATTTTTATTTTCACTACTGAGCAGTAGCACTTCATTTTGTCTCTGTTTTAAAGCTCAGACGACTTCTCTTCATACAAAAAAAAAAAAAAAACCCGCATGAGGAACATTTCTGAAGGAAACACTGGCGTTTATTCATCACCTCTGAACAGCGATCTCTCCCCAGAGCTCTGCAAGTGTCCTCTGAAGCATAGCACATGCAATATTTATTGCATTTCACATAGAAAAGGTTTCCATCATTTCGAAATGAATTCTTCATTCTTCTTTTCATCAGAGACAGACATACATGTAAAAACCCCTGCGTCCACCCTGACGCCTGGACACTATTTTTTATAATTTATAACAGTAAAAAAAAAAAAAAAAAAAATTCTGTGCCGTCCAGTATTGCAGACGTCCTTACTCAAACATGCTGTGACTGTATGTGCACAGGAGAAAAAAGGAGCCAAAACAATCGAGCAGGATAAGCATGATTGTTTGAGCAGGAGTTGGACAGTCTTAAATTCACTATTATAAATATATAATTATTCTTAAATAAAAAATATTTTTTTTTTCCATTACACCTGGTTCTCTCAGTGAGGACGGCTTCCCATCCTGCTGGCTCTCGGCCAATGGCAGTGTCCCGGGTAACAGACCAATCAGCATCCCTTCACTGTTGCAGCACTGGAAGAGAGCAGAGAGAACAACAGGTCAGACGGTTGGTAGAGAAGCAACACTGCGGGTTCATCTGATGAAATACACAAGCACGCCTTCTCAATTAAATGGCTTTAAAATAGAAAAAGAATCCCCCTTCATGCACACACAGTATGGACATCTTCAAAAATGTATCTAAAAATATAAATCCTCAAATTGGTGTTCTTCATAACACTTGCGTGCATACAGAATACAAAAACAGCCGAGCGGGGCGATGTCCGGTTCTATTTCATCTTATATAGTTAGTGTCGATGTAAGTTTGGGTTTGAAATGAAAAGAAAAACATTGATTTTCATCAAAAAAAAATTTTTTTTTTTTTTTATATTGATGAAGTCTTTGTCACAGTCTGGGAAAACCCTCCAGATATCGCTGCAGCTGAATTACAGCAGAGATTAGGTTTTGTCCCGTTATTTTATAACATGTTTGGCACGTGAATTTTAAGAATTCATAAGTATATTTCATGTACGAGGGGTGTTCGTGTCAAACCAGGACTTTTGATTGTCCAGAATATCAGAACACATTTATTAGAGTAACACCTCTTTTTATTTTTCTATATAATCCCCTGCTACATGAATGCACATATCCAAGAATTTCACTAGTGCTTGGATACCATCAATGTAGAAAGTTTTTTTTCAGTACGCCGAGCCATGATCAAAGTGCCTGCTTCACATCTGAAACACTGGCCTCCCTTAAGCAGATGCAAATACTTAAAAGTGAAATCTGGACTACATGGTGATGTGGCAATAACTACCAGCCGAGTTCTAGTAACGTGCAAGTGGTGCAGTATGAGGTTGTGCATTGTCAAAAGTCCCGGTTTGACTTGAACGCACCTTGACTATGTGGTAGAGTTTTTTTTTTTTTTTTTTCTGCCTGCAAACATGAGTAAGGAGCCAGATTGACGAAAAAACAGAGACACTATATCTAAAGCAGGGTTAATTTTTTTTCCACAATTATTAAACGGATTTTGCTGCTACATACAAAAATAACAACTTCTGTAGTTGTGACCTTGATGGTCTTATACATAATGTGACAGATTATATTAGATCTGCGAATCATAAGTAGACTATCATTTTGATTTAATTTAATTTTTTTTGGCATTGGAATTTTCAATTTGCTTAAATTCAATAGTACTTAAGTTTATTGCCCGATTTGAATAAAATAAAAAAGTATTAAAAACTACTAAAAGCATGAAATAAACATTGTGACGGTTATTGATTTATTAATTGTCTTGTAAAATGCTTTTTTCCCCTCATGCCAATCTTCTGCTCCACACTCCAGTCCAGTAGGTGGTGGTATTGCACCAAACCACCTAAAAAATCAAAAGAAGATGACTCTTGCAAAACATGGCTATTTGCAAAGGGTGCAAGCAATTTGTATTTTCTGCAAATGCTGTGGTACATTTTTTTTTAATGTTCCAACTTTTTTTTTTTTTTTTTTACTATTTAGCATTTGTAAATTATTTAAAAAAACAAACAAATTAAATTATAAAACCATGAATCGATTTTGAATAATGAATTGAGAAAAAAAGATGGACTAAATTGCATAATCAATTAAATCACACACATTTCACAGAGAAAACTGACAAAGTCAAAGCAGTTTCAAAAATTGAAATAATTAGGTTTGAACTACAGACAATAACTCAGTCAAAACGTACGTAACATTTAAATGCGACATGCGATCTTAGCACATTCGTTCTGTTCTAACCTTTACTCATCTGTTTGCAGGTGAGAAAATAATCTTTTATTTGAACACAATATTCGTTTTTTTTTTTTTTCTTCCTGATAACCGCTCTACTTGATTATTCTGAAGTTTGACAATAGTCGACTTTTTTTTCCGTTTTGGAGTAATGCATGTTAAGTGTTACAGAGCTCTGACTAATCTCGTCTATGGCTTTAGAGGTCATTTTAAATGAGATGCATTAGTCAGGGAAGATACAAAAAAAATGATGACAACTAGGTAAAATTCTTGAAGTTCACATTTTATTTATATACTCTTAAAACATCAGAAAACATGTACACAATATCTTCCACTGTAATTTTTTTTTTTCAATTGTTTTACAGCATTCTCTGACCTGCAAACAGATAGAAATAATAAACGTAAAAAATAAAGAGATCGAAATGAAACAAAGCCAACCACCGAAAATAAATACCATTTTGCTCTGATTTCGACAAATAAACGTCAGTCAGTCAGTCAGTCAGTGTGGTCTACCAAGCAAAGTGTTTCCTCTTTTTTGTTTCTGTTTTTTTTTTTTTTTTTTGCGATCAAGCTCCCGATCTCTGTCTATTTGCGTACTTGTGAAGACGAGGCTCTCCTACAGTAAATCCCTTCTCAGGAGGAGAAAAATACAGTTCAGAATGCTAGTGTGAGTAAAGGACAAACATAGATACAGAGAAATTACACATTTCCTGTTTAACAAAACTTGCTTCATACAAATTTAAACCCTTTGTTCTCAGGTATGAAATGTTCTCAGGATGCCGTATCATCACCCCATTCATCTGGTAAAATACATGTTGAATACTGTATATGTATTTATATCTATATACACTATTGTGTATCTCACATGTTCAGCCCTGTGATCCAAAAAAAAAAAAAAAAAAGGGTGATATGACACTATGAAAAATAAAGTTCAGGCACAACAACAAAAAACACTATTTAAAACATTCCTCCAAGAGACAAAACACTAAAATCAGAAGAAAAAAAAATTGTTGAACTAGCAAGCCAACAATTTTAAAAAAAACTTTAACTTAATTATGATTAAACATATTATATTTAGGTATCAGAACTTCTGTCTTGTGCTTCAGTGCGCTAGTTTTCAGCAAGACAGTTTAGTAACAGTCTTCTCTTAACGGTATAATGCAACTTTTTTATGAATTTTAATGCTCGATTGTAACAAGGCGTGCTCATGATGAAGCACGGCCATGAATAACGGATGAACAAAAACAAACGACTGCGGCCACGCGAGAACGAAAGGACATCAACATCTGAGGAAAATGTTTCAGATATCGATACAAATGTCAGAGAGAGTGGAAGACGAAGACATGGGAAAGGAAGGAGCAGAGAAAGAAGATGCGAGATGGTGTCAAATGGAGGAGAAAACTGGAGAAGAGAAGAGCTGTGAAGTGGGTGAGGAGATGAAGGAGAAGTGAAGCGAGCAGATGCAGCTGTGAGGGTGGGAATCAGGGCTGCTCACTTCGACTGGCACGTCCGCTTCTGGTTTTATCTGTTAAAGTGATGAACAGGGCCTCTGCTCACTCCGCTCTCTGGCACTTGAGGCGGCTTTGGCTTGAACGCACCTCCGACAAAACCTCAGCTAAACTGCGAACTGCGAAGCCAACGCTGGCCAAGAACCGCACCCAGATCGAGACGCCTCTCTTCTCCTCAGAGTGAGGATCCAGCATCTGATTAAATCTGATTATAAAGGAGGAGCAGCACCAGGCAAGTCTCTTCATCTACCTGAGTTAGAGACTTTGTACCCACCAGGGTCCTTTTTCACATTTTTACCGTCTTGTCCTTCTTATGCACGGGCCTTAATGTGTTGTGTCATTCAGTTTTTACAGCGAGTGTTGGAGTAAGAGACGTTTCTAGCAGAGTGGGTCGAACTCCACATGACCACTAAATCGTATCCATCAAAGCCCACAGTGCCTCCTTTCAACACACCCACAAGGAAGCTATAAACTAGTAACAACAGAGATGCCTTTAATCTGTCTGAATCTGGATTAACATTTCCCTGACATCTCCCTGAAATGTCCTTTAAGCAATAAAACCATTTATCCTGTCTAAGTCCAATTCAATAAATACTATTTAAAAGACTAGGAATAATAACATTAATAATAAAAAATACCATTTTTTTTGCACCAACGGACTCTTTTACTATATGACACTAAGCAAATGAGTGATCTGGGAAGAAAAAAGGGGCTTAATTATGCACTAGTACAGTAATATACTGATGTTAAAAATATCAAATGATAGATTCCATATGGCATAAAGACTAAAAAAAAAAGATAAATTATACATGAGAAAATTTCATCACATGAAACATGACAACCGTTTCCTATCATCATCATCATCATTATTATTATTATTATTATTATTATTAAGCATCTCTGTCAACTTCCAACGACATTCGGCTCCCCAGACTCCCTAATTTCTTTTTCCATGAAAATAAGCGAGTCCTGTTGACTGGCCTGAAACTTTTTTTATGCTTCTCTCTGGAAGGTGGCTGGGTACGGTAAGGGGTAAAGAGTGTATTCTTTCTTTTTCGAAAGGGCTATGGGGCAAAAGCCATGCCTGCTTTGCCTACTTTTCAAAAGGCACACAGACTCACGTCTCAAACTGAGTTAGCAAGGCGCGAACCTCAGGAGTGAGCTGTTTGGCAGCCTTGGCGGCCTCTGTGATGGCTTTACGATACAGGCCCTTTCTCTTCTTGTCAAAGCGGGACTGGAAGTTTTCGAGAAAGGGAGCAAGTTGAGTAATTGCCAGGAAGGAAGTGGTAGGTGACCCAAACCAGGAGACACGGGCCTCCTGCCTGACTAAAAGCCCGTTATCTTTGCGGCTCACTGTAATAGCTAAGATGCGGGCAGGCCACCAAGGGAAGCCAAGTATTTTAGCCCACACAATGTCCCCTACACAAATGTTCCTGCCATCCAGAGCAACACACTTTGAGACATTTTTGGAAAAAACTGCAGCTTTGAGGGATTTACTGCGCTTTTTTGAATCCTTGGGAGCAGAGGCAGAGGCAGGGACAAAAGTGGAAGATGTGCCAGGGACAGAGGCAGATCGAAAATCGCCAGACGGAGGGAAGTCAAGGGTCTCGGTCGAGCTACACTCCGAGTTTGATGACTTTAAGTCATCTGCACTATCGACGCTGCACATGGAGGTACTAGAGGAGTCAGGCTGCCTGGGTTTCAGGGTCATGTATACCACCAGGTTGCCAGCCTTGCTCCCACGCATCTCCTGCCCCTGTTCCTCTGGCTCAGGCTGTGGTTTGCTGTGGTCCATAGGTGGCTGGGAGAGCGGTTGGGGTTTGGGTCGCACCTGCCTCAATGGGGATTCCAGCTCTCTGTCTGGGCCCTGGGGCTCTGCAGCGGCAGTGGCCTGGCCTGTAGAGCGTGTGGAGGTGCAGCGAGGAGCAGCTAGTTTAGGCAGCGTTAAACGCCCTCCTCCCGGCACTTTCTCCAAGCAAGGAGGCTTACATGAAGAAGAATCATTTTCTTCATTACGGTACCTTTGAGGCTTGATGCGCATCCTGGGTGGCAGCGGGTTGGACATGCCTGGTCCTCCTCCACTAATCTGCTGCAGTCGTCGGGTAAAGTGGACCTTCTGGTGGGATTCCTGAAGAGCCGCGGCCCTCGTCATGGCCTTCGTGTTACCACTGCTGCCGGTGACCGATTCCCTTTGCCGCTTCTGTGCTTTGGCCATCTTCAGCACTTCACGTGCTTTCGAGTGGTCAACGTTTTTGCTCTGCAGCACTTTCTTGGCACCGAGCTGGACTCGGGAAGTGGCTGAGGCCGGTGCTGCGGCAGACACTCCTTTAATCACTCGACTCCCTGCAGCTGCTCCTTTCACGTGGCTCTGGGCCAGAGAGGATGGGGTTGAAGAAGTGACCCGTATCGCTGCAGCTTGCCGCTTGGACACATCGACCGAGCGGCTCCTGTCCTCTGAGCGTGCCTCGTTGCGCGCTCGCTTCCCAGCACCTGGAGCTGTGCTCTCATTGCGCCGACGCTTTGCATCATCACTCCGGCAGTCTGATATAGGTCCTCTGCGCGTTTCACGCTTGTCCCCTTGTACCACAGCCCCTTTGCATTTATCACATAGCACTTGTCTCGGTCGAAGCTTGATGGCATTCATAATAGAGGTGGGCTCCTCTCTGTACAGCCTGCGCTTTGGCCGTTTGATCTTGCGAGGTGGAGGCTGAGGTAACGACTGGTTGTAGGTGTCCCTGATGAACAGCGGAGGCGGGTAAGGAGTCCCCTCCTGAAACAAAGGCGGGGGTTTTACGGTCCATGGGTTGGGCTCAGGGTTAGGACTAGGTTGAGCCACTGAAGACCCCTGCACAGGTTCTTCTGAAAGGATGTCAGGAGTTCCTTGGGCAACTCCTTTCTCAGTCTCTGACTGGAATGCCTCCGCCTTAAGCTGCATAGATTCTGGTTTGTCCTTGTACTCTCTCTTGGGAAACACAGTTATTGGAATTCCATAGGGTCCAAATCTGAGGACAGAGAGTGGAAACATGTAAATATCTAAAAAGTGAATTCAGAATACATTTAATCTCAATTATATTCTGAACATCTTCAGAGAATTAGTTTCTTGTTTACCATCGGAAATCTTTAAACATCTAATATTTTATGACTGGACCTACTGATTTCACACAGAAGATACCTAGATTCTGATTTTATTAACATCCCAATTCAATGTTAAATTTTGTTATAATTTTAATAACTTGAACCTTTAAAAAAAAAAAAAAAACATTGTCATAATGAAAATTGTAAATCAAAAGATGTATACCTTAGCCTTATTCAACAGTTTCTCCACTGAATGTACCATGAGTAATTAAATGTAGCCTGTTCCTTATATTAGTTGAGCAGCTTCTTGCGGGCGCTGGTGTAAGCGTACACCAGTACCATGAGTAATGAGTACGAGTGTAATGAGTGGAGTCGAGTTTGGAGTAAAAGGCAGATCGGAGGCTTTTAACGCAGGAGACGCGCTACTCGGAAGCTCATGTATTTGATACAGAATTGTTTTTATCTGAGGCTGAGCGGTGGATCACCAGTCTCGGCCAATCAGAGTGAAAAACAGCCGATTCTGGTCACTGGTCGATCGACTGGTACATCTCTAGTATAAATGTAAAAATAGTTTTCTTAAATCGATTTTGCCGTCAGTGTGGTGAAACACAAATCGACACTCAAAAGAATCGCGAGTCATAAATTAATTGATTTTTTCCCCGTCCTTAGAAGACAGTGGCTGAAAGCAGCAGAGACTCTGAAACTCATGCAGACTCGAGACATTAAATACCTACAAAATTTACACTGCTATTTAGTTCATGTATGTGTTTGTCCAATGCACCTTCATGACTTATATTATGTCAACTTATGTTATGTCATTTGGTATTGAAAACACTCTAACACTCAGTGTGGGTAATTAGTTGCTTCTGATGTTCAAATTGTGAAAAACTAAACAAAACAACAAAAGATGTAGGAATTATGTCTGTTTTTTGTTCTGTTGTTCGTCAAAGGATTGTGCAATCCATGTCACACTATTTAAATTGTGTAATAAAATTTTGTGATGCTTTTTTTTTTTTTTTTTTTTAGCTTTGCAGAAAACAAGGACTGGTAGGAAAAGCAACTTCACGTGTCACACGTCTGTGAATAAAACACACAGCTTGCAGTTTTTCTTTCAGAAATGAATTAAAAGATCAAGTGCTTTTTCAAGATGAGATGAGATCTAACAAACTTAAGGGGAACCGAAGCCAAAAATGCAAATGAAGATCTCCTTCGACCTGCTTCTGACTAAATAAGGCCAGCACATCATTTCAAAGCTATGATGCAGAACGGCTGGGACTGAGTGCACGAAACTTCCTAGCGCAAAAAATGATGATTACACTGTATATTAATCACTTATAAACTATGCATTACCAGGTAAATGAAGTGTCATTAGGATTCAATAACAGGAAAAGCCCAATGCTCCCATCTCACTTAGAGGTATACATTTCCTCATGGGTTACCAAGTACTGTACAACATAAAGCGATAAGGTCATTAAATAATGTACAAATATAACTGGACCAGTAGGTACTATATTACTGTACACACTCTGCTTGTAACTTGGGTGGCCATATGGCATGTCTTATCAGAACTGGAGGAAATTGTTTGGCCAGTTACTGTTAAAAAAAAAAGAAAAAAAAAAAAAGCTTACAGACGACAGACGGCTAGAACACGACACAACTCTCTGTAAAGAAGTGACATTTCTTATCCAGTGCCAATTTTCGAAAAACATCTAGGGGTGTTTACTTTCACACTGACGTTGGCGTGCAGTGCTAGAGTGGTAAAGATTTGGATTTCCAACCCAAGTATGTATCCAACCCAAGAACGTTTTCTTTACACATTATGAACATGCAGCATATTTACTAATTATTTATTTCCATTAGTAGCAAATTACTAGTTGATTGCTGGACGTGACCATACGTTTAACAATTTATATTATACAAAAAGCGAGAAGGTACGAAAGTAGTATTAGGTTTCATCTACTACCCAGATCGTATACCTGCATCAGTGTGTATTAACTAATGACCTACCCTTGCCGGCCACTTTAATAGGAACAGCAGTTCATTCATGGAATTATCCATGACGCAGCAGTACGTTAACTCTTGCTGATACTGGTGAAAGGCTTGAGTTATGCAAGAAAAGGTCTAGTTTGCATATTTCAGAAAGTGCTGATAGGAGACAGGTTGGAGATTATAGCAAGACTACCAAAATATAAATAACCATTCTAACACTAATAAGCATGAAAGCATTTCAGAATAATCATCTCATCAGGTCAAATCTTGAGATTGGAGGACTAGAGCATGTCAGATTGTAGCGTGCTTTAAGACTAAAACAGTGTGCGACGACTTTATGAAACTCTCCTTGCAGAAACATTACTAAAGTGTACGATTTACGCAAAACAAGATTAGTGGCGTTTTCATCATTCATCAGCAGAAATTGTGAAAAACCAAAGCTGTCTTTTTTTTTTTGACTCATTTATAGCCACACATTTCTGAAGGGGTCTTAGAATAGTTAAGCGTTCTTAGCTTTCTAAAAGAATTCTCTGAAAAGAAAACCAACTGATGTTCGGGACAGAACTTTTAAGTGATATTACGAAAACATTTAGGGGTCCACATTTCATTGTTGCAAAAGCATGTGGTGCTCATTCCTGCATGAACCTCACCAGCTGGAGTTCACTTGTATCAAATATCAATATCTAAGACAAACCCACAGATTTACCCATGAAGCCAAACACGCATTTATGTTTAGTGACCAGGTAGAGCATATTTAAACTGTTTTTTTTGGGGGGGGGGAGAAACTGGGATTTCTAATGAAACTAGTTAACCTATAACTTATTATTGATATTATTACTACTTTTTGTTGTTAAAATCTATGACTGAAATATAAAATACATGAGATATAATTAACATTCAGTTAAATCTGTCACAGATGTATTATTCCGTACATAAGGGTCTAGTTTTCATCTCGACAATTAATTCCAGGCTCCTGCAGATCTCAAGATATTAAAATGCAAAAAAAAAAAACATAATACTATCCATATGGTTTCACAATTTCTAAATATGAATCCTTTCCCCACATACGAAAATGATGTCCCCAAAACTCCTCTTTTTCCAGTCTTTGTATAAGAAGGTACAACGCATAACCCTAGGCATAAGCCTCAATTTGTGAAAAATTAATCAGATATCAGTGTGAACATGCCTCGTTCGTTTATAAGATTACCGGGTTATGGAAAACTCAGGATGTCCTTCGCATGTAGCGCTTAACCTTGATTTCTAATGTGGACTCGGAGTCAGGGAATTATAGTCTGACTGAACCTTCAGCTTGTAAATTTTTTGTGATACATTAATATCAAATATCTGAGTCTTATATGTTAAACGATACCCGATAGTGATCCGGTTCTCACAGACTCATAAGCTACATGCATAAGGATGATGTCCTTTAAGCGACTGTGTGTACTCGGGGTCATGCGCATGATGTGTAAGGTGTCTCAAATTCACAGGGCATCTGTGATGTCTAATCTGATTACATCACACTCGTTCCAGGTTAATAAATCAGCCTGATGTCAATACTCGGTACCAGATCAGTGCGTTCCTACATGTCAAGATGATTAGTGCCTAATACAACCACTAAAGATGATAATAGTATAATGGTGCCATGTGTAGTGGGTGGAGCTTCATTACCACCCCAAAAGGTAAACAAGAATTTTTGACAATGCCACTCAGGACTGAGGAGGACAGGTGAGGACGCACAAGCCATGATCAGGTTACTCGCAGCAGAAAAAAAAACAGGTGTTTACCTTTTGGAAAGGTCCATGAGGACCCCGGAGAAGATCTTCTCGCCTAAACGAAACGACACAACAAGCGCATCGTCGATGATGTGATCTAGTGAGACCCGAACCTCGGAACCAGGCACGAGCCCGCAGATCTGCTCGGGTTGCCTGTCCACAGTTTCTGCACACACTTTCTGCTCGGGCTCGGGGCTCACACCCGGGTCACACACGCCTGAACTCGCATCCTCCGGCTCCGGGGAGGAGTGAGGCTGATGGCTCACTGCTGGAAGTTGCACGGAGTCCCTACTCGAGGTGTTGGAAGAGTCACTGGTGCAGTCTCTCAGCGAGGTCTCCTCTGATGAAGCGGACTGCGGCTCGGGAGACTGGGGGCGTGCAGGGAAAGCATCCTGTGCAGGTTCGCAGTTGGAGCAGGGAGCAGCATCACCGTCTACAGCTTCGGGCTCGGAGATTGTCTCGTGCTCCAGATCAGCAGGACACACCGGTTCGGGATCACCGTCTGCCGGTCCAGTCACGGTGTCCGCTCGGGCGGAGAACGAACGCGAGGACGGTTCAGGATGTGAACCGGAGCAGGGCGGAAAGCAGGCGTGTGCAGGACTGACCTCGTTATCAACAGCCGGTGCGTTTGGAGAAAACGACTCGTCCGCGCGCTCCTCTGCGGGCCCGGTGTCGTTATGCGTGCACTCCGTGTGCACGCGCTCGTCCGAGTCGCTGTGTCCATCCTCGAGCGCGTTTCCCGCGACTCTCAGGTCCGGCCTTCTCATTTCCATCCGGACCTGACTGCATTCCTGAACTGCATCCACACTCTCAGCCTGGTGACACTGCTCCATTTTCGGGCCGAAGCCCGACGCAGAGTCAGGCTCTAAGCCGGCCGCATGCTCACCGGGCTCCGCTGCGTACTCGAGCCCGTCCCCCCCTGTTGTTGTTGATGCAGCAGCAGCAGCTCCTGGCTCCGCAGCCACGGCCGCCATTTTCTTTCCGCTTTGCAACTACTACTTGGCCCTCTCCTACTGATAAGCGGTGATCCCGCCCATTGGTCAACTAAGCGCGCTCGCTATTGGGTAATACAGCGCAAGCCCTTCATTGAGTGGCTCAAATGACTGCCATTCAAATGGACGTTCTGGAAACGCTAATGTGATTGGCTTCTGTTTTGTCAATATTGCTTCGCTCTGACAAGTTTGTGACCACAAGGGGCAGTGTTGAGTTGTATGCACGTTGGACTCTTTGCAGCAGGGTGCTTAAACTTTTTTTTTTTTTTTTTTTGTAATATATAGCCAGGGACGCCTTCAATTATAAAATAGATTTCTCGAACACACCTCACCACATTTTATTTATATAAATAAAAGAAATGTTTTGTCTGTACATTGGTCAGAACTTTTTCAGTGATATCATTACGTTTCACACATTGGAGGTCCCGAAACCAGTCTCAGAAAATCTGTCCAGCCAGATTTTGTCAGAGTAAAACTGAATTTAAGCATTAAGATTGACCTAATTGAAACACCTAAGTTGAATAATAAACAGGTTTGGCCAAATACTTTTGTCGATATAGTGTATATTTTATAAACAACATACTGCATGTCTGGACTGTGGGAGGAGACCAAAGTACCCGGAGGAAACCCACCATGCACACAGTATGCACAACATTGCTAATCACTAAGCCACCGCGTTGGCATGATTATAATGCAATGTTTTTTATTATATTTTGTCCATTGTAGAACAAAACTTGTTGAAGACATTAAAAATATGAAATAACTCAAATGGAATTATGTAATTGAAATAATTATTTAAAGACAAACAACAGTCTGTTATTACTTTAAGCCTTGGCGTTCAGTCTAGCTGGAGAATTGCAAGAATGTACAGTATCTTTAAGTGTATTTACAAAACAACAATAAACCCCAGGATGAACCTGGCTCTCAGGAGGACAGCGCCCGGAAACATAGACCAAGACTTACATCAGCTGCCGAGGATAAGTTCATGTAGAGTTACCTTTATGGTCTTTAATTATGGTAAACTATACTACATATCATGGTACCATGGTACATCAGACATTGGCATGGTAGGCACAATAAGACTTCAGGGTATCAGGGTAGGTACTATGGCACTTCAGTGGGTATACACGCACATACACATGTCAACCTGGGATTAATTGTTCCCTTAATTTATATTTTCACATCATGATCAAGTCAAACTTGGACTGAGAATTCCCTGTTTTTCAGCAATATTCCTTTAATTAACCTTTCTATTCCATAAGCACCCCACATTATCTTCTGTTTCTCTGTCTACCTCATTACAATTCCAATATCTCATCTCTTCCACCATTCCTTTTAATTTTTTTAAATCATGAGCGGAATAGATCTTTTGTATACACAAGTATACCAGGTTCTGTGTATGCATACACTACATCCATGTGCTCAATCTGTTAAAAGGTTCAAGATAGAAAGAAAAGAGAGACAGAGAGCAAATGGATAAATGCGAGCGACCGAGCAAGTGCACGTGCATGAGCTCAAGATTTGCATACGTTTGCCTGGTGCAAAAGAATTTAGCACAGCATATTAATAGCTTATTTAAGAAACTGCTATTTAACAAGCAAATAATCATTTATTCATAATATTACTTCCTACACTTTATTTACATCTGTTATACAATATGAAAACAATCAAATACACTGTTTTTCATGCTGTTATAAAAAAAACACAGTGTTTGCAGTAGAACCAAGTGATGATTGAAACAAAATGTTCACTAATCTAATAAAAAAGGGGGAAATTGTCAATTTTACTTAAGTGACTCGTCCTCACTGCAAGCTTTCATCACATTACATTTATTGTGAAACCTTAAAGAACGCGTTGTATGACCGTGTTGTAAAAGTTTATGTTCCACTATAGTTTATGGGCATCAATTTGTTCTTCTTTTGAGATCTGTGAAGGACGCTGGTTAAATAGTCATATTGTAATCACGTCACTTAATGCTACCTTGGTCACATTTTGGAACGACCTGAGAAGACTCATATGTCGCTTAAAAGCTGGGGTCAATGACTCATTGGTCATAAAACAGATAACATTCTATTAATCTGGTGTCCTTAAAGTCATACTTTAAACTGAATATACTGTATAAACATTTCATAGACGATATTGCACTGCCTTTGTTGTAAGTATACCTTATATGGTCATAAGCGTTTCGGCGTTAGTCCTTGCTTTGCTCTTACAATAACCTTGACTCTGCTCAGAAGGTCTTCCACCAGATTTTGGACGGTGGCTGTTGGGCTTTGCTCATTCAGCCACAAGAACATTAGTGATGTTGGACGCTGATGTTGGGTGAACAGGCCAGGCACGTAGTCTGTGTTGCTTTTCACCTTGAAGGGCTTCAGTGGGGTTAAGGTCAGGGTTCATACCATGTCTTCATAGACTGCTGGTACATGCTTGAGTTCCAATGAAGGAAAATAGTAATGCTGTGGCATCCGAAGGCATTCTATACAATTGTGTGCTTCCAGGTTTATGGAAAATGAAAATGAAATGAAATATCTTGATTCTCCCCAAGACTTCTGGGCAAATATTCTGACCGATAAGACAAAAGTGGAAAATTTTGGAAGGTGTGCATGCGCCCTGTTGCATCTGGCATAAAACTAACACAGTATTTTGTGAAATAACATCATACCAACAGTCAAACACGGTGGTGGTAGAGTGATGGTCTGAAGGTCTTTGTAGTTTCAGGACCTGGACGACTTACCGTAGTTGATGGAACTGAATTCTGAATTCTGTGCTCTATCTGAAAGTCCTGAAGCAGGACAATGATCCAAAACACACCAGCAAGTCCATCTCTGAATGGTTCAAACCAACAAAAAAAAAAGAAGGCTTAATCATTCGATTCCATTAAGAGGCTGTGGCATGACCTTTAACTGGTCGAACCCTCCAATGTGGCTGAATTAAAACAATTCTGAAAAGAAAAGTGGGCCAAAATACCTCCACATGATGTGATTTCTGGCTCAAATAATACAAAAACGTTTTCTTACTGCAGCACAAAGTGACCCTGAAACAATTCGATGTATCCTAGTAACCGATCTCAACCAACAATATGATTAGTGTGTTTCTTAAGTGGAGACAGAAATAGACACATTAAAAAATATCACACATTAAATAATTGTTGTAATGATATATTATTTAATAAAGTAGTGATGGGGCCTGGCTCTGTGAAGTCGTCATTATGATGTAATTATTCTCTGCCTTTATAGTCATTCACACAGGTGTTACGAGAATAAAAACTTTATTGATCACATCAATTTGACAGATTTACAGTTATGGAGTACTAAAAAGAGAAACCTCTCATGTTTAACAAGAGCCTGTATATCAGCCGGCTGCGTAACACAGCCAGCTCTGTTCAGATGCCTTCGCTCTGTTATTGCAACATCTCCTCATTTGTGTTCGGCAAAATCAAACTGAAGCACAAAAAGCAAGTTAGACTGATATTTTAAGATTAGATTGTATTTTTTCTCTATGTTTAACGGTGTATGGTTCCATGTTTTTTGTCGTGCCGCCTCGCACTTTGGACAAGGGATATATACAGTACAGTACTGTGCAAAAGTCTTAGGCGCCATATTATCTGTAGTACAAATTTTGTTATTTACGTTTATTACGCCTGCATTATTATGTACATTCCCTACAAAGATACACTAAAATTTATAAATAATTAACATTACAGAAGAATATTTGCATGCCTGTAAATAAAGGGACATATTACATGACAGAGCAGTTTTCAGATGGGGGGAAAAAAAATCAATAATGTACACTCCTGGGTTTTACATCTAAATAGAAAGGAGCGAGTGTGACGGACTTACCGAAAGAACTCATATTCTCCAGCATGCTCAGTAAAACCTAACAACTGTTTTATTTACAGTACTGTGCAAAAGTCTTGGGAACATCCAGACAAAATCCATATGCTTTGATGCTTTTGAAAACACTTCTACATTAAAAGAAACTTCTATAAAAAGCACTAAGTAAAAACATAAACAATAAACGGGCAATATTTGGTGCGGTTTTACTGAGCATGCTCCAGAATATGAGTTCTTTTGGTAACTTTTGGTTACTTATTGATGTTTTCCCCATTAATATATATATATTTGTTTACAGTGTCAGGTTGCAAGCTCAATGCCCAATTGTATCTGAGCACTTGGCAACTAAGAACCTTGCTCAATGGTCCGACAATGGCAACCCGGTGGCATCTGGGCTCGAACTAGGAACCACCTGGTCAGCAGTCCAACAGAATCTCAACTTGCTTCAGTACATTTTATTTTAACCAGGGTTCCTAACATATGTCCCATATATAAGAGAAATTATTTTAATTTCAGGCAACTACGTAGAAGGCACACCTTACTGTATGGTTGCCAGTACATGCAATTGTCAATATGTCAAAATACAGTATATCATCATATCTGTTAATCAATAGCCTTTTATTTTCAGTGTCTAATCTCAGATTGAGTCCAAATATTTGCATCTTACATACATGTTCGGATGTAGACCTTCAGAAGAAGCTGAAGAACCTGGAGCATATTTGAGCTTACGTATTTGATATTTATCAGTGGCATAAGGAAGAAAGGGACAAGTTTATTCGCCTTGAACAAACCGAACCTGTGTTGCAATTTAAGGTGTAATCTATGTGAAGCTGGCATTGAGTTTTATGTGTTGAAGGGCACTGACCTGCGGGTCATACCCAAGCTGCGACCTGTATTTTCCCTTTCAGCTAACTGCTTTGAAATGTTCCCAAATGTTCAAAATAGAGTTTTAGAATCAAAACTGCAAATAAATAAATAAATAAATAAGGCCAGTTAGCTGAAAACAAAATACTGTTTATGCATAAACTTCAGATTTCAGAACTGATCATCATCATACTAAATTGATCAACTATAATAGTAAAACCATTAACAGTAAAACCACATAGGTTTTGAGTCCTTGGGAGTGTGCTTTGGTGTCTGGCACAAGAGAATCTTTTGGGTGCTTTGAGTTGCAGGTTGGGGCCTCCATGGATCATCCAATGGCTGCTCGATCGGATGGTTTCTGATGTAGGCTCTTTGCCTGCTTTGCCCGACATGTGGCAGGCTGTGGTGTACTGGTTGTTTTGGTGCCTTTCTATCATGGCCAGTATTGACTTTTTCAGTGGTTTGCGCTTCATTGGCTTTTCTTGAGATTGGATCAGACAGCCTAGCCTTCAGTCCCCGTAGACATACTGTAAATGGGTCTCACTCAAAACTCAGTCAACAGGCTACTGTTGTATACTGTATAATTGATAATCAAGGTTATTCATTTCACCTGGTGGTGGTGTTAATGTTATGTCTGGTCGGCGTATAAAAGAATTGAAAAGGAGCTTGAATAAATAAGCATAAAAGAAGGCATGCTTATGACCAGCGAACAGAGGCTGAATAATAAAGCAGTGTAGCTGCTTTGAAAAGGAATATTCTCATCGGTATTAAATAAGTCTTTTTTAAAAGGCAAACATGAATGTAAATATAAATCTGATAGCTAAAACACGTTATTTTTCATATTTAATACCTGCAAACATTAAAACATAAACAACTACTAATTTTTAGAATGTTATTTTTCAGTTTTCACCGTTGCCTCTATAAGACCTCTGTAAGACATGTTCAGCGCACATTTTGATTCTGATGTGGTTTAAAATGGCTGCCTTCTACACTTTGAAAATGTGTGGAATTACAGAGCGTTGGGAAGAGTTTGCTCGGGTATGCACAACATGCTGAAACAACAAGATTACCCAGATTATCCAGGGTGTTCTGTCTGCAGTGTAAAGAGCTTTACCCATATACAAGGGCAAGGTGAGGCTACCTGTGCTGCCATTAATATGATATGTATATTCAATTTAATTCGATTCGATTCTATTTGCATAGCCCTTTTAACATTTGTCATTATAACAAAGCAGATAACGTGTATATGTGTGCTTGCCATGCAATGGATTAGCACCCCATCCAGGATGTACCTTGCTCCATACCCAAGTCTCCTGGGATAGGCTATATAGGATAAAGTGGTACAGATGAAGAGCGGGCCGCACGGTGGTGTAAAATGGTTAACACTGTCGTCTTGCACCTGCAGGGTCCGGGTTCGATTCCTGGCTAGGCTCCATTCCTGTCTCCCTGTGCCTGGTGGATTTCCTTCCAAAGACCTGCAGATTAGGCTAATTGCTGTAGTGTGTAAGTGTATATACAGGATAAAGTGGTATAGATGATGAGTGAGAGAGCAAAACAAATAATGGTTATCTAATATTTCTTCACATCATTATCTGTTCAGTAGCTTAGGAGGTTAACTATTAGAGACCTAATATTAAGATAAGTTTTATACAGTATGATGGGATTAAAACCAAATACAAGCAAGCTATTTTATATTGTGTATGAGCTCATATTGTGTAAACCGCGAACACAATATTTTTGTAAGCAAACACGAGGGTCGATTCTCTATTTTGTAAAACCTTAACCTTAAGGTTTGCTAACATTAGCCTGGCTATTATTTTGTGTAGATAAAATCACTGTACAGGTCTGGTAGCACGTGTAATGCTAACTACATATTTTCATTGTAATGTATAATATGTAAAACATGTAGTATAGCCTCATTGGTGTTTCGACATTGCCTGTAGTGTATGATGAGTGTGTACAGTACTTGTGCCCTACACAGTGATGGATTCACTCCCCACATGGCCTGCGCCCTAAGTTACTTAGGACAGGCTCCAAGCCATTCACAACCCTACACGGGATAAGATAATGAATGAAAGGATGGATGTTTTATAGGAAGGTTACGGTATAGTACAATGCACATAATTATGAATATTTATGATTTCATACATAAAGGCCTGGAGCACAGGCCTTTATGTATGAAATCAAATGGACTACATTTATCTGACCTTGAAAGTAAAACTCCAAAATCATACAAAGCTCATGTTTTATCAGATATGCTACAACGCTTGGGAATACGTACAAATGTACATATGAATACATTAGTAAGTAGGTTATATTTTATTTAAGTGGTGTTCAAGTCAAACCAGGACTTTGGGTTGTGCAGAATAACAGAACACGGTTATGAAAGTAAGCCTTTATTTCTGTATATAATCCCCACTACACTAGTGTTTCATATGGACACATGGCCTTCTTTAAAAACGTTTGCACCATTTAAATGCTTTACTGCTGCTAAGAGTCTCCGTCCGTACTAAACTGGAAGTCTTCTGTAAATGTCAATCGCATCTCGCAGAGTCCTGGTTTGACTTGAACGCAGTACAACCCAATGAGCACACTAACGGTAGTGAACGAAGTCATTCAGTACAGATCTCTAGGGGCTATTTAACGTAGGTGAGCAACCTTGCGGTCAAAATTTTAACAACTTGTCATTTTGCCATCATACAATTGTGCAGGTTTATGGCCTGATTATGATACTGCTGTCCTCATGTCATAAAGCTGCAGAGTCAGCAGGAAGAGACGCGTATTTAAGCAGAAGAAACGTATCGGTGAGTACCTTCCTCTAAAATCAGCCGTCCGTTCATACCTCACAGACAGCATCTCTATTCAGCCATGTCTTTCTCTGGCAAGTGGGAGACTGAAACTCAGCAGGGATATGATGACTTCTGCAAACTTCTCGGTGAGTGATTTAGTGCCTGGAAATAGAGGTGTGAATCAGTGATGTGGTGAACAAGTCAGCTTTTTCGAGCTGGCTCTTTTTAGTTAAATGTTGAGAGCTGACGTGCAGATATGCAGAGCTTCTTTTTCTTCTTCTTTTTTTTTTTTTTCTTTAGAAATAGCCAATGCCATTAGTCTTGCGGTGTAATTTTATACAACATGTTTCCACGGTAACCCTCTTTCTAAAAGATCTAATTTGTTAGACGTGGTGAAAACGTACAGGATTTAATTACGTTCCGTACAGGAGGTGATCAGTTGTCGGAATAAAAAGAATCTTCTTAATGAAGCAAGGCCACAGTGGACAAAGAGATGCTTAATGTTTTTGGCCATGCAAGTTTGGGAGATGACTTTATTCAGGGCGACCTACAGAAGTGCTTTGAATATTGGGTTCTAGGTTCTTGATACTATAAAACTTGTGTTAGTAGGAAAAAAACTAGATAATGAGAGATAGATCTAGCAGTGTTCATCAAAGGGAATGGTGTCTGATAGTGATTGGTTCTTTATGAACGATTCGTTCTTTTTGAACGAGTCTTTAACGCGACGCAGAAGAACGAGTAGTCTCGCAGAGTGACTCGTTCATTTTCTACTGAGCGTGCATGCGCAAAGCATCGCAGAACCTCCGTAGGTTATGTACAGGAAATAGAAATAAGTAACTGCCTCTCGAGTCTTTTGGTCCGAATCGTTCATTCTTTTGCCATGTGACTCCCATAGATGCTATACAGTGCAGTACACAGGAAACAGAATTGAGCGGTTCTTCTAATTAATCTCGTAGCCCGAGTCGTTCGTTCTTTCGTCACGTGACTCCCATAGACACGAATAGCGTAAAAGAACGAACGATTCGGACCAGAAGATATGATGGTGAGCTGCTCATTCTGTTTATCATAATATGTCCGTAGCTGCACTGTAATATTTTCACTACTGGAACTATAGCCAAAAATCGTGTACGTAGACGTGTTTCGTGTCTGTTTATTGAAAATGTAACATTTTATTTGATTTCTGATCAAAAGAACCAAATGACTCAAAAAAAGGATTCGTTCACTTTGATGAATGAGATTCAAAGAACCGAGTCAATAAAATGATCCAAACTTCCCATCACTAGTGTCTGATGAGTGCTAGTTTGTAAAAGGGAACTGTGCATTTTTTGGTTTTGTGAACAAGAACCTGTGTTTTAAACCCGACACGAGCAGCTACAAGAAGTGGAATCAGTGGTGAGTGTGGGAAACGTTAAAAACAAGTCATGCAGCTGCAGTCTAGATCATTTGCAGAGTTCAAATGGTGCACAGAGGTAGTAGACCTGGCAGGAGTGAAATGACAAGTGGCTTTAGAGGATAGGAATGGACCGATCCTCCTGATGTCGTTAAAGAGAAACCGGCAGCATGAGGCAGGAAAAACCCCATGGAAGGGATAACTATGACCAATACAAGGTTGTGTGCAATGACAGAAGATGAGATCTGATCACATGTTCATGATGTGCGAATGCATCTCCGGGGATTTTTTTTTTTTTTGCTTTCAATTAGGTTTCAAGCATGTTTGTAGGTAATGAATGAAAGATTTTTTTTATATTTATCCATATTAAGCTATAAACACTATAAGGACTAGTGTAATAGGACATTTCTATTTCAATTCTATTTCAATTCCCCACTTTTTTTTTACTGTACATAGTGTAAATCTACAACTAAATTTTTCTACATTTGTATAGCTAAGGTTTTTTTTATATTAAATTTATTATTTATTTTAAGTACTAATATAAGGTTGTATAATGATTTCACACACACAAAAAAAAAACTTCAACAATTTAAAATGTCTTATTCAGGATAGTTCTGTGGACAAGGAGCATTATTAAAACATGATTTGTCCTGTTTTAGCACCATTATTGGTTATTGGACATTTTGGGACTAGATTTTCTATGGGGTCTATGTGCTAATATTCTGAGAATTTCAGCAGGGGTTTTTCCACATCTGGGTAAACAGACCTTGCCGCAAGGACGAGGACACGCAGCTCGTAGGTTAAAGAGACAGTATTTTAATCTTTAATAAAATAAGACAATAATTCGTCTTTCGTATTTCAGGTATCCCCGATGATGTGATTGAGAAGGGTCGTGATTACAAGCTTGTGACAGAAGTGGTTCAGAACGGTAGCGAGTTCTCCTGGACTCAGCATTACCCGGCCAAACACAGCGTCACCAACAAGTTCATTATCGGTAAGGAGTGCGACATGGAGACGATCGGAGGAAAGAAGTTCAAGGTAAGTCTGAGACTGTCCCTCCTGTACCAATAACACTTCACTCCTTGTTATAACTCATCATTGGAAGATCTAAAGCTCTACTGTATACTTATACTTGGGGGGGCGGGGGGGGGGGGTCGTGGTAGAGCTCAGCAAGACATCATTACAGCACAGAACACAGATTTGATTGATTAAGATTATTTTTAAAAGAGAATCGATCTATTGTGGAAGATCCGTGAATGGGATTTATTCTTCCCGTCACCAGGCAACCGTCACCATGGAAGGGGACAAGCTGAGGACACAATTCCCCAACTACAACCACATAGTCGAGATCAGCGGAGGGAAGCTGGTTGAGGTACATCAATGATTAACAATGAATAGATTGTACTAATAGAACTATTTATGATGCTATTCCTGGGTATTATGAGTATCATATAGCGGTATGTTTATATCATTAATTATAGTGAATAGTTGTCTTTATTTGCTTGAGTATTAGTATGTATTCTCATACACTGATCAGCCATAACACTAACTCAACCACAAAGTCAGCTGAATAACACTGATTAGCAGCTATAGAACAGTAAACAATTGAAAGGATCATGGACACACAAGGTGCGTTGATACCTGCTGGGACCAAGGACCAGCCCGTCCGTTCTGATTCCACAGAAAAGCCAGTGTAGTACAAAAGCTGGCCATGATAAGAAAGGCACCAGGACACTCACTGCATCACAGCCTGCCGCATTGGGCTTAGCAGGCGACGAAATCAATCAAATCAAACATGTCCGATCCATGGAGGCCACAGCACCCAAAAGATCCACATCCAACACCCCGGTGCCAGACACCACAGCACGAGTCCAGACGTCTTACGGAATCATGGCCTGAGGGGACAGACCTGCCCCGGTGGACACGATATTGGGTGTAATGTTCTGCATTGTGATTTTTACGGCTGATTGTTGTACTTGCATTGAATCCTGAATTTAAACAAACAAGTCAAAAACTTTCAGAACTTCATAAGTTTGTGACATTAGATTTTTTTTTTTCCAAAAAAAATGTATGAGCACACTTTAACTTTGCCTTGCACGTCAAGATTTCACACACAGCCGATTTATTTTCACGCTAACCCGAATACCCTTCTTTGTTACACAGACTTCCTCGGCCACCTCCGCTAAAGGTCCGGTCGTCCTCATCCGAACCAGCAAGAGAGTCTAAACGCATCACCAGGCCTGTGTATGACATGACCGACATATACAATAAACAGTGAAATAAACTCTCTTTTTATGGAGGTAGTGTTTGCTTGTGCTCATCAATGTTTCTTAAAAAAAAAAAAAAAAAAAAAAAAGAAAGAAGGGAGAAATCTAATTACTGTCATTAACATTTTAGTCACTAAATTGCCACCACTGGGGGGCAGTCGGCGTTCAGATTGCGTCCTGCCCCGAGGGTAGGTTATACCGCTGCTACAATCCTTGCCAGTTCTCTTTGTTCCAGAACATTGCGGGAGCATTCGGTTGACACCGCTGAAGGACTTATTGGAGCGATTTTTAAAAGCAAGTCTTAAGCTGATGATGTGAAAAGTAACGCAACACACCCAATTAAAAGGTCATTATAAAAAGGACTGATGCATCCTGTCAAACTAGTCTCCAAGCCCAAATTCATTTGAATTTCCAAACCTTTTCACTTTTTCCATAGCATTCATCTTTTTCTTTCTTTTTTTTAAAGAAAAGAAAAAAAGATTTTACACAATGTTGTTTTAGTTTGGGTTTGGAAAGAACCCTTTCTAATAATTAAAAGTGTGCCAGCACTTCCCCCCTCTCTGCTGTTCAAACAAAGGTTGTGAAAATGATCCATTACTCAACTGCCCCCCCCCCCCCACCTCCACCCTACAATCCTTTCTTCACACCGGCTCAGACATGTGGTGTACCTCCCTGGGCCCGCACATGTACCCCCAACAGAGCACTCGCACAAAGGCGCCTCCCTCCACCCCTCCTTCCCTCGCAGGCTTCCTCTCTGTCGTCTTCCAGCCAATATCTTTAATTACTCAGATAAGACGGCTCTCTCAACAGACCCACTAATCTAGCATGACATCCCATTCTGCGGGTTTACACCTTATCAGGCTCACATCAGCCTGCGATGTCACAATGAGAGTGTCTTGCTCATTCACACAGTACAGATTGTTAGAAGAGCAAATAGGACACCAGATACACGGAGTTCAGTTAAAAACACGAATACTGACTTATAAATACAGCATTAGGGTTTAACATTTTTAAGTTTTAAATTAATACCTTCATGGAGTTTGGGATGATCTAGATCACCTAACACAAAAACAAGTATTGTAAATTAAACCATACACCAGAAAATGAACTCCTAACCGCTATACTTAACATCTAGATTTCAAAGATATTAGTAGTCGGAAGGAGAGATCATTAGACTAGATTATAAACCAACTGATTAGAAGATGCCTAGGTGAATCTAAATGCTGAAGAGCGTAAACATAGCATTAACTGGAGGTAATGTTTGCTTGTCATAACACTGACCTCTGCAGTGCATCATTAAGGAGCAATTTGGAATACATTTTCTCTCTCTTTTTTTTTTTTTTTTTGGGCTGGTCTTCGATCCGGAAAATCTTTAGCCCATGCTCTTTATGTTTGCTCTTTATTCGCTGTTTAGCGACAGGAAAGAGTGTCATGCCGAGCAGGAATCTCCTCCATTGTGCTGTATGTAGCGCATAAAGGAGGGGGGAAAGAGAGAGAGAGAGACGGAGATGGAGAAAAAGGGGGGAGAGAGGGTGAGGGAGGGATATGAGGTCTTAGAGACAGAGAGAGAGACAGAGGGAGGGCAATGCATTCTGGGGTGGGGCTAAAGGAAGAGCGCTCCCCACTCCTTTCCGACCTTTTCATGTGCAACGACTCTACATTCATATTAAAACACATGATCTATTCAAATGAACTGCTTTTACTATTTACTATAGTATGTAAACCAAGAAAAAAAAGAAGAAGAAAAAATAGGACACACCTCTGCTGTTTTTTTTTGTTTTGTTTTTTTGCATTTATTTTTTTTAGGGATTTTATATCCAAATGGCATATTTTCCTCCCTGTCCCCACTGGCCTTAATCTCCTACACAAATGCAGGCTTTTAAATAAAACCATAGACCACTGAATGAACTATCAGTACTCTCTGGTCTACTAAAATGTCTAGATTGAACAGACATTGGTTGCAATGTGCAACAATTTCTTGGTGGAACATATTGTCTTTTAAAAATCACTGCCTTCCGCAGTAATATTTTGTTATAAAAATAAAAATAAAAAAACACTAAGGCTAAACATTATAAACAAAAATGTAGTGGTAAAACAAATAAAAGCATGTAACAAATCTACAGTAACAGATGGAATTAATGGTTATGTATTGCACACACACAGAGGTTTTTCACTGAAATACAATGAACTGAAATACAAAACAGTGCCTACATCCGGTACAGTGAACACAATTAATCTACATACAAAACGAGACGTCAACATAAAGGTTTTTATACATGTTCTGGGGATAAAAACTAATCCTGAAGCTCATGACTCATGAATAAAATGAAAAAGAAGGAAATAAAAAGAAAATGGCATACATTGAGGTAGTTCAAGATCCAGGACTGTCAGAGGATGATTTGGATCTGAAGTCCAGTAAAGTGGTTAAAAAGCTTATCATTTAAGCAGGTCATAAAGCAGACACTTTGGTCTTGCTGCTGGTTGATTTTATTGTGCAGTTGACATCCCTGTAAAACTCACCGAAAACCATGAGATACATGGACTCAGAGTTAGCGCTAGTCTAATCTTTAGTGTTCTTGGAAAATAAAAACAAATTGTGTCTGCTTCATGAATACTCAGCTTCGCTCAGGGTTTCAGAACGAGCCGTTTGGAATGACAAAAATACATCATCTTTGTTGTCTTTTTACCCATCACAGTGTCATCGAGCTCACCCATGTGTGCGTATAGATCTCCCACAACCGGCGGATCAGTAGTCTAGCTGATTATGTAACTGTATAATATTATTTCAATCTACCAAATCTGACAAATTCGTCCACGGTTTCATAGCATGTGATTGGACAATGACTGTTTTGTCGGTCAGGACCGAAGGATGGCGTGTGAGGTAATTGGCGTGCACTACAATGACTTAATGGATGAGGTAAAGGACAATGAAGTCATCTTTCTATGGTAGTGAGCTTAGCATGGGTAACTCAAGGAGCCCCCTCTTCTCCCCCCTCCTCCTCCTCCTCCCCTGCTTGGGTAAGCAGCTTGTAAAGCTCAGCTTCCTCCAGCGTGAGCTGTTGAGGCGACGGGACAGATGCCTCGTTCCCCTGGGGTTTCCCCCCTCCATCTGCCTGCAGGAAGGCCAGAGGGAAGGGGCTCTAAGCCAAAAGCTGCAAGTAACCTTCCTTATAGAGACGGTCACCTTTAAAGCAGATCAAATACAAACACTTCAACATACAAACCCACTTCATACAAACAAACAAACATCGGCTAGTACTTTTTTTTCAACGGCATTTCTTTTCCTTTCAAGTAATCTGTGCATCCCTGATATGTGTTTCATTAAGTCACTGTAAACGATAGCAAAAAGGGATACTGGTATCTTGGTCATAAAGTCAGCGTCCGACTTTTAAGGCAGCAGCATCAAGGACGACACGGTAATTCCAGTGTGAAATTTCAAGGATGCCTTATTATTATTTAAAAAAAAAAAACAAAAAAAAACAGCAGTTTGGGAAACTGATCTCCATCGTTTCTCTCCTTAAGGCTTTGTACGGAACTAAAATGCTCCTGTGGGATGTTTCCAAGTGTCTGATAATCATATCTCACAGCGCTGGCATTTTATTTTCCTCCCATCACGTTCTCAGAATGAATTATCCCGAACACATACACAGGCGTGATGTAGTCTTTGAGATAATTTCTCAAAATGGACAGAGCAACAGGCACCTAGGTGTTTAAAAAAAAAAAAAAGGGGGATGGGGAGTAGAAGGTCCACATTTGAGCATGTTTCAACTTAATACTATGACCTTTGATGGATCTGTTCGGCTGTGGGCCTTCTGTTTGGAGAGTCTGTGCCTATGGCTGAGGTTGGATGGCGCCGGGGAGACAGAGAGGAGGGTGGAGGACAGCGGGCGCCCCGAGTTCGGTCTGTCCTCCCTCTCCTGGCGTCACCTGTCGAAACATCCGGCTGTGAAGCTGTGATGTGAGCCCAGGTAGCCGTTAGCGTAGGCCAGGCTGACGCAGGGTCGTGGTTCTGCCGCCATGCTCACCTGCATGGAGAGGGGCCCCTGCAGGGGCAAGCCGCACAGCCCCGATGCCAGACTTGGGAAAGAAGGGAATGATGCGGTCGGCATGGAGGAAGAGAGCAGGGTAGTCTGGTGTGGCTGGAGGTATTCCCGAGTACTCACGGCACCCATGGCCTGGCACTCGGCCAGCATGTGGAGCTGCGCTAAGGCAGGGGAGTGCTGCGTGAGCGAGGGGTAGCTGCCAGTCTGGAGCAGTAGCTGCTGCGACGTGGACGCGGGGTGTCTCTGAAGGGCCGAGGGAGCAGGGCCGGGCGAGGCGTGAGCTTGAGGTTGTGCACCCTGACTCGACGAGGGTGATGACTTGGACTTGTTGGCTTCCTTCACGTCATTGTCATGCGCACTGTAATATAAACAAAGAATGTAATCAATAAAGGTATTGTACAAATATGTATAAACTATATTATATATATAAATATCTAATACATGTTCTATTTGCATGCTCTATTGATGGCTTGTAGTTCTTACAGCAGCATGAGCTGGATGCATGGAGTTAGATGATCCCAGGAATATCCTGTAAGCAGGTGCAGAACTGTAGTCCAGCTCGGGGAAATCTGCAGACAAATGCGAGAAGCAGCGATGCAGGCGGCTGCCACCTGTGAGGGTCTGAAGCTCAAGAAGGCGTGATCTGGGACAAAAACAAGTATCCGGGTTGGATGAAACGAAGATCACGAGACCTACCCATCTATATATATATATATATATAAAATAATCTTTGCAGCCATTAAAAAAATAAATAAATAAAATGCATACATGTAACTTTATGTAATTTTAGCTCTAAGTGTTCTTCACAATCTCGAACTGCATTCACCTTGCAGGGAAATCTCCAGGAAGTAGTGTGTGTATTTGTCCATGAAAGCTTTGGTCTTGGACAGCGAGGACAAGGGCCAGCCGTTGTGCAGGTCACCCTCCTGCACGGCCGCGTGGAGGTAGTAGTCGATGAAGTGAGCCGGCGTGGGCATGCAGAGGTTCCAGCCGAAGGTCTCCAGCAGCAGCAATTCCATTTTGATGAGGTCGCGCTTGTTCAGGGCCAGGTTGAGGCTGCACATGAAGCCCAGCGTGTTTAACTGCTCCAGCTTAGGCACACGGTCCTCCTTCTCCTCAAACTTACCTGCGCAAAGAGGAACGGGGAGAAAATGGGAAATTAAAATTTCACAGTAAGAAAAATGTACTGTACTACTTTTTTTTTTTTTCCCAGTTTAATCACAAGCAAACTAGCTTAAACAAAAGAATTGATGTTGTAATCATATGGTCATTAATCATGTCATGTGCACAGATCTGATTTTCAGATCTAAATCAAATCAGCAGCGAGTCAAAACAACCACGAGCACAGAGGACAGCAAGGACACGGACTATATTCAGTGGAAGAACCGGGGAAATTTACTTGATGTTTGGCAAAACAAGTTACGCAAAACTTTATGGAATTTCTTTTTAACTGCTCGGAAAAGTAACATGCACATGTTGGGTGTTTTAGCGGACATACGTATTCATATACAAGGACAAATGATGCGAACGTTGAGGATGAGACAGGAAAAAACAGAGCTGTGCAAAGAACATTGCGATGTGAACACATTCTTCTATGTCTCTAACCCTTACACACGTGTATACAGTAACAATCTATTATTCTGTTTAGACTCTGGTTCCTCTCAGGGTTCCCCTAGAGTTTTTCCTCATCATGGTCACACCTCTGGTTTGGTCATTAGAGGGCTGAATGTACAATGGTTCCCTATTTTGTGATCATGCCCTACAAAAAAAAAAAAACACCAATATTTCTAAGTGACATGTATGTTAAGCAAATTTGTGAGCGAGTAATTGGTCTTCTTTTATAAATCACATCACATTTACCAGGAACATTTTTTAAAAAAGCAAGACAAGCCTAATTACACAGGGGGGAAAAAAAAGCCATAATTACAGAAAGGCTGAACGTGTTTGTGTTTGTTGGCTGGGAAAAGAAGACCCGAAACTAATTTCTGCGAGCCTCCATTCACACGTTTCCCTGTTGGCATTTCAGGCACCACAATCTCAGAGACGTCAGTTTGCCAGCCTGAACAAGTAATTATCACACACAGACTAGAGCCCAGATCGCTCATTCCTTCCACATACCAGAGTGTGTTTATAAAACGCAGGATGCCTGTGCAGATTCTGCTTTCATGTACAGCCGCTCCGAGCAGATAAGACTGCGCTTAAAAGCCGTATCCATACGCAAATTTGAAAGCTGTGAATTTCGTGTGGAAATGAGTTAGACATGTAGCAAATGAACCCCTTTCTTTGGCGGAAATTCCTTTGATCTGAGACCGCGTGGAGTGAGCTATACTGGTCTAAAATGACACACCGGTGGGAATTTAAACTCCATTTGTAGTGCGGTCGAGCAAACCTACAAAGGTTTCGCTAAGAACATGTTGATTCACCAAACAAATAGTGCGTGTTGAGTTTGGACACAAGTTTTGGACATTTATGTTCTAAATTCTAGAACAGTACTGGAAAATTTCCAAAATATATACAACACCACACATGGCATCAGGTAATTAAGTAAGAGTAACAGTCAGTTGTTATTTTAAGACACGGAGGTCAGCTGTTCTGGAAGAGCAGAGCATTTGCAAAACCCATCGAGCACCATGATGAAACTGTCTCTCATGAAGACCATCCCCGGGAAGCAAGACCAACACTAAATTAACTTCTCCTCTGCAGCAGAGGTAAGAGTTACCAGCATCAAAATAAATAAATAAATAATAGAAACAAATTTTTCAAAATCGCCAATTAACAAACGGCACCTCAGATTAGAGCCGTTACGAAGGTATAAGTGGCGGATACATCTCAATATAAACTTCACAGGAGAATATCGCATATCCTGGACGCCTTCAGTATTCCTTTACAACACAGCGAGAAATAAACATGAGGAAAGACCATGGAGTTAGAAGGTGTGTCCAAACTTTTTACTGGTAGCGTAAATCAAATTTCTTTGTCTTCTTTGTTTTTGTCCTAAATGTACGCAAATATTTGCACTCGACTGCAAGAGTCACATTCAGCCTGTCTGGCGGTCTCTAAAACCTAAACGCGGTATAAAGATTAAATTAAAAGCCGCTGTGTGGAAGTGGTTTGGAGACATTTACGGTATACTAAGCCTTTTTAACTGGATATTAAGGAGCTTTGCTAATTTCGCTCTGGCGCCAGACTGATGTGTGGTGGTGCGCTTGAGTAACAGTTTGCTGTACAGTAACGCTCCGTGCACTCGCTCTACACTCGGTTTCAGCACACCTCGCACAGCTGTTAAAATTCGGGCCTCCGAGTGGCGCAGTGGTTAAAGCGCTCGCCCTATCATCCGGAGATCGCTGGTTCGAGTCCCGGGTGGTGCTGTAACCTCTCGCAGCCGGAGGTCTAGAGAGAGCTGATTGGCCGAGCTCTCTCAGAGGGGAGGGATGAGAGGTACTTAGTGCTCCCACATTAATCACGGCTCTACAGCCAGTCAGGGGCGTCTGTGAGCTCGCGCAACGGAGGGAGCGGATAGCGCTGTCCTCCGAGTGTGTTACGCCGCCCCCAACGGTGCGCGAGCGAGCAGTTCGAAAAGATGCGGTCGGCTGGCGTCACGTGGTTCGGAGGAAACACGTGATAGTCTTCGGCCCTCCCGGCTGAGTGGTAGTAGTAGCCTTAATGTGGGAGCCCCCTAGTGACGGGGAGGAATTGGACACGACTAAATTAGGGAGAAAATCGGGGAAAAATCCAAAAAAAAAAAAAAAAAAAAAAAACAGCTGTTAAAATTCTTCATGCGCCATCCTGAGTTGGTAAAAAAAACCCCAGTGGAGGCAAAACGTAGACTTTTGAGTCTTTTTTCAGATCATGTTTCTATAGAAATGTCTTCATCTATGTTATCCAAGTTACATGCACACATGACACACACACATACACCCACCCCTGCAGAGAGCCCTACTCTGGCTGGAATTCCTTTCCTTCACTTTTTGTAACCCCCTCTCTCCCTTCTCTCCCTCCCTTTTGTGCTAGGTGTTAATATCTTTACTGCAAAGACCTAGCCCTCCTGTATTACTTCCCCTGCATTTAGATGCCACAATAATAAGGGCAGGGTGACCCCTGACCTCTCCAGCTCAGGCTTGTGCGTTCACAGAGGGCCCCTGTCTTCAGATCAGTAGCGGGTACGGAGGGGACCTGGGCTGAGGAGCGGGGGGTCAATAAAATTCCCCACAAGCGGTGCTCATGCCTGCATTCTTTTGAAGAAAACAGATCGGGTTGAACACCTTAAATTTAACTGATTGTTTAGACCTTTCTGTAGACGTCTGCATGATGAAATCAGGCACCAAACAGTGATTTATTAACGGAATTATTAGAATTGTTTATTATTGTAAAACAAATTTCAAAACTATGATAAACAAGAGTTTTACTTTCTTAATTCACTCATCTTTTTATTACTGAGCACGGTACATTTACTCCCATTTTTTTCTACCGTCATAGAGCTTGCTTTTTTTTTCTTTTCTTTTTTAAACAATGCCGCACCAGCATCTGTAGCAAGCACACAAGGCTCTGTTTTCGCAATTATCTGTGGTGTATTAATTCCCTTCATTAGCATCAAACCTCAGGGGAACGTCCGTCACACTAATCTGAATATCAGGAACCCTGCTGAGTGTTTCAGTTCAAACATGACCCTCTAGGCTACTCGGCCCTCCCCCCTTCCTCTCAGGCCAGAGGAGGGAGAAAGAGGGAGGAGAGGATGCAGCGATATGGCCGTGGATGTGCTAATCTCCACAGCTTTCTCAAAAAACACACACACAAAAAAAAAAAAAAAAAGGAACATGCTTGAATTTTGTTTCAAGTCAGGAAACACACTGCTTACATCACTGTTACACTGCTGCACAGGAGTGGCGTTAACTTGCCATTTCAGCTGATTGGATTCTGGATAAAGTAAACGGCCCTCATTTTTACATACTTTGCGCCGAGACAAGCCTTAAACCTGGCTCCCACATCGAACCTCATGTCCCTGGAAAAAAAAAAAATGAGAGGAAATTCGGTACGCTTTCTCTTCTGTGAGCTGCTCCCCCTCCCACACAGCTGATAACACCAGGCACAAGCGTGCATCCATGCGTCCCCCAAACCTGCCCATGGCCACTGCTCAAGTATTATCATCAAAACAGCAGCTCTAAGAGCAGTCCATTAGCTCTGTAATTATCTAGCGCTTGCTTAGTCTCAGCGTCAAGCCTGATTAAATTTTCCTTGGAAGCAGACATGCTTAGACGAAAGCGCGGGTCACAAAATACGCCGGCGATTTCAGAAACGTCGACCGAAATTCAGAAAAACGCGGCAGAGGCAGAGGAAGGCTCTGAAAAGACTTAATAGATTCTGAGAGGCTTATTCAAAAGGAACAATTTGTCTTGGTGTCTTTGTACTGAATGGACACCTTTAAATACAACAGTTATTTTTTTTATAATAAAAAACAAAACACTCTGCTTTCAACACAATGCTTTTCATTGTGGATTAATAGGAGTTTTAACGCATGTCCTGTTTGTAATTTTTAATTTCATCATTAAACAAACAGAATATAAGATTTCAGAGAAGAAAAATGCCAAAACTACGCAAGAAACAATATCTTAAAAAACTCACTGAAATCTAAAAAGGAAAAAATAAAAACCTTAATGGATTCGGAGAGGCATAATGTTTCATTCACAAAGTGAGCAATACCCCATCATTTGTCAAAACAAATAATGTCCTTGGTCTTTCGGAGAAAGCTCCCCCCCCCCCGAGTTTGGCCTGGAGCAGCTCTCTATAGCCCCATCTTAACCCCCCCACATAAAAAAGCAATGCAACAATAGCGGCTGTAGCAGCAGCAGCCTGAATCAATGAGACAGAAAGAGCAGGGATACTCTAAACCTAGAGCATCAGCAAGGTCATTACTCATTCAGTCTTGTGCAATTAATTAATGTCTGTACAGCGCCAATTGCCAGCCAGCCCTAACCACCGCCTCGAACCCCCCCCCCCCCCCCCCAGCCTTTGTCCTTTCCTGAAATCATGCACCTTTGTGAATAACAGAAGGAAGAAAAACAAAGATCCTCCGCTCAAGACAGTCGTCTTAAAAACAAACAGAGGTGTGTGTCATAAAAATAAGGGCTTTGTCTGCTGACAGTGTTACGCTGTTCATGACGCACTGAATGAATACAGATATTCTACAAGGTTTTAAAAAAGTACATCCTGGTTACACTGAAACGAAACACCACCTCCCTAAGAACAGTGTATATGTCGATATATGATAAATAAAGAATAAAACATCTGAGGGCACGCTGCGATAAGGAAATAATCAATGACGTCTAGGCGTGATTCAGATTTACTGTTTCCCCCCATCCCTAACAAATTTTAATCATTTTTATCTCCTTGTAGTTATACTTAACGCTATGGAACATCTGTAAAACAGCGTTACTGTCATCGCTTCCCGCTCGTGACTTACTGCAGCTATAAACAAACAGTCGTTTCTGCACCGGCGTCTCGTTTCTCTGTCGCTCTCTCTCTCCCTCTTACTGCTTGTCATGTTACCATCAAACCACAATGCCGTCTGTCTCGTGGCAGGGAAGGGCTCTAATAATGTGAAATACACATATCCTTACAGAAACCTTCACTGTATCAACAACCCAAGAGTCTGTCATTCAAGTGCAAGTTATTATAAAATGGCATTAATACAATAGTAATCATACAAAAAGCCTGTTTTGCTGACAGTTAAAAATGTAATAGGTTTTGGGCTCAGTGGGTAAAAAAAAATAAATTAATTAAATGTGTCATTAATATTAGAGATTTAGAAATGGGACTGCAAAACTGATTTAAAAAATAATGTAAAAAATCTGACAATATTACATAAATATAATACTTCCGTAATACCTAAAAAAACAATTATTATTTCAAAACTAACACTGTGGCTCGGTTAGTTTTTAATTTCCAGTCAATCAAAGTCTAAATCGGAAACGTGCCTGCTTCTAAAATTCTACTGCCGAACATCTGGAAAGAACAAACATTAACAAAGTTGTTTGCCAAGACCTGTGGCTCGTTTTCACCTTGCTTTGTTTGCATGCAGGGAGACATGCCTGCAACTGATAACACACCCCGTTGCATTGCTTTAAACGCTGACACACAGCTGGTTTGGCGTGCAAATTTCCTGAGTAATAAATCTCATTAAGAGATCAGACCCTGTGGCAGTACCACAAAAAGCCACTGTAGCATGCATTTGTGTGTGCATGCAACATTCTCAAATCATCCCACCGGCCAAAACATGGTTATAGTTGCTTAGCTTTTTTACAAAATAATAAATAAATAAAAAGTTAGTCCTTGTGAACTTGTGAATGTAATCGCTGCCATGGTGACTAACTGGGGGTTCCTAGGGGTCTGGAAAATCCGACACACATCATGGAAAACAATGCAGCGCGCCAACTACTCTGTGCGACCTTCCAGCATACAAAGGTCACATCGGATAGAGTAGCAAATCGTTATGCACCTGATGGAAACTAAAGCTGTGAATCAGAAATTCAATTCTTTAATCAGTACTAGAAACGTGAGAGCAATTCAACGCTCCAACTTTTCTAGCTCCCACAACCCTTTCATGAAAAACACTAAGCACTGACTATTCAGATTAAAAGCTGTTAACTTACTGGCTAGGAGAAGGCAGGAAAGGGCGATGACGTAAAGTTGTCTCACGGCTACGTCATAATGGTCCATGAAGAGGTCGAGCAGGTAGACAGCCAGGTGACGTGCCGTGGGGCACAGCTGGTAGCGATTACTGAGGACGGCGAGCAGGTCGGCAAAGTAGCGCCTCATTCCGATCTGCGGCGAGTGGGCATGGTATGTAGGTAACTTCAGCTCCTGGGGATGGATAAGGGAGGGAAATAAAAGAAATCAGGCCTTGGTGATAGTACAGACATGTCGAGGTAAATAAATAGGGGAAAAGAGGAGAGAAAGAGAGAAACAAAAAAACAGAAAAGGGGGAAAATCAAACAGGATTGAAAATTATCAGAAATATCTTAAAGAAATTACATATGTTTGCCTTAGTCATAAAGAACAACCAAGTTGGATTATACCACATAATTCGATAATGACTTCAAGGCAAATCAGAGATTTATATTAATGTGCTGTTTTAATACATTATCTTTCCTATTATGTAGGAATGATGGGTATTATGTATAAGCTCACATAATCCAGTTTAAACCTATTAATAAACAAATGAAAACTGCTTTTCTTAGACAAGTGAGAATTGTTATGGGAAAGCTTTCAATAAGAAGACGTTTATTTAACATATACTAAGGCGTTTTCAGTGTCAGCACTTCGTAACGGGCAAGTTTTCCATCACAGGAAAGTCTTTAAGACAGAGGCCTTTGCTCTGTGGGAACACAACAAACTGTGTGTTTTTTTTTGTCCAGCTCTGTTGTGTGGTTTTAACAAGCACTATTTTGTTGCGAGACCATAACAGATTCATATACTCGCCCACTAAATCCACGATCAGAAACATATGCATAAGCATTTAGATACCACTCTGGCCTTTGACGTAGTACGGCACATGAGGCGGCTTTATGATGGCAGTTTGAAAGAGCACTGGTTCCTGTGCTGGCCCAACCACCATGTCTCTCAGCCATCTGTCCCTCAGGGCGTAAAGGGCTGAGCCTCGACCCTCTCAAGCAGCCCTTTTTGTGTGTGTGTGTGTGTGTCTCGGCTGGCCGCAATTTAGACGACTCTACAGCTGCTGCTCTCTCTGAATGCCCAATGAGATTGGTCAAATACACGTCTCTGCACTGCTACATGCCTCTTTTAGGCTCTTCATCTGTAAACCCCTTGAGTTGGAAGAACTCACCGGAATTCATCAATAAAATACAATGACAAAAGTAGAGGAAGTACATCCAGCCAAACCGGTTTAATCAATTCCAGAGCGCATGGGATCAGGAACGGGCTTTTCACACATTTAATGACATATAAAACAAGAACAAGTTCAACTGCTCCAACTTTGTTCAATTGATAGCATATGCAGCGTAACATCAATTATACTGCACATACCATTTCTTATTACAGAGTTCGCTGGAAATATTTATATTTGTCACTAAATAAAGCCGTCAGTCTAATCTGGCATGTTAAATTAAACACCATTTAAACAGGGCTGCTTCTCATTACAGCCATGTGCAGACAAGACCCTAAATCTCACAAATTCAGAAACGGGGGAAAGCAATAAAGACAGCGTTGGGAAGGGGAGGGGGGGTTTGTACAAGCAAGCAGTCAGGCATGGCGAAACAAGAGCGCAAACTTCTGCTGATCTGTTCAATGATTAAGTTAATAATTCTGCATTTCATTCCTGAATAATACGCACAAGAGGACAGATTATTCTTATTCAGCATGCTGCCACTGCAGTAACAATGACTCCTGTGTATGTTTTCACTCGTTTCTTACAAATAGCTGCATAGACAGATTTAATTCACTGTATTAAAACTCTGTACAGGGGTTTTTTACGAACAGAGGCGGTAACTCAAACAGAAACCTTTTGTATATATACAAAAAAAAGCAACTGTGCCCAGAGACATAAACAGCAAATCATAGCTTCGTAATAAATATCGCTGCAACAAAAGTGTTGCATTCATTTTGATACTATTTTTCACGCCATTAAGCATGCATGAACTGTGTACTTTTTTTTTCTTGACTCCAATGAAGTTGAAATTGAAGTTAATAAGGGAGCTTGGTTTCAAGTCTCTTCTGGTCTTTAAATAGTCAAATGCACACCCCCATTTAGGGATAAATACAGTTTTGCTTAGGTGTCACTAAAGCTAGATATTACAAAATGCGAATTTAGGCTTTATAAAAACACACACTGATGCTCATAATCTAGACATTTGCATTATTATATTGTCTTCAAAACCCCACGATAGTTATGTAGACCCACTTAAGTCAGTGCAGCTTAATCAGCTACATCAGATTTCAAACTAAATTTAAAGCTCATTCATTAACTACTTAAAAACATTATTCCTTACCCTTGCATGGACATTACTTCTTGAGAAGTAACAGGAAATTAAGATATCTCTTTTGCTATTAAGCACAAGTTTCAATTTGTGTCAACAATTAAACTTGTTAATAGTCAAACTCAAGTACAAACAAACACGAACAGACCGCTTCCACTTTGCATTCCTAGCCGGATGTGTGATTGAAATACAGCCCCCTCATAAACAGGGCAGACAATAAAAGAGCGTCGCACATGCCCACTCCACAGACAACAGGCCAGACTGAGAAAACACACACTTTAGCCTTCACACTACGCTTGGCAAACTTAAACACAAGCCCCAGCTGACAAGCTCAGGCCTACTGAAATCCCACAGCCCTCATAGAGATCAGACTTCTTTTGCAATTTTTTAAAACTGTTTTCAAATTAAGCATGGAGGTTATTACTCAAACGAGACATGGCAGTACAAAATAAAGAACTTTTCTTCCCTTTTTTTCCTTCTACATGATGATGCCTTTTATTGTATTTTTTTTTTTGTAGAGAGCTGTGAAAATCTTAAAACTATTAGAAAAAGTTTTTGAAAAAGAAGATTGTTACACATTCCTAATGCTGACAATGCGGGAAAGATCCGGGTAATGTAGTTACACTGTCCACTGAGTAACCTTTTTTCTACAGGACATGCAAAATTTCACACCATTGCTTCAAGGACAGATGGGAATCAGACCAATCCAAGTTAACACAAACCCTGTAACACAATCCATGCATCACAGAGTAGGTTCAGTCAAAACAAAAACAGTATCAAACATTCCTTCGATAGGTACGAAGTTTGGGACACTTTCTTCGACTATTGAGACACCAAATGGATAAACTGCTCTGAAATTAGCCTAGTTAAAGCCATGGCGCCGATTTAAAACTAAAAAGTTTGGTAGTAAAAATAGATGATGTTGAAAATTCACCTTAATTCTCAGAGCTTGATGGATATCTGAGGCGAGCTGGCTTTTCCACCACTGTCCCTCTGCTTCCATCTTTCCATCCAGGGAGGCCCTCAGCCTAAAACCAAGCAAGAAAAAAGAATAAATAAATAGATAAAGTAAGACCAGCATTGAGACTGATAAAGTATATATTTATCACATATATAATTACATTCTCCATTTGCTTGTTCCTTCAAGAATCTCCTTAGATGTGAGTTTCATCCCAATAATAATAAACCCGTAAACTTGTTTGATACACGAGGTGGAATTAGTTTCCACATTTAGCCAAAGTTTTACAAAACTTACTGAGTTAACCCTCCCTGAAAGTGACACTGGAGTGGATTCCAGGATTAAATGGACACACTGGTTCACGGACACCAAACACACACACACACACCACGAGTAAGTAGCTCGTTACAGTCAGAGCTGCGAAACTAAAAAGAGTTGCGACGTTAAAAATGTAACTCTTCTCGCCGACAACTTTAACAAAGAGAGACGGAGAACAGGAACAGGATAAAAGCCTCGGTGTTTAGTGAGTGTTTACCTCTCAGCCCGCGGTGTTTGCAGTGAACAGAGAACGCCGCTCCGAGTCCCTTTGTCTCAGAGCCGCTGCATTCTTTTTTTCGGGAGCCGCACCACACACACACACACACACACACAAACACCGCGCGCGCACACAAAAATAACAGCCGGCTTCACGCGCTCGTGTGCATGTGCACTCCGCTCAGAGGCTTTTCCCCCGGCCTTCTCACACAAGTTGGACTTTCCAGAAAGATGTGTATGTGTGGGTGTTTGCTTTCTTTCTTTCTTTCTCTCTCTCTCGCGCTGTCTGTCATGTGCGGTGTTCCCCCAGCGGCCGGAGCGGAGCGGACAGCCTAATGATACTGTAGAGTGACTGAGTGAGGGAGAGTGAGAGAGAGAGAGAGAGAGGGGACACAGCTGAGGAAGGGCGGGTGGGGGGTGGGGGAGCGCGAGAACTCGAACACATCTGCGCACGCGCTCTGATTTGGTCGTCCACGTGCTGCACTGTGACCTGGCCAGGTTATGTCTCTCACTGTGTTACTTCTACGTACAGTATATGCAGTACACACACACACATACACACATACACTCTCTCTCTATGGGAAATTTGGGAATGTGCCGACTTGATTGCGGTTAATCATTCATATACTCACGATACCCGATTTACTAATTAGTAAATGATTATTCATCTATATTTATTCATAATATTATTTAATTATTAAAATGTGTTTAAATAAATATGATTTAAAATATAAATTTAAATGTCATATTTTATTATATATATATATATATATATATATATATATATATATATATATATAGAAACAAATATGTAACAAAATTAATCACGATTAAACTTACCCACAAAAAGATTTAATCATATGTACAAAAAACTGTTTTATATAATATCAATTAATCGTTTTATTTTAGGGCAGCACGATGGTTAGCACTGTCGCCTTGCATCTCCAGGGCCCAGGTTCGATTCCCGCCTCTGTTTGCATGGAGTTTGCTTGTTCCTTCTGTGCTTGGTGGGTTTCCTCCAGGAACTCTGGTTTCCTTCCAAAGATCTGCAGATTAGGCTAATTGGCGTTATGAAATTGCTCATAGTGTGTGTGTGTGTGTGTGTGTGTGTGTGTGTGTGTGTGCACTGTGATGGTTGGCACCCTGTCCAGGGAGTACCCTGCCTCGTGTCCCCTGGGATAGGCTCCAGGCCCCTCACGACCCTGAATACATGTATAGATGATGAGTGAGTGAGTAGTATTTTATGATTAAAATGTATTTAAATAAATAAACACTATTTACATAATATCTATAGCAATATGTACATAAAACAGTTTTATATCATAATCAATTATATAATTTAATTATTAAAATGTGCTAATTAAATTGATATTTCAATAATATCTAACAATGTCATATTTTAACAAGAATATACTTAAAATAGTCATTTACCAATAATAGTGGTTTAAAGACATTTTTCCTTATCTTTACTTAATTAACTTAACTATTAACAGTTAATAACTATTTACTTAACCATTCATTTCTACAAAAATATTAAAACAAATATTATTTTAATATAATATATATATATAATTCTAAAATAATATTTACAAACCCATTATAATATTATTTAGTTTTTTTATGCGATTAATCACACAAAACAGTGTGTGTGTGTGTGCGTGTGTGTGCGTGTGTGTGCGCGCGAGCGCGCGTGTGTGTGGTTTAGATCAGTCATGCATCTGGTATCTAATGTAGTGACACTACTGTGACGTCACTGGTTCTGTTGTATAGTTTACCCGGCGGTAGACTGAAAGATCTGCGTTTAATTTTCTGACGATTGAAGGCGTGGCTTCTGGTTCACTCACTGGTTTGGATGAATGGAAGGAACAATCCCGAGTATTTTCAAATTAAGAGACCCCGGCATTTTATGATGCTTTATGCAAGTTCGACCACTAGATGGCCTCTTGATTTTGAATACTGTTCGGAAAATCCAGTGAATAATTCATTCATACATTTCTTAAGGGGGAAGGACTTTTACGAGTTTTTTGTTTATATCACATTATAAAAAAGTATATATACTGTATATATATATGTTGTTTTTTTACCCATAGCATTTATATCATATTTAGTTTTTCAATTTAGTTCTGAAAAAAAAAACAATATTTTTATGGAAATGTGAAAAGCTAGCTAGACTGTTAAATAAAATACTGCATTTACACCACAAATGTGTATTCCCTTTGAAGAAATCTTGGCTTTTGAAAAAAAAAATTAAAGGTCATACAGTTAATAAAAACTTGAACATACTTGAATAAAGTAATTAACCAGACATTTGCTTTATATAACTATTTCACTCTAGACCAATTTAGGGGACTTTCTTACCATTTAAATTTCTGTTTAATGGAAAAATCATTTTTGTTCCCTGTACCTTTTCCAGTCCCTGAAAATTCATTTACACATATATCCATGTTGCACTTTATTTATTTAAAATAGAAATGTAAAAGTAATATGAAAGTCCAAGGTTTACAGTGGCACAGAAGGTATAAAATAGGGTGAAGGCTGTTGTTCATTAAAAGAAGAGACGATTTAAAATACATTTACATTTTCAGCATTTCATGTCATTATACATCTGAACAGTTGAGCCCAACAGTAGCAACTCAGTGTGGGACTTTCAGCATTTCAACCAGTAGTCCAATACCATAACCACCACCAGTTATTCCTGCCCTATTTGTTAAATTTGACTAGATATTTTCCCAAATGTGAAATGTATATTCAATGTCATACTTGGGGAAACAAATTTAGAAATGGATGTGCAAAGTGTTTTCCAACTGTTTGAAATGTATTAGAATTTATTAGATTTATATCATATTTGGAGAAAAAGATTTATGAGAAAGTATTATTTTATTTTAGAATTGGAAAAAGAGTTATTACAAAATACTACAATTTTACCTGGTTATGAAAGATCTATGACTACAGCCTTAGACAATGATATTTGTTGGTTGTGTTTGTATGTTTGTATGTTCTTTACTTTCTCCCCTGACTGGATTGTTGGGTTTTATTTTAATAATAAAAGAAATATAATAGAAAATAATTAGAAATCATTAAATGTATAAAATTATGACAAATAAATATTATTTAAAAATTTCCATAAACTTCACAAAAATATATATACTGTATACGGTATACCTATATATACATTTTTCATAGACCATTCTTTAGTCTGTCTGATTGGTGGCTGGATAATTAGATATTATCAAATATGATATTTTTCCAATAAAATTTAAATAGATTTAATAACTAAAACTGCTGTACTATGCTTTTTAATAAATAGATTCCTTCTTGATTGATGATTTAAAATCCCTTCTTTTTTAATCATAATTGTATGCATTTGTGTGCATTTACCCCTGAACTAAATTTGTAGTATTCAACAAAAGCGTTTTGCTTTATAGCCTCTCATACCAAAGAAAATGAAACACTGACAAAATATTTCACCACAGAAAGGAAGATTTCTCTGTTTTTAGCAGAATGTCTATGGCCTTTCTGAGGCTAGTATGGAGTCTGTGCATTAACCTTCATGTCATGTAAAATAGCATTCACAGTCACATTAGCACCATGGTGTTACTACAGCCCACTAATCTGCTTTAAGCGTGTTGTGTATATCTGGCATGTCTAGTGCTGCTTGTGTACGCTGATATGACAGGCTCATGTTCAGCCAGCATATTATATCATGTTATTAAAACATTTGCAAAGATCAACTGGTTCACATGCTTCAGCTCACATAGCACGCATGGTCTTATTTCCTTCGCTAGAAGTCCAAAAGAAAGCTGGCACAACATAAAAATCAGCTTGGAGGACACACATGCACACTTGCTTTTTAATGACCTCAGTGCCTCCAAGAGCAATGATAACACCTGAAGCTCTTGACCCACAGCGACCGCCTGAATTCAGAGCCGATTTATTTGTAGGTGTCTGGAAACCATATAAAGGCTTCTGATCTAAAAACAGTCTAAATTTGGATAGTATGAATCACACGCTTTTAACCACTCTGTTCTGAAGCTGCTATTTAGACCGTTAGATGTTCTTCCTAAGCCTTCTCAAAAAAGTCCCTAGCTCTATCTCTCTGATGATAATGTTATGGGGCTGAGGGAGTTATATATAACTGGCCCTGTGACTGGACTGGCCATGCAAACTGAATTCCAGAGGCAAGCTCACCACACAGCCAGGACGGCACCTGCTGTAACAGCTAACTGCCACGCTCCTACATCAACTTCTAACGGGCCTGCATCCTTTAAACTGGGCTTTACACCCAACAGCTAAAAATTAAGGTCTGATTCATTTCCTTTGCAAACTTGTCTTAACACAGGTTTTAAGATGGTCGTTGCTCCAGTTTCTTATTTTAGCTATCTAGATGTGTAAATATAATTAATATACTACTAGAAGTGTGGCATATTTTTGATTCTTTATTTTCTCCCAACAATACTTTGAAAATAACAGGCGCTTCTGCATAAGCCGTCTTGAAGGTTTGCAACAGGTGGGTATTTTTGGATCATCTTGGGACACTGAGAGCTTCTTGTATATAACCAGCACCTGTCATTCTGGGATATTAAGTTTTTCATATAACCAGCAAAACAAACACTGAAAGGGTCCTAGATGTTTTAAATGAAAGCAGAAGGAAGCACTAAACTAAACACGTCAAAGTTTGAATGAACATGTCTTTGTTTTACAGTGTTTGTAATGTTAAGTGTTAATGTGCACTCTATTTTCTGTGTACTCTTTTTCTTTCCAGAGGACAGGAAGAAGCAAAAGTGACTTGACGTATCAGAGCATCTTTTGTGACCCGGAAACTTCAGAGTCCTGCTCATCCAACTATAAATCTGTCCCTAGAGCTGGGGACTTTTTGTTGCATAAACTTTCCAGCCTGCTGCCTCTTGACGATGTCAGAGGGCACATTTCCCAAAGACATTTTAAAATATGTGGTTCACTCACCATGTTCCTTGAAAGAAAAAGCCTTGGAGCTTCAAACAGTAAGAGAGGATGAGGACGGGAAGAACCCAGCACTGTCTGATGATGCCTTGGATGACTCATCAAGTTCATATTGCACTGCCCTTTGTTCACTCAGTGAGTATAGTGAGGCTTTAGAAGATGAAACACAGACAACCTGTACTGACCCACCATGCGAAAGTGCTCCTTTTGAGTCCTCACAATCTTTAGCTGTTTCAGGACGGACCTTGACAAACTCCTCACCTGAGAACATTGATCTTCTTCAAGACCTCAAAACGACGCAGAAGGATGTTAAACCATCCTGTGAAGACTCTTTACGTAAGGAACCACAATATTGCAAAAATAAAGCTTCTGCCAAAAATCCTACTTTTATGTCATCAAGCCCTAAAATAACAATTTTAAATGTGAATCTTATAAATATAAATTCTATACATGCTAAGCAAGACAGCACTACCACCAGTACACCTAGCCCCACGCCATCGGATTATTTCAAAAGTAACAGCAATGTTGGTCAAACTGCTACCAAACCTGTTCACTATGTTGGCTATCTGGAGCACAAAATTTCCCCATGCACTATTTTAATGAGAAGTAAAGGTAATAAGAACAACCAGGAATGGAGCCAAGAGCGCAGTGATATTAAGGCTGAAGAACACACCACAACACTTCAGCAAAGCTCCAGAAATGCTCAGTATGAACATAACACTGAGTTCAAACTAGACAGTGGTGAATCTATCATCAGTAAAAAGAAATGGGAGGGGGAGGAGCAGGGTGTAGGGGTTGGAAGAGAGCAGGCAAAGCTGTCACTCAATGCTGGAAATAGAAAACCGCCTGCAAGCTGCACCTCAACACTCACAGCCAACAAGCAGAAGTCAGGAATCCTGCCATGCTGTTATTCAAAACGTTTCTACGCAACCAGGAACCAGCACCAGTCCCAGAGCCCTCCTGTTTCCGGGAGGTTGAAAAAGCAGAGCGGACAGGGCATCGGACTGTCGACAGCGCTTCCACCAGCACCCTGCAGTACCTCCAGGCAACACTGCAGCTCTGCAGAACATACCAAAGGAAAACTCAACATGGCTACAGATGTAGCAGGGACAACAACGGAAGTAGGGAGCCTTGCTGCACTGGAATATACCGGAACATCATGCCCTGAAATGACCTACCCAGACGCTTTCAACTCCACTTGTTGGTCCTCAACTCAGTTGACTTCTGATAAAGGTTTTGATGATTGGTCCAAGGATGTCTTGTCGTTCAAGATGCCAATGATTGCAACAAATAAGAATGACACTTCAGCATGCTCAGTGGCTAGCAGTTTTGAATGCATTGATGTGGCCTTGGAAAGCCATGAAGAAGTGGACAGAAATACAAAGATGGTACCAAAGAGACAGATTCAACTGAAAAGACGGGACAAATCAGAGTTTCAAGCTAGTGAAAAGAATCTTATTTCATCTACACCCATCCGGCCTCGGGACGCTCTCCAGCGTCAGCATAGTACCCCTGCTGCCTTTCATCGGGACTCGCATGGAGCCGAAACTAAGTCTGGGCAAACTGAGCAAAAGCAGAAGCTTCAGAAATCATTATCATTGGATGAGACATCCACCAAAACTAAAATGGCTTCCTGCATCATTAAAAATGTTCTTTCAAAAAGGATGCAACATGAACAGAACCTTAACAGTGATATCCCTGATCAAACCTTCTGTTCTATAAAAGCAGATGACACAGCCAATAATATTGATTGCCTGACCACTACCGAGGAAGAGTGTGGTGAAAAGAATATAGTGAATTTGACTACAGTTACTTTTTCAAGTTGTCATACTTCTCAGACATCTCAGAGTCCAACGCTAAAGACTGACGCTCAGACAACAAACTATATCAAAGAACATATCGGTGTCAGCTCCAAAATACTTCCTAAATTGATAACCAAACACAGTTTCAACCCTTTGCTTGGAGGCCTAGGCAAGACGCAGTTTCAGGGAAGAGGTACTGAAATAGCTGCCTATTCTGAAGCTGAAAAAGAGAAGCTGGGTCCCAGTAAGGAGGCAAACCAGGGCAGCGGAGAGAGGCTATTCTGTGACTCAGCAAAGGGTAAAGCATGGAACTTGAGTGCAGTGTCAAGCGGAGCTACTGGCAAACAAACCACAGTGAAAACTACACCTGAAGAATGTGTCGGTATGCAGGCAGCCCAGAAACACCATTATGTCAAGGATCGGTCCATGGAGGAGCAAGAGAAATCAGGTGAAGAGAAAGAAAGCATACAAAGTCCCACAGTGTCTGCCTGGTTAAACTGTAGTCCGGATGCAAACACAGTGGATAATGTCCTGTCCCAATCTTCTCAGTGTAATCTGGAAAAAGATCAGGAGAACAGCAGGGGAGAACTTAAGCCCCTTGGGCAGTCATTAAATATGGGTATTCAGAGCCAAGGAAAATTCAGAGCAATAGCCCCTGTGCATGTGGTGAGGGATATGCGAAGCCTAGTGAAAAACACATACAGTCTGTCGTTCAAGGGGCCCAGTGAGGCAGTACAAGGGCTAGAAGACACAGTCCCTAGTCTTGCAACAGCAGCACCCCAACCAGTTATCAGTAAAATGGAGAACAAAGTAAAGGGCCACGAACAAGATGAAAAACTACATATACAAAAGGAAATTCTACCACGTGCAATGGACACAGTCATCAATCTGGCCTCTACTTCCAGACAATGTGCATCAAAGCCTGACACTATCCTGGAATCAAATGACAAAATTCCCCATACTGGATTTACAAAGGTCAGTTCAATCATAGCAGCTCACTCCAACAGTTGTGGACTATCCAAATCCCCAGATGCACATGACAGCATAACATGTATCAGCCCACCATCTGTCCAGTGTAGCAACGACAAGAAACAAACAACTTGCCCAAACACAACGATACAAGCTCATAAGGGGACCTTAAATGACATCTGTAAGAACGAGCACTCTGCAGACACCAGAACCCCAGAATGCAAGAAACCTCGAACCTTTGCCCTGCATTCAACTCAGCCGCTGGAAACTCCGTCATCATATTGTGTACCTGTAGAAAGTTCTGACCAGCAGGGCAGCTGTAAGATTTCCAACCTAGTATATCCTGCAGACAAAGATGGTCAAGAATCTCCAGGTCTCCCTACCCAATCACAAAGCACAACTGGCCTTCCCTCTGCCAGTATCTTAACTGTTGCTCCAGCACCAGTGTTCCCATCATATTTCTACAAACCTAACCTATTAGGCTACCAGACAATCTCTCCAAACATGGGGACAGTTAGTTATGTTCAAGGTCCCCTCTTGCTGCAAACACAACCATACAACCAACCTGCTACAGCAAATTGTCCTGTCTCTTTGACGAAATCGTCATGTCAGCCATGCACAACAGATGGCCACCCAGCACCAAAAGAGTTAAGTAAGCAGATGGAGAATGGAGTTACCAGCCAGAAAATGTCTTCTCCAGATACCCAGCCATGCACAGCTTTCGTCACAACCTTGGGTGCTGAGGGTATACGTGGAGGTGCTAGTATGCTGTATCCGGAAATGAGTGGAATTCAGCACGGGTCAAACCCTCGACACATGTTGCTAGATCCTGAAACCGGCCAGTGCTTCTATGTAGACATGCCGCAACTGCCACAACGCAAGATGCTCTTTGACCCAGAAACGTGTCAGTATGTTGAGGTTGTGGTTCCACAGCAAACTTTGTCCAGTAGTGTTATGACAACTCCCTGTGCGATACCTTTCCCCTCCTTTCCCATCCCAGCCATGTATACCCCACATTGTCTGTCTTACATCCAGACACATCATCCGTTGCTGCCACCACCAGAACCTTGAGAGTTTATTGAGAGAGCTGCTTGAACTGGTTGCCCAGAGGACTCCTAGCTCTGGTCACAGAGCACAAGAAATCTGAATAATGTTAAATATTGTCTAATAACAATGCATCATGTCAACAGACTTGAGCACAAACTCATATATCTACCTCTGGTAGCCATCACTGCTTTAATTCTGAAGGAAGCACACATACACACAAGTGCAATGTTAAATGAAAGCTGAATTGTACTAAATCTAAATCAAACACAAAATATATTCTTTTATAAACTTTTCTGCACGTGTACCAAGAACAACTTGTATGGCGTTTATGTGAACAACCGGTCCTCACAATGTAGAAACTGGAGTTCACTCACAAATTCAACAGTGAATTTTACGAATGTAATGGATGAAGGAGCTTCAATCTTTTCCAGGTATTTCGGAGTGTTTAATGTGTTAAACATGAATAGTTAGGGGTATCAATGGGGCATAGATCAACGGATGTAGATTATTAAATATACACACAGATAGAAGTTTAGAACTGGCTTTGTACCACTTATAAGAAAATGGGATTCTTGCACAAGTGTTCTTTGTACCATAAATCATTTATATTGTCTGTGTCCTTTGTAATAGAAATGTTTCTTTGAATTTTTTTTATGTGTTTGGTCTCTTTTAATAAAACCTTGCAAATGGGTTTATTCTTACTAAAGACAAACTCACAAAAATAAGGAAAAACCTCAGATCTGTCTATATTTCTTTTACATCAATATAATATAATATAATATAATATAATATAATATAATATAATATAATATAATATAATCAGTGACAAAGGAACAGATCCATAAGCTGTTTGCATAACATGTTGTTTTTGTTGCAGTTTTACATGTTTACTCACTCGTGTCCATAATTTTTTTTTTATTCGGAAAAGCTGCTTTGTTAAAAGTGCTATATAAATCAAATTGAATAGAAGTGAACTGAATTAACTAAAATCTGCATTAAGAAAAGGACTAAATGGAAATAGAATGCTAAATATTTTATTTTATAATAAGACAATAATAATAATTGTATTGGCAGGTCAACCATTTTTAAGTCATCCTCAATTTCATTTTTTTTTAGTCAATAGTGGATTTTGAATCACTGATTTTTAATAGAAATTCAACAGTAATTATATATATATATATATATATATATATATATATATATATATATATATATATATATATATATATATATATATATATATATATATAGATAGATAGATATATATAGATATATATATTACCTGGTGTTGGATCCCAGTATGAGGTAAAAGTAACTTCATTTGGTTCAGGTAAAATAATATAAGCTTTAATACAAACTTTGTTCATTTTTATAAAGAGTTATAGGTTTTCTCTCCTTAAAAATCAGTGCTCATAGCTTAACAATAAATATATTCCTTAACCAACAAAAATCACACATATATATATATATATATCCTACAGTGTATAAAATGTATGTTACAATGACACAGGAGAAAACAAGCCTACACTTTGGTGCAGTTTTCAATCTCTGGAGCGTTCTGCACTGCACTTTCATCATTCTTATCGTTCAGTTCCTCACACAAGTTTCTTTTGCGCCGACGCAACTTAAAGCCCTGAAAAGTGGGGCAGATGGGCAGGTAGCGAAGACAACCAAGCCGCCCTACCATCCCCATGCCAACCGGGAAATTATATGTGTCTGAACTGACACCGCCTTTTCCGGAGGAGTTCTCAGCCTTCCAGTCGGTGAGACCGCGCTCTTTTTTCGTGCCTGGATAAAAATACAGATCATCATTAGCCTCGTAACCAGACGTGGGGAAAAGCACAGAAATCCTATAATTTAGTGAAATTAGAGACACTTTTTTTTTAAACATGATACTTGAGGAAATTTAGATGTAAAAATGACATAACAATTTACAAATAATAAGTTATATTGATTTTGATTGGCAGTTTCTAGCCTGCTCTTCAAGTGGAGGAAATGTCAGTCATTTGGTTTATTCTTTAAACCAGTATGAAATATTTTTTCAACTCAAATGGTGAATTTTTGAATGTAGAGATACTCAGTACCCCATTGTGACACAGTGTGCATCACTCACTCACCGTCTATACCATTTAATCCTGTATCCAGGGTCACGGGGAGCCTGGAGCCTATCCCAGGAGAGGCACACACACATACACACAGTGACACACTCATTCACACACTACGGCCAATTTGGGAACGCCAATTAACCTAACCTACATGTCTTTGGACTGTGGGAGGAAAAACCGAAGTACCCGGAGAAAACCCACCAAGCACGGGGAGAACATGCAAACTCCTTGCACACAGCGACGGGAATCGAACCTGGCCGGGAATCGAACCCAGACCCTGGAGGTGCAAGGCGACAGTGCTAACCACTACATCACTGTGTCAAATATTTCAACCATATCTCTTCTTTTTCAAAAAAAATATTACTGTATGGTATACACAGCTTTCCCGCCCAGTTAAAATGTGTGCTCTATTAGGTTACACTTTAAATGTGCATCATAATCAGGTTTTATTGTTCGTCTTCATTTTGGCTAGAATATAATTATATACCTGGAATAGTGTTGTCCAGCAGAAATGCTAAGAATCCTCCAACAAACATCTCTGTGGTCAGGAGCACTGTAAGGATTTGATCCAACACTGGTTCTCCTGTGTTAACATAAATCCAATTGAAAAAAGAAAAAAAACCCTGACATAACCATTTACACAGCCATTTTAATATGTTATTTGCAATCTCTCTAAACTATAACTTCATGGTTCTAGTGCAATACTTAACACTTATTATCCAGTAACTACTTCAAATTAATCAATAACTACAGTGAACATAGAAACAGGAGGAATGCACAGACCTGTCTTGATGCTGCCTGGATGAGTGTCTAGGTAATTAGGGAGCATAAGACCAGAGAACATGGAGAACCCCAGGACAAAAAGGTTCCGTGAGGAGTTTAGATTCACACTCTGCAGGTTGGACAAACCCACAGCCGTGATCATACCTGTTCAAAAGCAAAATTAAATCAAATGGGTCGGTAACAACCTACCTACAGTAAACTGTATAATTTACAAAAATTATACATTATACCTAGAACTGTATATAAATATATATTCTAGTTTGTTGGTGGGGTCACTGTGCATCAGATAGTAGTTCTTTAAAAAGAAGGAAAGATAACATACACTTTGTAAAGTGCACAACAGTTGCACGTCCATGAAACATCTCTGTCATCTCAAGTTTCTATCAACTCGATCCAGTCTGGCCATTCTCCTCTGACCTTTGGCAACGACAAAGCATTTTCAAACTGCTGCTCGCTGGATATCACTAGAGATGGTTGTGCCCAGTAGATCAGCAGTTTCAAAAATACTCAGACAAGCCCGTCCCGGCATCAATATTCATGCCAGGTTCAGGTCACTTAAGTCACCTTTCTTCCCCATCCTGATGACTTCAGCAGATCGTCTTGACCATGTCTACATTCCTAAATGCATTGAGTTGCTGCCACATGATTGGCTGATTTGCATTAATGAGCAGTTGAACAGGTGTCCAACTAATGATGTGGCCGGTAAGTGTAGTGAAAAGTGTGGTGGAAGTGTCAGTCGTTAACATGCACATAGCTAGTGGCTGTTCAGAAGATCTATAATTCAGAAGAGCCTGTAATTAATGCTTATCTCAGAATGAACTGAAATCTATTCCTTTATCATTCATCCATTTATAGTTGATCGATACAGTTGTCTATAAATTACAGAACAATACTCCCCAGCAGCCTGCTCTACTGCATGAAATGCAATCCCAAAACAAATCATTTGAGCCACAGAGCTGTCTGACTCCATACTGCCCCACTGTGGACACAACGTGCCTCTGAAGAAACCAGCAAAACACTTACCGAACAAGGTGCAGAACATGCCTCCAAGCACTGGATCCGGCAGCGATGCGAACAAGGCTGTGAACTTCCCAATGGTTCCCAATAGTAACATTATGATTGCCCCATACTGCACCACTCTCCTACTGCCCACCTGTGCAGAGACAGAGGATGTTCTTATGATGCTATTTAGTAAAACAACACAGCAGTAACAGAAAAACATTGCATATGCGATACTGCATTTATAATTTTCGTTCCACCTTGGTAATACCAAGCACCCCGATATTAGGGCTGGAGGAAGTGGAGCCATTTCCTGTTCCTAGTAAGCCTGCTATGATGCAGCACACACCCTCTGTGAAGATCCCTCTAACACAAACAGAAAGCAAATGTATCCGTGTCAGTGTTGATATAAAGGCATTTCTGAAATGAATACTATTCATAAGTGTATAGATCTTCTCTGAACCTGTTGATGGCATGAACAGGAGGCGGGGGAGCTCCAGCAAGACGGGCACATGCATAATAATCTCCGATAGACTCCACTATGCCAGCTAAAGTGGCACTGAACATTCCCAGCACGCCAGCTACTGTCACCGTGGGTAAGCCCCATTGACCTAGGTCACATAATATCCGTGAATGTAAGCATCCGATTTCAGCATAATGATCACATAGCAGCATGTATACCGTATGTAATATGAATAAGCTATGAATATCAGAGAATTTTCCAAAAGTCCATCATTTCTAGGCGTATCTTTTTGTACAAGAAATCTTCAGAAGCAAAGGCATGTTCTTCTAGAGTTTTTATAATCATGGCAAAGGGGTTCATATTACTTAAAGGTACAGTTTGTATTAAACATGCCTATAAAAGTTTTATAATCACTCACTCATCGTCTATATGACTTAATCCTGTCTTCAGGGTCTCGGGGGGGACTGGATACTATCCCCGAAGACTTAGGGCACAAAGCAGGGTACACCCTGGACAGGGTGCCAATCCGTCGCAGGGCACAGACACACTCACTCAAACATTCATTCACATAATTTTGGGAATTTTAGGTCAATTAGCCTAATCTGCATGTCGTTGGACTGTGGGAGGAAACCAGAGTCTCCTGAGGAAACCCACTAAGCACGGGGAGAAAATGCAAACTCCGTGCACACAAAGGCGGGAATCGAACCCGGACCCTGGAGGTGCAAGGCGGCACCACCGTGGCGCCCTTTTTATAATCATAGAACTTTAAATAATCCTTAGCCACACTGTCATGGATACTTTCTTCATTTCAGGTTTTCTGGCACAAAAACTAGCTCGAAAGCTGCTCCTTTGGGTTAGTCAGTTAGTGAAAGGCTTGTCACTCGGTGGTTTCATTACTTCTCTTGTAGGCTCCTCTTGAGTTCTCATTCAAGGCAAGAGAAGGTTCAACAATGCAAACTGCCTTAAGGAGAAGGGTCAAAAATCGAACCCCCCCCCTTTAAGATTCTTTATGGTTAACAGTGCGCAAGAACACTATAATGTACCGATGAGTAAAAAAACATCCTCGGTGCCTGCTTTCTTTACATTCTACCTAATTAGATTTTATACTTACAAGGATAGGGCATACGAAACCATGGTGCTTGGGACATGATCTCCCCCCTGGCATCAGTCCGAGCCTTGTACCCATACTTCTCCGGGTCATTGGGCAGCACATCCGTCAGTGTGAGTATATAACACACCAACCACACCAGCATGATAGCCATGATAATCTGACAAAACAAAGGACGACAGTGATATCAGAGACTTTTAATCAGTCGCCGGACCGATGACCTGCTACCTTGCCGTTGCAGCTATATCTGAAATATGATACGAGTGTAACAAACTCTGTGCTGCATTCCAGTGAGACAGGTTTATGGCCTACTAGGTCAGACTGACAGAGACCAGAGGAGAAGTCAAGAGCAGTTGTGAAGGTTGCCAAAAAGCTATGACTATGCTAAAGGGTAAATGTTGCCTCATACCGGAAACATCTTGAAGATCTGGAAACGGGAGGTGTGACAACCTTTGTGTCTGGAATAAAAGGGAAAGGGGACGGCCCAATTCCTGAGATACTGAGCAAAAAGCACAATAAAGAATATGCATCTGGAAAGACAAAGCACACACACACACACACACACACACACACACACACGACAAACTGATAAGCATTTGTGAAAAGATGACAGTTAGATGAGTGACAACATGACTCACATATTTGTCCGCTAATTATGAGGCTTCCACAGAAAGAGCATGATTCGCTGACGTTAACGTGTGACTACAGTACTTAAGACGATATTTATCCTCCGCATTAAATAGTCAAGCCATTCTCTGCTCATTCATTATATTTTCATTCATGCAAAACACTCATTTGTGCTAATAACCTAGCATCGTTCTTAAAGCGTGATGGTAAAAATACTGTTATTTGAAGTCTCACAGCAGAGAGAGGCCCCAGTGGCTGCCTGCACGGTCTCCTGCAGTTTGGAACACGGACAAGCCGATCAGAGAGACGGTGGGGGTGACGGTCAGAGGCCCGATGGCGTTGAGCAGGAGTCCAGGAATTCCCAGCAGCCCAATTACCACCTCCACCAGACTAGACACAATAATGGCACCCTGGATCTGTAGGCCAGAGTATATATAAAGTTACATGACTCCATTGCTTTGTTAAGGTGTTTTTGGTCAGAACTCAAAGAGCATTAAAGTCCATGCCGAACATCAGGGAACGATATTAATGGAACCCAGGTGCTGTTCATATTTTTAGATCTTAGTACTAGCAACAAAGATCGGGGCATTGTGGCTCAGGTGGCTAAGGCTCTAGGTTGTTTGTTTGGGGATCTGAGGATTTGGGTTTAAGCCCACCGTTGACGGGTTGCCACACCCAATAATACCCAGCCACTGCATGCAGTGCCGGTCCCAAGCCTGGATAAAATGGGAGGGTTGTGTCAGGAAGGGAATCTGGTGTAAAACCTGTGCAAAAGTTGTGTGTGGATTGGATGGTCTGCTGTGGTGACCCCTTGACAGGAGCAGCCAAAAGAAAGCTAAGTAGTAGGAACAAACATTTACAGCAAAGAAAATAATACGAGATGTGCAAGGCAACAGACAGTGCTAACCACTAAGCCACTGTGCCGCCAAACATAGTAGCTACAGTATATACTATATTGTAGATATTGTGTTTCAAATTTCAAACTGTGAAATGTGTAGAAGAGAATAATGGACACATTACAGTGCTCGTCGCCTTCTTAATAATTATGATGGGAACATTTTAAAACAGTTGCATAGTGCTATTTGGGAATAATGGTGTCAAAAAAGTGCAATAAAACTACTTTACGGGTGAAATAAAACATTTTAAGGTGCTTCGATGACTCACATGGAACAACATGATTTACACACGTGGACAAAATTGTTGGTACCCTTCGGTCAATGAAAGAAAAACTCACAATGGTCACATAAATAATTTTAATCTGACAAAAGTAATAATTTTAAAAAAATTCTATGAATGTTAACCAATGAAAGTCAGACATTGCTTTTCAACCATGCTTCAACGGAATTATTTAAAAAAATAAACTCATGGAACAGGCCTGGACAAAAATGATGGTACCCCTAGAAAAAAATGAAAATAATGTGACCAAAGGGACATGTTAATTCAAGGTGTGTCTACTAATTAGCATCACAGGTGTCTACAATCTTGTAATCAGTCAGTGGGCCTATATATAGGGCTCCAGGTAGTCACTGTGTTGTTTGGTGACATGGTATGTACCACACTCAACATGGACCAGAGGAAGCGAAGGAAAGAGTTGTCTCAGGAGATTCGAAAGAAAATTATAGACAAGCATGTTAAAGGTAAAGGCTATAAGACCATCTCCAAGCAGCTAGATGTTCCTGTGACTACAGTTGCACATATTATTCAGAAATTTAAGATCCATGGGACTGTAGCCAACCTCCCTGGACGTGGCCGCAGGAGGAAAATTGATGAGACGGATAATCCGAATGGTAACAAAAGAGCCCAGAAAGACTTCTAAAGAGATCCAAGGTGAACTTCATGCTCAAGGAACATCAGTGTCAGATCGCACCATCCGTCGTTGTTTGAGCCAAAGTGGACTACATGGGAGACGACCAAGGAGGACACCATTGTTGAAAACAAATCATAAAAAAGCCAGACTGGAATATGCCAAACTACATGTTGACAAGCCACAAAGCTTCTGGGAGAATGTCCTATGGACAGATGAGACAAAAATGGAACTTTTTGCCAAGGCACATCAGCTCTATGTTCACAGACGGAAAAATGAAGCATATCAAGAAATGAACACTGTCCCTACTGTGAAACATGGAGGAGGCTCTGTTATGTTCTGGGGCTGCTTTGCTGCATCTGGCACAGGGTGTCTTGAATCTGTGCAGGGTACAATGAAATCTCAAGACTATCAAGGGATTCTAGAGAGAAATGTGCTGGCCAGTGTCAGAAAGCTGGGTCTCAGTCGCAGGTCATGGGTCTTGCAACAGGACAATGACCCAAAACACACAGCTAAAAACACCCAAGAATGGCTAAGAGGAAAACATTGGACTATTCTAAAGTGGCCTTCTATGAACCCTGACCTCAATCCTATTGAGCATCTTTGGAAGGAGCTGAAACATGCTGTCTGGAAAAGGCACCCTTCAAACCGGAAACAACTGGAGCAGCTTGCTCATGAGGAATGGGCCAAAATACCTGCAGAGAGGTGCAGAAGTCTCATTGACAGTTACAGGAATCGTTTGATTGCAGTGATTGTCTCAAAAGGTTGTGCAAAAAACTATTAAGTTAGGGGTACCATCATTTTTGTCCAGGTCCAGGAGTTAATTTTTTTTTTATATAATTCCGTTGAAGCATGGTTGAAAAGCAATGTCTGACTTTCATTGGTTAACATTCATAGAATTCTTATTTATTAGTACTTTTGTCAGATTAAAGTTATTTCTGTGTTTTTCTTTCATTGACCGAAGGGTACCAACAATTTTGTCCACGTGTGTAACCTCTCCACACCGTGCATGTAAGGACATGGTGATTAATACCTCTCTTATCCGTGGATGCCAGATATGTGTGGTATTCAGGGGTAGGGTCCAGTTTCCATAAATCTCCTCTGCGAAATATTAACAGCATGCAGCGCCAATCTCATAAGCATGTTAACAATGAATATACATAGCAATGGCTCTTAGCAGTATGGGGGTAGTAACCAACTCAATGGGTTGGACTTGTACTGTACCTTCAGGAGGACACTTCCACCTGTCCAGTCTTAGAATGGCCTGGGCTGGGATGAGGAAAGCAAATGCACTGGCCTGAAACAGGGGTAACCTAGGCAAAGTGTAGGATATATTGAGACATATGAAACAAATATATAAATCTACTGTATAAGAAGTGATGTTTACCAGACTAACCTGACACCAAAAGTGGTTTGTATAAGAGTAGTAATGCCCACGCAGGTGAAAATCGTCCCGACTAGCTGGCTTACGGTGTACTGATCCCTGCCCACACACATGGCATCGGCGAGTAGGAAGGGCACAGCGATGGTGCCACTGAAACATGTCAGGTAGTGCTGCAGAGAAACATGGACAGAGGACATTTATGAGTTTCTGGGAGTTCAAGATAATGAGCTATAAAATTGTCAGGGCAAAGGGCATAGCTGAAAGAGCTACTGACTACATTTTACATTAAAGGTCTCTTAACTGAAATAATGCACCGCATTGGTATACGATAACAACCCACCTGGCGTAATGAGACATTTTTAAGCCTCAAGTCACAAAGTTGGTTCAGCATGTGCTAATTGAGGATTGCTTGAATGCAACGAAACACACCTGCATTATTTTATCCATAAATGCCAAGAAGTCATCGTAAATGAATTTTTAAAAACTTTTACTGTACATTTTCTCATTTGGCTGACACGTTTACCCGGAATGAGTAAGAGGTTTGAGGTTTTAAGGGTCTTGTTCAAGCACTCAGGAGAAACAGCTAGACATTCCTGGCATTTAACAAGAACATTCCAGTCAGTACCCCAGAGCCATAACTACTGATCTACTACTCCTGCTTTTACTCAGGTAACAACTGCAGACATATTAATCAACGTATTGGTTCATGTTGGTCATTTTAGATTTGATTTGGTTTATGGAATAAAAACAAATTTGGCAGCTGACATACAAGTAGGACGTCATTGCTGAGATAGGATTGTGTTATGACATCTTTCTGGATGACCCATGTTGTAATGACATTACAAGTGATTTGTTTGTCAGGGTCAAACATCAAAGCCGTACTCACTTTTTAAAATTTTTTTTTTTTAATACTGACAGTAATATATCATAATGCCGTAATTTGTCATATGTCTCTTTAAAAATGATATGAACAGCCAAATGATATACTACTAAAAATGTGTCCTAGAATGTCCCTCATATGTCTCTATATGGTTCAAGTCGAACAAGGACTAAATGCCCCATATCATGCCCTAAGTCAAACCTGGGTCATGGGCTTATGAATGATATTTATATCATTTATTCACTCATGCACTATACCACTTATCATATATAGGGAGGCCTGGAGCCTGTCCCAGGGGTCTCTGGGCATGCACTCTATGCACATGAGGGACACACTAAGGAGGTCAAAGGTGACCACTGTATTTATTCCCATTTTGTACAATCTCCGCTCAACATTCTCACTCAAATTTACGAATATCAATAATAATCTCATGATCAGACATCTAAAATTGTGTTATTGGACAGAGTGATTACATTCCTGCTGTCAGTGTCAGCATTTCATGTTAATGTTAATAACAAAGTAGCCAAGTCAGAGGTGGTAGATTAGCAGATGAACCTCACATAGTGACAGTACGGTATGTGACTCCGATATGGCAGAACTTTAACACTGCTCACGAGAACTTGTCATGACACTGTAACCCCAATTAACGTCTCACTGAATCAGGCTCTGTGACAGCTGACACCTGTGGTAAGCCTTTAAACACGTTTACACAGGTTTTCTTTCTCTTCTCTTGAGGTTGTAACGTGTCCTTAAACAAAGTCTACTTCACTACACGGTGTATACACGTTCTGTACCTGTAATCCAAGCAAAACACACAAATACCAGGGGGGTACATCTTCAATTCTGTAGATCATGTCAAAGCCTGGTGTCTGAGCATCCGCTCCAGGGAGCTGCTCGATACCCTCGATACCCTCAGCAGCCAGGTCCTGCACACGGCCATCTTCAGGGGGCAACTGGAAAAAATGACGATGTCGAAGTTTTTCATAAATGAAGTCTTCACTCAATGATTGACGGCGCTTAGTTAGATTGTAACACTGAGGAAAAATGTCACGTCCCTGTTTTATGTCACATTTTCTGGACATCCATTGTTCGCAGCGGTGGTCTGATTTGCAAGTGTAACTTACTAGATTTGAATTGATTGGAAGCCAAATTAAGACTTTCATTCATTTCGGGAAATCCAATAAAAGCCTGGGCTGTCTCTTGATTTGATTTGATCACCCAGTGAAGCATTAGTTACAGTCGTTCTGACAAGATTTTAAACAAACAAACAAGCTTTTAACTGATTATAACTATGCATTCGACATCAAATATTCTCAGTCACTCCAGACGATTGGAGGCATTTATTCAAATATTGGAGGGTTTATGCATAGGAAAAAGGTGTCAAATTTTGCATTTTCAACCCTTGCAAAGCCTTGTATACAAAAACCTGTGTATATACGTTATAATATATAAATATAAATATATATATATATATTCTGTACTTTTGTATATATACCATATATATTATGATGTATATTATATTAATTAATATGAATATCATATTATTATTATTAGAACACTATAATTTATATATATATATATATAAAACGTATAGCAATAAATTTAGTATTAAAATATTTATTCAAGTTTTTCTTTTTTTCCTGAAATTTGTTTTAATAAATTGAGAAATAGAGCCAAAAAAATTATATATATATATATATATATATATATATATATATATATATATATATATATGAGAGAGAGAGAAATTATATATATATATATATATATATATATATATATATATAATTTCTTCTCTCTCACTCTCATAGCAGTACACATTTTTGTAATTAAAACCTTTAATCAGCATGACCTTAAATGTCTATCCTTTATTCTCTTAAACTGTACCAAAGACAAAACTTCAAAATACATTCATTCTTTTACATTTAATCTTTAAACATTCAATCTTTAACTTTGATAACTTCTGAGTAAACGCTAAATGTCTTTATCACTAAATCACAGAGCTTAATTGATTTCCTGCACACAACAGTAACATCTGGACAGATGACAGCGAGGTGTCTTGCTTTTACCTCAGGCTCAGCTGCAACGATGGAGTGCTTCCTCGTCCTGTGGGCGCTGGATGTGAGCGTGGGCTCTGCAGGGCCCATATTACTGAGTCCTGTTTTTACATGGCGTCCACCGGGGAGCCAGCCGGCTTTATAGACGAGAGAGGAGAAGGGACAGATTATGCAGGTTAATGATCTGCCTCTGGCTGGACTTTACTCAGAGCGTCTCATCAGCAAGCATTCAAGAGCTGCTTTCTCAGAACGCATGCGTGTGAAGTGATAGAAGATGCTTCACATTCAGAAAAAAAAAAAAACAAGGTGAGGGATAAAAGAAAAAAAAAAGAGTATGAGATTAGGCTTGCAGGAGTGGGAGTAATGATTGGCTCAGGGAAGAGGTTTCACAAAGCTCTTTTATAAGTCTGCTCAACTCCTCCTCTTTAAACAAAGAATTCTCTGATTCCTAATGCCACGAGAGAGAACGCGTGGAAATCAATGTCAGTATTGGAGAAATAAAAACCTGAGAGCAGTTAGAAAGATTTTAGGCATTTACAAGCAAAATATGAAATTTTCCAGATTGCATCACACCCACTTAAACTAGACCTTACACTCCAAAAATATTGACCCCCCCCCCCCCCCTACCCCATGCCCCCTCCTTGAAATATATATTTTTTAATTGAAATGTATTTTTTTCACTATTGATGCTCATTTACATAAATAAAAAAGTGCATCATTTAACTTGCTCACAGTTATCAGGCACTATATATTTTCTTTTGACCATTTCCTTGGGTATAAACGTGATGTGAAACGTAAACCGTCCTTGGCATTCATTAAATACACACACACACACAAAAGGCATAAGACCAGTAGAAGTGTCATAACTGTGCAAATGTTTTAAAGAAGCCCAATGTCCTTGAATGATGATCCCGGATGAGGAGGCTCGGAGCCCGATGCAGTCGTTCCCATGAACATTCGGTGAGTGAAACGTCTGCTTGTTAAAAATCAACGTCCGTACACACAATATTCACCAACACCACTTGCGCATTACAGGAACTCGGCTGCGAGTTATTGGCACATCCTCAGTACAGTCCTGACCTCGCTCCAAGCCACTTTCACATGTTTGGGGCATTAAAGGAGTTCCTGGGAGGCCAGCGTTTCAGACATGAAGCAGGAAGTCTGACTATGGCAGAGGCATACTGAGAAAACTTTTTACCTTGAGAACTAGTGAAACGCTATGATAAGTGCATTAGTGTAGCAGGGGATTATATAGAGAAATAAAGTTTTTTTTTTCATTCTCATAACTGTTTCTCTGCTAATTTAAGTCCTGATTTGAGTAAATATACAGAAGTCTGGAGCAGTTACATAAGGCAATATCAGGAGCCACACAAAGTACACTTTAGAAACTGGAAAACTTTCATTTGTTGGGTTTTTTAAATCATCACGAGATGCAACTCTTGAAACGTTTTGGAACTACACATATAATTGGCCAAAAGGTTAACAAAACCAGGAACTTGATTAGCACAATGTACAAAATGAATGCAGTAAGGAAGAATTCAATGTTCAGTGTAACGGCATTTTGTAGTGGATCACTATTGGTTTGTTATGCACCTGGTTAACCCTTTACCATCCATTCTAGGGGGGAAAAAATCAATGGACATTATCCCCTATTTTTGGTCTCTGCCTAACAAGTAAACATATTGGATTATTTACAACCAAAAAAGAAGCATCTATATCTAGATCTGTTTTAGTTCTCTTGCTATGCTACAAAGCAATTTAAGATCGATAGCATTTAAAGTATCGTGTAGTGGTTTTTTTTTTGTTGTTGTCGTTTTTCAAGCATAGCACATCATACCAAGTGGTAGAAATAGCTCAATCAGGTTAAGTGAAACACATTCCACCATATGATATAGTGACACAAAACATGCTCTACCAAAATGTTAAATGAAGTTCTCTAAGAACCAAGAGATTTGAATCCAAAATTTAGATACCTCTTTTAACCTGACCAAAGGTTAGACATTCCACAATATAATCATTTCAAACCTATATCCTAATTAACAGAGAGGATGTGATAGGAAAATAAAACCAGTGTTATAAGATGGTCATGTTGGCCTGAATGAAAAGCTCTGGAGTCTGAACCCAAACAGGTATCCACATGAACAACGAGTGTAAAGTTGGAAAAGAATGAGAAATTTAAAATATGCATGAAGGAGTCTCGGAGATACAGAACTATTATTTCGTCTGGAAGTGTCTTAAGACAGGACATATGGTCTGTAATGGGAGCAAATATTCATTTTAGATAATACATGTGCCTTGCACGAATTCAGCTCAGAATATCACTACTTGTACATGCTGTTCAGTTTCATAAAAGGTTTCACTTGACTTCCACCCATCATTGAATTCCCCCATTTTACACTCAGGGCTCCTGGGATAATCTCCAGATCAAATGCAATCCTGACCAGGATATACTTAGATACGATAAGTAAGTGTTGTTGAGATGTGAACCGGCTGCAACATTCCCCTTGGCTTCATAACCACCAGAGGGTGACAAATGCTAACGTTTCCCCTCAAGATCTAAGATAACATCTCTCTCTCTCTCTTTTGTATGACTCAGGCTTTTTAAATTCAAAGAGAATTCAAGCCTGGATATAATATACTTACAATGTCAAAGAAATATGCTAAAGCCTTTTAAGCGAACCGGAATAGCTCACAGGGAGGGAAGAAGACAACCCCATCATTACACAACGTTACATTCGCTAGACAGGCCTAGTTTGGTTGTGTATATACATGCCATGCGTGCATGTCTGTGTACTAATGCTGTATCCTCCCTGAGCATTTTAATCCGAAGAAATCACCATTTCATCATATATTAAAAAAAAAAAAAAAAAAAGTTGTACAAACCAGGCTGGAGATCAAAAAGTAAACTTAGTTAGAAGACGTACAACAGGAAATCATCAATATAAAATAAACAACTACAAGACAGGAAGCATAAAATAAACACATATCAGACAGGAAATGTTCGTCAATTATTAAAGTGCTCTGATAGTATCTCAAACACCACCTTCCACGCTTGCAGTCTATAAACCACACAGACATCATTTAAACAAACACCTTTGTAAGTACACCAACACCTTCTTAAATAAAGAAAATCATTTTTATTACACTCCAGTGCAAAAGTAAACATGACACGTCACAATGGAAAGGAGCAACGGTTAACAACTGAGTTACCTACATGCTGTGCCCGTATTCAGGCCCCTGTTGAAAAGAACAATGATTCATGTGTTATGTTCCTAGAAATAACTTCCATAGGAACATGCAAAATGTATTTAAATGAATAACAGGCTGAGAAAGGGACAATGGAAACAGGGCTGTATGTGCACTTTATTGGGCCCGTCTGGACATGAGCATTTCTCTGATGTTGTCCTCTGCCTCTTTTACACTGCGCTCCAGATACGTCTTCTTTTGCTGTAGAGATAAGAGACACAGATAAGAAAAGTAAAATTATGTGAAATACCATGAAATAATTATGATAATTTGCTGATCAGAGGTGTGGTGGGGTAACAGTACCTTTACTTTGTTACCGGACTTAATTATATATTTAATGTATCTATACTTTACTTGAGTAGTTTCATTAAAGAATACTTTTTAATTTTACTCTGCTCAAAAATACAGCAAATATATTTACTTTTACCTAACTATATTTCTGCATGCTGTTGGGATTCCTAACAATGGTGGTTTATAGCACTTAAAGTGGGGGAATTTGGCCGCTTGCTGACTATTATATGTAACTCAGTGATTTGCCTTTCCTTCGAGACCTGCCGTGTGATGCAATAGGTTTTTTTTTTAAATCAGAAGCGGAACTGATTGCAAACCGTAACAAAAACAGCACGTTCACAATCGGGAAGCAGAGAGAAAAAGAGAGAGTTTTTTTTTTTTTTTACTATGAAAAGGTAAAGTAAAGTAAATTTAAAAGGTGAGTATGTCTGTACTTTTACTCAAGTACACAAGTAAATATAGAACTTCTACTTTTACTTGAGTAAAACTGTCACAAAGTTAAATGCACACAAGTTCCACCCAGCCAATAGTACACCCAGATACATACTCATGCATCCAACCTCCACATTCATCCAAATGTACTTTCATCCCAACAACACAACAATATACACAATCAAGTCCATCGAACCATCCATTGTATTAACCATCCATCAACTCAACCCTCTATCTGTAACTGTACATTACATTAACGGTCAATTCCATAAACAAATAATCCATTCTGTCAAACAACAGTCCATCCAGTCAACCATCCATCCTATTAATAAACAACCCAGTCTATTAACCAACCACTCATTCTATTAACCCACTTCTCATTCTATAAAACCATCCTCCATCCAATCAACCTTCCATCTCTTCCTCCACTCTATCCACCAACCATACCTCGAATCAGCCGTCCATCCTTCAGCATCAGTTGCAAATAACCAATTCACCTCTTTATATAAGAGGATGTAGTTTATACTCCAGAGCTACTTATTCTAAGAAACACAGTGTGATGAATCTATGTATGGAACACCAAGTCAATATTTACAGTTTCTCAAATCCAATTCAATAACTTAACATAGCAACATTAAACCTGATTTAAATAACAAATTCACATATCTGTTGGTTATTTGTTGCCCATCCTCAGAAAGTAATGCTACATACCTGCATAGTTGTATACAAAACAAATCATGAAAACTCAATATTCCATGATTATATTTGCTTTGCATGCATTTTACCATTACGTCATTATGCCTACACTATAGACCTCGCATGTCTCAACTCATCTATAGGTATACACTAGAAACTAATCTTCTGAATTAGTAGTCTACACTGTAAACACTTTTAAGTATTAAAGCCATCACGTGTGCGCTGAGACAGATGACAATGGCGGAAAGCTTCAAAGGGGTGCTAACAAAACTTGTTACGTTTGTATGACGTCTCTATGTTATCATGTAGCGACAAATATGCTTCCCAAAATAGCTGGTAATAACTAGTATTTTACAGACTGACAAAAAAAAAAGTCATAATCAGTGATGACTTCACTCTGAATTGCCGACTAGAGGATATAACTTAATGTACAAAAGGTACACAGGTAAGCATGTGAATATAATCATGCTTAAGTATCAGCCAGGCACGCACACTAGTGTAATGCTAACTGTGGTCTAGGTAATAAATCATATTCACATGACTCTCATATGGGTTTTTACTTTTATTTGTTGAAGATTGGATACAAACATCTTTTACACCTGAAAACCAAAGGTGATGCAAACTGGTATATAACATTTCCTGCATTCTGCTGATGAAGTGACCTTTTGAAAACTTTAAATCTTTTAATAGATACACTAGCCTATTCAGGAATAAAGGTGAGAGGGTGGGGCAGGTCTGAAACACCTGAATGGGCAGCTAAATTAAAGTGGTGTCTGGGAAACGTGCTGTTATCTGAAACCTCCCAAATGCGTTGTGTGCAAGAGCCTTGAGTCATTACTACAGCGTACAAACACGCACACAAGTTACAACAGCAACAGTGTACGTCTGGCTTACAGGCATTATGACCGTATCTCAAATCACCCAAACCAAGGCCGCATGAACAGCAATGTTGTGAAACATATGGAATCATGCACACGAGTCCTACTCCTGTGGACGCTGGTCCAACATTCTCTTCGCATGAGTGAAGATTTGCAGCTTGACAAGTTTGTCATGTGCCTTCTTCAAAGGTCCTGCAAAGCTCGTTTGAAATATTATTATGCATTGCATACATAACTATAACACCAGGCTGGTAGGAAGTCAGATGAGGAAGCATCTCTGTGGAAACAATAAGAAAAGGAATGTCTGTGGTATGTTTCCTTTGAAAAGACACTCCTCTGAAACATCGGTATGCAAGGTGCTGTATATACATGCTTCTGCTGATCTGCTGTCGCACAAATCTCGGTCAAAGGTTTTCCATTCACATGATCCTTATAAAACAGCTATCGGTGTAGTCTTGTTTAGTTTTTGTCTAGTTTAGGGCTTGTTCATGTCTAAACTCCTCTCTCTGGTCTGGAAAACATCCACCTAAGTAACGAGTCTTTATATAGTAATGTTCAGTGTTGTAAAAGCTTTGAATGTGTGCAGCTATATTTGGGCGAAAAGTACCTGTTGGATTAGACTAATAAATGCACATATGATAATTATGGTAATTTATAAACATTATAATTTATTAATGGGTTTGGCTACGTCAGCTATAGCTACTGCTAAACGGAGTAAGATGAGTAACCGCCAGAAACGAGTACAATCTGCACGGGTGGAACTGAAGAACTCTTGGCTTTTCAAAGTAAAATCACAGCTCCGGTAACTCTTAGGTGTTGTTAATCTGAAATGGGAGCACCAAAGCAGTTCAAAATGGAAAGCTCATGGAGCATCAGGATCATCGGGAATTGGATTTCCAAGCATTAGCAGCCAAACACAAACAGCATCATCACGTGCACGTCATCTGTTGAAGGTAAAGCACACCAGGACATTGGACTTTGGAACACTGGCAACACCTAGTCAGGTGTGATAAATTACATTTAATCTCTTCAAATGCAGTATTGTCCAGATGGACAGTCAGATAGACAGATACATTACTGTGTAAAAGGCTTGAGGGAAAAATATCCTGGATTTGTTAATGGAGTCTTGAGGAATAGTTTTCCAAGCTACATGAACAGCTTTGTTGGCTTTCATTTTTGGCTGTCATTTTCAGTCTAGTTCCTGTACCTGACTAATTTAGAAGGAATGTTTTTTGTTTGCTGAGCCTCACAGTGACCTATGAATCATTTAAGCATTGAAGAACAATCTAAATTAAGGCATTAAACAGTGAGAAACAGCTGCAGATGATGACGTATACTGAATGATGAATGCCGAGTGGTTGGAAAAATTTGAAATATGGTTGCTGCTAATGTTGTTACATAAACAACCAATTTTTAAATTGTGCACGGCCTGGCCAAAAATCAATCAATCACAAACTAATATTTTGTTGGACTGACCTTCGCCATAGCAAGGTTTCGAAAAGCTTATGCAATGTGAACATTTATTTCGGTCCAGAGTTGTAGTAATTTCTCTCCAAGATCTAGTATTAATGATGGGAGAAGACTTCTCCCCAGATCACAAAGCTTATAACTGGGGTTAAGGACTGGACTCTGTGGTAGCCAATCTATGTGTGAAAATGATGTCTCGTGCTCACAATTTCAGCCCGATGAATCCCATGGAATATGCCTATGACATCAGGGAGAAAAAGCCCATTGATGGAAAAACCTGGTCAGTCAAGATATTCATCTAGTCACCTGACCTCATTTTGGGCACATTATGTGGCTGAACCTAGACCTGACCAACACAAGGAACTCAATTCTTCTGCCTCTCTTCCTACCCCGATGCGCATCACATCATTCTGCAACAGGGCAAATCTGGCCTCATCAGACCACATGACCTTTTTTCAAAGCTCCACAGTCAATTCTTTACGTTCTCTAGCAAACTGAAGCCTTTTCTCCCCGAATGAGCCTAACTGATGAGCGCTTTTCTTAAGGCTACACAGCTGTTTAGTTTAAATCCCATCTCTGCATTGCGTGTGCAAATGCTCTTACTTTTACTATTAGATACAGCTGTGGGTTCTACTGTTTTTACGATTTGAATTCACCAAACATTTTAGTGATCTCCGATCATGACTGTTCAAATCACAATTTTTTTCCAACCACACCATTTTCCAACCTCAGCACCCTTTTTTTTTTCCAAACACATTCCTTAATCGAAGATGACGATTCATCACTATCCTTCCAGGTTTTAATAATGCATTTTACAATTCCTAACCCAAATTTAGCAGTTTCGGCAATTTCTTTAGTTGTTTTCTTGATGTACAGGACAATGCAGGACAAAAAAATGAACCCTTCTGAAACAGAGTAAAATGGCAAAGAACATGACCACAGGATGTGTTTTTTGAGATAGCATCAGTTTGGGTTAAATAACTTGTTGCCCGCTGGAACATATCAATCACACCGCAGGAACTATCCAAGGGAAGGCTCTCACCTATTTTCTTAGTGAAATCTTAGTGAAATATTTTGTTCCCAATTCTTTAATTTAAACTACATAATTAAGTTTAATATGAAGAAATGATGGGTGGCTCAAGACTTTTGCACAATACTGTAGATTCCTGTAAGTGTCAGTTTGTGATTGTGCTCAGCTGATATATGGTTCGGGGAAAGAAGTTATTCCTGAGGTCGTATAAAAAAAATAAAATAAAATAAAAAGTGCGTCCAGCTACATCTTCATGTCCTGTCGTATTGCTTGACTTTTGAAAAACCTTTTCGAGAAAATAATGGTCTTTGGACTATTCTGTAGTTTGTGACTGATTGGTTTGATTTTTACCCCCATGATCTGAAACACTGCCATGTGGCATGGTTCTCTGAGTTTTCCCAATTTTCTTCCCCCATTCCAAATCTCTCTACTGGCTGGTGGACTTGCTTTGTTAAATCTATAGACTGGGTGGCATTTTATTCAGGGTGAATTCCCACCTTGTGCCTGGTGCTCTAGACATAGGCTCTGGGGCCACCACAATCTGAACGAATGATCCAACACTGACTAGTCAGAGAGCAGTAAAAGCTTTATTTTCAGCTGATGCTTTTAACTGGTGGTCTCTTCACTACAGTAGCAACATTATCTTGTCTAAAAGAAAAGTTATTTTTGAGAATCATTTAGAGCAATTAGAGAAACATTGTTCCGGACGCTACAAGGCTCCTTTGATGCTTTTGACAAAATGGCATCAGATAAACTCCAGGACATTGTTCATTGACGGGAGGATTTAAATATAGCAGCTTGCTGATCCTGTTCACAGACACAACATTGTCTAAAGGCATGAGAGCATGAAAGGCACCACGGTTTAACAACACACCGGGTAGCATATGAGGGGGAACCTTTTTTATCATGTCTCTCGTGTGTCGTATGCATGTATGTATGTTTATAGACGAAGAAACATATTTCCTGGGAAATCCTGATAAGACTTGAGACAACAACTGCTATCTGTTTCATTCCACACATTCTATCAATCTACAGGCTGATATACAGCAGAACAGCTTCTTCTTACGTAAAGGTCATTGTGGACAAAATAGTGTTAAAATGACAGTGAAACCCAGGAGGACAAACAGCAGAAGTGGAATGTTCCTGCAGGAGACATTCCTAAGGATCCCTAGCATTCCACAGCTAGATCACATTACGTCCATGTCTATTATTAAACCAATCATAATCGCATGATAATCGGTACATACATGCATCCTTGCAAAATTTAATGAAATGCAGAAAGGGCAGAGACTAATGTTACGCATTTCCCTCACACCTGTGTCTATTGCAACACTACAAGTGAATACGCATTATGGTTTATGGAGATCAGAAAGAAGTGAAAGAATTAGCCCATTGTGTGCAAAAAGGAACAGTGACGATATCAACGTCTTTCACATCATCATCCAGGACTCAACTGACCAGTACTGGACTAGACTGGAGAATTTATGCGCAATATGTGTGATTGGCCAACCCCTGACTACACCGTACCCGAATCTCCACTAAAACATCATCATGTTATGGAATTCAACGCATTTCGTCCTGATGACCATTAGAAGAAGAGGAAGAAAGAAAGCTTATGCATCACACAAACTAAAATAGCCATAAGATTTGCTTCCCCTTGTGCCGCCGAGGCAGCTGTGTCCCCTTGTGATGTGGCTCCACAGGGAATCTACGGTTGTACTGTTGTGTCTAGTGCCTCAGAGGACCGGACTTGTTGATTGATTTTCCATCATAGTGGGAAAAAAATCCAATCTGAATAGAAATGCATGGAGACACCAAACAAAACAGTCTGGCCAGAACTAGTCTGATGGAGTGCAAATATCTGGTAATCTGCTTAATAAGCAAATATTAACCATGTACACTTATCGATTCTGTCTTGCAAGAATAAATATTCTTTCTGAACATATTTGACCCACTTCGGGGTAACATTAAATCATTAGACAAGTTTCCGGGTGGAAATGTTGCTTTCATTCCTTATTGATAAACTCAAATAACTTATTTCCATCAGTCTTGACTTTTACCTGCTGGGTGTCTGGCTAAGGAAATGGACTGATTGGACTGCATTTCACACATAGTAAAGCACTGAACCAAAGGTAGATGAGACTTGAGTTCTTGTAACCAATCATCACAAAAAAGGTGGAATTAATTAAAAAAAAATTTTTTGTAAAAAGTGGAAACCCTCATATGTCACGAAAGTTGTTTTCTGATTAAATACTTTGCGTATGTAAACACACATATAAGTCGGAATTTCTAATTGCATTAATTTCAATCAACTGGGGAAGAAAAACGAAAGGCTAATGGGAGAGTGGGACTCTCCATCAAGCAGCAAGAGAGTAGGGAACACCACCTCCTGATGGTTTATTCCCATATACCGCAGCATGTAACACTCTTACCAGACGATAATGATACCTTAGAAAGCTGACCTTTACAGAACAATGCAGAAAGAGACACAAAGACACGGTTTCTGACGACCGGTGAGTCAAGCCGCAGAACCTCTCATTGTTCGAGCCTCAATGGGCCTCTTATGGCAGAGCTCGGTGCTCGGAGCAAACACACGACAGGTCGGATACACTGCACACATCCTCCTCTAAATGGAGCCCTTTGTTGTTTGTTGATTAATGTTTCTATGTTGCAAGCAGACACGGTGTAGTGCTGACCTGCCGGGAATGCCGGCACAATCTCTTAGTGACTAAAGAACGACAACAGACCCTAACACAGCACTGCTCTGGCAAGTGTAAAGCGAATCTGAGCAGAAACGCCTTAATCTTTTTTTCCCTCCATGCTGTACTAACCTCCAACAGCTAACAGGGTTTCAGCTTGATGGTATTCTTAGACTGTGACCTGCTGGATTATATTAGGTTATGTTTTTGACACAGACTACAAAGCATTTCTGTAAGTTATATATTAGAACTATAAATACAGCACCGCTGCGTCTTAGCCAAAGATGCTCCATGACAACACATGCAGTATCTTCCACAACCACAAAATTATAAGGGCATCATCACAAGTACTTCTATTAGTTCTCTTTGTGCATAAAGCAGGTGATTTCACTGATTAGTTCTAGCCTATTTGGTTGAGAAGTTTCGACAATCTAGTGAAAAACTGGCTATGTGACAGCTTCGGGAGCCGCGGCCTGGGTCTTATCCAGACCTACACCCGACAGACAGCTGTTGAAGTGATGAAAAAGGAACATGTTCTGTACATGATCTTCAGGAAAGAATCAATCAGGCATGGACTGGCATTGGAGTGACACCAGACATATTTTTTGACTCTTTGCCCAGTCGGACCCAACAAGTTTTTAAAGGTAAATATCGATTGTTGTATAGCAATTTAATTTGTCTCAATACTTCTGGCCAACACCAATAGCTGGCACGTCAAATCCCGAAACATCCCTGTCCGTCAGGTTTAGAACTGTCGATCAATAATGTTCTGCGAAAAAACTGACGAGTTCTGTTTCTTTTTAAAACATACCGTCATTAAATTTTTTTGCTCATGAACTGTGCGTCAAATTGATTTATTTATTTTTTTACTTTACATGCAAACGTGTTTTCTAATTTAGAAAAATTTTAAAGGCAGGTTGAAAAGAAAGGAAAAAAAATGTTGAATTAGGAAGCGTGTGGAAGCAGGGAAACATTCGAGTGTGGAGTGCAGACTCCAAGACGAGATAAAAATAAATGAGTCGTACTGTAGAGTGCACATGAATCATAATCGGAGAAGTTAAAAGAATCAGAATCCAGCATCCGAAAAGGAGATGGTGTTGATGTTTGCGGTTGGTTTGCTCACTTTATTCTAAGCTATATGACGAGCCTGTGCTTATAGAAAGGTCAAAAGAAGTGCGATGCTGAAGTGCAAAGGGCCAGATGGCTTTGGGGTGACAAAAAAGCCCTCGCCACTGGAATCCTTTAAAAGGTGGTATTAATGGTCTGCACCACAATTGAAACGGAGCGCGTGCTGCAGAGAAGTTTAATGCTATCCGTTATAACGTTAACATGTGAAGACACCTATCAGATGTCAAAAAGCATCAAAGTGCCTTGTAGGGACGTTTGTCCCCAAGCTCACACGTAGCGCTGACACCCAAGCCTCGCGACTAATCCTGCAGACTGTCTCTCGCCGGCCCCTTGAGTATTAATAACGGCCATCACCCATCTTTTCCTGTCAGCACAGCGAACAATGTTCTATCCAGGACGAGGCCGAGGAGCTGACAGGTCCATTAATTGTTCTGTCATCGAACTCGGTCTCGTCTACACGGCGAGCCAAGCGCCCACCTGCATCGTGGGCCAATTATGAGTTCATAAAGGAATCATCAGCTGGCGTATTGTCATCACTCATACACGGCAGTCACGAGGATCACTGAAGGGGCAGGCGGACCGCCGGGATGCTAATGACATCATGTTACCTCCTAAATCACTGCTCCTTCCAGGGTAGCGGGTGCGGTGGCCACCACAGCCATGAGCTCATGCACACCCTTCGGTCTAAATACAGTACGGTCACGTCTTATCCAAAAAAATGGCAGCAATGCCATCTCAATGTACACACCATTTTAAAAAAGAAACTCGGTATCTCAGACGACGGTGTGCCCTTAGGGGGCGAGTTGAGGAACCTCCTCGGTTTGCATCACGTTTTAGTACACAGTGTGCAAGTGACAACAAGCAAGCACACGATTAAAAATGTGCATGTTCTTAAAGATCTTAAAGCTTTATTATGAAACTCCTTATGGCTTGCTGGACCTTCGGTCCTCTCTCTAAACACGACTTTTAGGTAGAGGAGAGATAAACACAAACACAGCCTGGGCACCGAGAGGACTGTGACAACACTCTTATGTTTTGTTCCTTCCTCTGAGGGAAGCCCTCGAATGCATTCCTAACCCGCCACCCTGCACATCATCAGCGGCCCAGCCTGGGATTACACCCAAAACCATCGTCAGCTTCATAAAGGCCCAGACAAGCGTCGCTAGACATGAGCCAAGATTTACACTCACACAACAGTGATGTTCATTCGATATACAGGATGTAATAATATAACTCGCTGTCAAGTTTAGTCATGGAGTTCTCATCCGCTGTAAACCATATACCAATTTCCTTAAAGATAAGCGAACTTTAATTAAACGGTCCTTTTATTCCACATTATTATGATGAGTTATTAAACAACAGGTTATAAACTGTGCTGTCGTGCCAAGTAGGGGAGAACGATAGCTCAAAAAAGACGGATGCAGGGGCTAAAGTGGTTGAAACTGGAGCTGCATGAGCATTTAATAAAAGTATGTGTTTCAATCTACATATAGTAACAGGGTACAAATCATTTTTAAAATAATGACTGACATCACCTGCGATTAACCTGCGTTTGTTCTTTTCAGACAAATCAAAATGACTGGAGTAAAGATCGCTCTCGTAAACACATAGTGTGATGCAACATTTGTTTGAGCCAACTAGGGCATATTAGGATCAGCTACGTGCAGATAATTAATGACACAGGTTTTCTTCCATATTAAAGTCTGCAAATGTTTGCTCCCTCCTGCAAAATTAACTTTAAATTAATTTTTGTTTACCATATTGTTTATGGCTGCGGTGCAGCATTGCTTAAACAAACAATCTGCATGGAAGAGTCATCAGAAAGTTTGGTCAGAAAAATGATCTTCACATACAACTCTGTTTGTACTCTATGCAACATAAATTAATCGACAAAGTATATTTCTATTCTAACTTCATCACGTCAAAAAAAAAAAAATTCCCTGAAATTTAGATGCATTTAATCAAAATCAGATACATTTAAACAGAAATTAGATTCCCCAGTACTGGAGGTTTTGAGCCACCTGTCATTTCTTCATATTAAATGAAATCAAATGATGTAGATTAAATTACAAAAGAGAACAAATGTTTTACTGTGACAGGATGTAAAGTGCCTAAAGATACAATTTAAAAATTGGTTTGTTTATGTAAAATCCTCATCAGCAACCTCATTTCCACTCTCGTCTGTTCCTCCCACTCAGCATTCAGCATCACCAGTACACGAATCACCGATCTGTCATCACCTGCACCTCTTTCTCACTGGTTCATGCCAGTTTTTTATGCTTGAATGATTAATAGGTGACTGTGTGGGGGGGGGGGGGCCTTCCTCTCAAGTACAGGGAGGGACTGCTGGACCGAAAATGACAGCCTTGAGATTTATTTCTCAAGACTACATTAAAAATACAGGAAAGTCTTTAGAAGCAAAATAAGAAAAAATATTGGGTAGCTCCAGACTTGCACAGTTCTTTATGCCTCACATAATGACATTTTTTACAATAGACAAATTATCACACAACAATGCTGCTAAACAAAGCAATTCTTTCAATTCCACAATAAAACACAAACACGTTGCTTAAAAAAAATCTAATTCACGATGCCAATATTCCAGATTTACTAAAAATGATTAATTACACATTACAACTTCAAATGTGCAAATTTTTGTTAAATAAAGTCATTTTACCCAGATAGATTTGTCCAAGATACCTGTGTGGAACAATGATCAATCATAGTGTCCCTGATGAGCAAGCCGAGGGCGATGGTGAAAGGGAAAACCTCCGTGAGGTGACAATAGGAAGAAACCTCGAGGGGATCCAGACTCAACAGGGAACCCATGCTCATTTGAGAGATATCCTGAAGCAATGACTTTGCTAATGGAAATTGTACAGAAACCTGGAAGGTGCATAAAAATGTTTCCCTTATGCACAAAGTAGTAACAAGTTACAAATTAGTTTAAGATGATTACAGGATAATAATTAGGATATAATATTTTAGGCACCTTCATTGAATTTTCTCATTCAAGCAGGGAACGATTACTAATACTCACATCTCACATTAATTAAAAAGATCTAACCATAGACAGAAGTAGCAGAGACGCTACATGATTTTTTGTAAACTATGATAATTTTTTTTTTAGTTGACCAAGCCTAGTCCTGAGCTAGTTTAAGCTTAATAATTTGTCGACTTGGTAACGAGCCCGACAACAAACTTTGAAGAACGGAAATGAAGGATCATGTCAAATCGTTAACAATCCAGTCCAGCGAACACAGTAATCCGTGTGTGAAGAACATACAGTACCTCAACCGATTAGACTGACTTATAGACATGACGTTAGATAGAATTTGGATTTGGTGTACTGGCTGTACCATTCTCTAGACTGTTGACACATGGGCTTAAGCTAAGGCAAATGTTACCTAGCCTGTAAAAAAAAAATAACTAAATAAAAAATCTTGACGACAAAGCACATGAGTAACACCATGCACTTTGCTGGAACTGTAATGATAAACATTTTTCATGCAAACTATTTTCCCTGGAGTAGATGCTTGGATGGTGATGGTGAAGGAGATCCCTGTGTAATAGGTACGGGAAGCAACAAGGACGACCTGATACAATAATACTAATTCTACGTGCCAATTCAAATAATATTGCGATTCTGTATCCCGATTTCTTAAATATATCGATCTTATAGTACACTTTTTTTTTGTTTTTGTTACAATTTTAAGACCATAAAACTTAACAAAAAGTTAATAATAATGATAAAGAATAATAATTTAAAAAGTTTTATACCTTAGCTTTATTCACCAACTTCACCACTGAACATGAATGATTAAATTTAGCCGGTTTCTTATATTAGCTTTCTCACTAAAAAACCAAGGACACCAGTGTGGGAATAGTTTTGAGTGTATGATTTTAAAGAAACTGTGAAATTTTACCGACTCAAATGTCTCCAAAGTCTTGAGTGAGTATTGATTAGTTGCGAGCACGCAGACGGCTGTGTGCGGCTTCTAACGAGTGTGTTTCAAAACTAATTAGCATTCGTGATGTTTTGAGACTAGTGAAAGCATGTGTAAGAGACTAAGTCGCTCGCAGAGTTTGGAGAAAAAGATTTTGGAGTCAGTGTGGCGATACATACATGAATCAGCACACAAATTAATTGAATCGTTAAGTTTGGACCACTACGCCAGTCATAGCACATGATTTCTCATTTTTCATCACCATCATACCATTCAGTGAGCTCTTGTGCTTTGTGGATGAGGGTGGGGGTAAATCCTGAAAAACACCACTCTTATCAGGGTAGAAATGTGCACCACAGGATAAAGGTGATCAGTCACAAAATTATTTTATTGATCTTCAATGACTAAGGAGACAAGGGAATCTTCCCCATGATGGCAAAATAAATATAATAAATGCCTCGCCCAGCACAAAGGGGACAACCACCTGTTTTTCCTATAATTCATCACCTGTTCCTTCTTCCTTCCCGACAATTTCCATACACTAATTAACCATCTATGGAGGCCCCACCTTCCACAGCGTAAGACCTGCTGTTAATGTGCTGAATCTGATACAACGGCGCACCTTCAGAAGTCTTGTGGAGTCACACCTCATGGGGTCAAAGCTGTTTTGGTGGCACAAGATGAACTTACATAATATTGGGTTTAATATTTCTGCTGATCGGTGTATATAAGTTTTACTACTACGCAGAAAACATAAGGACGATTCTTCTTAGATAAGATTATTTGGCGTAACATCCTAAACCAGTCTGGCATTTATTAATTTGGCTGAATTACGAGTGAGATAAAAGCTCAAAAAGGTAAAAAAAAAAAAAAAAAAAAAATGCAGATCTACAAATGACAAAAGGCTGTCAAAAGAACATATAAAGTCAATATTTATAATTACTTAGAAGGTCTTAAAAATGACAAGACCCTTGTCAGATGTTCTCATGTGCTCACTTCTACACTTTGAAGTGAACACATGACAACATCTAGGCTACAAAAGATCAAACATTTGCACAAACTTGCATTGAGATAGCGGTAATGACGACCTCAGACTCAGACTAATAACAGAAGGTGGATGATGAAACTGCAACTTTATGACCCGTCGCACCCAAACAGATGGAAGGTGAATCGACACTGTGCCTCATTTCCTGTACCGAAGTATAATCATCCATTCCATCTGCACAGATCCTCGGGTGATAATATTTACTTAGGATCAAAACCAAAGACTTCTGAGGTTCAATTATGGTTAAATCCATGATCCAAAAACACAATACTGCAATTAGTCTAATTCTTGTGTAAATATTTGCCAGCTGTAATTCCAACTCCAGAATTATAGGCACTAAACATGTTTTATTCAAGAACCTTTTTACCTTTTCTTCTAACAAAAGAACATTCTAAATTTAAAGAAAAATTGCAAGCTTTAAAAACATTTTTTTTTCACATTTTACATTCCTTTCATGAATTTATCTCTCTGGGATGTAAAGTAGATTTTAAATTAGATAATGCATACACCAAAATTACATTAAAAAGTGCATTAACCACAATCAGGACCAGAACAATAAAAGCTTTTTAAGTTTTCAACAGGAAGAAGGTGTACTAGAAAACACACACACACACACACACACACACACACACACACACACACACACACACACACACACACACACACACACACACACTCAGTGAAGCGGATGATGTGGGAGGTACAGAAGACACAATATCGCAATTGCAGGATTTCACACGTTTTGTTATCACATCCAGAAGAACAGGCTGTTTGGTAAAGTTGCACTGTTGAAAAGAATCTATTAAAAGCAACGGCTACATTTTTACCAAGCATTCATTCATTCAATTGTTCATTCAAGCTGTCCTCCCTGAACTATAATTTGCCTGAAATGACTTATGTCTTCACCCAAGCAGTTATTAATGTAATACATGTTTTCCTGCAACCGACAGCTGTACACACTCACAAACTATGCACAATTTAGAAAAGCCATTTAGCCTACAATGCATGTTTTTGGACTGTGGAGGAAACCAGGGTTCATGGCGAAAACCGACCAGGCATGGAAAATCCACACACAGACCAGAAATGCAAGGTGAAACCCAACCATGGGGGCACAATGCTTCACCAAACACTACTAGTGAAGGAAGAGATGCTGTGGGCTGAAATGAATGACATGTACAAATACTCATAATGACAGATTTTCTTTCACAGAGACAAATTCCTTCCATGCTGCTGAACGATTGCTCAATTTCATTGTGAACGTTGGAGCGGTGCTACTCTCAACTGTTTACAGTTTTACTTTGGTACCAGAATTTAAATGGCACAAAACAGCATGTCTTTGTACCTTGTGTAGGAAGATTGATCAGTTCGATGCAGCCAGACACGCATCATGCATGTTTCATGACGTTCTTAGTGCCACCACTTACACCACCACAATGGTGCCGAGGTTCTATGAGGGTGAGTCCATTTGCATTTAAACGCCTTTTATATATAATTGATAAGGCATCCCATCTCCTCTGCTGACCCTAACAACCTTTTCTTCTCTGTCAACATTTTACGAGCATTTATACACATAGGGCTGGGTGATGCGCTTGAACTATGAGGCAATAACCTGCATATTCTATGCAAGTAAAGAAACGTATTAACCATGTTCATTGGTATATTGTTGCATCAGTTGAATTACATTTAAATTTCCAAAATTGTGTAATGTTAAGGTTGAAAGTTTTATGAAATCAAGAGAAAATAAGGTAATAAATGATTATAAATATATATAACGTCTGTCTAGACAAAGTTGTAACCTAAAGCTGAGGCACTTTACAATAAGGGATTCCGTGATTGCTTTTTAACGTAAAGAACCATGTCATTAGCGTGAATGAGCAGACAAATACCTGGCTGACATGGTCGATTACAAAACGGATGCCCACAAAGGACGCAGAGAATGCCATTACTCACTAGCTGAGAGATTTAAGAGAAAACACCACGAAAACGTTACAACATAATAGTCGTGAGAACATAGCAGTGTAAACCCTTGCAGGCTTGCCGTCTGGTATGATGTCACTGCGTGAACAATTATTCAGTACAATTACAATGTGGGCCTTGTCTTTTTTTTTTGCAGGTCAGTATCCAAGATATACCAAAATAAAAGGAATAAAACACATAATAGTTTTAGGAAAAACAGATGGTGTGATGTTTTGTCCTTTTCATCCATGATGAACATAGACCTCTAGGTACAAACTTGTACAAACCTGTAAACTGGATGATTAAAGGGGAAGGTTGTTTTAATCCTAAATGTGTAAAACAGAGTGAAATCTAATCAGCCATGTTGTGCACAGCATCGGAAAAACTTCTTCGTGTTAAATTAAGTATACTGTATATAACTGTACATATAATATACTGACTTCACTGTATGAGAAAGAAAATATAAATCACATTAGCTGCCTAGCACGTTGGTAAGGAAACCCGAACACAGGGGCGTCCGGTACCCCATTTCATCTGGTGAACTTAGTGATGTTAGAAATTATGCAAGTCTAACCGGTGAATTACTTCTTAGGATGAAACCTTGAATGACATTTTGGCCTTGCATTCCTGGGATGCTTTTCATGAGAGCCAGTTTCATCATGGCACTTGATGGGTTTTGCAAATTCACTTAACAATACTGTCTTTGCAAGAACTGGCCTTTTAAACCTGTACAAACTCTAAAGTGATCTTTAAATACTTTAGTACAAATCCTCAGTGATCTTCCGCCTGTTACAATAATTTAAATTAACTGACTTCCCAGTGATGGTTAAAGCTTGAATCCATTCACTCAGACCATAACGAGCACCGAACCGGACGTCCTGTATGGAAGGGTAGGGTACAATACGCATGCCTCATTAGTTATACTGTAATTACAGTTAATGATGTTATTATTCTTAATAACTCCACTGTCATCACTCACATTTCAGGTACTATGAATATCAAACCATAATTCCAGTTTTAATAGTTGCATTATAAAAAGGCAGTCATTTTGAATGTACTTAAAGCCACAAAGACATGCAAGTTGTTAAAAAAGTTAATTATAAGGTCAATAAGTATTATTCATGCACCAAATTATTCCATTTTCTCTTCATTTCCTGACAGCTTGAGTTATTGAGAAGTTCCGCAGAGCATGATGCAAAGCAGGGGTTGGTACCAATGACATCACAGGCATCCAATGAATTTCCCCAAATTGCAAATTCATCTGGCTGTACAGTGCAGACCAAGCAACAATTGCCAAGACAGAACTCAAAAAAAATATTCCCCACAAAACTTTTTCACTGCTTTAGTCAACGTCCCTAATATTAACAGGCCGGATTACTGACATGATTAATCATGCATTATGACATGGCCAAGAAAAAATAAAAAAATAAAAAAATAAAACGCCACCATCAGAAAGTTGTCATTATTGGGCTGGATCAAGCAAAGAAAACAACTAAGGAGACTGAAAATTACTGAAACTGGGTTAAGAACCCTTCAACACATTTTGTTAACACAAGTTTGTTAAAAAGATGTGTTCGGAAAATAAATAAATAGATAAATCAATAAATGGGGATCACATAGAAACTTTGAGGGTTTAAATAAATTAATAAAATCAAAAGTAAAAACCATACATACTGTATGTTTAATAGTGAAAGTAAGAGCATTTCCATACACACACAATGTGATGAGAACTCACAGGATTGGGACTAAACTGCTGTGTTGAAATAAGAAAACCACTTGTTAGTTAGATTCCTTAGAAAAAAGGCTTCAGTTTGCGTCAGGGTAGGAAGGGAAGAGCATGAAGTAATGCACAGTGACCACTGTATGCCTTTGGAGGCAGTGTTATGATCGGGGTTGCTTCAGTTGGTCAGATATAGGCTCAGCAATGTTATGTGGCAATAAAATGAAGTGACCTGAATGTATTAAATGACCAGGTTATCACACCAATGATGTTTTTTTTCTTCCCTGATATTTCAGGACTCAAATTGTGAAAGTGTGGCTCTGCGAGTATGAGGAATCGTTTTCACACATGAACTGGCCACCACACTGTGAGCTGCACTCAAAGCTAAAGGTGATTTTCCAGCCAGGCAGGGTATTACATATGTAATGGATCAAATAAGTTTTTATTGGAAGTTGGGATCTGTACACATTTTGGTAAATTTTCTTGTTTGTTATTGGGACCAAATATGTGCCTATAATGATCCGGATTCCTGATAAATCCTGATTTGGATTTATTTCATAAATGTGTGTAATGCTGATTGACAAAACATACATTGGGTTTAATACATCTTGCATACATCGGGTTTACTACTTTATGTATTTTTCTTTTTTTTAAAAGATAATGTAAAATCACTCACTCACTCATCATCTATACCGCTTAATCCTGTATTCAGGGTCATGAGGGGCCTGGAGACTATACCAGGAGACTTGGGGCACATCGCAGGGCACAGATACACACATACGCTCACTCATTCATACACTACGGACAATTTGGGAACGCCAATTAGCCTAACCTACATGTCTTTGGACTGTGGAAGGGAAACTGGAGTACCCGGAGGAAACCCACCAAGCACGGGGAGAACATGCACACAGAGAGGTTCCGGACCCTGGCGGTGCAAGTCGACAGTGCTAACCACTACACCACCGTGCCGCCATCACGTAAAATCAGTGCCTCTCTATTAATTTCTTTTTTCACACTGGAGTGAGTAATCAGTAAGTGTGTACAACAAAGTAGTGAAACACTCATCGATGAGATAGCTGGAAAGCTCAATTACTGTTACCATTCTGACGCTCATCACATCACCACAGCAAACTAATGTATTTACCAACAAATGCCGTAAATGTAAATGTACACTAAGGTTCATGTGTAAATGCGCATAAAAGGCTGTTACCTCCAGTTCCTTGATCTTGTCATCTGCCGTTTTCTGCTTTTCCAGCAGCTGATTATTTATCTCATCTTTCGACTGCAGGATAAACCTGTAAGGTGGAAAGAGTGACTTTCAATCTCTAAACTTCATTGATCAAATGTGATGCCGTCTGCATGGCGAGCGAGATACATACATGCGTCCTACTCCTTCGTACATCCGAGTGCTATTGGGGAGTGAAGTGATCTCTGCATGGGTCAGATTAGCGTGCTTCTTCATGCGACTCAGTTGCTCGATTTGCAGGTCTGCGAGCTTGACCTTCTGCTGCGTATCGATCATTTTGGCTTGCAATTCTGCAAAAGCCTGCAAGAGGATAAGAAATCAATATATTTTAATGGAGTGTGGCACCAAAATGATGAAATATATAATAAAAACAAAAGGCTCTGTTGTATTTTGCTATTTAAACATACTATATATCTACACACACAAATCAGTCATAACATTATGATCACATTAGTTCTTCTATTGGATCAGGCTACACAGGCCAGCCTTTACTCCCCTGAATGTGCATCAGTGAGCCTTGGCCACCCATGACACTGTCACCAGTTCACCGTGTTCCTTTCTAGAATCACTTTTGTTACATCCTAACCACTGCAAACAAGCAACGTTCCAGGTTTGGAGTTGCTCTGACCCAGTTGTCTAGACGTTACAATTTGACCCTTCACACAGTAGCTACATTTTCAATCAATGGTGGCGGAAAGTGGGTGGAATATATTATGCAGCAAGGGAACCTTTTGATGTGTTGGAAGCAGATAAAAAATGGGCAAGCATACGGATTTGAGTGACTTTGACTAAGAATTACTGATGCACATGGGATGCATGAGGCCAGCCCGTGTTGTCCGATCCAATAGAAGCACTAGTGTATGGGCGCAGTGGTAAAGTGCTCGCCCTATCATTCGGGGATTGCTGGTTCGTTCCCCAGGTGACGCTGTAGCCTCTCGCAGCCGAGAGCCTAGAGAAAGAGAGCAAAATTGGCTAAGCCCTCTCAGCGGGGTGGGATGGGAGGCACCTAGTGCTCTAACATTAATTATGGCTCTACGCCCAGAGCTCACGCAAGCGGAAGGAGCAGATAGCGCTGTCCTCCGAGTGTGTTACACTGCCCCCAACGGTGCATGAGCGACGAGTTGGAAAAGATGCGTTGGGTGACATCATGTGGTTCGGAGGAAACACGTGATAGCCTGCGACCCTCCCGACTGAATGGTGGTAGTAGCCTTAATGTGGAGCCCCTAGTGGTGGGGAGGAATTGGACACGACTAAATTAGGGAGAAAATGAGGGGAAAATCCAAGAAAAATATAATAATAATAATAATAATAATAATAAAGGAAGCATTAGTGTAGATCAAATTGATGAAAAAGTTAAGGCTGGCTCAGATAGAAAAATAAGAGAACACACAGTTCATCAATGTTATGGTGGCAAAATGAGGAGACCTACTTAATATTAGGTGGGTGGTGCGTAATGTTATGTCTGATCAGTGTATAATGTAATGTATGACCAGAAAATGACAAAATATATTACAGAATCAAAATATTTTGTTGCATTTTGCAATTTAAACGAATAAGCTTGACTCATAACCAAGTATAAATACAGCAATATTAACATATACACTGACTAGCTGGCTAACTATTACATGCTTGGATGTGAGCTATCTGAGACAATGTGAATAGCTGAAAAATGAGCTGGCGAGCTATCAAAGTAACCATCATTAAATAATTCCCCATATTATTATTAGTTCTTTTTTTTATTATTATTACTGTGCGTGTTTTACTTGACAATTAGCTAGCAACCTGCATTCAAGTCACACCACGACGCTATCCTTATAGAAAAATATCTCCTCTATAAAATATTCCAGTTCAGGATTTTAACACAAATATACACTTTATACCGTAACTCAGCGTATGTGCAAAAAAAAAAACATGGTTTTAGGACAAGTTATAAGTTCAGCTGTTCATTTTATTAGGATTTACCTTCTTCAGTTCTAGGTCTACGGGGGCCGCCATGTTGCCAGAGAGAGGCGGAGCGACTGCGCATGCGCGCTTTAAGCTTTCTCCTCCGCATTCCCATATTGGGGAAAGCAGCTTTTACAGGAATAACTAAAATGCTTATGAAATGTCATGCTGGTTTAGAGACGGTTATTATAAGAAGAGTCAGTAAAATGATTTACAATCCACTCATAAAATGTAACCTGAACTGAATTGTTTAACCATGCTGTGCGTGCTTGTATGTATTTTAATTAAAGAAGTGCTTCTCAAAATATGGACACTGGTAGAATGGTAGAAATAAATACCACAACCCATCTTTATCTAAGATTTTATAGGTATTATAGTATTATTATAGTTTTATTATTTGACTGGTTGCTTGAAGTGAATGGGTTTAAACTAAAACTAGCTTAAAAACTAGCTAGCTAACCGACTTACTAACCAACTGACAAAGGCGGCAAACAAGTTAGCTTAGCAGCCTTGCCATGTCATTCCCAAATTTGTTCCCAGATTCCTCTAAACCCAATCCTAGGGAGATCATAAGCTGATCAGAGTTCAATATTTCTCAGCACAGACAAATCATAACTGTCAAAATAAAATGTTAAGCATGCTCAAAATTTGCTTTAAATGTAATCACGAACTAAATTCTTTTGAAATGTAGACACTGACTAAATGCTTTTGAATGCAATCCTTCGAGATGTCGTCACAGACTAAAAAAAAAAAAAAACATTGCAGCAGTGTGGAGGTTATTCTCAGAAGGATCCCAGTGATTCTTTTGGACTTTGAAGGTGGTCCATGCCTCTTTGTAATGCATCGGTGGAACAAAAGTGTCCCGTATTCCTACAATTTACGACCTTTTAATTACAATAATTGCTTTGATTATCATGTGTGCCGTCATGATCATGTCGGAGTGACTTCCAACCAGTACGAATTATTGTTTGCTAGCTATCCTGAGATATATGATGTGAAATTTAGCACCATCTGGATTTACATCTAAGTAAGAAGGATGATCATAAGAAGGTACCCAAAACTGGGGTATCCACATGACCTGACAGGACATAAATGAAAAACGTGGTTGAATGCTATGACAAAAAGTAGCCAGCCTTGACACATTGTAAGAGGTTCAAGAGAAGCAGTTGTTGACAAGCAATAACTAATTGTGAGGTGTTATAGGAAGTCCATAGGTACATTTGGAGTTTGCATGTTCTCCCAGTGCTTGGTGGGTTTCCTCCGGATACTCTGGTTTCCCCTACAGTCCAAAGACATACAGATTTGGTAAATTGGCGTTACCAATTTGCCCGTAGTGTGTTAATGAGTGTGTGAATATTGATTGTAAGTTTTACCACAGTCATACAAATAGGAATAAACACAATGGTCACCAATGGTCTCCACAGTCCCTAGCTGGACTACAGTTGTTCCCACATGAAGGGTGGATAGGTACTTTGTGAATTGTTTAGTTTGGCATGAGTTTGGAAAGATTTTCATGTGCATTGTGATTTTTTGTGGCTGATGCATAGACCATTTGTAGGAGATGAAGCCGTGTGATGAGAGGTCATTGAGTTGAGTCGATGAAGAATTTAAATTCAGCACAGGACAGTGTCAGGAATGCTGGAATGGTCCCTTATGAATAAAATCAGCTTGTCTTCTGTCAGTGGACGTTTTGGGCAAAAATAGCCTAAACTAATATGCTTTTTCCCATGTGTGTTAAATGTGTGTTAAGGGGGTCTGTGGAAAACCCTTAAGAAAACCCTCTCTTAAAGCATGCATGCTTGCTCTGTATGTATGTGGCCATGGTTGCATGGAAGCAAACTATTCACTGGAACCCTTCACCACAACAAACGGACACAAAGGTGTGTTTCTTTTATTGTCTATCTACTACCACTACTACTGCTACTACTACTAAATGTCATTTATCCAAGGATGCGGATGTGTAGTTTGACCCACCCTGGACTGCCACCCTAAAAATGTCACTTTCATAAAACCTGTCCATACTAATGTGTAAGGTCTGGCTTTGTCACCCAAACTGCAATGGTTCTTGATTTAAAAATGGGACTCACTGAATTAGGAAGAGTTTTCTTAAATGAGGGTTTGTTCTGTTTGTTTAAGTGAAATATAATGCCCTTTTACAGGTTTCTATTGGGTTTTATTGCCATGGTTAAGGATGTTATTATGTTTCCAGTGGGTTTTAACAGTTTAACAGCTAACAAATCTTGGATTTTTTATTTATTTAGTGATTTTTCTAAAGGACTACAAATGTGTACCACAAGTCTCTGATGTTTTTTATTTGTGAAAATTGGCTGTGATTTAAAGAAACTAATGGCAAATTTAGTTGATTGAGAATCCAAAGACGTACAGTAAACTACAAAAACTTCTACTACTACTTCTACTACTTTTACTACTACAAACTCTATTCTTCTTTATCCTGTATACAGGGCCTGGAGTTTATCCCAGGGTACTTGATGAATGAGGGAGTGTATATATTGGAAGTTGTTCCAATCCATCATCATTTAGGAACGCCAATCAACCTAATCTGCATGTCTTTGAACTGCAGGAAGAACCAGGAGCACCCGGAGGAAGACCAGAAAGCACGGAGAGAACATGCAAACTCCATGAACACAGACACCAAGGTGGGAATTCAACTAGGACCCTGAAAGTGCAAGGGGACAGTGCTAATCACAACTACTTACAAATGAATTAAATATGGGAACCCAGTAAATGAATATTGCAATTCCCACAATGATGAAGTCAAACGATATTCCCAGTGTCCGTTTTTTTTTTTTTTTTCCGACCAAGTTAAGATATGTTAATCACTGGTTCATGCCAAATATGGGTCATGCCAAATATGCCAAATATTAACCACTCAAAAAAAATGTCACTGTCGTAAAATTTTATTTTCATTTTATTTGACAGTAATTAAGTTGGCAATTACATTGTGTAAATATATTTGTTTTTGTGTACCAGTGAATAAATTAATACTGCTCAAATAAACCAATACTGTACATTACGGGACAAAAGTCTGGAAGAAATAATATCCTTTGGGTTCGACCCTCAGTGATGAGAGAAACCGGTGACTCTACGTGTAATTTTTTTGCTAGCTGTCAGTAAACATGTTGTACCGTATTGGATTGTGTATTGTGATGATGAATGATAGAATACTGTTGATGCTTCCATATTTTCATCCAGTAATGTACAAACAAAGTTCCCACCAATTATTATTAAAAGGGCTCCTTGTTTTATATTATACAGTCTTAAGAAAAGTTAGCAAATTAAATTTTAAATTTGAACGACCAACTTTTATATACATCAGCAAACAAAAATGCATAAAAATGCAAAAAAAAAAAAAAAAAGAATGTTTGTGGGTTATATCGTAATAAATATCGAAAAACTTCAATTAAAAAAAATGAACCTTTAAATCAGAGAACAGTGATGATTTTCTAGTTTTGGCTCGGCACTCCAATTTGAAATTAAACAATGACTGATTACAATGAATGACAATGAATGACTACAGCTAATGATGACCTGAAATGTACATGGCATCGGAGACAACACTTAAACGCTCGATATCATCCTTAGTGATGCTGTCTCAGCCATAATAATTGATGACATGTTCTTTACACTCATGGTTTCATTTAATATCCAACACGCTGGAGTACAGGGACAAATCCACTGACATGCTGCATTGCTTACAGACTGCACTGATGCACTGATGTGACAAATATACATAATTATTACATGAACAAATAAATAGTTAATATATAAATAAATACACCAACATGACTGACCTCATAGAGCTAAAAAAAATCTTTTACAAATAAATAAATATTACGTTCCAACATAAAAAAAAAAAGTATATCGCAACTACATTCAGTGATTTTCTTACTTCCTACTGTATATTCTTTAAAGCTACACAGACGATCTCTGTTCAGAATATCCTTCAAGTCGTCCTTTGGAGACATACGATGTTCTGGACACTACCGTTTCCCTCTTCAGCATGGACAGGGTGTCTCCGGATGGTAGCCATTCTGTCCACTGAACCACTGGTTGGTGTCTCTGTTATAAAAACGACCATTATTAATGATAAACGATTGCAAATTACAGCATAAACATTTCCATGCATGATTATGTGGCATTTCTGTTCTTACGATACGAACTCAGGTTAGACTTACTTTGCTTTTTCTTCATCGCTATGCAGTAACTGGAGCCGGATCTTCTCGTCCGTACTGGTGCCGCTCTTTTTTTGAAATCTGTAAAGACGTTATGTATATATGTTGAGACGACTGTAGTGATGGATTACAGAAAAGGTGCACGTGTTAAAGCGAAAGTACTAACCTTAAGGCCAGTAGGACACCAATTACAGTGAAACACATTAAGGACAGACCCGCTGCCATGACAGCCAGAGCTGTGGTGTGACTGTTGCCTTCAGCTTCTTTGCCAACGGGCAGGATGAACAGGTGGCACCTATCGCCTGAGTATCCTGTCTCACATCTGCACATATATATACAACGTCAGGCACGACTGATAACACAGGGGTAAAATGTAGTCATTTATCCTTTGACCAATAACCGTAATCATTAACCTGCTCACTTAATGTACAGTAACTACGTGTGACTTACATGCAAGAGGTTTGATTTAGTTCCGCCAGGTACCGGCAAACGCCATGAATGCAATAATGTCTGTATTTTTCCGTCAGACAAGGGTTCTCCTTGGCTCTGCCCTTCCCTTGACCTTTTAGTGCGGTTACTGTGGAATCTTTGGACTTAGTTGAAACTGTAACGGGGGAAAAAAAAAAAGGAAAGAAGTCAAGAATAAAAACACAGTTTAACACAAATAAATGCTTCGTTCGTCCTCCAGCAGTATAAACCCTGTATGGGACGCCACGCATCCACATATCTTTATTTGTAGGATGATAAAAAAATTTTTTTTTAAAAACCCACACAAACCGAGGAAGAACGCACAATAACCTGAGCTCAGGACTGAACCATGATGTGAGGCATCACCGAAACCCATATAACCACTGAGCTGCCCCACAAATAAACACCGTGGTAGTTAATCCAACACCGGGGACACATCAAATTACCGACATTTGGCTTATTACCAAAGTGAAGAAGGGTTGGGGGGGGGGGGGGGGGGGGGGGGTGTCGGAATCAGATCCTTGGCGGTCATTCAAAGAATTTCCATTTAGTGCAATTAATGATGCCTACTTAAAGTAGCCGCCGTCATGTCATTTTCATATCACACGTATCGCCTTTCCCTCTGATTTAACTGAACATGAGCTAGAATACGGTGTTTAACAGAGCTTAGATTACTAATCCACTTAATCCACAAACAAACAAAAAATCAGGATCAAATCTGCACTTCTTTTTTTTTTAGGTTAATACACCGACGTCTGCAAGCTAGACTTCGTTATTATGGCTTTGTAATTAAGTGCATTCATAATCGTGTAAAATGGCTTTACAGATACTGTGTAACATAGGAATATGAAAGAAATCAGATGTTTTCATGAATATGGTGAAACATCACATGTGTTTCTTTGAAAAAAAAAAAATCTGGTATCAGTGATCAATTAAGAATGGAATGAAAATGTAAAATAATGTAGATTCCGTCTGGGTTTTGCACAAACAGACTGGTGGATCTATCGATCTATCTATCTATCTGTAGGATGGGTAATCTGACAGTTTACAATTGTTTACAAACAATTAAACAAATAAATAAACGATCTTAGAATTGGATCTTACCTCTGGTATCGTCGTCCTCATATTCCGCAGATATGTATTCCTCGTTACTGTCCTGAAGGTGGTCGTCCGTCCTGGTATCATTGTTTTGAGTCTGACCTCCAGTCGAAGCGAGCCGAAGTTTCCTTGCTGTCACGGCAGGGTTCGAACCGTCATCCAGGGACGTGCAGCCACACAGCTGGAGGGAAACTGCAAACACGGTTGCCGGTTAGCAAGAAAGTCATTTTGGAAAACGGTTCCAAATATCAAACAGACAGTCAGTTTTGACCAGTTCTAACAATGATTTTTTTTTATGCAGCTTTTATTATTATTAAAAAAAAATGATAATCATAATTATAAAAAATAAAAAAAATCTAGAATAGACCCAAGGTTTTGTGCTTAGATATAGGAGTAGCATACCTTTATTATATATAAAAAAAATAAAAATAAAAAAAACAAGAAAAATGATGTGCATTCATGTGTGATAAGTAATAAGCAATAAGTTTTACATCCTTGATGATGTGTGTGATGATTTACCCTGGCGAACTTCAGCCCTAAACAGCACTCTATCAAATCACTGGTATTTTCTTATCTTTTTTTATTTTAACATTAATGATATGAAAAGTTGTGTTAAAAAACACACACACACACACACACACACACTCACCAATACAATAAAGGAAAACAAGTCCTAGTCGAAAGGTGTTCATATTCCAAGTGTGTGTGTGTGTGTGTGGTATCCAGAAGTGGTCCAGGTGTCCAGAGCTCGCAGTGTGTCCAGCTGACTGAGCCGAGAGGAGCAGAAAGTGCTCAGTGTCAGTGAGAGAGCTGCTGACAGAATGCAACACTGCACCGCCCCTGCTCGCACATAGCCACACTGTACACTTCCTCAATCAAACACACCTGAGTAATCATTACGCAAACTGATAAACAGATAAATAAATAAATAAATAAATAAATATAAAAGGCGTGTTTTCCGAAGGTCCTCCGGGTAACTGGCGCACAGCAATAAAAAACAGACTGCAAAGATACTTCACCCAGATTTCTCAGCAACATTTATAGTATAATACTGAACAGTGTAACGTTAGTGTACGAGAGTGAGAGTTTGACCACAGAGCGCCACCTTGTGCTTAAACTTCAATCGAACGCAACAGGAATTCAATCATCTGAGCAATTATTATTATTGTCAATTGAATTCACAGAAATTGTCTGAAAATTCTGTATCTACACTGCATGGCCAGAAGAATGTGAAGCCCGTACCGTTACATCCCCACGTGTGCTTGATGACTATGATTAGGATTGAAATATGATTAAATATACCGTACATTATGATGAGTGGCCGTGCACCTCCAGGGTTCGATTCCCACCTCAGGCCTGTGTGTGGCGTTCGCATGTTCTCCCCATGTTTGGAAGGTTCCCTGCAGGTTATCTGGTTTCCTCCCACAGTCCAAAGACATGCAGATTTAGCTAATTGGCCTTCCCAAATTGCCCGTAGTGTGTGAATGTTGACTGGAGGTTCTACCACAGTCATAAAAATAGGAATAAACACAATGGTGTGATCGATTGGCACCCTGTCCAGGGTGTTTCCCGCTTCATGTCTGGCACAGGCTCCTGTACATGATAAGCGGGATAGAAGACAAGATGAACACAATGATTACTAATAATTAAATAATTCATATACACTAATCAGTTAAAACTATTAACATTCGTTTTTTTTTTTTTTGGCAACGCGCATGGTGGGTTTCCTCCGGGTACTCCGGTTTCCTCCCACAGTCCAAAGACATGCAGGTAAGGCTAATTGGTGTTCCCAAATTGCCTGTAGTGTGTGAATGAGTGTATGACTGAGTGTATGTGTGCCTTGCTTTGGATTGGCATACTGTCCAGGGTATACCCCGCCTTGTGCCCCAAGTCTCCTGGGATAGGCTCCATGCCCCCGCGACCCTGAATACAGGATAAAGCGGTATAGACGATGAGTGAGTGTTTCATCGTTTTTTCTATCGGGTCAGACCAGACAGGCTGGCGTTTGGCCCCCTTGAGCATGGGTGAAGCTGGGTTGCTACTATATAATTGATATTCAGCATTAATGTGTTAATGTTATGACTGATCCTTGTATAGTGTTCACTTAAATACCGAAAGACACAAATAAATGCTACATTTGTCCTTCATCAGTAACTATTGAAATGAAACATTCCTTGTGCTCCAGGGTCAGCAGCCTGGGGATGACCTTGGCAGTAACACGGCTCATGTTCAAATCATACGTGAGGATCACCTGGACTGCTCTGTATGACACACCGACAATGGCGGAAATATCGTGGATTGTTTTCAGACAATAGTGCACATGCTGCTGAATGGTTTCACATTTTCACTGATTGAGCTCGTTGAAGGTCTTCCTGATCTCTTGTTCTCCCATCTGTTGCCATGTTACAAAACTAGTCTTGAAACTTTATGACATCACCTCGCTGCAGCAGCATGAGGGAAGCTTGGTGAAGAGACAGCATTCCAGGTCATCCCAAAAAGTTGTGCAGTAGGCCTGAGGACAGGCCTCTGTGCTGGACACTCTAGTTCTTCCAAGTCAACCGTGGCAAATTATTTGCTCATGAACATTATTTATCTGCATCATGGTATAAAGGGTGAAAAAGGGATTTGATTATATATATATATATATATATATATATATAGGGATTATATATATATATAAATAAATAAATTGGCAGAGAACCTGTTCCAGAGACACTTAGGAAACAAATGAACAAGTTCAATTAAATCAATTAGCAGGTACCAAGCATGCCTATATCTTTCATAGGACATCTTTCAATGTGACATTAAGTAATAAAACATGATGGCTGTGCTGTTTATGTTACTCCTGTTTATTCCTTCAACATCATGTCCCAGAATGCTTTATCCCTGTCAGATTCTGTCCATATTTATATTGTAATAAGGAAGTTATATTTAGAACCTGTTATGACGTAGCAGCACAGATAAAATTTCTCTCTCCCAATGCTGTTTCTTGTTACAGGGAAATCACAAGACTAAATGACATCATTAAAAAGTGAAAAATCTACATTAAAGTTGAAATTCTGCATTGAATAATAACAGACATCGGTTATAACCACAAACATGTTTATTTCAGAAATCAGTGACAGACTATGGAAAAGGAAGACATGCCTACAATAACTCAAAAGATTAAAAGATCGAGATTTATATCAAATTTGGACAAAAGAGATTTTCCAGTTATCTTTTTTCCACAACTCACTTTATAAAAATCCATAGTCAAAACAGATATGTCGAAGGCATTCTATAGCCTCTGTACTAGACATTATGGTAATATTTACAAGCATAAACTTGGCTCGAAGGTTAGAGCAGTCAGCATGAAGGCAAAAACCCCATTACAGCCTACTGGTTTGGCAGATTCACAATACAAAGGACGGAGACACTGATTGCAGTGGGAACACTCAAAACGAAGGGACAGGAAATGGGTCCGATCCTTTCCTCGCTCCTCACAAAAGAATTCAAAACCTGTAGCCATTCTGGCACATTTCATTTCCCAAAATGTCTCTTTGTGTGCCTTGGCAGTTGTCTCATGCAGGCTTTTACATGCCCCAACCTCCGCCCATGCTCATGCCTCCGTTCATGCCCATCGAGCCACGACTGCCACCATAATAACTGCTGCTCTGGTTACCTAAAAGACAAAAAAAAAAAAAAAAAAAAAACACAAAGGGAATTATACATTACACCAAAGAGGCAGATAATGAAGCTGGTTAAACTAGAGCTTTAGACAATTGTTCTATTCTGATTAGATGTATAAAAGAATGTGTTTAGCCAACACTTACCATAGTCATTGTATCCCCCCATGCTGGACTGGTTATTATAGCCTCCACCGTAGCCACCTCCCATATTTTGACCGCCATGCCCATAGGATGACTGGTTACCTAAAACAAAGAAAAAAAGACTTCAATAAAACAATTGACATCTTACTAGTTATATCCACCCCATCATAAGTAGAAACAAAACCCCTGAATAATAACGGACAAACTAAATGTAATGCTAGATCCAAATCTTCGACTATCTACACAACTTACCCATACCTCCCATATGGCCTCCATATCCTCCGTTACTGCCCCTTTCTGTTGAGTTTAAAAAAAGCTCAACGTAACGATGCTCTGAAGAGGTAAAAAAGAAAAATTAATTACGAAAAAAAAAGTAAGCAAAACTTATTAAATCTGATCATATTTTAGCACTACGTACGCATATTAGCCTTATCCTTGGACATGGCAGCGACAGCGTCCTCGTGTGTAGCAAACTCAACATCTGCTTCTCCAGTCACGCGCCCGTCTGGACCCACCTCGATGTGTACGCGCACCGGGTTCAGAGGAGAGAAGAACTGCGAAGTATGATAGAAGTAAGCAAATATCTCCTGAGCAATTAATAATTTAATTACTGGAGAATGATAGCCACTACTATATCGTGTAAACTCGCACATCCTTACAGTGTAGATGTCGTTTTCTGTGGCGCGGTATGGCAGCCCTCTCATATGCACACAATGTCCAGTTGTGCTTGAGAAGTTGGAACCTCCGTCTCGGTAGTGCCCGTCCGACATTCCTGAAGGAAGGAAAAATTTGAACACTTCACAAACTCTGAGCAAATTACGTTTAGTAATTACATCAGGGCCAGCTATTAAAACAAGAAAAGAAAGAAAAGCTGTTAAATCACTAAAAAACTTTAAAGCCAATTTGTCAAGATGATCTGACCTCCTCCGTATCCGCCACGTCGCGACCTATCGAAGGATCCTCCCCTGCTCATGCTGTTATAGCCGCGACCACCCCCGCTGGGCCGGTCATACGGACTGGGTCTCTGCATGCTCATGCCTTTACGAGGAGGCTCGTAATGTGTACGTACTTCAGCACGGCTGCTCTTGAAGATCTCAATGTACCTACATGTCCATAGGAAGATGTCAGTGCAACGTTTTAATTAGAACATTAATAAAAGACATCATAAATACACATTTGCACCTTAATTTTTGGAACAGAACTATTTCTTGCTGTTTGAAGTTTTTGAATACCACCTTTTGCACAAAACATCTCCAGATTTTAAGGAACGCATCAATCAGAGCCGTTTTGCAGCCCTTATGAAAACGCACGTCTTTTCGTTTAACATCCAGAGATTCAGACGTGCGTAAAAAATGTGCGATGCCCAAAAATAAAGATTTAAATATGGCATATAAGAACAATTTTTTTAATTGATCAGCTGAACTCTGGTTAAAAGCCCCGTACACCAAAATAAAACAAATCAGGTTTTGTTTTATCCAATACTTATAGAAAAAAAAAATACATGTCTAACACAGAATTTTTGTTCTCATCCAGGCTTTCTGTCTGCAAAGATCACGTTGATTGGAGACAAAACAAAAACGATGCAGTCTGACTAAATCAAGCAACGGGTTTTAGGTGTGTTAGGTCTTTAAAGGAGGCACAATGTTAAGTGTAAAAAAAATAAAATAAAACGACTTCAAACTAGCCACTAATCAAAATAATTGAAGACATGTAAAAGAAAGAAAAAATACATATATACAACCCATGAATGTGGTGAAATTCCTCTTCTGGAGACGTGTGCATGTCCATGACACTTGTGTGGGTTAATGATGGATAGTGTTAACACAATGCTGGCCAGTTGTCCAGGCACAGGTTAAGTCAAGGCTCTGACTTACCTTCAGAAAGGGCACTTTAGTCACGACTTGTCTTAATCTGTGTCTGGCAAACAGGCGTCATTACTGAAGTCAGTGAATTCCACAAGAAAAGCAGCTGAACCCGCCAACCATCCCCACCTGTGCCCTATTCTTTCCTTGTGTTTCTTTAGAGCCTTTTCAGCTATTTCCTGTGAAGCAAACTGCACGAAGGCCTCCCCCGTACTCCTCCACATGTAGTCCACCGGCAATGTTATCCCATTTGGCACGATTTCCAACCCTTCAACCCAAGGACAGATAACCCCAGCAGGGGACACATTAAATCACATGCCCATTCACACGGTTCTTACTTTTCATGTTTTCTTTTTTTGACATTAACATTAATAATCATCACAATAATAAACCATACACACTGACATCTAAAAGAATTGAAATTGATTAGAAGGTTATAATAGGTTGATCAGACAACCTAACATTTGTATTGTGTTTTGATTGACATTATGAACAATTGTCCAGCTCAACGGCTGGATTCCGCAAAATAAAAATAAATCTTTAAGGAAAATCAATGGAGTTAAAACATGCAAATGGTCAAGTAAGTATCTATGTCAGTTAAATAAAACATTATTATGTTATTAAAAATATCTAAGCATTTAGTCAATAGCAGCCATGACACCGGGACATACCCGAGAAGAACTGTACAATTTCCTCCTTGCTGCAGCCAAAAGGCAGGCCACGAAGTCGCACCAGCCCGTCGCCTTCTGTCTCTGGACCGTTTGGACCGGTGTGCTTAAGAACCCAGTCCATTTCCACATTATTGGATTTAAATACTGTATGAAAAAAAAAAAGACAGCAGGACAGAAAAGGTTATAAACTGAACATATAAAACAGATGTTAAATAGAGTGCAGGCGCTTCTAGACAGGAGACGTTTATTAGGACTGAAAACTGTGGTCAAGGGTGCACTTCCAAATGTGTGAATTAGGGGTTTAAAATGTCACTTTCTTTTGCTTAATCTAAAGGACTACTTGTTCACATGCAGGAATGTCTAGGAGTGTTAAAGAAAACAATTACATTGTACATATAGAATATATTTAATGCGGTGGTATAATGACTAATTCTAAATTGAAAATCATATGCTTTTAAACATTTATTGATGGGATTTAAGATATAATCATACATCTGTACCTTTTAAGTTTTCCATACAAGTTTCAATTGCTGAACTTATAAATGGTTAACCAACATGCACGTGTTAGTTCTGTAGCACAATGCTTTCAACTGGGTTTGATTCACAAGAAGGGTTCTTACTAGATTGAAATCAGCAGAGACCACACCGTAGGATCTTATCGCAAGACATAGGTGCCAATTCCATTAGTATTATGATTTTGCAAATATTCTGATTTTATACATTTATTTGTCAATTCTTAACAAACACTAAATTATTTACTCCTAGATATGACTACATGCAATTATTTCATCGCAAAAGACAAATATTTATTACAAATAATATACGCATGGTCAAAATAGTGTGTAGAGTCAATCAATAATTTAAGTTTTTTAAAATTATTTTGAGGCTAAAGACAGATACCAAATGGTGCATATCTCAGCTTAAGTCTCAATCACAATGTATTTGTGTTAAAAATACTTACTGTGTGATTAAGTTACAACTATACTTACAACTTTTTTGTTCTCGGGTGTAGGTGAAGTAATTACAACTTTGATTAAGTTTAAAAGTAAATGGTAGTCAGTACACAAATAACTTGAACAACTATAATAATTTCTGTGTATGTTGCTAATTGCTAAGCAGAACTCAAATCAAATAATAGCTGGAATTTTTTTATTCAGCACAGTGTGCCATTTTTCCTTTCTCCCCCTCATGAAAAAATTTACAATAGCAACGTGATATCGTTCAAGGTAAAAATATGTAAAGAGTAAAATACACACAGACACAAAACAAGATAATCAGAAAAGCAAACAAACCAGGTTCTAATCAAATCAATCCTGGGTCATCAAAACAATGTTCACTTTTGTTTAGTATTTTTAAAACGTGTTAACATGTAAATAAAATTACATCAAAATCTGTTGCAAATAGTGAATAGCGCATGAATGAGTCAACAATTAGAAGTATTTTTTCTTTATCTACAAGGCTGTCTAAAATAACTTGTATAAAAATTAAGCAATTTTTGCAAATACCTTCCACATATCTGTGTCCCATTGTTTCTCTGTCTTTTTTGAGAGCAATCTTGAGGTCATCCTCAGACTCCAGTTCCACAAACGCCTCTCCGCTCGGTCTGCCTTCTCGGGTGTAGGTGAAGTGGATGCTTGTCCCATTATTAGCCACTTTGCAATCTGGAGAAGAGAAAAAAAAACACATCTTAATCTACTAATTAAACCGTTTATTTTACCTTTTTTTCTACACACACATTTTATATACACACACACACACACACACACACCATTTCCCAAAAGTTAAGGCTTAGATGTGATTCCCATGCTACCACACCATGCCCCACCCCCCACCCCTCCAGAAATTGTGCTGCTTATTACACATTACGCATAAAAAGTTAAATACTGGTATTAAAATGATAAACTATATAAAAATATCAGAAAGTGTGTCAGGTCATTCACACGTTCTTACCAGAGAAGAATCTGGCCACTTCATCGACGGAGCAGGACCAAGGCAGACCACGCACTCTCACCACAAATCCCTCATCTTCAGCCATGATTAACACAACTCTGTCAGCAAACACACGTCACAAAACTGTAATAAATAATCCATTTTTTAATCACTAAACAGAATTAAGCGCGGCTAATTAACACAACAACCTAGAAAGTTTTAGTTTAAAAGTGCTACTGCAGCTAGCATCAACAGAACAAAGGCTAACAGCAAATGGCGCTAAGCAGAAAAAAAAAACAAAAGCCAGGCCTCGCAAACGAAACTAAAACGCAGCGCTGGTGTCTCAAAAAAAAAAAAGTTCGACGCAACACGCAGATATGTCTAAATGTATGATACTTATTCTAGCAAATAAAATGATATAAATATTAAATAAAACGTCTTACCTTAGCGGTTCGCTCTTGTTCGGCGTGCTCGACTTCCTCTCAGGCAACACTTCCGGTTTGAGGCGTTCTTCTTCTACGCCTTCTGTGGCTGGAGAATGAATCGATTCTCTGAGGCAGCTCGACCCCCTTTCCTTCCCCTCCCCCATTCATTCATGCTATCACCTTTAGCTTTGATTAGAGCACACAATGTGTGAAAATGATTCCTCATGCTCCCAGAATCATTCTTTCACAATCTGAGTCCTGGTATATCAGAAACGTAATAAATAAATAAATTTATACATTTAAAAAACTGCATTGAGGTGATAACCTGGTCATTTAGTATACCCGCCCCCCTCCCATTTTATTTTACCTACCTTTAACTGAAGTTGCCCCAGATCATAACACTGCCTTCAGAGACTTTGCACAGTGGGCACTATACATGATTCATCACTTCTTAGCCTGATGAACCCAATGCTCTGGAACAGGCTCAGTCTGGACTCATCAGGCCTTTTCAGTCGCTCCAAAATCCCATTCTTGCGAGTTCTTATTACATTATACTAGTAGACTTTTATTTTTTACTATTCAACATAGCTCTGGTTTCTACTGTTGATTTGATTTAAACCATGAAACTTTGAAAAAAAAACTTTTTTTAAAATCTTCCACAAGGTTGATGGTTCAGCACTATCTTTCCAGATTGTGAAAATGTGATTTAGATTCTGAAAATACTTTTAGTGTTAACTGGATTAAAAGTTATCTTACACATAGTAATTTCTAACTTCTTCTGGTCCTTTATTCCAAACAATATGTTCAACATGATACAGTAGGTGGCCTCTCCTTTGTCTTAAAATGTAATTATTCCCCTTCTAATTTACCAATTAATTTGTCCAAATTTCACCAGCAGTGTCTTGTGTTTTTCTCACAAGTTTTCTCCTCACAATGGAACAATGAACTAATTATGGTTTGAAATAAATTAAAAAAGAATATTTTCCCCCCAGATGGTTTGACAATAACATATGTAACATTTTTTCTTTATTTAACAAATCTGGCAATATGTTGACATACGAGCAGTTCCTGACTCTCTATGGACTTCCAGTAACTGCTAATGAATTGAATCAATTAATGAGAGCTATCAATTGTTCTCATTAAGAGTCACCTATAGCCTTTGGTCCATATGAGATCAGGCAATCTAAATTACTTTTAGATGGTATGGATACAACAGATAGGAAATGCAATAATAAACACATTTGCCGGATTTTCCAAACTCAAAGAAGAATTACTCAGAGAGGGAAATTTTATTGGTGATAAATCCTGGCTTATGCATAATAAATACTGCATTTCTAAAAATAAAAGATGTTAATTTTAAGATTCTCCACAAGATTTACCCTGAATCTTTATCTAGATATTTGGAGGTAGAGAATAAATGTTCTTTCTGTGATTAATTAGATCAAATTTTTATTATTTTTTTTCTTTGAGTGTGAGAAAACAAAAAGATTCTTGGACCACCTCAATGTACCTCACTCCTTTATTGAAAAAAAAGGAGAGAATTCTGTAAATAAATTTCGTGAATTTGTATTGAATTATTAAAAAAAAAAAGCAAACTACATAAACAAATAATTAGAATTTTAAAAGAACAATTGTATTTCCCACTTTTTCATAATAGAATTTACCTCATTTTGAATTCTCCTAAACTAATTCAATTTAATAAAAAGAATAATAGACTACTACATTACTATGACATTTCTTTTTATTAATTTCAGTAATGTGTCTCTTGTTACATCTTTTCCACTGTTTATATACATCATATCTATCCTTTCATGTCTTTTACCTAGGGTTAGGATTAGGACTGCCATATTTATAGTTTTTGTCCTTTGTGTTTGATTTGTCCAGTGTTTTTTTGTGTTGTTATTGTTGTTGTTTAACTATATTTAATGTGATTTGTATTCTTTTTGTATTATTTCAATAAAAAAAAAAGAGAGAAAAGCTTCCAGGAGCCGGAATTCAAATTTCGGATGCACAGCGCCCGCTGCTGGACTGATATTCATAAAATAACCAATAAACAGGTTTACTTTGTTCCTTTTGCGTTTATACATTAACGTTTTATACATTAACCATAAGACTTTATAAAAACACACACATTACATAGATATATTATGTGGAATATCCTTTCAAGATAATTTAATTTAGCTAATACTCTCCCAGGTCTATGTGCCCCTGCCCTCATTGGTCAATTTATTACGTACAGTACATTCAGATTAAGTCCAAGGTTGGATTTGGGGTTTCAAATGTGTAATCATTTATAAACGAATTGTAGATTATTTGTCCTGTGTCTGGTGTGACTACTGTGGTGGAAACGTGAATACAGAGGTCTTGTATTATGTTGCATTTCATGTGATTAAAGATATTAAATAATTCATTGCGTCGAAAAGGTATGGACGCTGCGATTATTGCAACCTGTCAACAAAGTAACAAATAATTCGTATTTTTTTGTTAAAATTAGCTATTGATTATGTGATCCCAGAGCGCCATCTATAGGACAACACGATGCACAACCTTTTAGCATAATGCACATTTATTTGTGGCAGTATTTTTGTGTAAACAAACGCAAAGATACAAAATGCATTATGATGTCTTTAATGATTAATGGATTTAATAGAAAAATATTTCTGGAGGATGCGGGCATCGATCCCGCTACCTCTCGCATGCTAAGCGAGCGCTCTACCATTTGAGCTAATCCCCCTCCACAACAACGCGCCTAAATACATGAATTTTCTATGTATGTGTTTTAGGTAGCAGGTAGCTTTCAGCTCAAAGCTCATTGTATAACTTAAAGTAGTATAAATATTCTGAAGTTTATTTGCGCGCTATTGGTATCCCTCACAAAATGCTGTCTGTTTCTACAGATAAAGGAAATAAACATCAGATTAAAATGAATGAGAGACTTAAAGTGGAGTAATTGCGTGTAAACTGATGTGTTTGTGTGCTCTAGAATTAAACGTTCTGCTAATACTATTTAGAAATACTCACGAAATGTCGGAAATGAAACATTATACCGCGGGATACGATATACTGCCTGATTTACATGGCCGTTGTTTCGATGCCAACGTCATAAAGGTACTACAACCATTCTACCGCCCTTACTTGAGACATTGTGCACTGATTATGTATTGTTCATTAAAATACTAATTATGCTCTAGCCAAGGACTTAATTCGTTGTAAAGGTTCTTGAAAAAGTGTCTTCTTTGGAGGATGCGGGCATCGATCCCGCTACCTCTCGCATGCTAAGCGAGCGCTCTACCATTTGAGCTAATCCCCCACTGGTCCCCTATTTTTCAGGGTTCATACTGTGGCCTCCATATTGCATGAGGGACATGAACAAATAGTCGTTCTCATTCTTTCCCTTCAGTGGCTCCACAAATTATTCATTGGCATTTATTTAACCTAGTGTAGATGTGGCTGCTGATTCACTATGGTTTGCTCCATACATGAGTTATGTAGTGAACAGGAATAATCTGTGATCCATCTCAGCAGAAAACAGCAGGTGAGGCTGGGAGGAGTTACTTCCAGCATACAGATAGTCAGCACATGTGCCAAGGTATTTATTTAACCTGTAGTTACTAAATGTTGTCTATGTACTTTGTATAGTGTCTTGTCTCAACTGTACTTTAAGAGCCACAAACAGCCAGAATCAAATAATTTGTGTAAACATACTTGGAGAAGAAAACCCCATTCTGATTCTAATAAGAGTGATACTTGAGTATTGATGGCTCCATGCGGAAGGCCCAGTTTCAGTTCCCAACCCGAACCCATGGATGCAGTGCCAGTCCCAAGACCAGATAAAATGTGAGGGTTGCATTAGGAAGGGCATCCGGCATAAAACCTGTGCCAAGTTTTGTGTGGATCGGATGGTACGCTATGGCGACCACTCGATAGGAGCGGTCGAAAGACCAACAACAACATAAGAGTGATACTGCGAAAATTGTTAGAAGAACCATGTGGTACTTTATTGTAGTAATTATGAGAAGAGGAGAATGTTTATTGTTTTATTTAATCAGAACATCTCATTCAGCACCAACCAACCAAACACATTGGTTTAGCTAAAGAGTGATATCACTGATACTACTTCTCCATTCCTAATAACACTAAAATTGTGTGTTGCACTGTTAAAGCATTTATTATAGCTTTCAGGCTCTACTTTTGCCGGGTTAAAAAATTTCTCACAAGAATTTCCGGATTAGTGTTGACTTAATGAGGTACAACATATTAACATGTTTACAATTTAAACTTTAACAGTAAGTGTGCAGCTAAATAAGGTTAAAAGCATAAGGTCCAAATTAAAACCTGCCGCACTGATCATAACACAAAGCAAAATAAAACTCCATCTGGTTTGCATGCACAAAAAGGGGGTGGGGGGATGGGATCTCTAAAATTTGTCAATATAGATATTTTTGAAAATTTGAATAATGTAATGGCTTTTGGTTTAAGCTTTTCAGAGCATAACAATGTCTTTTTTCCCCTTTTTGTGGCAACGGCCCTGTGACACCTAGTAACAAGCATCAATTAATACATTGCTTTGGAAAGTAAATCCAACAAATCAATTTCACCTTCATGTGGAAGTCTCACTCTAATCTGGGAGAGCTTTTAAAAACAGTGATTTGTGGCTGTGTATTTTATGGTCAGCATGAAAAAAAAGATTTCCAGTGTTCATCTTAAATGTCTTCAGTTTGATGATCTCCAATTAAATGTAATTCAGTGCACTTAAAAAGAAACATAAATAAAACAAGTCAGTTAAATAAATTAAATACTGTTTTAGTGACTATTTACTATACTAGTAAACTCAGGCATATTAAATTAAATAACAGTGAGTACAGACATATCTAAGTCTAAGTGCACCTAGAGCCTAAACTCCTTAATTTAAGGAAGTAAAACCCAGCTCTTGCACAAAAAACAAAACACAAAAACATCCTCTGCAATGAGGCTATCTTTCATTGTCATGGAAAGCTGACAGAATCGGTTACTCCCAGCAGCTCCAATGCATTTCAGCATGCTGGTGCAGGACCAAAAGGCACCGCATTTCCAATAAACTATCTTTCTCTAAATTAAGTGATAAATCGATGCACAGATTAATCACTGACACTAAAACCTTGTATGTCTGGGTAAGACCATGTTGTTTGACAAAAGATTGAAGTCCTCCTTCAGTTGCCCCGTTGGCGTCCGGCAAAGCGGCGCAACTTCTCACAGTGGTCTAGCTTCATGGTCTCGGCTTTCTGCTTCAGCCGCTCATCGCGATAAAGCTGACCCAGGTTAGCCAGGTCTAACTCTGAAAGGATCACAAAATCAACATTACTATAGGACATGGAGGGTTAATAGGTTGTCACTCGAACTTATCATCCACTCATAAAACATTATCTATATATAAAATGTTTGGAAACCCATACAATATAACTGATATAATTGCAGGATTGCAGTCCAGTCTATTTATTCATGCAATTCAGGTCATGCACCAGTACCACAATATTAATGATACTAAATGTATTTATACCACAGCGTTGCATTTTACAATCTAATGGGCCAGAAGCCATTTAATTCTCTATAACAGCAGGTCTGACATTAGTGCTGACTGCAAGGTGAGGGCTTTGTGGTTTCTGAGAAAATGACAAGCTGTTTTTTGTCTTAATGACAGAGAGAGAGAGAGAGAGAGAGAGAGAGAAAAGAGAGAGAGAGAGAGAGAAAGAGAGAAAAGCTATAACAGAACAACCTGTCACCCTTATTCTTTACTTATTAAGAATTTAGCTGTCTTCCGTGCTCCAACACATATGTAGTACTTAGATAATATCTTTCCTCTGGGCTCATATGCTAAGCCTAACAAAAACTTATGTCACTGAATAACATCATACATTCATCACTATTTAACAGTCAATGCAGAGATATGTGATGCGATATTTATTCAGTTGTAATGAATAAAGTTTAAGCCTAATCAATTAGAAACAACACAATAGATTGTCATTATAATTTAATGTATTGTAAGAAGGTGCTTGAACCACATCCTGCTTCTCAGCGCTTGGTTTACACTGTCAGTGTTGTGTTGTTTGAACCATAGCATTAAATCTTGTATGTGGCTCATCTAAAATATTAAGGTTTTTTTTGTTCCTTAAATGATAAATTTGAATGGGAATTCGAATATACAGACATACTGATTAGAGTACTCACTCTGTTGTTTCTCTTTCCAGCAGTTGCTCTGTAGATGGTCTATGTAATCACTCTCAATGGTCTTCTCCAGCTCATCCAAAACCTCTCCATGATATTCTTTCTCGAAGCTCTTATCCACATAATACTGGACGCCCAAATGCTGCGTCTCCCGGGACACCACCAGTCCCATAGACCTGTAAAATAAGAGGATGTTGTAGCAGTGTGATCACTACTGAAACCAAATCATTCCCAAATACATACAGTAGCACAGTCTTATCAGCCATTCCATAATGACAACCTGCCTAATACTGAGAGTAAGTCCCCCTTTAGCCACCACTACAGTGATGCGCTGTGTGTTCTGACACCTTTCTGTGCGAACCAGCATTTAACTTTTGAGCAATTTGAGTTGCAGTAGTCTACTGTGTAGTAGCCGGACTACACAGGCCAGCCTTCGCTTTCCACACGCATCAGTGAGCCCTGGTTGCCCATGATCCTGTCACCGGTTCAGTAATTTTCCCTTACGTGGATGACTTTTGGCACATCCTGACTACTGCAGCCCAGGAACATTTCACAAGAGCTGCAGTTTTGGAGTTGCTCTGACTCAAAAACAGTAATGCTGATTTTCATAGTAAGGTGTCAGAATACACAGTGCATCACTTTCGGTTGCAGAACGGGGGACCTACTCAATATTAATCGAGTGGTAATAATGTTATGGTTGATCGGACTGTACATCATTCAAAATTCACAACATGATGACTGTCTGTACCAATCATGTATGCTGTAATCCCATTGTTACTTAGTGAGGTCTAAGGAAAGATCAGACTCACGGTTTGTAGAAAAGGCTGTAAGGGGGGTTAGTAGCCATCAGCTGGGTTATTACAGAGATGAGGATAAGCACCAGGACAGGCAGAAGCTGGAGGAAGACTGTGAATGTATTCTAAAAAAAAATAAATTCAATATAAAAAAAGAAATAAGTATTAAAGTATTCAGTATTAAAAAGAAAGTTCTTGTAATTGATTGTATAAAGAAGACTCTGACCATGCATTAGGAATGCTTTTCAAATCTGCCATAATAATACTCGTCTTTTTTTGCTCTGTCACAGCTCCTCATACACTTCACCCAGCAATGTGCACTACCGAACACCTGGTACAAACATAAGTTGAACTGTGAGGTGTCTGCAGGGCGCCTAAAGACTGATTCAAAGCCAGAGGCATGTCACTTGTTTCATTACTAAATATTTCTAAACAGTCTACTGATTGGAATGGCACTTGGAATAGATCGTAAGTCAGTGCCTTGTGTCGTGTCTATTTTAAGCCAAATATTTCCCCTGTTCTGACCCTCTAGGAGGCTTTGAACTCTGGATGTAGGTGGGGTAGAGCTATCAGAGCAAAAATGTTGATTGTTCAGGAGGCTTAAGGACCAAGTTTGAAAACAGAGTGATAAAGAACAAGAATGAGCTGGTAAGGAGATTTATTAGTGATGACACGGAATGTGACTGACCTGACTGCGGTTTTCCTGTACTTCCTCCTCCCGTCTTTCATACGTACGGCGTCTGCGTGGCTGGTAAAAATGGGAATAGGAAGCTCCTCTGTTTGTATACACATGAATGTTGCCTGCAGAAATGCAAAAAAAAAAAAAAAAAAAAAAAAATCAATATAATATTGAACAAAGCTCATGCGTCAAAAAAGACAATATTCTTGTGCTGCAAAAACTGCATTACCATAAAAGATGTTTTTATTTTGCAGAATGCTTGCACTGTAGATAAAATACACCACTAAAATCTAAGTTTAAGTATTATCCAATTTGGTTTATGTCCTGTTAATCTGGTCTCCAATACTTTTTCCTGAGCAAAAAGCTTTTCTACAGCCTTGATCAGTCTGGATATAGGCATTATATACCTTGTATGTGGTGTATTTTATACGAGGGCAAGACAAAATACACTGGCTGTAGAATTTATTTGAATGAAAGTGTGCAGACATGCATTGTAATTCAAGATTTCAAAGAACTCGGATAGCAGTCCTCTGCGTTTAAGACGGGAGTTCAGGCTTCAGCTCTGCAATAAGGCTTTCACTTTAATGAGCACTGTTGATTGTTGAACCATTTTTTTCGGATAATGTTCCAACATTAGCCCTTGAGAATCGCAGAAAAATTTAAGCAAATTTCCAATTGATGGTTGCCTTTTTCATGGTCGGCAGTTGAGGATGTTTTTGTTCCACACTCTGCCGTTTAATCTCAGGCTCGTAGTGATAAATCAATGTCTCATCAACAGTAATGATTCTCTTTAAGAAACTTTCACCTTCCTTAGATTATCAGTCCAGATTTTTTTTGGAGACATCAAAATGCTTCTGTTTATGCTTCTCCATGAGTTGATACAGAACAACAACAAAAAAAACTCTCTCTCTAGGCTGCTCTTCTTTTGTGCAAATCACAAGTGAGGAATCCATATTTGCGCACACTGCAGTTACTCATGAACCGATGTAACCCATTCACACCTGGACAACAGTGACTGGGGAGACCAAAAACATTGCGGTCAACAAAAGTTTTAATATAACCGAAGTGTGGATCTTTTTTGGCTCACCCACATACATACAGTAGACAGTACATATCCAGTTAATACATTTAGACTAACCTGTTGGAAACCTGCCACCAAAAAAGATGTTAAAGAGCTCTTCTGGTGAGATGTCGGCCTCAAAGTCCCTGTGGAAGGTTCGGTGGTGTGCGTGCGTATAGCGAGGCTGGGCTGAAGAGTGACTAGCTGTCTCTGCAGCACCCTGGTCTCCATACTGATCATACTGCTGCCTCTTCTCTGGGTTACTCAACACAGCGTAGGCATTACCGATGGCTGTCAAAAAGAGCAAGAAGTGGAGCAAAGGAAAAAAACTTAGACTATAGCACAAAATTTTTTTTTTTTCATCGTACAGGATTTAATACAATCTCTTATCATGCATTATGCATAAATCAGAAAGTGGTCCCTCTTGGTACTTTGTAGGTCATTGACTTGTATAGAGTTAAAGAATAATAGGCTAACCTACTTTTTATCTGCAGCACATACTGTACGGATGGAGTGTGATTTCTCATCCGTAGTAAAATGAAATCCTTGCACATGTTAAGCCTACACTTTAACAAATGGTGTTGTGTAATGCAGAGCCATACCTTTAAAAGCATCAGTTGCTCCAGGAGCACAGTTCTTGTCTGGGTGAAAGCGTAGAGCGAGCTTGCGGTATGCCTTTTTGAGATCTTCATCACTGGCATCCTTCGACACACCCAGTATCTCATAGAAATCTTTACATCGCTGTATCCTGCCAGTTAAAAAAAGAAAAGAAAAAAAAAACAGGCTCTGGTTCATTAACAAAAACAAGGCAATGTTAGGGACTAAAATCTGATATCATCTTGTATCATGTGTGATGGTAAAGGAACAAACCTTAGGACACCCTGCCTTTGCTCTTCAGTATAGCTCTTTTTGTCATCTCGGGGTGTCTCATCAGTGTCACTTGCACTGAAACGCTGCTGCTGCTGCCGCCGCCCAGGGATGTCCTCGTCTGTGTTCCTCCACCCAGGTGGTGGTGTATACGTACGCTCGAATTCTGGGGCGGCTGCACTGCCATTCTTTACGATAGCATCGATGAGGACTAAATGTTGATAGAGAGGAAGCCAATGACTTTGCATATGAAGTGAATAGGATGTTTTAGTTTTTAATTATTATTATTAGCCTTAACAGGAAATCTCAAAACCGGAAAAAAATCTGGACAGGTAATGGGTAAATCAGCAAATCAGTTGCATTTCCTCAGCTGAACAACTGAATAATAATGACAACTAACTGATAAGTGCATATACTCATGCTGAAAAAGCTCTCATCCTGCCTGTTCGATCCGACCCAGAGAAAAGCCAATGTAGCACAAATTGCTAAAAAATGTTAACGCTGACTATAATAGAAAGGTATTGGAAGACCTACTGCATCACAGCTCCCTGTGTCTGTGGCTTAGCAGGGAAAGAGTTCAAGGGTGTTGATCCGGCCTTCAAATTCCCCAGATCTCAATCTGATTGAGCATCCAAGGAATGTTCAGGACAAACAAGTCTGATCCACTGAGACCCCACCAAGCAACTTGGAGCATGTAAAAAATTTTCTGCTAACATCCTGGTTGCAGATACCACCGGACACATTCAGTCAGGTCTTGAGGAGTCATGCCTAGATTCGTCAGAGCTGCTTGGGGGCACATATGGAACCTAAAATCCAGGTGGTTTTAATGTTATGGCTGATCTGTGTATATGTATAAACTCTACATTTAATTTTTATTTATATATTTTTTTAATCACGATGCTGAAAAACATTATTGAACTGAAACTGAGTGGGCATCTAATGTTTTGTAGCTTTAGGGTGTGTTCACACAGTTCTCTTGGTTTGGACCAAGGCATAAAATTATACATTAATTTTGGTTTGCTAGTATAAAGTCCTGGTTGCTGGAATTTTCTAAATCAGACCAAAAGACACAACAGTAGACATTTGCATTATATATGGTGGTATCTTTACCAGCTAAAATCTCATTACGAGTTTATAAAAAATAAAATAAAAAACCCACACGCAGATAATAGGAATAAAAAACATTGCCAGCGTACCTCATGTTTATTTTATGACTAGCTTTTATCTAGACAGCTGCCAGTGCTCTCTGAGATTTGGATGGCAGCGTTTACATTTGTTCAAGTGAACCGCACTAACAGAGCAACCACACCAGAGTTCGTTTTAATCAAACCAAATATAGCAAAAGTGAACACACCCTTAATTTAATGGTAAATGTCAATTTTATAATTTGACAATACCATGCTATTACAATATCACTGCTTAGGGTTAAGTGAACAGAAAGTAGGGATGCATGGGATGCAAACTGACGATCAATTCTCAGAGCTGATATCATGCTGGTAAGGACTGATTTTTTTGGTACTTTGTACTACAACCCATTGTTATGTTGTCACACCTTTGTCACTGAAAATTGGCATAAAGTCACCTTTCAAACATTTCTGATCTGCTTGTGAGAGCCTTGCAAACGGCAAAATATGATTCAGAATAACTTTGGACCTGCTGAAATGTTATTCAGTCAGCAACTACTTTCAAAATTGTTGAGTGGGAGAATTTTGTAGGGACAGTTGTGATATCTTCTGTAAGGTGATTGATTTATGGGAAATCAGACAAACGACAAACAATTTTCTACAATCTTAACATATTTTATAATCGAATAATGAATTATGAATAGATTAGATTCATAAATGTGCACAGGTCATTTGTGTGTGTTCTCTCCTACATCAAGACAGAATATAGCCAGATCAGGAAACTGTATCGGTTTATTAGTTTACTTAGCTTATCGAAACGAGTTACCATTTCGTTTTATTAACCATGGGGGATTAAATATATATCAGATCTTAAATGTTTGGCGACTGGAAACAAGTCTGAGGACCTAGCGGACAGTTGAGAAGCGCGCTGATCATGAGACATGCCGTAATTAATATCCAGACGCTGCACTTTCTATTTCTGTGCCAGCATGGAGATCCTGAGGCTACTCACCTCGGGCTCGGGTGCTGGGGTATATTTTCTGTGCTTCGTATAACATCTGCAGGGCTTTCTCCCTCTGCCCTGATCTTAGACATAGCTTTGCTTTCTCTATCAGTCTATCCGACTCCTCTTTATCAGATGAAAACCCAGGCATCTCTATAGCGGCTTTAGATAACGCTGTTGCTTAGCTTGCTGCTCTGTAACACGGACACCCGGATGACAGGATGAAGAAAACTAGCTCTAATTATAATAACACTGAAACTTAAGGAAATGTTATTCCCCCTAAACCAAGATGACGTTAATAAAGTAATACGTTAAGATAAACGTGCAAACGCGGGCGGATATAAGTAAGAAAAGCTGCGCGGACAAGCCGAATAGCTTACAGGCTAATATCAGCTAGCTAGCTAGCAGGAGGCTAGTTTCCGATTTTCGGGAACATTACAACCGTTTTAAATGCTGGCGCTGTCACGCATTTCACTCCACGTATTGTTACGTAATCTTCTCGGAATAAAAAAAATCTACAAAACTCAATTTTACATCTTGCTTATTTCTCTCCAAATATTACCGTGCTATAAGCGAGACTATGAAGTGCCTTAAATATCGGCAACTAGCAACCGCCATTCCTAACCGGAAAAAAATGGAAGCACCGTAACGACCAATAGGATGTTTTAGCGTATGACGTCACTTCCTTTGCGTTGCGCGGTAACGCAAAATTGTTACCCGAGGTCAAGAAGTAAATTTCTACATACGAGGCACATGGTTTGTGTGTCTATGATTGCTCGGATGTTGTTGTTGTTGTTGTTGTAAGTTATTGTTTTGTTTTTATTTTCTTTGATGGAATCGGCCAAAACACAGTGTTGGTGCTGATTTTATGGTATAGATATAATACAGAGAAAGAGTGTGCCAAAGAAGCTTCTTCTAACAATGATGCAACGTGGAAGTGACCTGTCTTGCTTCCTTAAGAATTTCAAGTTGTTAACTTCAGCCACAATATCTTTTGGAGAGATGATTTTTTTGTGCCCCCTATATGGGCCTTTTTCAACCTTATACTCTTTGACTTCAAACAATATAATTTAAAATGCAAATTATTCATATTCCAACTGAACTTGAGGTTCAGCTATCTCTTTTGAGAGATAGAGAGAGAATGAAAGAGATAGATATAAAACAACATTTAGAAGCAACACCACCACTTCTTCTTTGTTGAAATCTAGTAGACTACATTACTGCCGACTCTAAGTCTCATTCTCTCTGATCTTCCCGGTCTCTTAAAGCCAATTTTCCAGACCAGGTTTCCTCAGATATGTCCTATGCTTCCTCCACTTATCTTGTCCTCCTGCATATATTTCCTGCATGAGACTATCACGTTCATGGCATTCCTCACAAAGTCCCGTTGGGATTTTACTGTACCTACTATAAGTAGAGTGCTATTAAGGTTGCTGTCTCTAATTCTTAATCTGATAATTAATACTTCCTCTTTCCGATTTCCTCCCTCCCTATCATATCTAGTTTGTCCTGTATTGAATGCAAATGTTCATGCTTGGTTCATTATCCCACTTCTGTTGCCACTGTTGTTTGGCCTTTTTTCCACACTATACCTTTCCCCTTTGACTTTGATAATTTGATATCGACCTCAAGATCCTTTTTTTTTTTTTTTTTGGCCGCTTCTTTTGGCAGGTCGTCTGCTCTTTTATTTCCCCTGTTACCAGAATGGGTTGGGACCCACAGGAAAGAGACACACTTCCCTTGCCTAAATATTTTTAAGTTAGCTAACAAGATTTCATACACAAGATCCTGGTGGCTTCTTGCTGTAACTGCATTAATGTTTGTAAGTGCTGCTGCTGAGTCACTACAAATGACTGTATTTCGGTGGCTACCCTTCTCAGCCCATTCTAGTGCCATAAGTAATATATACAGCTCCACAGTACATACACTTAGACAGACTTTCTCGTGCTACTATCTAATTTGTAACTGAGTACAGTAACTGCAGCTCCGGTTTTCTTTGATTCCTGGTCCTTAGAACCATCTGTGACTGACAGCTCCATCGGCCATCACAGCACAGTATGCGGATAAGGGCATTGTGCTTTCTGATTCCTTATATGGTAACACTTCCTATAGCCCATGTTCAGACGAATATACATACAAACAGCTCATGTCTGCTGGAACCCTTTGTCTCAGCGGAAAAGTCTAATGTGTTTCCTATCGCCTGCCTGTCTCCGGGTATCTGTATGACCTCTGTGTTAATGATTGGTATACTAAACAAATTTTTCTTCTTCTTTTAACTTATCCTAAAACTTAACCATTTGTGCACTCTTTTTAAACCTAACAAAAAGGTAGTTATATCTACTGCCTCAATAACAGACCTGCATCTAAAATATTTAGCAATTTTTCATTTATACCATTCTCTGAGAATATAATCTAAACTACAATATGGCCAACAGTATAGATTTTCTCCTATCTCGTCCATTCGGTTTTCACTTCCTGCCCTCCAGATTGATATACCTCAGTCATGTGATCGCATACAACCTATAGAAAAGCTCCACAATTGCCCACATGTTGTATTTCCAACTGCATGCTGCATTCAATCATAGATTTAGATGTAATATTTAAAACTAAATAACAAATATTTGTAATGTAAAAGAAAAATGTAGAGACAAAATGAAACTTTATTATCTTTTATTTTGATCTCTGAGTCCAGAAAAAAGCAGTCACAGGAACAGAGGTAATTGAAAATATTCAAGCATCATACATTCGACGTTCATTAGCTTATCCTTTGCGATCTTTTCATTTTGCCTATACGATGCAATTGTAAGACAAACTGTACGAAAATCTAGAACTGTGTCATTGTAATGATATTTTGATCTGTTGTTGCTGAAAAGAAGAATGAAAGAAAGCTTTGTTTGTGCATCAAAATGAGTCCTAGTCTGATTCGGATCTACAAATCTTCATTATCAAGTGCTGTACTGTAAATGGAGGAGATCCGTAGTGAATCCGTGTCTGTAAACAGAAGAGAACAATTCACTGATGGATCCAGTTATGCGTTAGCAATACAAAGTATCACTCACTCATCATCTATACCACTTAATCCTGTATTCAGGGTCACGGGGGGCCCGGAGCCTATCCCTGGAGACTTAGGGCACATGGCAGGGTACACCCTGGACAGGGTGCCAATCCATCTCAGGGCACAGACACACACATACACTCATTCATTCATTCACACACTACGGTCAATTTGGGAACGCCAATTAACCTAACCTACATGTCTTTGGACTGTGGGAGGAAACCCACCAAGCACGGGGAGAACATGCAAACTCCATGCACACAGAGACGGGAATCAAGCCTGGCCGGGGATCGAACCCGGACCCAGGTGGTGCAAGGCAACAGTGCTAACCACTACACCACAATACAAAGCATAAATTATCCAAATCTAGGTCTATATATATATATATATATATATATGTGTGTGTGTGTGTATGTCAATATATTGTAAAGAAACGATGCATATGTGCAAATAAAGTCACCCTTTCCACCAAATTCATTTCTTTATTGTAAACATTATCTGCATGATTTTATGCATTATATGGCTATATATATATATATATGTATATATATATTGTGCATGAACCCTTACCAGTGTCTGTGTTTATTGTTCTCATGGAGACTAGCATGATGCTGTCCCTCTCTCCGATGTTGCTTATATGGCTATAAGAACATTGGACAAATAAATTGCAAATATAATTACACTAGAAGTGATGATCTGCTTCCATATGTTGAAAATGCATCTTTAAAGCTTTAGTTCATACCCTTCTGATACCACCGAGCCATAGCTTTTGACACCTACAGGGTTGATAAAAATGTCATTATTTCCTAATACACACACACAAACACACCTACACCCATGTACATAGCATCTCACCCTCTTCTTTTGTATCATGGCACCGTCCTCTGAAGTTAACAGCTGTTACCAAGATCACCATAACAACAATAAGAATGAGAATGAAGCTCATCACACCTGTGCGAAAAAAGAAAAAAAAAAGTTACAAAAGTGAGTTTGAAAGATATCTCTGAACAGTTCCGATTCCATGATGCCAGGTGCAGCCTACCGAAGGCCAACGTGGTGAGCCCATCGTCTGTCGTCGTTGCATTCCCTACACATAGAGCAGAATACATTCAGTACAATGGATGTACTTGGATTTGACTTGACCAGCCTAGGAATTTCTTGGAAAATAATCAACACACTTCTTCCTTATGCGGCATTTATTACATGGATTCCCCATTTCCCCAAAAATCTTTAATTACAAGTACAGACTATTTAAAATGAAGTTATTATTATCTCTCTGTTTCAATTATATTATCCCACTGCATCCCACTATAATTTCCAGACTTCGTAATTTCCAGTCAATTTACCAATGGAAAATGGTTTACCTGGTAAGGTGTTAGAGCCATTAGATGCACTTGTTGTATTAAAAGAAGTGTTGTTGCCCTGTAAAACTGAAATGTGAAGATGTAAAATAAGAAATTGATTGATGAAAATGTTAAATTACATATCAAACCACTACATAATGCAACACACACACACACACACACACACACACACACACACACACACACACACACACACACACACACAATATACAGTTATGTTACGTTGTACCCTTTTTTAATTCTATGTGTTTTTGTGTAAGAACAAAATCTAAATCATCTGATCATAGCAGGTCTTAGTATTAGGCAAATAGGCATATACAACCTGGCTGTGTGTTGGAAGTGTGTTAACTCAGTGCCAAGAGGGAAATACATAAGCAATGGTCTTAGAGATGCTGCACATCAATCTCGAAATGGTTATGAAACCTTAAAAAAAGCTTAATAGACCAACAATTGATAGTGAGAAAGATTATTCATAAGTGGAAAGCATTCAAGACCAAATGTCAAAGCACATTGACACCAAGGTCTGACTGCGCAATGCTGAAAATAACAAAACAACAAAACAAGAGCTACATCTCAGACCTTACAGACCTCACTCGAGCATGCTAAATGTTAAAGTTCATGACAGCACAATTAAAAGAAGACTGAACAGGTACAGTTCGTTTGGAAGGGTTGCCAGGAGAAAGCCTCTTCTGTCTAAAAAAAGAACATGGAAGCACAACTGGAGTTGGTAAAACTGCATTTGAACAAACCACAAGGCTTCTGGAACAAGTGGACTTGTTTGGCCTTAATTTAAAGTGCCACGTTTGGTGGAAACCAAACAGGATTTGTTTTTTTCACCAAACATGCAGCACCACATACCCACTGTCAGGCACGTTGGTGAAAGGGTGATTAATTGGGCTTGTTTTGCACCCACAGGACCAGGGCACATCGCACTCATTGAGTCAACCATGAACTCCACTGTATACCAGGGTATCCTAGAGGCAAATGTGAGGCCATCTGTCCGACAGGTAAAACTTGGTTGCAATTGAGTCATGTGAAAGGACAATGATCCGAAGCACACCAGTAAATCTACATCAGAATAGCTGAAAAATAAAAGCACCAAGGTTTGGAATGGCCTAGTCAAAGTCAAGGACTCAACTACAGTGGCAGGACCATAAGAGAGATGTTCATAAATGAATGCCCAAAAACCTTGATGATCTGAAGTAATGTTGTAAAGAAGAATGGACCAAAATTCCCCCGCAATGATGTGAGAGACTAATAAAGTCATAAAAGAAAACTATTACTTCAACGTGTTGCTGCTGAAGATGGATCTACTAACTGTTGAATCATGGGTGGTATTGCCCACATTTTTACTTTTTGATGGTTTAAAAAATTCTTTGTTGTGTTTGTCTGAGGTTGCCTAATACTGAAACCAGCTACAATCAGACACATTTCTATTATATACTTTTATTAGATAAATAGCCATAATAAGCCATAACATCAACACCATTGCCAAGTGAACTGAAAAACATTGATCACCAACTACAGGGTGGGCCATTTATATGGATACACCTTAATAAAATGGGAATGGTTGGTGATATTAACGTCCTGTTTGTGGCACATTAGTATATGTGAGGGGGCAAACTTTTAAAGATGGGTGGTGACCATGGTAGCCATTTGGCCCCCAAGGTCTCCAATGGCCCCCAAGGTCTCCCGATCTGACCCCCTTAGACTTTTATCTTTGGGGTCATCTGAAGCAATTGTCTATGGTGTGAAGATACGAGAGGTGCAGCACCTGAAACTACGGATACTGGAAGTCTGTGCTGGCATTTCTCCTGCGGTGTTGCTATCAGTGTGTGAAAAGTGGGAGAAGAGGGTTGCATTGACAATCCATCACAATGGGCAGCACATTGAACACATTTTATAAGTGGTCAGAAACTTGTAAATAACTCATGAAAGAATAAAGTTACGTTAAAACCAAGCACATCATTGTTTTTCTTGTGAAATTCCCAATAAGTTTGATGTGTCACATGACCCTCTTCCTATTGAAAAAACAAAAGTTGGATCCAAGATGGCCGACTTCCAAATGGCCACCATGGTCACCACCCATCTTGAAAAGTTTGCCCCCTCACATATACTAATGTGCCACAAACAGGACGTTAATATCACCAACCATTCCCATTTTATTAAGGTGTATCCATATAAATGGCCCACCCTTGTATATAGACCAATCATGTGGTGTATTGTATATAGACACAATCATGGATACTCAAGCTTCACCCATGTCTGTGAGGACCACAGGCCAACCCGTCCGTTATGATCCCACAGAAAAGCCAATGCAGGACAAAACAGAAAGTTATCAGAACATTTGTGCCCAAGGTCATGACCCTCCCACCAAACTCTACAGATCCCAATGCGCCAGACAAACAATCCGACCCATGGAGCCCCCACCTCGCAAACCACAGAACCCAAAGGATCCACCGGCAACATGCTGGTACCAGACACCACAGCATACTGCCAGATGTACTTCAGAGCCAGCCCTGACGAGCCAGAGTAACCCCTGTGGCACAAGGGGAACTCAACCTCAGGTTAATGGTTTTAATGGCTTTAAGGGTTAATGTTATGGCTGATCAGTATACTTATCTTTAATAATTTAAATGTATCACATAGCAATATCTATCATGAATGACCCACAACTATTTAAAAAAGGAAGAAGCAGGCCGACCTGTACCAACAGCTAAAATGTTTTCGAACAAGAATATGAAGAAAACGACGACAATTTTTTAAGACTGTGTTAACCTGATCTAAAATGTCTAAGATATTTGTATGCAGCTTAAATCACATACAGCCTGCATGTTGTATTACCTGCAGTCGTTACAGGACTTTCAGTTGGTGCATTTTTGCTGGTCACTGTAAACAATGAAACAATAAAAACATACAATTTATTAATCTGTAATATGGTCATTTGGGAAAATGACTTAAAACAAGTAAGATGGCATCCTCCTATGACGTTAAATGTCTTAATGAAGCAGATATGTGATATTACAAAATGCTTTTCTGCAAGATCTTATTTCTACCAGGATATTCTCCAAATTCTCATATGGCTTCTTTAATCTAAAACTGACCAACCACATGGACCTTCAGACCACATGACCTTTTTCATTGCTCTAAAGTATATGCTCAATTCTACAATTCCAGTAATTCAATGCACAATTCCAGCAGATTTAGTAATTTCCTTAGTTGTTTTCTTTGCTTAATTTGGTCCAATAATTAGAACTTCCTAAAACACAGTAATATCCTTTTTTCATGACCATGGCTCACTGTTGTTTAAGAAATGAAAATCTATTCACTGCATCAGTTTGGTTTAAAGAAACACATTGCTCTCTCTCACTCACACATTCTCTGTCCCGCTTGTCCTGTACAGGATCATGGGTGGCCCACAGCCAATCCCAGGGGGCACAAAGTGGGGTACACCCTGTTCAGGGTGCCAATCCATTGCTCGGCACGCAAGTGCATTCACACACACCACAGGCAATTTAGAAACACCAATCATCCTACTCGTCCTACTCCCCAGAGTACCCAGAGGAAACCCACCAAGCACGAGAGGAACATGAAATTCCATGCACGAAGACCTAGGCCGGAACACTCGACCCCGGATTTGTGAGGCCACCGAGCTAACCACTACGCCCATAGGACGCCCATTTATCCAAGTATTTCCTTAAGTATTTGCTTATTTAAATCTAATTAGACTCCAGAATTTGAAATTTGTAACAATTTCTTAAAGTGCCAAAAATTTCATTTGCTACTCAGCCAATCTAGGCCCCCATTAATATTACAGTCTATTAATACTCAGTGATGACTTCACAAAGTGCATTTGTGTTAAACTAAAAACTGCAGCTGACATTCTGGTGAAACATAAATGAATGACAGTTTATAGATATCAATCTTGGTCGTTGATATGATTTTGTTATTAGCGTACAGAAAGTCCACATCCAACCAGCTTGTCCTTACAAATGAGAATAATAATAAAAGATCACTTGAGAGTCACTTTTTTAATAGCAACTTTTTATCACTAAAATATCTGTAAATTAGATACAAGAAATTTGATCTAGATTAGATCTGTAAATTTGACATTTTAGTCCCAGGGATTAGTGTAAAGCAAGATAATAAAGTTCTATCATTAAGCATGTTCCAGACTTACCTGCAACAAGTGACACAGGCACACAGAGGAAAATGAAAGGAGATAAGAGCCGACCCATGGCTTAATCCACAGAGTTTCAGGGTTCCTATAAAATGCTGACTATTAAAAGGTCACCAGTCATAGATGTGCATTAAAAGAGACAATAGAGTTTAGTTTTAAAGTGTGCACACGTGAACGAGCCCACCACCAACGTGCAGCTCCTGAGCAACTGTTTCCTGTGCTTATGGGAGGAATAAGATGGTGCAAAGTATGGTTGTATCCTGGTGATTTACTGTTTGTGCGAGTCTAATTGTGCCCAATCCTGCTTTGAGCAAGAGACTGCTATGGCCCTGACTGTGACCCACACCTTCCTGCGAAAGAATAGGAGGAAGCAGATGTCGTGTTCTCATGGAAAAGCAACTCTCGGGCCCTGTGTTTGTGTTTCAGCCTGGCTAAGAGGGAGTGGTTTCTCTGAAAAACAGTGAAACAGTCAGGAGCGACTCATGCTTATACTGTAGATAGGACATCTCTAATAACGACGAATAGCTTCAAACTTAAGTCAAAATGTTACTGTATAATACGTTACTTATGCTACATGCTAGTGATGCTTTTAGAGCGACTCCATGACACATTGTTGAGACTCAACAGGTGGTGAACGAAATAAATGTACACCAATTTTAACCGTAATAATTCTCCTGAAAATGGGGCTTCCATTAAAACCTCAAAACCTGCCCAAATGGGCCCCAAAATTAGTGCTTCTCTTTTTAGATGTATTGTCCCTGTTTTTTCCTCCCAAACAACTGTCCCTAATCACATGACAGCTACCACTCAGGAATGATGAAAACTTCTTCCCAAGGAATGTGAAGCCAACCAACCACTTTTTTTTTTAAACTGTTGCCCATGCGACCACGGGGATCGCCGGAACACACTCGGAAGAGAGCTCTATGTGCCCATGAGCCAGTGGCTAGTGCAGGTGTCGGCAGTCTGCGGCTACGGAGCCTCAAGTGTCTCTTTCATCCCTTTGCTGCGACTCCCTGGGTTTTGGAAAATAAGTGATGAATATTTAATGTAAATGTATTTTATTTTAGTTCATTATTATTATTATTTAATTAGATCATTCAGAATTGAAAGCTTATAGTGATCTTGTAACATTAAAATAAGACGTGTTCAATTTTTTGCCGCTCGAAATTTTTGTCGCAACCGCTGATTGTGAGATACCCGGCTGAAGCAGACAGCATTTTTGGTTTCTTAATCACTTGAATGGAGAAATGAATCTTTTAAGAGGACATGGGTGGGGTTGCAAATTAAGACTTAACATTAAGATTAACACTTGCTGAATGACTGATATGTCACACAAGAGGGAGTGCTGTTGTGCTGGATATCAGCACGGCTGGCATGAGGGGAGACAGTGCCAAAGGCATCCCTGCCATGCTGATATCCAGCACAACAGCACTCCGTCTCATGTGACTGGTAATTTTTTTTCAACAGCTCCACAGACACCATTTATAATCAACCACTTATTTTGCTCTGCAAATGCAGACACTTAACGATGGTAATGTGTGGAACGAGGTAATTAAATGTAATTAAAAGAAACGAAAGCCGAATAGAATAAACCATGGAGGTGGTGGACGGTCCTGCAAATCCTGCACGCTTCTCTTTTTTTATTTCCACTTATTCCACTTTAGAATATCAGCTTAAAGTTAAATCCTAAATAGTGTTAAATGGAAAGCTAGTGCGCTAGGGTGTACAATTCCTCGTTCCACATACTAAGCAGGACTCTTGATTAGGGGTTAGAGAGGGATTTGGGATTCAGCTGGGCTGTTTGTAGCTCACGGAGGCAATTCAGACACAGTTATTAAGGGTGTGTTGTGTTGTTTAAGATGACTTAACATCATCAGATTTATTGTCTTGCTGAAAGTGCTTCCGTGTGTTTTGGCTGCTGAGGTCTCCTCGGTATTGCGGACTGTGCTGACCTACTTTCACATGTGCTACGACTGACAGGCAATTAACGTGTAATTCATGGTTATTAGGACACCTGGGATGTGGAGTGATACACGGAGTGAGTTTCACATATAGTTAAACATCCCAGTGCTGTTTGCATGAGTGGTGATAATGGACAGTTATCCAGTTATGCTCTCATTTATCCTCTCATTCAATTAGATTACTCAGATGGCAGTAACTGTTGTATGATATAAAATATGGTTGTCCTGCCCCACCTACATCTAGGCATTTGACAGACAACCTTATCCAGAGTTGACTTTGTCATTATACATATGAGTTAAAGGCCTTGCTGAAGGGCCCAAATGGGACAACAATTTGAACCTGGGACCTTCCGAACTATAGTCCAAGGCCTTAACCACTGAGCTATCCCAGTCCACCCACCTGTCCCCCCACCACTGAAAACAGCTACACAAATGCAGGATTTTATAGATAATTACGTTTGGGCCATAATCTCTCGGGGCCAAATATTTCATCCATGCTAAGCAAAACACACTCCACAGAAATAGAATGGTGACAGACACAGTAGTTCATGCATATTTTATTCAAGAGTAAAAAAAGTGATTTGTCCCATAGGGCATGCTTACAATGTGTGTTATCATTTAGGAAGTCAAATGCCAAAACTTAGTTCAAGAGAAAATTGCAAGAAAAAATAGTCACAAGTTAAAATCCAATAAACTCCTTCTCTGAAATAAACCACGTCTGGACCAAACAAGGATCAGAAAACAGTGGAGAAAAAGAACTGTAAGCTAAATCGTAAGAATAAGAAGTATAAGGATATCATCAAGAATTATAATGAGAATATAGTTTTCCTTCAAAGTGAGACACAGGATTTTTCAGCGTGTCCAATTTGTTTACATGTGAATAAACCATGCGATCATGCTTTGGCAGCCTGAATGTTGCTTTTCACTGAGTAATATGTTCATTCACACTATTGAACACACTCTTTACACCAACTGAAAAATAAATAAATAAAATAAATGAAATAAATAATCCACAAAGGCTTAACACCTCAAAAAGAGCATCGGTGCCTGTATAGCAAAAACAATACAAAAATAAATCAACCGACAAAATAACATTAAAATCAAAAAATGAAAAAAGGAAATAAACGAAAGACAAGAAAAGATTACAAAAAAATCATTTATATATATATATATTGTATATAGATATAAAAAACAAAGTTGAACTTTACAAATATAATCTGAAGAGGGAAATAATTCAAATCTAATATATTGAAACACATCACAATTATAATTTCACATATCAATAAGGAACTTAATTGCATGCATTGATGCGTTCCATACCACAGATGCTGTTAAAAATTGTCCTCGATATTGGCCATCATTTATTAATAATATATTTATATATGTATATATTTATACTTATATATATAGGTTCATTCGACTTGCGAAACATACTATGTGCATTCTCTCTCGAGTTACAGGCAGGTGAGAAACAATCAGGTAGGTGGTGCCAAAAGGTCAAATTCCAAACTGTATATCACCCCCCGCCCCCCAAACCCCCCAACCCCCCCCACGTCCCCTTCCCTATCATCGAGTGTGCACCCCACACAACAGCCGCTAGGGTAGTCCACATCCAACATCCGCAAGCTCCCTACACCTTACATCCACGCAGCGTTATGGCATCTTACCAAAATAAATGAAATCAAATCAAATAAATAAATAAATACTCAGGTAAGATTGCATTGCAAGTAATAAAATGTACATATTTTTCTCTTTGAATGTCCTTTCTTAGAAACATTTCATTTTTGCATCATTTCAAATTTCAGATTTCGTTAATACTAGTAGCAAAACATGTCAAACAGTGCGATCGTTTCATTACGAGATGGGCTCATGAAGAAAACTCATCAATTGAAATATTGAAATGTGTCCGTGTGAGTGTATATGTGTGTGTGTGTGTGTGTGTGTGACATTGGTACTGGCTGCCACCCCCACCAATGAGCTGCGATGGATCAGGCTAAAGAGTTCTTAATCCCTAGTCCCCGCCCACTTGGTGAATGGGTAGCGTCAGATAGCAATTGATAAAGACACTTTCAGCCCTTGACTGACATTACTCCCCCCATTCCCCCCACCGCCACCCCCTCCGAGCAAAACCCCATCCCCTACCCTGTTTGTCACACCCCAAAAAGCGGCCAAACTCGTCCGAAATGGCGAGAAACCCGCTTGCGGTAAACTGGCAGCGAAAAAGAGCGACGCCTTCCACCCACATCCATGACATATTTGAAATTGAATCGTTTGCTTCCCTAATTTGACATAGCAGTAGTGGATGCATACATATAGTTATGTCGTTTGGGTTTGGTTGGTATCAGGAGGCTTTAAAATATTTCAGGTGTTGGCAATATCCTGCCAACAGTGTGGCAAGGGTTTGGGCATGCGGTCACTGCGGGTGGCCGCTGCATCACTGGATGTTGCTGTTGTCGTCAGTACCATTGGCTTCGGACATGTTCATTTTGCCCATGGAGTGACCGACGTGGTTAACGCCGTCTTTACGTGGAGGCATGCGCTCGTTGATGCGATCTAGACCTTTAGCCTCCTCGAAGCTGCTGATCTTGTGCTGTGGAGAAAAGCCGCGGATGGCTGTGGAAAGGCACAGATTACAATGAACACCAGAACAACGGATGTATCATGGAACCATTCTGTCAAATCTGCTTAGAGTGCAATATATAAGGAATAAAACACGACAGGGTGTGCTGATATAATGAAATAAGCAATGTTGTTGATTACAATTCTTTTTAAAGCTATAAAGCATTAACATTGAAGATTTTTTTTTTCCCATCTGCTACAAAAGTCCCTGTCAATGTTGTTACTATAAAAATTATTACATTTTATAGCAAGTGCATAAGTGTAAATCTTGCAACAGGAAATCTTTTCAGAGCAGCTGTTATAGAAAATGAATCAACACCTTCTGACTAATCAGTATAAAGAAATAATCATCAGTGCTGTTATAAAATATGTAAAATATAAAATAATAACATATATAAAACATTTTTTGTGTATATTCTGCATATGCATATTGTACTGTGTAGAATTCTTGAGCCAATCCCCATGTAACAACCTCAGCAAACAGCAGCAACCTCATTTCCCCTCTCGTCTGTTCCAACCACTCAGCATTGGCGTAATTATTTCTTATCATCTGCAGCCGTTTCTCACTGGTTTCTGTCTAAAGTTAGCAAACAAAAATCATTGCTTTGAAACTGGTCAGGTACAGAGACTGGACTCACAACAAGAGACAAAAATTTGCCAAAAAAGAAAAGAGCCAAAGAAAAAAGTCCTTCAGGAAGCCTGGAGCACTATTTCTAAGACTACAATAAAAAAAATATATAAAGAAATGAGGAGTGGCTCAGGACTTTTGCACAGTACTGTATATATTGGAGGAAATTCTAAATTATGTGATATATACTGTATTATCCTGTACTGTATATATAAATTATATACAGAAACCTAGTAGATGAAATGTTTTTTTTTTTTGGATTTTTCCCCGATTTTCTCCCTAATTTAGTCGTGTCCAATTCCTCCCCACATTAAGGCTACTACTACCACTCAGCCGGGAGGGCCGAAGACCATCACGTGTTTCCTCCGAACCACGTGACGCCAGCCGACCGCATCTTTTCGAACTGCTCGCTCGCGCACCGTTGGGGGCGGCGTAACACACTCGGAGGACAGCGCTATCCACTCCCTCCGTTGCGCGAGCTCACAGACGCCCCTGACTGGCTGTAGAGCCGTGATTAATGTGGGAGCACTAAGTACCTCTCATCCCTCCCCTCCGAGAGAGCTCGGCCAATCAGCTCTCTCTAGACCTCCGGCTGCGAGAGGTTACAGCACCACCCGGGATTTGAACTAGCGATCTCCGGATGATAGGGCGAGCGCTTTAACCACTGCGCCACTCGGAGGCCCTAGATGAAATGTTTTGACATGTTTATTATATTAGTTATTATATTAGTAATTATATCATATTACTCTTACTTTTACTCTTACTCTTACTTTTTTTCCCCCACGACTATCTATCTTCAAGAATAAAATGTTATGTACAGGCTAAATATAGAGAAAAAAAAAAGAGAAAAAAAGAACGGAGCTTTCAAGACTCACTGAACAATCGTTACTCAGGATATTAAACCCATTTCCCCTCTATCATCTGTATTCAATCAGGCCTTTTTCCTTTTTGGAGAGGAAACAGCCATCAGTTCCCTTTCCATGTGAGGTGTGCCTGCTTTAGAGCACGAAAGGTTGTGGAAGAGGCTAACACACTCTGGTTGGCTGGGAGTTCCTGAGAGGTCCAGTTACCACATGCTACACTCACAGTTGCCTTGTGAGAGGACGAGAGAAATGCAGCGCTGAACATACCGACTGGAGTAAATCATGCGTCTGTGTCAGACACCATCTCAAAACATCATGCAGTCTTCAGAGTGGATGTCCCTATTCTCGCTACTGTCATCGCCGAGAAAGGGCATTGTAAATATCTGGTGTTTAATTCCTTAGACCATAAAAAAAAGAGGTCTGAAAATATGCTTGTGCACAATATACTGTACGTGAGCTACAAGATTTTACTCCAGACTCACTAAACTTACAATGACATAAAACGTCAGTAATTGTAAGGATGCAACCAAGCTTAAAGAAGCAGTTTGCAATTTTCAAAGAACAGTCCTCTTCTGCCCGTAAATGAAAAATAATAACAGTTTTCCTTCCTCTGAACCCGAGTACGAGTAGTCTTGGAACACTTAAAAAAAAAAAAAAAAAAAAGTCACAAACTGCAACTTTAAAATGGGTCCCAGATATGTCCCTTGCCCTTTCTTGGACCTCAATGAGACCTCAATGCATTGCACCTCTCAGTGATTCCTCTACACTGCTTGTCCTACTGTTTGAATGTGAGTTGATTATGGCTGTGCAACAGCTGACACTAAGCCCAGACACACGTCCTGGATTTACCTTCGCCGTCACTTGCTTCTGTCTCGATGGCTTCGATGGCTTCGATGGTGGCTGGGGGGAGAGGAGGGGACCTGGTTACACTCGGACAAGCCATGCATACGGCAGTAAGGCACAGGCAGCGGTAGTGCACCAGTTGCGACGACTCTGCGAAATGCATGCACGCCAACCAGACTATGGAGCACGGAGCCAGTCAACCCCTCAGGCACACACACACACGCGTTCCCGGACGCCTTAACCTGCCACAGACTCACAGACGCTCACCTCAACCCAGTTTACCCACCGTGGGGAAAACCGACCCACTGCGGTCCAGGCTTTGGGGTCGCTCATAGTGCATAGTGTAGTGTAGACAGAAGAGCACCCCAAAGCCTGGAGTCTGTCAGAGGATACAGAGAGACAGATGGAGAGACAGGTGGAAGAGACAGGGACAGGTTTAGCAAAGTGCCCAGAGACCCCAGTGTAGGCTTGCATGCTCACCGCTCTGCAGAGTTTGTTTGCCCCCGGACAGCACACCGCTGGGCAGCATGCCAGTCGGGGTCAACCCCTTCAGCGTCAGGACGTTCTCGCTCTCCTCTCTGTATACAGCCAGATAAATATACACAAACTCTCATCCCAGACATGAGACATCTCTTGAACATTAACATACTGAAAGTGACTCAATTACTGAAAGTCCTTCACATACCTGAGCACCGAGAACATCTTGGCCATCTTGCCGATGGCACGGATCTTGTTCCTAATCACCTCTTTTCGTGCAGCTGCTGCGTTGGCTGTGGGCGGACAAAAGATTTCAAAGATTTGCAAAGGGAAAGTGATTTAAATGCAAGGCTTGCTGGGAGCACATCGTGAACTTCCTTAACAACACTGTGAGCTCGCGTTGTGCTCAGGAAGATTCTGAATACAGAGCTATAAAAGTTAAGGCGAACATGAGCTAAGACGGAGTGCAGAATTGAATGGCAATAGCTTACCATCAAAGATCTCGTCTCCATCGTTCATTAGCTCATCATCGGAGCAGATGCTCAACACATTCACCAGCATCTCTGTGACTGCAGGAGACCGTTAATGGATAATCGGGTCATATATATATATATCGTTTAGTGTTTTTCATTTGTGCTGCAGGGAGAAGATTTACCTTTCTCTCCAACGAAGGGCAGAGACCAGGTGAAGACATCCATGAAGTTTGGCAGCCAGTAGGGGTGGGGGGAGCAGTTAAACTGTCGAATGTTCATCACGTTGTTCTCGTATTTCAGGACAGCCGCTGCCATGGGAACACGAATACCCACATTTACACACTGAGAAAGGTTAACTTTCCGGAATGTAATGCAAATCACGACTGGTTTGTTCTTGATTGTTAGGAAGCAAGTGACCGGGTCTTACGAAAATGATCCGGTTCGATCCTAATCTCAGGTTTCTCTGAAAGGTGTGTCATATGCTCACCTTGTTGACTCACTCACTCACTCATTGTCTATATACCGCTTTATCCTGTATTCAGGGTCGCGGGGACCTGGAGCCTATCCCAGGAGGCTTAGGGCACAAGACGGGGTACACCCTGAACAGGGTGCCAAACCATCGCAGGGCTCACACACACATACACACACTACGGACAATTTGGGAACACCAATTAGCCTAATCTGCAGGTCTTTGGACTGTGGGAGGAAACCGGAGTACCCGGAGGAAACCCACCAAGCACGGGGAGAACATGCAAACTCCATGCACACAGAGACAGGAATCTAGCCTGGCCGGGAATCGAACCCGGACCATGGAGGTGCAAGGCCACAGTGCTAACCACTACACCACCGTGCCGCCTCCTTGTTGACTCATCTTTGCAAAATGTATGATTTTTTTCTATTTATCTATTAGCAACCATGAACTTGACCAATGGTTGGTTGCAATGACCCCTGACTTGATACGGTGTTTAGGATCCCAACATCCTGCAAACGACAGGCGCACACGCTCACACACGACAGGTTATTTCGAAACACAAATCAGCCGACAACATATCTTTGGAGTGTGAGATAGGTGACTTACAAACCCCCGACCCTGGAGGTGTGAGGTGACAGTGAGCCACCACACTGCAATGCATATCATTTATTACTAATGATAAATACTGATATTAAACAATAAATACTGTAGCATGCTGAGAACAGTGTTTGATTACAGTAACATGTTAACATCTCTGTCCCTGCCAGTCTATGAATATGTGGGTGTGTTTTCCGTTGTGCTGTAAAAAAATATCCACTAGATGGCCTCTTCTGACGCCTGAGCTACTGACCCTGTTCCATCAGGAGAAATAAAGCCACATGGATGGAGTCAGTGAAGCTGACAGCCTCTCCCACCCACACATCTTCTCCATCCTACTCTGTTTATTGTAGATAACACTACACGCGCGCACACACATACAACACATCGAATGCAGTCAGATTCGTCAATATTCTCCAGACAACTTGCTCCGACTTGGTGTTTCCAGCATTTTATGGATTCAATAGAATGTCGCATAGAATCTGCACATGTAGGGGTAGACTGGAGAGCCTGAGAAATGCTAGTTTCACCCACCTTTGTTGTTGTAAACATCAAGGTAGTTTGGTGCGGAAAAGATAGTGATGAGGGACGGGAAGCCGGTGGTCTGACTCTTCCTGTACATCCGGTATCTGTGACCAAACAAACCACACCGACACAAAGATAGAGTGGCAAGATGCCAGGGGGACTAGTCACCAAATGAATGGGAATAATCATAGATTGAGGAAGGGTGTGTGTGTGCGTGCGTGTGTGTGTATGGTTGTGAGTCAGAGTGTCTGCATACATACCCTGCATCTTGTGCTTCATGTGCTCGGATGACTGATAGCAAATTGTTATTCTGTAGGAACTCACACACTGCTGGATAACTGTAAGGCAGAATGAGAAACAGAAAGAGCATGCATGGAGTTTAGGCTGCGGTCAGCAGGAGCACTGGAACGTGTGGACAAGTTTCCAGTAGGGGTGTGAAAACACCAGACAAAACCCAGAGGTAGAAATATCAGCTCTGGTGAAGTCTGACAGTTCCTCAACGTCACACACATTACTCATGGTTAGAACTGTTCTCCGATATGAATGCGCACCGGAAACGCCGTGTCCATATCTCAATATCTATTTTCTAGAAAGGTTTCCAGAAAGATAGTTGGCGTTGGTCTTTTGGCTGCTCCCACTAGGAGCGGATGTGTGCGGATCATCCACCCAATCCGAACACAACTTGGCACAGGTTTTTACACCGGATGCCCTTCTTGACGCAACCCTTCCATTTTATTCGGGCTTGGGACGGGCACTGCATCCAGTGGTTGAGGCTTGGGTGAGAATTGAACCGCATGGCTGGCAGGACATCTTCCACTAGTCCAACAATTCTCATCATTAGATAGTATTTCTGGTAATTAAAGAATTACAGATTTTGACCTGGGATAGACAAAACGGAAGTAAAGGATTTGATAGTTTTCGGTGTCGAAATTTGGCCCTGATCGCTCCAATTTGGCCCTGATCTCTTTAATCTTGTGTACTTGCTAGCTAGCATCACATTTCATCGTTAAGTCTTATATGTATTGAAAGTAAAGGCGTAGCGAGAGCTGAAACAAAAGTTTCCCTAAATTTTCCAGGATATCGACATTTTTTGTCAGGTTTTGTGGTACCACTGAAAGCAAACGTCATCCCACTGTTACCGCTATACCAAAAAATGTGCACGTTGACTCCGGACTTGGGCGCGATCAAGAAATTTTGTTTTTCAAAAATCACGAATAGTAAAGGAGGAATCTTCTTTAAACACAACGAACACATCCAGTAGCACATGACACCAGCACAGAGGCAACATACAAATAATTATACATATGCTGACAGTTATATTATAGCTTAATGCTTGAAATGTCCTCACACACACACACACACAGTACACACTGCAATGCTCACATGCTTCTGTTATAATTATTACAAAGTGTGCCAGGTATTATGGTATCTATCAATATCTATGTTGACCATGTGTCCAATGTTTTGGGGTTAAACTGTGAGTTTTTAGACCTTTACATAATAAAACACGGGTTCTCCTTTAAGAGTGCACATAATTCCGCCTTGTCAGAGCTAATGGAGCGTGCAGTATGATCTAATGGAGAGGAGCTCGTCCTGTGGCTCTTGTGTAGCCTACAGCCAGATTTCCTCCTTTGTGTCCAAGTGAGAAACGCAGCAGCTTGGAGAAAAGCAGGTTCTACACCAGGAAGCCAATGTGAAAAAGTCCTTTTTCGCACTCTGCTCTGAGCTACAGCATCTGCTAACGAGTGGCAACCCCATCGCGATACTACTGCTATCCTCTACAAATCAGTGCTTCCTCGGTCTCTGTCTCCTTCTTACTCACTGTCTTACTCGCCCGCTCCAATTTGGGCTGGAGGAGTGGGTCGTCATGGCAACACCTCACTGCAAAGCCCCGGGGGATTGTGGGATAGATCGCAGAGCTGTGTTGACGCTGCTTCTGGCCGCAGTGTGGGCCTTGCTCTCTTTCCCTCCCTCCCTCCCTCTGCTCTTTCTTTCCTTCCTTAGCGATCCCTCTCGCTCTCGCACACACATTATACGCTACTGCTGACTAAAGCATTATTCAGGCCATTTGGCGTTGAGGCGCACACACGTCTTCCTTCAGTCGCAGCTCAAAGATGTCCCTCCAAAGACTCACATAACTGCGGTGTGGAGAACCTTCATGGGAATCCTAAGCACTGCATAGATCAATGAAATGATCAAATAAAAATGGTAAGGTGCCACGCTGTAGGAGTCCGGTGACACAGCATAATACGAACATCTCCACAGTACATAACGAGGTGCGAGCTGAAAGCATACACATATTGGAAACCCAGATAACCAAAAGAGGACGCACTATTGAAGCCGCCACTGCGGAGGTATACGTTCTCAGGTATCCTATGTAAAGTAGCACTTAGCTTTGAATTTATTCTCACAGCTTCTTCTTTAACCAACATCACAGATTTTTTTTTCACCTATAGGGTACTAAATGTTTTGTGTAATTGAATACCAAAATCATAGATGGTTAGGCCTGCAAACTTGATTTAGGAGCTTGAGCCATGAACCATTATACAGTCGTGGGTGAAGAGAGTAGAGAAGAGGACTAAACATACAGCCCTGTGGGATACAGTGGAGGACACAAGGTTGTCAAACCTAACAGACTACAGTGTTTGGACAACAACACTCAGAAGACTTCATTATGGATTACTGGTGGACCAAGAGGAGCCACTCTATAGCTTCCTCAGTGGGATGCACATGGCTGATCATAATCACTATATAGCAAGCTTTTATAATATTACAAGATAACTGGTGCAGCATAACCTCGGAGAGTATTAGTTGAGTGACAACAACTTGCTAGCTAGGCAATTAAAAATGAACACTTTTAATTATAACATTACTTAAATGTTATTTAGGTAATTCAAGTGCAGAAACCTGCCTAGCTAGTAAGTTGTTAGCTAGCTAGGTGACTCGGCTAATACTCCCCAAGGTTATGCTGCACCAGTTACTCCTGTTACTTTTAAACTTTTATAGCAATAAGATGAATCTTGAGTAAAATGTTATAAAAGTTTTAATGTTATGTCGTACCACATTGATATTTTAAATATACAGTGCTCTACACCATTTACAAGAAACCTACCAAGACATCTTGCTCTGCCTATAGCGTTTACTACTCAAAATACACAAAAGAAACACAACGGGCCTCCGAGTGGCGCAGTGGTTAAAGCGCTCGCCCTATCATCCGGAGATCGCTAGTTCGAATCCCGGGTGGTGCTGTAACCTCTCGCAGCCGGAGGTCTAGAGAGAGCTGATTGGCCGAGCTCTCTCAGAGGGGAGGGATGAGAGGTACTTAGTGCTCCCACATTAATCACGGCTCTACAGCCAGTCAGGGGCGTCTGTGAGCTCGCGCAACGGAGGGAGCGGATAGCGCTGTCCTCCGAGTGTGTTACGCCGCCCCCAACGGTGCGCGAGCGAGCAGTTCGAAAGGCTGGCGTCACGTGGTTCGGAGGAAACATGTGATAGTTTTCGGCCCTCCCGGCTGAGTGGTAGTAGTAGCCTTAATGTGGGAGCCCCCTAGTGACGGGGAGGAATTGGACACGACTAAATTAGGGAGAAAATCGGGGAAAAATCCAAAAAAAAAAAAAAATGAAACACAACGAGTATGTGTAAAATGTTCACACACCATTTTGTTTTATATTATAAACCGGAATTATCACTTTGATATTATATATCAATATATAAGTACTATAATTATTAATTATCATATTCCGTGTAATGCGGCACGGTGGTGTAGTGGTTAGCACTGTCGCCTTGCACCTCCAGGGTCCGGGTTCGATTCCCGGCCAGGCTCGATTCTTCTCTCTGTAGTCTGTTAGGTGTGCACATTTGCAGATTAGGCTAATTGGTGTTCCCAAACTGCCTGTAGTATGTGTGTGTGTGAGTGAGTGTATGTGTGTGTGTCTTACAATGGATTGGTACCCTGTCCAGGTTGTACCCCGCCTCGTGCCCTAAGCCTCCTGGGATAGGCTCTCTAGCATCCCCCCAGAACTTGAATACAGGATAAGGCGGTATAGACGTTGGCAACGACAATATTCAGTATAATCTAATAGATAATCTATCGGCAGCATGGTGACTTAGTGGTTTACACTGTCGTCTTGCACCTTCAGGGTCTTGGTTTGATTCCCGCCTCAGGTCTGTGGGCATGGAGTTTGCATGTTCTACCCATGTTTGGCGTGATTCCTCCTGGCTCTACGTAGGAAATTAGGCTATCTGGTGGACCAAAATTGCCCACTGTGCGTCTGTGCCCTTCGATGGATTGGCACCCTGTCCAGGATGTACCTCACCTTGTAACTCCAAACATCCCTTGTAAGATGGATAACTCAGACTGCTGTCGTGTATCTCCTCACTTGATTACATGAATTTGCATGAACGCTGAAAGGCACGCTGAAGATTTTGATTAGGTATGTTTGATCACAGGAGCTAGGGATATGTTCAAATAGCTGTCCAATCAAGCATAATTTAATGTTTCACATCATTGTACTAACCTGTAATCTAATTTGTAATGAGGATTAGATCTCTGCTGTTACTTAGTAAGAACTTGTTACTAGAAGTGTGTTTTATCAAAGGTGCATGGACCCTGCAAATATTTTAATTGTAGTTTAAACTGAACTCAACCTGAATCCGAGTAAGACTTTAGGAATCGTGCTTTTGATATGCTTTTTTGATTGGCCTTAATCTGCCTGGTTTGAGAGTGAGTAGAAATCTCAAGCATGGAATGTTAATTCTCCAGCATATATTAGGGCTATCAATATTAACACTTTAACGTGTGTGATTTTTTTTAAACACAAATTAATCATATGACAAATTTGGACCCTAATGGCTTCCCATAATCGCCGCACTGTTAGCCGGCTGAATGTGATTATGGCACGTTTAACAAGAATAATAAGATGACTGGTGTGTTGAACAGCAAGTTTTATTATAAAAAGCTTCTAGGCGGAAGTTTGGATAAAACCGAAGTTGTGTGCTCAACCTACCTTTAGGGTTTAGAATAGATTCAGTGGAAGGTGTGTGAGTGGTGGCTCAGGCTGCTAAATTATTGATTTCCCGGGTTCGAGTTATTAAGGATTCGGGTTCGAGTACTGCCGTCGGTGGATTGCCACACACCATACTACGCAGCCACTGCGATTTTAATTTAAGACTTAGGGCACAAGGCGGGGTACACCCTCACAAACACTCCTTCATACATTGCAGGCAATTTGAGAATGCCAATTAGCCTAATCTGCATGCATGTCTTTGGACTGTAAGAGGAAACCCACTAAGCACGGGAAGAACATGAAAACTCCATGTACACAGAGGTGGGAATCGAACCTGGACCCTATACTATTATTATTTATTTTTTCTCCATAATTTAGTCGTGTCCAATTCCTCCCCGTGACTATGGGGCTCCCACATTAAGCTACTATTACAACTCAGTCCGGAGGGCCGAAGACTATCACGTGTTTCCTCTGAACCATGTGACGCCAGCCGACCGCATCTTTTTGAACTGTTTGCTCACGCGACATAACACTCAGAGGACAGCGCTATCCGCTCCCTCCGTTGCGTGAGCTCACAGACGCCCCTGATTGGCTGTAGAGCCGTGATTAATGTGGGAGCACTAAGTACCTCTCATCCCTCCCCTCTGAGAGAGCTCGGCCAATCAGCTCTCTCTAGGCCTCCGGTTGCAGGAGGTTACAGCATCACCCGGGAATCGAACTCGCGATCACTTACCACTTTACCACTGCGCCACTAGGAGGCCCCGGACCCTGTATTATTTATAATACAAGTAAATCTGAATATTTTAAAATTGTGATTAATCGTGACTACGACTATGCGATTAACTAGATAAAAAATTTTTTATCGATTGACAGTACTTAATTATTAAGTAGTAGTTATCAGTTAAATAAACTGTGACTGTACTGTAAATGCATTCATACTGGAATGGATCCGATGAGAACCTGCGCCTTAATAAACATAAATGCAGTTGTAGACTCATGCTGACTCTTCATAACCTGGCGATTAAGGAGGGAAGAAAAACTGCTGCTGTGACTCTTACATAATAGACAAGATTAATGGAAATACACAGAGCATCGTTTGCGCTTCAGAAGCAGCCTTGGGTGAGGATGAGGAGCATCACTACTGCGGCGTGAAGAATGAACACAGCTCATGCACATGGACACACATTTATGCAGCCACGCACATACACACGCACACACACACGCACGCACGCACACACGCACGCACACACGCACGCACACACGCACGCACACACGCACGCACCAACACACACACACACACACACACACACACACACACTCTGCAGACTGGTCACTCCCTGGAGCAGGGAATAGAAGGTAATGAAAGTGATGATTGTTTTGAGAGAGAGAGAGAGAGAGAAAACGAGAGCGCAAGAAAGAGAGAATATTAGTCCAAATGGCCTCAAGACAGGCTTTGGCTCTGCATAGTAACCTAATGATGAATCAAGCACTGCAATTGATTGGCCCAAATCTGCTGCAGTTTTCTCCTGGCTCACTGCTGCACTGATTCCTTCACTGTGTCTCACCCACATCCACATTACGAGGGATAGAACCACAGATGAATGCATGTGTGGTGTGGGTGTTTGTGTGCTGTGCAGTCTGGGTCTCTGCAGCACTTGAGGTGATGGTGGTAATGAGTTTCTTGAGGTTGTGTGTTTCACATTACCATGACCAGCCATCCTTCAATCTAGCCGAGAGAGAGAGAGAGAGAGAGAGAGAGAGAGAGAATACTCCCCACCCTCAAGTAGTGCAACGTGGGAAGCCAGCCATCTATCATGGCAGACCAAGAAGCACAGCTCAGAGGCTTAAACACACACACACACATACATACACACACATACATACACACACATACACACACACATACACACACACACATACACACACACACATACACACACACACATACACACACACACATACACACACACACATACACACACACACACACACACTTCCAGGGGGGTGTAGTGTGCGAAACTACAAACCGGATGTGCGTAAAGACTCCGGTTTGTAGGGCTACACATGCTTAATGAGCCTGCGCTGGATTTTTCCTTAAACCAGGCGAATGTATAAAACATGAATGTGGGCACACAGAGGCTCTAATGTGTCCAAGAGGGGGGTAATGCAGTGTGTGATGTGATCTCCTGCAGTGCGAGATAGTCTGTGGGTGTACGGATGCGCATTCGTTCTGTAGATCTCCGGACTGTCACAATTCCTCAACCGTAATCCTGTTAAGTTCCTACACGAATGCGGTTTAATATTAATGAGCCTCTGACGTGACAGATAGACAGATAGTCAGCGTATATCGTGATAGACAGACACACATTAGTAGACTATGAGTTCATCGCATTAATCATGGAGGATGAAAACGATGACACCGTCTTCAGCTGGATACGAGTCTACCGAGTCGAAGGGAGCCGTTTGAGAGCAAGTGCGAAACGAGTGTGAAATGTATCATTATTATCGCATGTAATATCACATTTAGCACACTTTTTATTATTTTTTTGTTCGGTGTTACACTTCATCTGCAAATTTACAATATGCCTAACTTTAAAACAATGTGAAAATAAGTACGCCACAAGCGATGTGGTCCATTTTCGGGAACGGAAAAAAAAAAAAGCCTGAATAGACTTGCACTTGCAAGTGTCGTAAACAACGTTTTTTTTCCCCATTACTTTTGAATGAATTAATAATTCATAAAATTGCATTTAAATTAGGAATAAAATGGGAATGCCATGGGCTGCTGTTGATTATTCCTCCATAACCGTACATCATATTAAGTCATTTCTATTCACTCATTCATCCTGTACAGGTTCATGGGGGCCTGGAACCTATACCAGGACACTTTGGGTAGACCATGGACATGGTGCCAATCCATCACACTGTTAATGTATGTGGCACAGACATTAATCTACATGTGTTTGGCCTGTTGGAGGAAACACACCAAGCATGGGGGGAACATGCAAACGCAAACCAGTGACAAGAATCGAACCTTTGACCCTGGCGGTGAGAGTCCACAGTGCTAACCACTACGCCACAAAGTGTTTCATTCCTCTCTCTTATATTATAATTGCTATTTAATTAACTAATGACACATCAAACTTTTCAACTGTTTGAAAAGACACTCACTCACTCATCATCTATACGGCTTAATCCTGTATTCAGGGTCACGGGGGGCCTGGAGCCTATCCCAGGAGACTTGGGGCACATAGCAGGGCACACCCTGGACAGGGTGCCAATCCATCGCAGGGCACATACACACACATACGCTCACTCATTCACACACTAAGGACAATTTGGGAACGCCAATTGGCCTGTGGGAGGAAACCCACCAAGCATGGGGAGAACATGCAAACTCCATGCACACAGAGAAGGGAATCGAGCCTGGCCAGGGATCGAACCCGGACCGTGGCGGTGTAAGGCGACAGTGCTAACCACTACACCACCGTGCCGCCAGCCAGGACATTAAAAGTAAATAAATAAATAAATCAGAGCTATCAGGGTAGCCTTAGGGCAGGGCTCTAATGATGAAGATCTCTGATGGTGTGCTGGTGGATCATGGGTAGCAGGGTGGGGCCACAAATGATTGGGCTTGTGTGTCCCGTGCATACATGGTCGGATTGAAACCTGGGGAACTGAAGGCTTTCGACTTTTTGCCTGGCTGCTTATGCACCGGGTGTTCCGATACCTTTCTCTCATGGTGATCATTAACATCTTTCAGCAATTTGTTCTACATTTCACTGATGTTATGAAGTTATCTTCAATGTTATTGAAATTCCACAAGATAATCTTAGTTCCTGTTATCACTTGGATTAGGACAGATATACTGTAACTGTTCTCTAAAAAAACATATTTTTCCCTCTTTTTAATAAAAAGTTAATAAAAAAACAACAACAGAAAAACACTGCATCATGCAAAGTAATCCATCTTAATTACTCTTAAAGTGGAGACAACTTCCATAAAAGTTAAATAAACTTCTGTCTTTATCTTTTTAACTTAAAGCTGCACCATGTCAACAATTTATTGTTAGTGTCCACCGTGCGTTACAGAAACGGCAGCGCATTAGAACTAATTAATGTCATCTTGTGCTTTAAATTACACCGACGTCGGAGCTGCTGTTATAGAAAATGAACCGACTAATCAGTTTCAAGATGTCTGAAACAGAGCTGTGGTATGATAAATAGAAATCATTTTAACCGTGAACTTAACTGCACAAACACACAAAGCTTTTGTAAAAAAAAAAAAAAAAAAAACGATATCCGTTTCCTCCACACACAGAAAGGAGACACACATGCCCTCGATTGTTCCATCAGATATTCAGCGGAGAGTGTGAAATATTCACGGCCTGGTGGTACGTGTGGGACGAGCAGTGAGAGAGGGAGAGAGAGAGAGAGAGAGAGAGAGAGAGAGAGAGATGCTGTCAGCTTGTGGAAGCTGGACAGACTGTATAGCTGATGATGATGATGATGATGATGATGACTGATCTCTCTCTCTCTCTCCATAAAGAAAAATGGACTTGAGACAAATGAATAGACATTAGATAGAAACAAAAGAAGTCATCTTAAAGAAGTCACACACATTTCCTTATCCTTACACTCATACACACTCAAACAGAACATAATCCTTATCGACACATAACACAAAAGCAGGTTTACAATGCCAGAAACTGGTGTTAAACAAAAGTCTGTTTTTATGAGTTAAAACCAAAAATGTGTGTGTGTGTGTGTGTGTTTTTTTTTTTACCTGTAGAAGTAGGAGCAGCCTCTGACTGTGTTATGGCTGAAGTACTCCTGGCTCTTCTCATTGCCAAAATCCTCCAGGGGGTCTGACCACAGGAGATCACACATGGGCCCGAATGCTGGGGGCTCCTTAAACCGATCCAACTAGGCCACACGGAGACATATAGTGATGAGTAAAGAACACGTTACATTATACGCACACACACTGCCCGGTTCCCTCGGACTGCAAAAGAAGTGGAACTGAAAGGGCTTAGCACCTTCTTAATGTCATCTAAGTTGTGTATTTCTGGGGACAGGCCACCGTGAACACACAGGAACTGCTGGTTCATGAGAGCGGCCAAAGGAAGGCAGTCGAACGCATCCATACAGGAGTCGTAGACCTGCTCTGAATACTTGATTTTACCTGAGAGAGAAAACATCGGCACAGAGAGTTTTTGGGTGAGAGATATTTTAACGACATAGAATAATCAGTTTCTATCATATCTCCTATCCACTCGTGGATCACTTGAATAGGAATTCATGCATGCAATTATCCAATCAGTCAGTCATATTGTAGGAGTGGAATGGATCAGGCTTCTGGTCAAGAGCTTCAGTTTAATATTCACATTGGAAATCACAAGGAGGGAATATGTGATCTCACTGATTTTGACATTGCCAAATACTGCATGGTTGTTAGCGCCTGAAGTGCTGGTTTAAGACAGTGGTACGTGTGGGAAGATCAGAAAAAACTTTTTTTTTTTTTTTTTTTAGCACTGAGTTTCCAAAGAATGGTGCAAAAACAAAACAAAACAGCAACAAAACACATCACGTATTTGGCAGATATATGCGCAAAAGAAATGTGCAAGGTCAAAAGAGAGCTGGGAGAGTGCAGTCCACTAAAAATGTCTCATGTCTCGCTCCAACTGTGCTACAGAATAATTATGGAGAGAAATGTGCGCAGATGGATGAAGAAGTTTAAAGAAGGGAAGACCAGCATTGGAGACAAATCATGCACTCGGAGACCATCAAGTGTGACAAAAGGGATTTTCAAAGAGGATTCAAGAGTTGGGAACAAAAGGATTACTCTTGATGGAGACTATGTTGAGTAGTACACTCCAATCAGCCATAACATTAGCACGTTAACAATGATTTTGTCTTTCTGTCTTATAGGTCTTGGTCTTGATGATGAGGGGTAAGTTTTAAATTTTTCCCCCACACATCCATAAACACAAGAAATTAAATATTATATATATATATATATATATATATATATACACACACACACAGTATAGGCCCATCAGTAGTAATGTGTCGTTCATGAACGATTTGCCCCTTTTTGAACAAGTCTTTAATGTGACTCAGACGAACGAGTAGTCTCAAAGAGTGATTCGTTCATTTTCTACTGGGGGTGTATGCGTAAAGCATCGCAAAGCCTCTGTAGGTAATGTACAGGGAACAGAAATGAGTGGTTCTTTCGTTCTTCAAGTCTTCTAGTCCGAACCGTTCGTTCTTTTGTCATGTGACTTCCATAGACGCGATGCAGTGGAGTAGATTCAAAAGAATGAACAACTCGGACTAGAAGACTCATGAGAAGAACCGCTCAGTTCTGTTTCCTGTGTAATGCACTGCATAGCATCCATGGGAATCACGTGACAAAAGAACGAACGACTCGGACCAGAAGATATGAGAGGTGAGCTGCTCATTCTGTTTATCACAATACGTCCTTAGCTGCATTGTAATATTTTCATTACTGGAACGATAGCCAAAATTTGTTTAGGTAGACGTGTTGAGGGGTCTGTTTATTGAAAATGTAACATGTTAGTCTATTTATTTATTTATTTATTTTGTATTTTTCCCCGATTTTCTCCCTAATTTAGTCGTGGGGCCATCACTAGGGGGCTCCCACATTAAGGCTACTACTACCACTCAGCTGGGAGGGCCGAAGACTATCACATGTTTCCTCCGAACCCGACCGCATCTTTTCGAACTGCTCGCTCGCGCACCGTTGCGGGGGGCGTAACACACTCGGAGGACAGTGCTATCCGCTCCCTCCGTTGCGCGAGCTCACAGACGCCCCTGACTGGCTGTAGAGTCGTGATTAATGTGGGAGCACTAAGTACCTCTCATCCCTCCCGTCTGAGAGAGCTCGGCCAATCAGCACTCTCTAGACCTCCGGCTGCGAGAGGTTACAGCACCACCCAGGATTCGAACTAGCGATCTCCGGATGATAGGGCGAGCGCTTTTACCACTGCGCCACTCGGAGGCATGTTAGTTTATTTCTGATCAAAAGAACGAAATCAACGGTCTCCAGCTCAAAGAACCGATTCAAAGAACCGAGTCACTAAAATGATTGGAACTTCCCATCACTACCAATCAGACAAAGAGCCCAAGACAGCCCCCCAGCCTTCAAACACTCTAGATCTCAATCTGAATCAGCACTCATGGGATGCGCTGGACAACAATTCTGATTTACCGAGGGCCCATTGCACAACCCACAAAAACCAAAGGTCAACGTCCTGGTGCTAGACATCACAGCACACCCCCATAGTCACTGCAGAGCCAAGCCAAAGGGCCAGAGCTGCCAAAGCCTTTGTTGTAATGTTAATGGTTTTAAATGTTGTGGCTGATCAATGTATATAGTTTTTTTTACTGTTCTTACTATGTAACTTGGCTAGACAACATTTGCTCAGTAAATGTCTCGGGTTACTTAGCTGTAACCCTGTTCCCTGATAAAGCTGGAACGAGATGCTGCGTGAAAACGCTATGGGAACATCTCTTTGTTTCCGGTTGTGAAGATGGTGTATGTCAAAACCGCCGAATACTTTGGCTTATAACCTCTGCCAGGCATGACGTCACCGAATAAGGTGCACCTGCAGATTATAAATAGGAGTGAACCGGAAACATCCTCAGGTCAATTTTGTCTGAAGGACTTCCAGGCACGCCAGTGCGGCATTGGAACGCAGCATCTCGTTCCCGCTTTATCAGGGAACGGGGTTACAGCTAAGTAACCCGAGACGTTCCCTTTCAAAAGCTACACTCGATGCTGCGTGAAAACGCTATGGGAACGAGAATACCAACGCCGCCGCACTGCAAATGTCTGGACCCCCAGGTTGTGTAGCGTGTGCGCACATTAGCCAAGGAGGTCTCAGACGTAGCTCTGGGATGCTGACTCAAGCCCGGAGTAGCATTGACATCCGGACCATAAAATCTAACAAACGTGTGTGGAGAGGACCAGCCTGCCACATCGCACACCTGCTGCAGGGGGATGCCTCTTGCCAGAGCAATTGATGAGGCAATCCACCTGGTTGAATGAGCCCTGATTCCCAGAGGCGAAGTGTGACCACGCGCCTCATAGGCTAGGGCAATAGCATCTCTCACCCAGTGTGACAGAGTCTGTCTAGTGACGGCCGCCCCCCCGGATGCGACCCCCATGGCAAATAAAGAGCTGCTCTGACTTACGCCACTGGCTAGTGCGGTGGATGTAAATCCGAAGAGCACATACTGGAGACAGTAAGTGAAGTCTTTCCTGCTCCGGAGCTGTGAAAGGCAGAGGACAGAAGGTTTCGAGATCGACTGGGTGCATGGTCGAGAATGGAACCTTGGGAAGATAGTTCGGGTGAGGATGCAGAATAGCTTTGACTAGCCCAGGGGCAAAATCTAGGCAGGATGGGGAGATTGACAGAGCCTGCAGCTCACCAATCCTCTTCAAAGAAGTAATAGCTATAAGAAAAACCATCTTAAGAGACAGAAGCCTGACAGGCGCTGACTCTAGTGGTTCGAAAGGGGTGTCAGCCAGACCTTTGAATACGTAGCTAAGTCCCATGAAGGGACCGTCGCTCCAGTGGGTGGCCTCAACCGTTTAGCTCCACGAATATAACGGGCAACTAAATGGTGCTTTTCCACAGAAACCCCATCGGTCAGAGCGTGCCGAAATAGCGGCTATGTATGTTCTGAGAGTACTAGGGCATAAGCCAGTGGACTGGCAGTGGCATCTGGCAGTGGACTGGGTCTACATGTCTTACCATGCACCAACTTTCAAATACACTCCATTTGAGGGCATAAGTTCTTCTAGTGAAGGGAGCCCTGGCACTTGAAATGGTTTCAATTATGCTGACTGGAAGACCAGTATGTCTTAGTTGGTCCCCTTCAGGGGCCAAACGTGGAGGTTCCAGAGCTCGGGCCGGGGATGAAATATTGTCCTCTGCGCCTGAGACAGAAGATCCCTCCTCACTGGAATCACCCAGGGTGAGCCGTCGAGGAGATGTATTAGATCCGAGAACCACACTCTGGTCGGCACCTGGGGTGCTATCAATAAGAGGCGCAAACCCTGTTGACGGACCCTCGCCAGGACTCCTGGGAGCAGAACTATCAGAGGAAACGCATAAAGGCGTAATCTGGGCCACGTGTGGGCCATGGCGTCCAGACCCAGGAGAGCTGGAGTAGTCAGAGTAGTAAAGGGGGTGGAGTTTCCAGTCCCCATGTGTCACAGCTTGTCTGGATAGCAAGTCCGCTCCTACATTCATGTGCCCCGGAATGTAAATCGCTCTGAGGGACAGGAACTTGTCCTGTGCCCAAAGCAGAACCTGGTGCGCTAGCTTCAAGTGGCGCGAGCACAGTCCACCCTTGCGATTTATATACAAGACTACCACAGTGTTGTCCACCCGCACTACGACATAGTAGCCTCTCAACTGCTGGAGGAAGTGTTTCAGGGCCAGAAACAGAGCCATCATTTCGAGGCAATTGGTGTGCCATGCGAGAAGATGACCTCTCCAGCTCCCTTGTGCTGGACGGCCATCCAAGACAGCACCCCAGCCCGTAAGGGAAGCATCTGTCATTAGCATCTTGCGACGACAAGACGGACCTAAATTGGGACCCAAAGTCAGAAACCGGGGTCTGAACCACATAGAAAGGGTACGAAGCCCCGGCACGTAACCCTTATTAGCCTCTGGGGATTGGCCCTTGAGTGAAATCCCCTGGCTCTTAGCCACAACTGAAAACACCCTCATGTGCTGAAGGCCCAAAGGTATCACCGTGGACGCAGCTGCCATGAGATCTTTAAAAGTGATGGAGTCACTTTCTGGCCTAGCTTGATTTCCTTCAGGGTGTTGGAGGATGGGTTCAACACAAGTGGGAAACAGCTGTGCCCACCTTGTGATCGAATCCCATGTGACACCCAAATATGTTATCCTCTGAACAGGAAAGAGAATGCCTGTCGTGGCGTTGAGTCTCAATCCTAAAGAATGGAGATGAGCTAGGATGACATCCCGATGTCAAAGCGCTAGCTATTAAGACTGAGCTAGGATCAGCCAGTCGTCTATGCAATTCAGAATACGGATGCCCTGGAATCATGGAGCCAGAGCTGCATCCATGCATTTTATATGTGCGGGGTGACAGGGCTAGGCCAGATAGAAAGACCCGATACTGGTAAGTTCCGCCCCCGAAAGCAAACCTCAGGAACCTCCTGTGTTGTGGCAATATTTCTATATGAAAATATGCGTCATTCAGGTTGACCGTCACAAACCAAACCTCTGGTTGAATTTGAGATACAATCATTTTGGCTGTCAACATTTTGATGTTCAGCCCAAGAAGATGTAAAATTGGACGCAACCCCCCATCTCTCGTCTGGCAGGGGAACATGCTCTATGGCCCCTTTTGCCAGCAAACTCATTCTGTAACTGCCAAGTCAGCAGATGCGGTCGCTCCGGTTTCATGGAAGTGAAGACCACGCCATTGAAAACGCGGAGAACGATGTGCAATGGAGGGGGGGGTGTTAGGTGTCCGGCATCCTGAAACAAGGCAGGAAGGAACCGAGCACCTAACATTTCGCTGGAGACCGCTGCTTCCTGAAACACCAGTGGTGGCGGAGATTAGACAACGGCCCCCATAGGGTGCCAGGGAGGAGTCTTTATCCCTTATTGGAATTTTTACACGTCCCTCCCTAGGGGGAGACACCCCCGTGGTCCTGGGCACGTCAACCTCAGGACTTCCTTTTTGGCGGAGATAATGCACCTCAGGTCTGGTGCTTTTTTTTTTTTTTTCTCTTTGAGGAGGATTGCAAAGCGCGACGAGTCCTTCCACTGTCTCTACGAGGGGGTAGCTGGCTCCTTCTGCGCCTCACGCCTCATGGGGATCAGACCTGGTCGGGACTGGGTGACCGACAGTCCCGACTCCTGAGCACGGCAGGGGAGAAACCTCACAGAGGTCTGCTCGCAGAGCTTCGCCCCCCGAACCTAGTGGCGGCGGTGTTTACAGCGTCGCCAAAGAAGCCGGAAGGCGAGAGGGGGGGCATCAAGAAGGAAAACACGATCCCTGACCTCGATGCCCTTGAGGTTAAATCACAGATGCCTCTCCGTGGCGACAGCGGCAGCCATAGAATGGCCGATAGCACGGGTCGTCTGCCTAGTGGCACAGATAAATAAATCTGTGGCTCGGCACCATCAATAGACCCGCCAGTGCTCAGAACTCTTAACAGGTGAGCTTGGTATGCCTGCAAAACTGCCATGGTGTGCAGGGCAGCACCAGCCTGACCCGCTGCCTGAAAAGCTTTCCCCACTAACAAAGATGTTAGTCGACACGGCTTGGTGGGCAATGTGGGCTTTTTCAGGGAGGATGAGCTCCCAGGAGAGAGATAGCTCGCAAGCGTCTCTTCAATCTGGGGTATCATCATAAAACAGGGGATGAATAAGGCTTATTCCATGAAAGAGTTAACTTGTCATGGAGGTCGCCAAAAAAGGGAGGGGGAACCCTTGTTGAGGCCCCTCCCCTGGCCACCCCGACAGAAACCTGTAGTCTAACTTTGAGCGCTTGGGGATTTTTTATTTAAAAAAAAAAAAAATTATTTATGTATTTATTTTTATTCTTTTATTTATTTATTTTTGCTTCCTGATCCAGGGAGAGCGCGAGAGAAAGGGGGAATTCCGTCTCATGCGCGTCTGCCAGATCGGCACGCTATGTCTATGGAAGCAAGGAAAGAATCTCTTCCGTCTGCTCACAAGAAGCGCCGGAGCGCGCTTGAGAAGCGGACGCTAAAAACTTCCTGATCCCGGGAGAGCGCGAGAGAAAGGGGGAAATCCCGTCTCATACGCACGCGAGCCCCAGGAATGCGCCGCGGCTTGCGGTTTCTCTTTAAAGAAAGCGAGCCGCGCGCGAAGTGCCTTTATCGGTAAGTAAAGTTTTCCTTTCCTACCGTGATTCTGTTGCACACACACACGCAAACACAAAGCGGTCCTGAAGACAAAAAGATCTGAGGATGTTTCCGGTTCACTCCTATTTATAACCTGCAGGTGCACCTTATTCGGTGACGTTATGCCTGGCAGAGGTTATAAGCCGAAGTATTCGGCGGTTTTGACATACACAGGCTTCACACCCGGAAACAAAGAGATGTTCCCATAGCGTTTTCACGCAGCATCGAGTGTAGCTTTTGAAAGGGAACATGTCTATTCCTTAAAGTCTTGAAACCGTGAAACAGCTGCTGATTTTTTTTTGTGTGTGTGTGTGTGTGTGTGTGTGTGTGTGTGCTCTCATTCTTCCAGTTGAACTTTTCCAGCCCTCCTGGGTGTCTCCCTGCATTACAAACAAACCAAAGTAACACTGCCGCGAGTCTGGTAAAGGTCCCTCTCTGCGTGGGACGACGTGTGTGTTCCCTTTTTTTTTTTCATTAAATCTTAATTCGCTACCTCTCAGAGGCATTCGTATCCATGGTGACAGGTCAGCAGAGTAGGTACAGAAATAGGTTGCCACCAACTCGACACTTCACCTGTGTCTGTATTCTGTCACCGGCCCTCACGGGATAGGTCTACTTGTGCGCATTATCTCATCATGTGTTTTGCAGCCTTTACTTACAGTCAGCTGCTTCTCCCTTAAGAACAAAGCTATTTTCACATTATACACCCGATCGAACACTTCTACTTACTGAACTCACACAAAACCTATTATGTCTCCTGTTCCAAACAGCACACTTACGATTCTCTTTCAGGTCAATCGTGCCAAGTTCTCTCACTTTGAGCTTCTCTATGCGTCCTTAATGGGGCAAAGTCCTTATTAATGTGATTTATTAATTATTAATGAAACGGTGAAATCTTATTTACTACAAAATAAAAGGGAGGAAGATTTAACACAACTAAAACCACAGTATTCGGACAACCGCTTGTTGGACATCCCGTTGCAGATTTAGTTCCTTTGCTGTTATAACATGGAAACGCAGCGCATGCTTTCATTTCCTGTGGAACGTGATCTTTTTAGTATTGTTGTAGACCATTCCATTTGCTTTCTTATTTGTTTTTTTGTGTTTTTTTTTGCATGACATACACTTTACTAATGACTGGATTGTCAAGCACTTACAAAAATCTACATGACATTTATGTATTTTTTTTTCTCTTCACCTGGAGAAAAAAAAGTGGCTACTGTGTTCAGGGCTACATTTATGACATACGTTTAGCCATACAGTGTACATAAATCTCAGAAACATTCAGAATTTGTCTTTTTTCTGCCTTTCTTTTTTGGATTTTCCCCCGATTTTCTCCGTAATTTAGTCGTGTCCAATTCCTCCCCGTCACTAGGGGGCTCCCACATTAAGGCTACTACTACTACCACTCAGCCGGCAGGTCCGAAGACTATCACATGTTTCCTCCGAACCACGTGACGCCAGCTGACCGCCTTTTTTCGAACTGCTCGCTCACGCACTGTTGGGGGCGGCGTAACACACTCGGAGGACAGCGCTATCCGCTCGGCCAATGAGCTCTCTCTAGGCCTCCGGCTGCGAGAGGTTACAGCATCACCCGGGAATCAGATAGCGATCTCCGGATGATAGGGCGAGCACTTTACCACTGCGGGGTTTTCTGCCTTTATGATATTTATCATAATAATAATAATAATAATAAAATAATAATAATAACATCACTGATACTGACATCTAAAAATGAACCAGTATGGAATCAGATCAGGTCAGGTCATGCTGTGTTACATTACTCAGTACAATTCACTTGAATGGTATGTAGTCTACTATATCTACTATAAGAAGTTTAGTACAAGATCTTAGCATAGTAGGATTTTATCATTTAGATGGCAATAAACAGTATAGTTAATGATAACCTCTGATTAGAGTTATACTGTATACACACGTGGACAAAATTGTTGGTACCCTTCGGTCAATGAAAGAAAAACTCACAATGGTCACAGAAATAACTTTAATCTGACAAAAGTAATAATAAATAATAATTCTATGAATGTTAACCAATGAAAGTCAAACATTGCTTTTCAACAATGCTTCAACGGAATTATAAAAAAAAAAGAAAACTCAAAAACTCATGGAACAGGTCTGGACAAAAATGATGGTACCCCTAACTTAATAGTTCGTTGCACAACCTTTTGAGGCAATCACTGCAATCAAACAATTCCTGTAACTGTCAATGAGACTTCTGCACCTCTCTGCAGGTATTTTGGCCCACTCCTCATGAGCAAGCTGCTCCAGTTGTTTCCGGTTTGAAGGGTGCCTTTTCCAGACAGCATGTTTCAGCTCCTTCCAAAGATGCTCAATAGCATTGAGGTCAGGGCTCATAGAAGGCCACTTTAGAATAGTCGTGAATATAATCTTTTCCTTATAAAAATCTTTTCCATGCAAGACCCATGACCTGCGACTGAGACCCAGCTTTCTGACACTGGCCAGCACATTTCTCTCTAGAATCCCTTGATAGTCTTGAGATTTCATTGTACCCTGCACAGATTCAAGACACCCTGTGCCAGATGCAGCAAAGCAGTCCCAGAACATAACAGAGCCTCCTCCATGTTTCACAGTAGGGACAGTGTTCTTGTCTTGATATGCTTCATTTTTCCGTCTGTGAACATAGAGCTGATGTGCCTTGGCAAAAAGTTCCATTTTTGTCTCATCTGTCCATAGGACATTCTCCCAGAAGCTTTGTGGCTTGTCAACATGTAGTTTGGCATATTCCAGTCTGGCTTTTTTATGATTTGTTTTCAACAGTGGTGTCCTCCTTGGTCGTCTCCCATGGCTCAAACAACGACGGATGGTGCGATCTGACACTGATGTTCCTTGAGCATGAAGTTCACCTTGGATCTCTTTCTGGGCTCTTTTGTTACCATTCGGATTATCCGTCTCTTTGATTTGTCATAAATTTTCCTTCTGCGGCCACGTCCAGGGAGGTTGGCTACAGTCCCATGGATCTTAAATTTCTGAATAATATGTGCAACTGTAGTCACAGGAACATCTAGCTGCTTGGAAATGGTCTTATAACCTTTACCTTTAACATGCTTGTCTATAATTTTCTTTCGAATCTTCTGAGACAACTCTTTCCTTCGCTTCCTCTGGTCCATGTGATGCTAATTAGTGGACACACCTTGAATTAACATGTCCCTTTGGTCACATTATTTTCAGTATTTTCTAGGGGTACCATCATTTTTGTCCAGGCCTGTTCCATGAGTTTATTTTTTTTAAATAATTCTGTTGAAGCATGGTTGGAAAGCAATGTCTGACTTTCATTGGTTAACATTCATAGATTTTTAAAAAATTATTACTTTTGTCAGATTAAAGTTATTTATGTGACCATTGTGAGTTTTTCTTTCATTGACCGAAGGGTACCAACAATTTTGTCCATGTGTGTACCTCTAGCATTTGTTTCTTTATCAGGCTATCCAAGTACCAACATGTTCACCTATAATTAGGGTTGCCAGTATTTTTACTTTTTTTTGGTCTATCCATGTACAATCTCCAGATCGGGCGGATACTCCCCACCCTGGAGATATATCTGTTGTTTCTATGGCAGTTACCTAAAGGGTCGGGTTGTCAGCTTGATGCCTGAATGGGTCATTTTAGAACGTCAATTAGCCTAATGCATGTCTTTGGACTGTTGGAGAAAACCGGAGAACCCAGAGGAAACCCACCAAGCACGGAGGGAACATGCAAACTTTGTGTTTTCTTGTTACTAACCATTGTCGCTAAGTGTTGACAGGGCCCATGATAAAATTATTAAATCTTAAAGGTTTTTGAAATGTTATGTTTGATGTCGCTAAAACAAACCTGTATGTTAAAATCAATTATAGCAGAGGCTTAGTAAAATCATAGCTCTAATTGATCAGAAAATAGTGATAACAGGGAACAGTACAGGTAAAATGACTCATAGTGAAACAGCTGAGGGGTGTTCAAGTCAAACCAGGACTTGTGAAGAAATTTCTCATAAAGGCGTAAGACCGATTGACATTTACATAAGACTTCAAGCATGGTACGGTGATGACACTCTTAGCCGCCGCAGTAAAACATTTAAATGGTGCAAACATTTTAAAGAAGGCCGTACATCTGCAAATGACGTTCCCGGCTCGAGGAGGTTCGGGGCCCACTGTAGTCGTTCCCGTAAAACATTCAGCCAATAGTATGCCTGATCCTTGAAAATCAATGGATAACTTGTAAGCAAGTCTGTGAGAACTGAACACAGAATCAATCAATCATTCACAAAGACCACTTACAGATTACAGCACATTACAGGAACTCGAGTGGGAATTATTGCCATATACTTGTAGAGCTACAATTTCCACATGTTCGGGCCATTAAAGGAGTTCATGCAAGGCCAGCGTTTCAGACATGTCCGATCAAGGCTCCAGTGTACTGAGTAAGAAAACTTTCTACTTTGATGGTATTCAGGCACTATGAAGCGCTGGGATAAGTGCATTAGTGTAGCAGGGAATTATATAGCGAAATAAAGGGAGTCATAACCATGTTCTGTTATTCTGCACAATGAAAGTCCCGGTTTGACTTGAACACCCATTGATAGATGATATTATAGAAGTGTAGAACTTGTTTTTAAGGTGGCCCACTGCCGTACATGTTACTATAAAATAAAAAATAGGACATGGTCTGTAACTAGTACTTATAATAAGATAAATAATTGGCAACTTGTTGTAGTATAAGAGGAACAAAGCATTTTGGGATGTGCTCTGCTTTGTGTTGGGCCACACCACACCACTGTTATTATTTCAGAATGCCACGTTGGATTTCACTCACTCTCACTCATCGTCTATACCGCTTTATCCTGTATACAGGGTTGCAGAGCACACACACTCATTCATTCACACACTACGGACAATCTGCAGGCCTTTGGACTGTGGGAGGAAGCCGGAGTACCCGGAGGAAACCCACCAAGCACGGGGAGAACATGCAAACTCCATGCACACAAAGACGGGAATCAAACCCAGACCCTGGCGGGGCAAGGCGACAGTGCTAACCACTACGCCGCCTACATTGTATTTTTATTCCTTACTATATACTATATATACACTGTATATGTGTAACTAAGTCTTCTCCCAGCTAATCTACTGGATAAGGCAACCTTACCTCTAATCTATGACGATCCGTGCTTTTGTGTTTTTTGGTGGCCAGGATAAACCACTCGTGATCATTACTTCTCGAGGAGACATTTGAATAACTAAAACTCAGACATGCTAATCAGTAATTGCTGGGGACGGCATGCTCAGGATTTGAGGACAAACTGGCTCGCGCTCAAGTCCCTGAAGTAGAACACGCAGAATGGAGTGTTATGAGGGAAGACAGAAGCTCTCGTTCCGAGCGCTAAATAATGCTGCACGATGCTGCAGGGGTGAGAGAATAAGTGGCAGGAATGAACGAAAGGAAAGGAATAAAAGCATGAATCCATACTTACATTCTTGTTTGAAGGTGAAATATTCGGTCAAATGTCTACATTCATGGTTTCCTCTCAGTAAAAATAGCGTCTTTGGGTAGAGGATTTTCAGTGACCAAAGATATAAAACACACTGCAGGCAGAAACAGAGGTGGAGAGTAAGTGGGATGCATTTGTGACAAATTGCACCATTACATGCCATTACAGTACATCAATCGGCATCCTCTATAACTGTTCCTATAAACAGTCTCGACAGCGTAGGGAGTAATAATGGAGGCATGCTTGCACTTTTGATTGATACCCGTAACACCTCAGTAATCAATATAATCAATATTATCATTAACCCTTACTGATGCATTTTAATGTACTTTGAAACCCTTTCATTATTTTTTGTTCCCAGACAATATATTGATCTGGACACTGAATTAGACGACAAACAATTTTAAATTAGGTTCTAAATTAATCTTCTTAAACCTTTGAAGTGAAATCCTTATATATAATATACAAAGTTAAATCATGTACCTCACTCACCATCTATACCACTCTTGTATACAGGGTCACTGGGGGGCTGGAGCCTACATGGAGGGGTACACCCTGGACGAGGTGCCAATCCATCACAGGACACACACACACACACACACACACACACACACACACACACACACACACATACATGATCATTCACACGCTATGGGCAATATGGGAACGCCAATTAGAGTGTGGAAGGAAACCTGAAGGAAACCCACCAAGCCCACGGAGCGGAGGTGGGAATCAAATCCGGAACCCAGAGATGCGAGGCGACAGGGGTAACCACTACACCACCGTCCCGCCCTCATAGGACATTTAAACCAATTTAGATATAATAATGTTAATCATAAAATGTTTTTTTCCCATTTCACTGAATGCGCAATTGATTAGTGACCCACTTTTGTGTTTCTTTAGTAGCCTGGTGAACTGTATTCACAGCCTGTCCTAGGAACACTGGGAAGAAGGTGAAGATTCACAGGGCGCCATTCACACACGCATTCGAAACCAGGGGCCATTCAGAGTCGCAGCAGGTTTTTGAGGTGCTGGTGTTAGACATGTGTTGCTCTCACCTCGATACTGAAATAACCCCGGTCCACGTAGTCTCCTAGGAAGAGGTATCGCGTCGTAGCGGGCGAGCCCCCTACTTCGAATAGCTTCATCAGGTCAAAGAACTGGCCGTGGATGTCCCCACACACTGGCAAAGAAAGAGACATGAATAGAGAGAGAGAGTGAGAGAGAGAGAGGGTTAGGGAATAGAGCCTATTAATCGCTACCACCAGGAGAATCACTCCATAGAAACCTCTTAGTAGTTTGTTACAGTCTGTAGAGGCACCGGATCACTCCTCCTCCAGTCTACTTATTGACTGCATAAATGAAAAAAGAAACAAAGATTTAGTGAACTCGAGTGTGTATGTGGGGATTCGAGCGTCTGTGTGTATTTATGACACTAAGTGCAGAAGATCCTATGGCCAGAAGATCGCTGTTGTCTTTCAGTTTGATGATTTGTTCCCTGAGGAGGAGGAGGAAGCGAGCGAGAGAGAGAGAGAGAGATGCAAACTCCAGTTGCCATGGTGACATGAATTTGATGAGGATAAATAATGAAATAAATGAGGAGTTTTCATTTCTCTTGCCTTTGCTCAGCGTTGGCATGGAGATGCTGCCTAAGCGTTTACCCAAGTGGCAGTCAGTTTATATCTGAATGTGGGTGTGGCCTCAGGACATATTAAAGGGATTGCATTTACAATATACAATACAATATGGTGCAATATACAGTATATCCAATTCACAGCACTATTGTGTTATTGTTATGAATGCAGGTGCTTGGTGATGTGGAACCAAGTGAGCTCTTGTTCAATGCAGATAATATAAACTCATGAGTTATGCTAGAACGTTTAGCCGCTAGCAAAGCTGCATTAGCCAGTGTTGTAAGCTAGCTCAATTTGAATCATGATATTTGTTTATTTCACCATATCCACATTAAAGAAAGATAATATAAAAATAATTGGATATTCAGGATCGGAATTCATATAGGAAACCCCGGTACCTTGTGTGAGGTGACCTACTAAAATTGCATCAGTCTGCTTTAGATCTTTAACACGACGGCGGTGGTGCACAAGACTGCATTCGGCTTCCTCTGTCTTCGCTGCCCTCCTTCGTCTCTTTCGCTCTCACTCTCACACACACACACGTACACAATCTCTTTCTTTCCCTCCCACCTGCCATGTCTGTCCCTGCTGATCTGCTCCGTTGTGGCCTTCGCCCACTCAGGGCTCGGAGCAACACCAGTAACGCTTTGCGAAATGCTTCGCAAAAAAAACACAAACAGCGCCAGTGGACCCTTTCAGCCTAGCAGACCTAAAACACTGACACAGGTATGTGTATTTTAAGCTCGATAAAATGTACCATATGAGCTTCTGCAGATGACTGGAGGCGTTTTTTGTCAAAAAAAAAAAAAAAAGCATTCAATACATCAATTGCTGAATCCACTGAATCCCTCAATCAGACAAACAAAGCATTTAGACCCTGAATGGTCTTCAGGGACGCAGCTGAAGTGAACATAAGCTGTGTTAAATGGACGGCGGTCTTATCTGTTTTGAGGTAACTGGAGCCATGGGCATTGAGAGCCTGGGCTGGGCCATTAGGATGAGCCATTAACACATTTTACAATGACAAGCCCCTAGCAGCAGTGTAGCAGTGTGAGACAGCCAAGTAGTTTTGTCCTGCCTTGGGGATATCTCGGAAACAGACGGAGAAAGATAGATAGAAACAGAGAGACGGAGGCTATCGTGGTTGGCCATGATGTTATCTTGGAAGGCAGAATATCTATCAATAGCTCAATAACAATGCCTGACGATTTATTACGTTACAAGTGTCTCGACCACATAATGCCCTACTGGCCCCATGCCCCGTTTCCTCCAAAAGCCAAACATCGTAAACAGAATGGATGCAACCCTTCATTTAAACAGCAAATGAGAAACACTAAACAAGCAGTTCTACCATCTGTACTTTAATTTGACAATGTGGGAGTCGTTCTACCTACATTTAGTAGAGATTTGGGTAAAAAAGGTATTTGATACAATATTTAATATAATAATAATAATTAATATAATACACTGCAGTGTCATTAAAACAAATCTTCAAATAATTGTTTAAGAACATGTGATTAAAACCCATTCTTTTGGTAATCTAGAATCTCCTTCGAAGCGATTAAATCCTACGGTGGCCGTGAAGTGCAAAACAAATGAACAAAACCCAAAACAAAATAACAAAACCCGAAACTAATTTGTTATTTTGTTTTGGGTTTTGTTGTTTTGTTTTTGTTATTTTGTTTTTGGATTTGTTTATTTGGTTTTGAATTTGTTATTTTGTTTTGGGTTTTGTTAATTTGTATTGCACTTCTCGGTCAGTCAGATACGAACCGGAAAAGGTAGGTATACAAGTTTGCGAATTAAATTCTTACCGCCGATTGGACGAGACATCTGTCACTCAAGATAAACAGGAAGTAGGAAATTGTGTCTCTAACTTTGTTTCTTGTGTGTTCTGCTTCACTTTTAAACCATTTTTTCGGTCTGCAAAACTAAGAAAATAATGAAATCTTTCATTAGAAAGCAAGGAAATAGAATTTATTCAACGTTACTTTGAGGACGGACATTCGTATGCCGTGATTTTTGATATGCTGATGACATATCACGGTATAAAGATTAGTTTGCGAACTGCTGTGTCTCTTTTAAAAGCAAAAGATTTTTTCCACAAGAACAGCAAAAATTTGGCAGAACGCCATATTTGAAACCACAGTAAGGACAGTACATTTTTGCACATTCATACACACACGAATCTACCGCCGCTACAGTACTTCCTGTACATCTTGAGTGACAGGTGTCTCGTCCAATCAGCGTTAAGAATTTCATTCGCAAACTATAACTACCTTTTCCGGTTCGTTTCTGAACGGCCAAGAGGTGCAAACCAAATTAACAAAACCGAAAACTAAATAGCAAATTCAAAGCCAAATTAACAAAACTGAAAACAAAATAACAAAACGCAAAACAAAATAACAAATTAGTTTTGGGTTTTGTTATTTTGTTTTGGGTTTTGTTATTTTGTTTTTGAATTTGTTTTTGCATTTGTTATTTTGATTTTATTTTGTTTTTGAATGTTTTATTTTGTTTTGGGTTTTGTTATTTTTGTTTTGGTTTTGTTATTGTGGTTTTTATTTTGTTATTTCGTTTTCGTTTTGTTAATTTGTTTTGCACTTTACGGCCACCGTATAATCCATGCCGTATGTCATGATAACACAATTTGTTAGTTGACAAGGTAACATTTAAAAGATCGCATATGTTCCTTTGTTGTCAAAAGTACCATGCATGATCAAAATCACCCATGAAAATATATTTATAGTGAGAAAATCTAAATGATATGAGCAATGACAAAAACTGTAACCGTTTACAGCTTTTGGTTCTTTCCAGCAGAAGTGCTCTAAACTCATCGTGTATATCGCTTTATCCTGGTACAGGAGTTTGTCCCAGGAGACCTGGATAGGGTGCCAATTCACTCACATGCTCATTCACACAACACGGGCAATTACAATGAGCCTAATCTACATGTCTTTGGACTGTCGGAGGTAACTGGAGTATCTGGAGAAATCCCACCAAGAACAGGGAGCTAGGGTTAGGGTTAGACCCAAACTGGGACTCGAACCCGGACCCTAGAGGTGAAGGGCGACAGTGCTGAACACAAGTCACATTTTATTTTACTCATTTGTAAACACATCTCCAGAACATTGCACAGGAGATTTGGTTGAAACTAAAAGATTAAACCTCACATGAATGGGAGGCTTTTACTTTCATACTGATGAGAGTTCTCTCTAACATGAACATATACGTAGCTTTCAATTATCCATCTTTATTAACTGCTTGGTCAAGGTGGTTTAGGGTGCTCTTACACTAGGGAGAAGAGTTTAGTACTGTCCGCAGGTACCATTGCACCTCCATCTATCCCTCCTCCATATCCTTTCTCCGCTGGCCTAACTAACTTTCATATTAGTAATATTGTTCCGGACCCGAGTACACTTGCATATTTCATATACACTCTCTGATACAACAGGCGGCAGTATGCACATGGTTGGAAGACAAGATCGAGAGCGACCCTCTTGCCCTTTCTTTATCAGCTTGGGCCGTGTAGTTCAGAGGATGAGACTGATGGGTATAATCAGCTTAATTTGTTAGAAAATATCATATTATGATGCAAACAAAATAAATTAACTAAAAAAAAAGTCAGCTACACTTCCTTCCAACAATGAACACGAGTGATGGGAAGTTTGAATCATTTTAGTGACTCGGTTCTTTCAAAAATCCTTTTTTTGAGTCATGTAGTTCACTTGGTTCTTTTGATCTAAAATCAAATAAAATGTTACATTTTCAATAAACAGACACAAAACACGTCTACATACACAAATTTTGGCTATAGGTCCAGTAATGAAAATATTACAATGCAGCTAAGGACGTATTATGATAAACAGAATGAGCAGCTCACCATCATATCTTCTGGTCCGAGTCGTTTTCATTCTTTTGAATCTATTGACTACATAGCGTCTATGTGAGTCACATGACAAAAGAACGAATGAACGAACGAACGATTTGGACCAAAGACTCAAAGGGAACTACTCATTTCTGTTTCCTGTACATAACCTACGGAGGTTACGCCATGCTTTGCGCATGCGCGCCCAGTAGAAAATGAACGAAATCACTCTCCGAGACTACTCCATCTTCTGAGTCACGTTAAAGATTCATGAAAAAGAACGAATCGTTCATGAACGACCCATGTACCTGACGTTTAGGAACTATTAGACCCACAATTCACGCAACATCCTGAAGGCTGGTTCGGACTGCTGAAAGGCTTATCGGCGCTTCCCTGCCCACGTTGCAAGAGAGCGAGAGGGAGAGAGAAGAAAAGGGCTCGGAATATCACTTTGGACCCCTTTGAACTTGCCGCCTGGTCGACGCTACAGAGCACCAAACACCAGGACAGTCAGACAAGAAGAGTTTTTTTCTCCAGGCAATTTACTTCATGAACAGGTAAACATTCTTCTCGCTATGCAATAAATATATGTGCAATAGTGTGTGCAATAACACAGATATTTATTTAACATTCTGGAAGCTCTGTCACAAAAACGAATTCCATGTACGTGCAAATGTACTTGCCAATAAAACTCATTCTGATTCTGATACTGCTGAGATTTCTAATTTTTCCTAGTGCTTCCCTAAGTGAAATGAAATGACATCCTAAAACCCCCTGATTTACACCACACCTCCTAAATTTACTCATGGGTATTCGGAGATAGACACGGATAGTTATAGTGACATTCTGTTACATCTCCAGCGCCTTGTATCAGACAATGCACTATGCTCTCATATATACTGAAAAAAAAAAAAAAAAAAAAAAAAAGCGATCTGTGCAGCGCTGTCTGGGTTGCCTGTATCCACACACCCACATACAGGAACTCGAGCTGATGAATGACAGCGATGTGGCAGGATGCGGGTGGATAAGTGGATGCACTCCATCATTTACCTGCACTCTTTTTTTTTTTAAATCCCCCTCACTCTTTCAATGCTTTTTAGATGCAAGCATCTCCATATCCACTGATCATTCAATTGCAGTCTGTTTGTAACTGTAACTCCCTCTCACTGTTTCAACTAGACACCTAGGACGAAAGGTAAAAAAAGGAGTTATTTTTCATGGTCTAAAGAATATTTAAAACTCAACTATTTCAGGAAGCTGTTACACGGCGTCAAATCTTCAAAGATATTTTACCAGCAATACTCAAGAGAAATACTCTTCGACGACAGTACAGTATGTCAGAGGACAGAGGAAAAATGGCCATTTCTTTAATTTCTGTAATTTGTCCTGACAGTGTTTTTTTTCGCTCTCATCAAATTGTTACAGCACAGAAGAATGAGCAGACCTTGTGAAGCACCTTGAGGCTGATACGCTACTCCTGTGAGCATCTCCAAGCTCACCGTTTCTTTCTTTTTTTTCCCCCTACCACCTCCCGCAGAGCTTTTCTGAAGGCAACTTCAAAACCCTTCCAGCCAGGCACGACTCTACTACTTACTGTCAGCCATGTATTTTAAGGTCTGTGTAGATAGGAAAAGGTTTATACAATCCCTCGTCCCTTATGCTTTGGAAAATATAAAAAGCAGTCACGTTGCATGATGAGTGCTGTATAACGTATGGTGAAATTAAATGTACATAAGTGAGCAGGGAAGCAGGAATTAGCCTCTGGGATGTAGTGGGTGTAGCACATTGTGAAACATATCCTTGTCCACAAACACGTCAGGATTTATATAAATATTGACGTACCGAGTGTAACAGTGAATGCAACAGACATATGGTACTGTACATGATTGTAGGTCACTGTAAAATCCCTTCTGTTCATTCTGACTGCAGGAATTGTACATATCTGAGGACCACTCGAGTTCTGGATCAGGGAAGAAAAACTCCACTGATGTGACAACCTGGTCATTTAGTACATTAAGGTTGTCAGCTGACTTCATTTTAATGCCACATAACGTTTCTGAGCCTAGACATGACCAAGCCTAGCGGCTACTATGCATTATCGGCTACTATCGCTTCTTACCCTGATGCTCTGGAATTGGGTCAGTCTAAATTAATTAAACCATGCGACCTTTATTCACTGTTCAAACGTCTGATCTTTGATCCCCTCTGAGAGAGCTCGGCCAATCAGCTCTCTCTAGACCTCCGGCTGCGAGAGGTTACAGCATCACCCGGGATTCGAACTAGCAATCTCTGGATGATAGGGCGAGCGCTTTAACCACTGCGCCACTCGGAGGCCCCGTTTAAGTGATTTTTTAGGATCACGTTACCTCCGCAATATTAACGGTCAAAACCGTTCCTAACTAGTGGCGGCTGGTGCAAAATTTATTTGAGGGGGCGCAAACAAAATTAAAAATAAACTTTTAATACTCGCCTGTAAATAGCCATTTATCAGGTGATTAAGCATCACTACTACTGTACTAGCATAAAATAAAGGCGTGCCTCACATCGCATCCAGTCAGCAGCTCCGCTTGCCGCAATAAGTGCTGGAAAAGACTCGTTGAGAATGGTCCAATCACATGAGCCCAAATATTTAAAAACAATATTGATTTGCTAAGAACAAAAGTGGGAGGGTTCAGGGCGCACAGAGCTGCGCCCCAAGGATGATTTGACAAAATCTAATTAGAGCTCAGCCTCAGGTCACATGCTTTTCAAAAATTTACGTGCCTATATAGACACTCGTTTGTCCGGCGCCCCATGTACACAAACACAAATGAACGTAATACACTTTTTTATTTTTTTTATTGCAAATAAATTATATTAAGAAATACAGTGGAATATTGTGACTAAATTACTTTATTTCATTATTAAAATAAATAATTATTATGTTAAATAATTACATGTTAAAGGAGCATTCTTCTCTGCCTAACTTTAAGGGGGGGGGGGGGGGGGGGGGTAAGGGGGCCCTGTATTGACCGATCGCCACTGTTCCTAACCCAATTCCAGTCATTTTAATGTCTTCTTTGCTTGACCCTTTTGGCCAGCCAGTGTAGAAAACTAGTTCTACTGTTTAAAGTTGAACTGCCTATTAAAACAAACCAAAAATTCACAATCAGTATATTCAGGTGCGGTGAATCCCTTGCAATGTTCCGTAAGGTTTTAAAACTGTGAAAAACATTTAGGTAAACCAGAAGCAAATTAAAGAAAATAATAGATTGCTATATTTCTAGATTCCTTGAATAAAACTACTACTACAACTAGTAGCACCACCCTCACCATGACCATCTATGAGGACACTGCCTGAGGTTGAAGTAAAATTATTTTTAAAGTAAAATGCATTATATTATTTGAAAAGAATGCAGTGTACAGTAGTTAATGGTAAAGTATGCGCATATATATTTTTTCCCTAAGCAAAAGCTTAGTTTTCTCCTCAAGTTCCTATTGGCTACGATAAAACCCTATATACAGTATGCATCACTTTCATCCTGGCTGGCTTGACCCCTGCTGTATGATCCATCTTGTTGAGAAATGTGCCAAACACATCAACTATACAGTATGGCAAATGGACACCTTACCATCACATCTACATAAGCGTATTGGAAATCACATTCCAAAACTGCGGGTATTATTATGGTGTTGCACCTGCGTTTGAGACTATGACAGCTACCACTCTATGTTCAAGATTTTGGTGAGTGTCTGTAGAAATTTCTGCTTATTCAGAATGATAATAATAAAACAACAATTAGTGAGGTCTGACAAACAGTGTTCTAGTTCATCAATATTCTAGTGCCACTGGAGTTCCTCCACATCAAACGGATTGAACGATGTCTTTATGGACCTTGCTTTGTGCACATGCTGGAACAGGAAAGGACCTTTTTCTAAACTGTTGCCACAAAGTTAATTATGCTGTAGCATTAAAAGTACCCTCTAGAACTTAGGGGCGCAATCCCAATACAATAACATTACTATTGTCTCTATGCATTTGGCAGTTAGCATTCTCCTTGTATCCCCCTAACCCAGATTTGTCTATCAGACAACCTGTTAACCAGTTCTCCAGAGAACATGTTTCTACTGCTCCAGAGAAAAGGCTTTAAGATTGATCCTTCTTTTCTAAAACTGAACATACAAAACAGCGCAAAGGTCTAGGTCCACGTTTTTGTCTTTTGTATTTTGTGCGAACAGATGTTTGAATGTTAGAAAAGAAAATAATGATGACAGATCTCTTATAAAATAAATAAAAGAATCAAGGTATTCAGGGATTAGCTGCTGGGACAGGAGCCTGAAATGTGCAAATGAACTGCGGCAAGTTCTTCTATATGAAATCAAACTTGATCACGGTGCACTTGAGGAAATCTAAGCTTGCAGTTTTTTTTTTTAAGTTGTAGTTATCATACCATGAATTTTTCATATAGTTCCACTCTTACGTTTAAACCTAATTTCCCCACAGTTGATCTTGTTAATTTCTTCAGAAGTAGAGGTTAGTTTGCTTGCTCAGCAGCAACACAGATCCCTAGCAGGAGTGTCGGTGACCACTGTAATAACTCCAATCCATCAGCGCTCATTTCTTGGTTTGCTCAGCTCCGATATCGGGTCATTAATCTTCAACATACCTTACCTTCTCTCCTGGATGTTGCTGTTTAGATTCATTTGCTTTCGACTCATTCTTACAGATCACAGCTCCACTGCTGCCTACGGTATAGTACAAGCTCACAGGAGTTTCATCTCATCAAAGTCCTCCTGCCTTTTCTTTTCTTGCTCTCCAATAAGCTCTCGGTCTTAGAGATGAATTTCAGGAGAGGTGAGAACTCTCTTCGAGCGTTCCACTGTTTAGGCTGAATGTAATGAGCTCAGTTTCAACTCACAGAGCTACAAAAGAGACACTTGAAGGCAGCTGAATAGAACAAGTCAAATTTTATAACAAAATCGAATTTAACAAGTCAGTAATAACCTAAATGGCTGGATTGACTTTCAGACCCATTGTTTATTGCAGAAATGTAGGCAGTCTGATGGTAGTATTAGTAGGCAGCATTACTGTATAATATAAATATCAGCCTGTAATGCTACTATTAGATTTGGTTTGTTTTTAACCGGTTATTTCCTGATGTTTGATCTAATCAGGGCTGGAAAAGGAACAAGAAAGCATTTTAAATTAAAAGTATGGGTACTGTATTCTCTAACAATTCTGAACATACAGTATGACCCAAGTTTAGTCTCAACGATGTTGAAAAAATGGTGAGCTGAAAAAGACAGAGGTTATATACAGTACAGACCAAAAGTTTGGACACACCTTCTCATTCAAAGAGTTTTCTTTATTGTGTTCTTTATTGTGTTCTTTAGCCCAAACGCGTCTCTTCTGCTTGTTGCCTGTCCTTAGCAGTGGTTTCCTAGCAGATATTCTACCATGAAGGCCTGATTCACACAGTCTCCTCTTAACAGTTGTTCTAGAGATGTGTCTGCTGCTAGAACTCTGTGTGGCATTGACCTGCTCTCTGATCTGAGCTGCTGTTAACCTGCGATTTCTGAGGCTGGTGACTCGGATGAACTTATCCTCCGCAGCAGAGGTGACTCTCGGGCTTCCTTTCCTGGGGCGGTCCGCATGTCAGCCGGTTTCTTTGTAGCTCTTGATGGTTTTTGTGACTGCACTTGGGGACACTTTCAAAGTTTTCCCAATTTTTCGGACTGACTGACCTTAAAGTAATGATGGCCGCTCGTTTTTCTTTACTTGGCTGCTTTTTTCTTGCCATAATACAACTTCAACCTCTTTGAATGAGAAGGTGTGTCCAAACTTCTGGTCTGTAATGTATATATATATAAAAAAAAATGTGTTAAAGACAAAAGTAAAGAGAAATCTTTATTAAATTTAAATTTTTCAAAAAATTCTAAAACAATCCATCTGTACAAAGTAGCTTAACTTCTAGAACAGGATGAGTCTTCCTGAAAGTGCACAATCACACCAATCATGTGTTGCCAAGCCGCTTCCCCCTCAGAACTGCATTGGGGCTCATACAGTGCCTTTTTTTTTTTAATTAAGAGAGTGTCGGCTCAGGCGGTTGAGGCTCTGGGCCGAGGAGCACCCATACCACCCAGCCACTGCATGCAGTGGGAGAGTTCTGTCAGGAAGGGCATCTGGCGTAAAACATGTGCCAAGTTGTGTGCGGATCAGATGATCCACAGTGGCGACCCCATGACAGAAGCAGCTGAAAGAAAAGTTTTATTATATATTTTAAAATATCCCAAGCTTTGAATATCTCATCGGGCACTGTTCAATCCATCGTCTGAAAATGGAAAGAGTACAGCACAACTGCAAACCTACCAAGACATGGCCATTCACCTACACTGACAGGGAGAGCATTAATCAGAGAAACAGCCAAGAGGCCCATGGTACCTCTGGAGGAGCTGCAGAGATCCACAGCTCAGGTGGGAGAATCTGTCCACAGGACAACTATTAGTCGTGCTTTCCACAAGTATAGCCTTTATGGAAGAGTGGCAAGAAAAAAAAGCCATTGTTGAAAGAAAACCATAAGTCCTGTTTGCAGTTTGTGACATGCCATGTTAAACATATTAAATCAATGAGATTGGGATATTTCTTTTACAACCTAACGTTTGTATTGGTCTATACATTTGTGGTTGTAACATGGCGAAAGTGGTATGAAAGGCACTGTAACATAGCATGCTGCTCACACATAAAAACAAACAAATAAATAAAAAATGACTGTCATATCAGATGCACAAGTAAGCAATGAAAAAACATCACATGGCATTTGGGCATGGTGACTAATTTGGCACTGTCAACTTGCATGTCTAGGGTTTGGGGGGCAGGGCGTGGTGGTGGTTGGAGGGGGGGGGGGTATTTGATGGGGGGCGTTCAAATCTTGTCTCCGTTCTGTATGCATGAAGTTCTCCCACAGGCCAGAGACATGCAGTCTAGGCTGATTGGAATGTGTATGCATGTGCCCTGCACTGGGTAGGCACCCCACTCCTGACATCCCTCGCCTTGACTGACCCAAGTTCCCTAGTTTAAGTTCCAGGTCTGCAGTGACCCTACAGAGAATATGAGGTATAGACAGTGGATGGATTGTATTTGAGAATAATTTTAAACAAGGTCAAAATCAAAATGTAAAGAGATAAAATACGTCTTTTTCCCACTCTTGATAATTTTCTTGCATTAAAGTACAAAGATTCAATGGGTATTCAATAAGGCTGCAATAATGCAAATGAAGTAAAGTACAAATCTTGCAGTAGTTCACTAAAAGTGTACCTGTACTTAAATATTTTCTATCCTTGGTCTTAATTTTAAAACATCATTTTATTCATAGACTTTTCAATTCAGCCCTCTAGCACTCCACTACAGTATTTTCCAACCTTGAAAAATGAAAGATAGATAGATAAATAAATAAATAAATAAATAAATAAGCACTGCACTACACAGTCAAAAGGGTAATAATTATTTATTTTTGCCAAATCATCCATCAGTAATGGGCAGCATGGTGAGTCAGTGGTTTGCACTGTCGTCTTGCACCTCCAGGGTCAGGGTTCGATTCCTGCTTTGGTTCTGTGTGCATATAGTTTGCATGTTCTCACCGTGCTTGGTTGGTTTCCTCCCACAGTCCAAAGACATGTAGATTAGGCTAACTGGCGTTCCCAAATTGTCTGCTGTGTGTACAGTATGTGTGCACCCCCTGTGCTCTAATACTACTACTAGTATTAGGCTCCAGGCCCCATGACCCTGTACACAGGATGAGTGGTATATAAGATGAATGAATGAATACATCAGTAATGATGTGATAATGATTATATTTATATTAAGAAGAATTACAGTCAATACAGAGTCCTTACAGGAAACCCATTGAAATGTCCTTTGCAATTATTGGAGTGACTGATCTAGTCAGTATTAGTATTGATCAGTGCTTACAGGATCATGTTGAAAACAATGGAATGGAAGCATGCAGAAAGAGGACAGTCAGCACCAAAAAAAAAATCGAAAGTGGAAAAATGGAGATTTTCTGGTGACAGCAGCATTATGCAGATGTGCTTGGCTACAGCATTATTGGACTTAATGAGAACCAGCATGAGAAGCACACTGAACAAATCAGCCTCAGATTGAATTGATGATCCTGACCTTAGGTTGAACTGGGAAACAGCACCCGTGTATGTGTTGTGTATGTGTGAACATGCAAATCTGTGCACCCGCTTTTTTATTAACAATAGCACCACTACAGGTACTATAGAGCTGTTTGAATGTATGACAAGCTTGCACAGAGATTACTTTTGTTTTGCATTTTCGTGGATCACAAAAGAATGCGTCCCTATTCACAGGGACATCTCCTGGGATTCATGTCTCCTCCTGCATATTTCATAGACTCTTGACATCATTAAGACATGCTGGCACTATATATAAAATTAAAATTTACTTGTCCTCATTTTGCCTGGGCTGAGGAAATAATCGGGGCTATCCAGACAAGCATACATGTTTATGCATATGAATGCATTCACACAAGCACCATTTCACATATGTATGAACATGGACGAGTTATGAGCATACACAGGCGCGCACACACAAATACGAACACCCACGCAGATATAAATCACCCAGCAGCCGTGAGAAAAGAGAGAAAGCTGGGCTGTGAGGAGATGACTCAGAGGTGTAGGTGTGTTCTGCTCGACAGATCTTCTCTCTCCTTCTCTTCTCCTCCTTCTTCATCTTTCCTCCCTACAGTTTAGATATACTGGACGGGTTTAAGCCGCTGTGCTTAGAATTAAGCCTGGGAAATCTGAACGGATCGAACTGTGCTAGTGCACTCACTTTGAGTGGCACAGACTGATGCTGCTTTCTGAAGCACAGCTCCAGGTTTCCCTTTGTTTAAAAGTTTGTGTATCATTGTTTATGTTGTTGTTTACACTGTTGTTTACACTTGCCCCTCAGATAGGGCAACGGACTAATTAGAAAAGCCTTCAAGTAGGTCTTCAGTACCTCTGGTATCTAGTGTCTCCAGTGTACCTCTCTTGGACATGGACAAATCTGTTTGTGAAATTCTGGAGTTCATCCATAGGCTTATAGTGCAATGATGAAAAGTTTGTAATTTACACAAGATTCAAAGGCACTACCTCTGTGCCTGCCAGCAACAATTATCCTCAACAGGAGGAAGTACCACACACAGCGACCTGGCTGAATCTGATTGGCAAGCATAATAATGCCTTGCACATGTTAGGATGGCGGGGTGACTAGCAATTCAGCAATTAATTGCTTCAGTGTTAAGGAGCTCTTTTCTGAACTCACCGTGGGGCCAAGTGTCACAGTGTGTACAAGGAAGATTGATGTGTCCACAATAAGTCGCACATGAAGCCCAGCTATACAAGTACTGCAGTGCAATATACCCAGGCCACTTTTGGATGGGTACAAGCCTGTCCTTAGAAGGTAAATTTTAGCATATTGAAAAAGAGAGTGTTTAAGAATTGGTTCAAGTCAAATCTAGAAAAAGGAAGTGCGCTGAGTAAAACATGAATAGTCCCTGAGTTGCAAGAAGGTTTTGCTGAGCCTCAAACTACAGAGAAACTGGAATGTCCCGGAACCATTGTCTTCAGAACTCTGATATAAGATTTGATGTACTTGCTCGTTAATAAGTCATGGTTTTTCCACTGTAACCCTTAACAGAACTGCTCTTTAGGATGCTTTACTGGTGGTGATACTGTAGAAAATGGACTGAAGGACCTGAAGACATGACAATCCTTGACCTGACAGCTGGAACCATTATGAGGAGCCGGGTTGTGAGGTCATGATTGTGAAATCTGCCCTCTTCTTTTCACAACACTCCTGACAGCAGGCCCAAAGAGCACCCCAGTACACAGGGCAGCTTTCCTTTGTTTGATTTTCCTGCTCTTTTTTCTGACCACACCCAGTCCCTGTTTGTTTACCATTAATTTCCCCCCTGAACATTCGCTCCTTGCCCGATTTGCCTTTGTGACCATGCTTCTGGAGCGCTGCCATTTTCTTTGGTTCTTGTAATTTTATTGTCATATTGTTCAAGTTCTTGTCTAGCTAATGTTTGTGAGAAGAGACTGTGCCTAAAGTTATACAACTAATGTGAATTATCCTAGACCCATTTAGTTTTAAAGACTGTTTTGAAACTGTGCTTAGTCTGTTAGTAAATCCTTTTCTCCCTTTTAATGACCGTCATAGTTGTGCATTTGGGTCCTTGATCTGAATGCTACATCAGTATGTCTATGTAGAGGGACACAAATCTAATTTCATGCGATAACTAAAGGTGTCCCCCAGGGTTCTATTTTGGGACCTATTTTGTTTCTTATTTTTATAAATGATGTGGGCAAGGATATTTGGGCAAAAATGCACCAAAAATGGGCAATGTTCTCTCACAGTACAGACAGTACAAGAGCTTTGGATAGCTTAATCACACATTACGAACTGCTATACTGAGTTTAAATATGCTTCTAGATGCTCACAAAACAAAAAAGTTTAAATCCGCTTCTAAATGCTCATTTCATAGGTTTATCAAAAGCTTATTTAGAGGTACTTAATAATTTTAGAATTTTTACATCTTATAGTAAATTTGAGGATATGGGTAGATGATAGGCTTCTATTTAATGTCCATATTGATTATCTCGTTAGAAAGCCCAAATCTAAGATTAGAAATAAATCTTGTTTTTTTTGTTTAGCTAAGAAAAAACTACATTTCTGCTACTGACTGATTACAGTACTACTATTACTATATTGTACATGCATGCAGCGTCCTCCAATTTATGGAGCCGTGATTCAGTGTTCATCATTTCTTTTTAATACAAATGCAAAGTCTCTTACTCACTATGATTTGATCATCGACCACGTGTAGACAACAGCACTGGCTGGGTTTTTATCTATAAAGCAATTTTGGCCAAACTGCCATATTATCTTGGCACCATTTTCTTTCTCAGCTCTGGTGGTTACCAGCTGTGCTAAGCAGTTGCATTGCAACACACCCAGAGATCAAGGAGTTTCCATGTTCTTACAATGCTCCCTGGACATTTTTAAGACAATGTGTCTTAAAATTAGACACATTAATATCCATTAATTATTCATTAAAAATTTAAGAGCAGAAGGCATGTGGTTTTCTTCCTTTTTTATTTTGCGAATCAAATGGAGACATGGAGTCATAGTGGTTAGCACTGTGGCCTAGTGATGGGAAGTTTGAATCATTTTAGTGACAAAATGAAAAAATCTTTTTGAGTCATTTTAGTTCATTTCGTTCTTTTGATCAGAATGAGCAGCTCACCATCATATCTTCTAGTCCTAGTCGTTCATTCTTTTGAATCTATTGCAGTGCATAGCTATGGGAGTCATGTGACAAAAGAACGAATGACTCGGATCAAAGACTCCAAGGCAAGTACTCATTTCTGTGTCCTGTACTGTACATAACCTACAGTGGTTTTGCGATGCTTTGCGCATGTGCACCTAATAGAAAATGAACGAATCACTCTCCAAGACTACTCCTTCTTCTTAGTCACGTTAAAGACTCGTTCAAAAAGAACAAATCATTAATGAACGACCCATCACTACTGTGGCCTAGAACCTCCACGGTCAAGATTACAATTCCTGACCAATTCTCCCTGTGTTTGATGGGTTTCTTCCAGGTAGTCCGGAGATTAGAGAAATTCTATGTGTGTGCCCTGCAATGGAATGGTGTACCCCGCACCGTGACCCAAGTGACCAGGCTCCCAAGACCCTGTACACAGGATGTATAGAAGATGCGGTACAGAAGAGGAACGAATGAATGAATCATTTCTAGAATTAAATTTTTATTGCAATTGGATTCTGGAATGGAATTGTTCTTAATTTATAAATGTTTACCCATTTGTGAAATGGAATGGCAGCTACCTTGGCCAGGTCTCCCTTGTAAAAGTCATTTTGATAATCAATGGGACTTCCAGGTAAAATGAAGATTAAATAAAATAAAATGTGTCTGGTAGGCTTTCTTGTACTAATTACACATTGCACTGTGCATAAAATAGGTTGGTGATTCCTTCCCAATGAATGTCAAACATTGTGCAATATCATCAGATATCAGAGTTGCTGCATTTTCTTCTTGGGCATTGTGTTTATTGATATATTGACCAACATTAATGAGAAAGTTAAGTCCTAGACATACAGTAGCAAACCCATGTTCCTTTGATGTGGAAAAGAAAAGATTATCAATGCAGGCCTGTTAAAACACATACTGTATTGCATCATCCCAGCTCCTGAATCATCTACTGAAAACCAGTAACTAATTCACCTACAAAATAACTCTAAGTTTTCTTTTGTTGGTTTCTGAAGACCTTTCTCAATTGTTGTCGAACATGCATGTTTGCTACTAGCAAGCTGTTCATACGGCAGGGTTGGGGTTTGACTCCAAATAAGGGGTGTACTCAAAGGAGATAGCACCGAGGGAGAATCCAGTCCAGTGGGGATAACGAGAAGTGGTGTTACTGGGCAACGGCACAGAGCAAGATTGGTTGAGATACTAGAACTAGAAAACCACATGGTGTAGGACAGATAATAAGGCTAGCAATGCTAATGAGAGAGGAAATTCAAAGCCACTGAGCTCCATAATGTATCACTAGAGAAATGCTTGAACTGTATATTAAAAAAAAAAAAAAAAAAAAGACACTCCCTGGGGTCAATATTAGTAGATAGAGTTTTATATATCTGATCATAGTCACAATTTGCTACAGTAAGTGGATGGCTTCAGATTTTCTAAATGATCTGACATGTACCAGGGAATGCTACAGTACAACAGTTAACTGAAAAGGTTCATTAATAACAGGGAAACATGCTTTCTTTGATGGGACTGTCAATTGAGTGGAAAAGGAAACATTTAGACATATTAAATACTGTATATGGATAATGTTTCCAGTAACACTTGTGCACTGGTAACACTGGCCTCAGCAAATCCTGTGGACAAAGTGCAGTATTAGGCTTATTTGTCCCAGAGAGAATGTTAAATTGTTAAGGAAACCAAATGTGAGGGTCGCCAGACAAGTGCACGCTGCCCGCTGGCTTGCAAACAGCTGCAAAGGTGCAAATTAAGTAGCACTAACAACAAATTGATTATAGGAGCAGTACACATGAAGAGGTCAGAAATATGGGAACATTAGACTCAGCACAAAGAATGCAGGGGAGATGCAGGAACTCAAAGTGGTTCTCATTGGACCAAACGTAAAGCCACCAATTTTTTTACTAAACGTCTTCACTTAATGTACCTAAATATCTTTCTTAAAATCAGGTTTTCTCTTTCTAGAGCTCCCCCACCCTCAATGTTTCTTTTCCTTTATCTACTTTCTCTGTACTTCTGAGTTCCCTTTCTTAAATCTCTGTGCCTTTCATTTCTGAGCTCCCCCTTCTTTGTTTCCTCTTCTTTCTTCGTCGCTTTGATTGAGTTCCTCCCTCTTTTAGATTTTCCTCAATGGTTTTCCTTATAATTTCTTTTCCTTAACACAGTCTCTCAATCTTAGACCTTGCCTTTGTGACAGCATTGCTGTGTACTTGAATGTCATAAGCAAATCACCATGAACCTAAATAGGACGAAGTAACAGCTGTCTTTGATCTGGCAACATTCCTGAAACAAATTCACTAAGTTGTCTTTTTTTACATTTTTTTTTACCTTTGTCAAACCATCACTAAGGTGACTTTATTTATACATTTTATATTACTATTTTTTAAAAATCTTTTTTTCCCCTTTTACCATCATGTTTGGCACTCAAACCCTTTGTATCCACCCTCTCCCTCTTTGTGTTAAATCTCCTTCCCTGTCTTCATTTTCTTAAATCTGCTTGTCTTTTAATTCTGAGCTCTGCTTCTTTTCTTTCTTTTTTTTAATATGTTCTGTTTGATTCTGAGTTCCTCTCTCTCTCTGATTTTTTCTCAATGTTTTCTCTTTTATTTTTTTTAGAATAGCATGATGCTGCTCTGTTACATGGCGCAGCTTTGTATCTGCATGCAGAGAGACATTCAGAGGACTGATGAAGAGGCGTGGCCAGGTGCTGTGCATCTAGGCTGATTACCTGCACAAAGTGTTGCCTAGCAACCAGTGCAAGGCCTGTGATAAAAGCCATAGGTGGCTAAGGATTTGCCTGAGTGGGTATTGGGGGCGTTATGACATTTTTAATAAAAAAAAAAAAAAAAAAGTGATAGTGCATCTAGACACCAAGTTGCACCTACCTTATACTGTAGATGACATATCTTAATTGAGCCTGATGGCATACTGTCATACTTGAAGGTGTATCATTTAAATTATGTAAAAAAAAATATTTTTGGTATCTGTTGTAGTCGTAAGAACTGATCTTCCAGTCCAAAATATTTTTGTTTTATTATTTTCTCAGCACCATACCTAACAATTATTAACCCCTGGTCCTATAATTTAATTTTTTTTTTTGTCTTTTTGCCCATAGCATACCCTGATTGGCATGTCGCTGTTACTGAATCTCACTGAGCATTTTCTAATACGCCAGTCAACAAACATGGTTAAACATTGTCAGACACTGAATCTTTCACCTTGCATTTTTGACAGCATGGTTACATACTTTAATGTCATAAACTAATCACCATAAATTACTAACTAATTAAAACTAAATTGGACAAAGTGACAAAGCTGTCTTCGAACTGCCAACATGCTTGAGACTTTACTAACTGTAGCTGCTTTTTATTTTTCATCTTAGTAAAACGTTCACTCAGGTGAGTTCCTTTATACATCTATCTCACTCCTTGTATTGAAACTGCTACAGGGAGCAGTACAGTGACATGTCCACTACAAAGAAAGTATATTTACTTGCAAAACACATAATGCTTGCTATACACTCTGAATAGAACCTCCTCAGTCCTTATAAACCAATACACTAGGATACATGATCATATTTTCATATACCTGGTCAAATGTGTAATAGCTGTAACACATACTGTATATGTTACAGTACACCTGAATGTGCAATGAACAGGAATGTGAATGGGAAGTTAATGGGATCCCCAGTGCTGAGATAGAGAAACATTTTTGGACTACAAGGGGGACCCACAGGAGTTGAAAAAATACACAGAATATAAAGGGAAAATGATATTTACTCTATCAAAATCTCACTTTAAACTTAGATGCATGGAACTACTAGTCTGCCTTTAAATAGAATGTATTGACAAGTAGAAGCCAATATGTAACTGATGAACAGAGCTCCTCGCACCTCCAGGGTTGGGTCTATGTGTCAAGTTTGCATATTTTCCACATGCTTGATGGGTTCCCCCAGGTATTTTGGTTTCCTCTGACAGTCCAAAGGCATGCAGATTAGGCTCATTGGAATTCCCAAAATTGCCAGCAGTGTGTGTGTGTGTACGTGTCTGCCCTGAGGGGGATTGGCACCATGCCCAGGGTGTACCCCGCCTCGTGCCCAAAGTCTCCTAGAATAGGCTCCAAGCCCCTGCATCCCTGTACACAGGATAAGCAGTATGTAAGATGAAAATAAATGAGCTAACTTAATAAAATAACTTGCGAAACTCAATTAGCTAGCTAATTTATTGAGCTTAAAGTAACCAAGGAAAAAAAGATTTTTCGCATTTAACATGAGACACAAATGAGATCCATCCATTCAGGAACCTCTGTAGTCCAACTAGGGACTATTGAGGCCAATGGTGACCATTGTATTTATTCCTATTTTTATGACTGTGGTAGGACCTCCGGTCAACGGTCACACACGCATTCAGACACTATGGGTAATTTGGGGATGTCAGTTATCCTAATCTGCATGTCTTTGGACTGTGGGAGGAAACCAGAGTACCTGGAGGAAACCCATCAACCACAGGGAGAACATTCAAACTATGCACACAGATCCAAGGTGGGACTCGAACCCGGACCCTTGGGGTGCAAAGTGACAGTGCAAACCAATAAGCTATCGTGCTGCCAACAAATGATTTGCCTGAATGAAAATAATACACTGTAATGATTATGTTGATGTTCAAAATGCGAACTCAAGGAATAAAAGTATAGCCTGCTCACGGTAACACTCAAATGTGCATTCTTCAATGGAGAAATTTTGGAACGTGGCTGTAGAGATTTGTACTTTACAGTGCATTCAGCTACATGAGCAGTAGTTCAGGTCAGGCACTGATGCCAAATGAGAAGGCCTGTGGCTCACTTGGAGCTCTAGTTCATCCCAAAGGTGTTCAGCTCAACAGTCAGGGTTGAGGTCAGAGCTTTGTGCAGGCCACTCGAGTTCTTCCACTCCAACCTTGAAACGTCACATATTAATGGAGCTTGATTTGTGCCCAGGGGCATTGCCATGCTAGTGCAGCTTTTTTTTTTTTTTTTTTTTAAACCTCAGCCATCATTCAAAGAACTGAACAAGCCATGACACAATATATATAAATAATATACATATAATAGAAACATCTAAAATAATATTCACAGCGCAGTTTTGTTAGTTTTTCCCCCCCTTCACTTTGTGTTCGAGGAGGAGGCTTCCATTTTTACTCTTTCTACTCTTACTTCAAAAATCATTGGAAAACCATGCTGCCAAACTTTAACTGATCAACTAGCTAAAACATTAGACTACTGTATGTGAGTAAATGCTAGTCAGTGGTGGGTAAATGCTAGTCAGTGGTGGGTAAATGCTAGTCAGAGGTGGGTAAATGCTAGTCAGAGGTGCGTTCACACTAGTCAGAGGTTGTTAAATGCTATTCAGAGGTTGGTCAATGCTAGTCAGAGGTGAATAAACTTTAGTCAGAAGTGGATAGACGCTTTTCAGAATTGGGTAAAATCAACTACCCACCCAGAAGTGGGTAAACGCTAGTCAGAGGTGGATAGATGCTAGATGCTAATCAGCAATCTATTGTTCTAAGTCCGAACAATATTTCAGAAATTTATGAGATGTGTAAATGGCATTTGTGTGCATTTAGCCTATACAACAGCCATGGTTTAATGTACCTATGGCCACATAGAATGTTTTTGTCTCCTCAAAATTATTCAAATTAAAGTTGAATTATACTTCAGTCCAGCATTTATACAAAAACATCTGAAGATTTATCCACTTTGGAGAGTAGATTTAAAAACATGCTTAGCGTGGCTGGAAAGGCAACCACTACTTTTTTTTTTTACACATTCAGGCATCTGAAAAAATTATGTTTACCTTAAAGAAGCTAATATTTGATTTATTTCATAGAGAAATACATTCACACGAGAGACCTAGGAAATTTGTTCGATCATAAACAATGCACTGCAACTAGAAGTATAATAGTGTCGTTCAGTAAGATGTGATTTTTTAAAATGTTTAATGGTGCAACATTTTTTTATATATACTTTTTCAACTGAAAATTTTCCAATTTCATTCTAAATTGTTCATGAAGAATGTATCTACATTTAAACTCACTGTTGTTTTCAGACACTTATTTCCATGTTTCAGTGCTTCTGCTGGTGAGTCAAAGAGAAGAACACCAAAAAATGTAGCAGCTTCCTTGCAATTAAGTGCTAATTTTCTCAGTACAGCTTGCTACTGCAAGCGCTTGAAGCATGAGAGTGATAGCCAGCTCACTTTCACCCCTTATCCAACCGAGTAAAAAGCAATCAAGATAACTTAATTTTCCATTAAACCACCAAAACCTCTCGAAAAGCAATAAAGAGAACTCTTGCACACACCTTCAAATCATACAGGACTAAAGCCTGAAATGGAAGAACTTCAGGCATGCGTCATATATGTTTCTGATCAGATCTCACGGACAGTAATTCTCCATATTGCTGAACTTTACATTGTAGATGAAGTGTACAGTATATGGTAGATGAGGCACAACATAAAGTTCCTCACCTGTCACAGGTGCCTCGATGTCTAGCATGGTCTTCTCCTGACGTAAGATGGCGGCGCCCTCGTTGATGATGCGCAGGGCCACGGCTTCCTCGACTCGGCCCTCTTTGGTTAGGTGGGCTTTGAGAAGGTCCACCCGGGGCTTGCCCTCACAGTCAAACACCTCTTTCATGGTAAGGCGGTGGCTTAGAGGGAAGGGCACGGCTGGAAAAAATGAAAGAGGGATCTATCAAATTAAATTGTGATTGTGGATACAGTGAGCGTCAGTGAACTTAATTGTAATTATATGTCATGAACGCACGTGGACAAAATTGTTGGTACCCTTCGGTCAATGAAAGAAAAACTCACAATGGTCACAGAAATAACTTTAATCTGACAAAAGTAATAATAAATAAGAATTCTATGAATGTTAACCAATGAAAGTCAGACATTGCTTTTCAACCATGCTTCAACGGAATTATATATATAAAAAAAAAAAAAAAGAACTCATGGAACAGGTCTGGAGAAAAATGATGGTACCCCTAATAGTTCGTTGCACAACCTTTTGAGGCAATCACTGCAATCAAATTATTCCTGTAACTGTCAATGAGACTTCTGCACCTCTCTGCAGGTATTTTGGCCCACTCCTCATGAGCAAGCTGCTCCAGTTGTTTCCGGTTTGAAGGATGCCTTTTCCAGACAGCATGTTTCAGTTCCTACCAAAGATGCTCAATAGGATTGAGGTCAGGGCTCATAGAAGCCCACCTTAGAAAAGTCCAATGTTTTCCTCTTAGCCATTCTTGGGTGTTTTGGGTCATAGTCCTGTTGCAAGACCCATGACCTGCGACTGAGACCCAGCTTTCTGACACTGGCCAGCACATTTCTCTCTAGAATCCCTTGATAGTCTTGAGATTTCATTGTACCCTGCACAGATTCAAGACACCCTGTGCCAGATGCAGCAAAGCAGCCCCAGAACATAACAGAGCCTCCTCCATGTTTCACAGTAGGGACAGTGTTCTTTTCTTGATATGCTTCATTTTTCCGTCTGTGAACATAGAGCTGATGTGCCTTGGCAAAAAGTTTCATTTTTGTCTCATCTGTCCATAGGACATTCTCCCAGAAGCTTTGTGGCTTGTCAACATGTAGTTTGGCATATTCCAGTCTGGCTTTTTTATGATTTGTTTTCAACAATGGTGTCCTCCTTGGTCATCTCCCATGTAGTCCACTTTGGCTCAAACAACGACGGATGGTGCGATCCGACACTGATGTTCCTTGAGCATGAAGTTCACCTTGGATCTCTTTAGAAGTCTTTCTGGGCTCTTTTGTTACCATTCGGATTATCCGTCTCTTTGATTTGTCATCAATTTTCCTCCTGCGGCCACGTCCAGGGAGGTTGGCTACAGTCCCATGGATCTTAAATTTCTGAATAATATGTGCAACTGTAGTCACAGGACCATCTAGCTGCTTGGAAATGGTCTTATAGCCTTTACCTTTAACATGCTTGTCTATAATTTTCTTTCGAATCTCCTGAGACAACTCTTTCCTTCGCTTCCTCTGGTCCATGTTGAGTGCGGTACATACCATGTCACCAAACAACACAGTGACTACCTGGAGCCCTATATATAGGCCCACTGACTGATTACAAGATTGTAGACACCTGTGATGCTAATTAGTGGACACACCTTGAATTAACATGTCCCTTTGGTCACATTATTTTCAGTATGTTCTAGGGGTACCATCATTTTTGTCCAGGCCTGTTCCATGAGTTTATTTTTTTTAATAATTCCGTTGAAGCATGGTTGAAAAGTAATGTCTGACTTTCATTGGTTAACATTCATAGAATTCTTATTTATTATTACTTTTGTCAGATTAAAGTTATTTCTGTGACCATTGTGAGTTTTTCTTTCATTGACCGAAGGGTACCAACAATTTTGTCCACGTGTCTATAAAAACAAATTGTAAGTACTGCAAATGGGGGGAAAATCAATAGCAGTTCTCTTACTAATTCCTTTTTTTTATCTGGGCATTGATTTTTCGTCACAGTCATGGCTGTGCAGTAGCCAGTATGTAACTTCTAGGCAATTAAATGCATCTAAATGAATCTGAGATTTCACACCAATGGGAGGAATCATTTTCAGGTGATTATAACTTCTACCATGTTTATTTGTAAGCAATTTAGCACAACTGATTCGATTTGACCAGTAGCAACCCATGCCAAAGAATAAAGCTGTTGAACGTTGACGATAGAAGGTCTTTTTTGTAATGTACTGTATGTGGGCTATGAATACACATTATTCACAAACAAGCATTATGTTCAAATGTGTATTGCTTCTGCAGCATTATGGGGTATTAGTTTTATGACACTTAATACCAATTAAGCCCATTTCAGTTCCAGATGTTACAGCTTTGAAATGCGAACAAAAAAAGTAAGCTGATCTCAGCTATGCTTTCCCTTTTTTCTGAGCAGTTGGGCAGCGGTAACTCAACAAATCTCTGGGTTACTGATCAGGAGGTTGGTGATTCAAACCCCATGCCGCTTTTACTCATAGTGATATGTGCTAGAAATACAAGCCAGTCATGTTATCCTAGCAAATCAAATTACTATAAAAACGTCATAGGTAGTATTTATTGCTGGTCTCAGTCAGACTAAGGAGCAGTTGGAACTTTCTGAGCCAAAGTGACCTGCAGAACATGGATTAAACTCATATAATCCATCAACTGCTATAATATTCCACCTGTGGTCTTGTGCTCTCTCAAAGCGCTTGGATATGAGATAAAACCAAGACCAGAGGAAATACAATTTTCTAGAAGAGGGAACAGGATGACAGCTTATTTTCTCATGAGAGGCTAAAGAGCTACATACTTAAAAGCTATGGGACTGAGGGGCCAAAAAAAAAAAAACAGTCAGGTAAGCCACTAATGAGTCCAACTCATTAAAGACTGAGGGTTTTGGATTAGATTGCAAGCCTTATTAGCTTAAACAAAAAAAAAAGCCTGCCTCTCAGTGCACGCTGTGCTAGTGACTGCCATTTAAAACTCAATTGCTTTTTAATACGGCCTAACATAGATGATGGAAATCTTTGGAACTTAGAAACATAAACACTGGAAATGAAAAGTGCAATTACAAACCAGGCTGAAACAAAAGAAGAAAGAAGCAGAAAAGAAACTTCGCCGGAAGCATACACTATAACTTACACATCATCTATCAATGCCACATAAAATCTAATATATTCAAGCATCCTTCTCAACATTATGATACAGTGCAAAGCTAAAGCAGGCCATTTAAAAAAAAAAAATATATATATATATATATATATATATATATATACTTGTGATCAAAAGGGCGGTTTGTCATGAGCGGCTCATTGCCTAAAATAAATCCTTAAAATCATGGACTACTTTAATTATGCATGCTTCATTAGTGTTATCGTTCATTCATTGACATAAATTAACAAGGTAAAATGGCCTTTCAGCGTTTAAACAATAGGAGTGCTTCAGCGAACAGGGTGAATGACACTCCACAACAGTCGCGTAGACTGCCACCACATGAATTATTGATAAAGCAGTAGTAAAACTGTATACCGATCCTCAGCCGAGTAACATTTCCAGTTCCTAATCAGACACGGAGCACAATGTTGAACATGGTGCAAAGCGTGACTCATTATAAAATGTGTGCAGCGATGATGGAGCTTTAACAAAGCATCGAAATGGTGAATTATTTCTGCGTGTGTGCTGGTGGCGATGAGCCGCACTGTAATTACAGAGTGTGGTTACAGGATCGATGAACAAGAGACAAAGCATCTTTGAAATGGATGACGCGGACACCATTCGTATAAATGGTATTGGTAAATTTGTATGAATGAAATGATGTTAGACCGCAACTGTGGTCTTTATATCTCTGAAGGGAAGTGTGTAGATATCGTAAGCTGCCTAAAGAAGTGAAAAGAGAGCTAAATGTCTACAGGATTGCTTCCAAACCTCTCAATATTCAATAGAGCTGATAATGCCGATAGCTTAAAATTGCCATCTCATACAGTAGATAGGACTCGATCGTGGCCCGCTGTCACTTTTACATAGCCTGGAGGTTAGTTAGAAACTATGACGGGAATGCTTTAATAGGAAAATCATCAAGTGAGCTGACTTCAAACGGACTTCCTGTTAACACACTGAGAAGGTTTATGATGCTCCATAACAGCCTCCCGGAATCTTTTATTGCTCTTATAAAACAACCACAACAATTACCATGTTTCAACTTATAAAAAAGAATGTGTCATACTTTTAACTTTGTATAGTTTACATTTAATGTGGTGGAACACCCCCAAGTTCCTATTAACGGTTATTTTATAGCAGCTATAAACAGTTGTTCCGTCCTCAGAAAGAGAAGAGAGAAGAGTCCATGTTTTTATAGATTAAATAAAAAAGGAAAAAGAAAAAAAAAAAAAAGCATGGATGGAGGCTAAGTGGTTAGCACTGTCGCCTCGAGGGTTCCCTCTTCGGTCTATGTGCATGGATTTTGCCTGTGGGTGTTTCAGTTTTCTCCCACAGTCCATGGACAAATGCGTTGTAGTCTGACTGGCATTTCTCAGTTGGCCATAGCGTATGACTGGGTGTGGGAGTGTATGTACTTGGGATATGTGATCATCTGGCACTCTGTCCAGGGTGTACCCCGCCTCGTGCCCTAAGGCTCAAGTGAGGCTCAAGTTCGATAAGCTATAGCCCCTTTTTAAGTCTATGTTTTTTTTAAATGTAAAAACATAATTCAAATCTGATTATTAAGTACTCATTAGGTCAGAGGATTAAGCAAATACACCCTCAAACAACATATAACTTTTTTCACCATGCAAAAAGAAAAAAATCGCATGGCACATTCTTCTTTACAGCATTGCTTTAATTCATAGATTCATTTCCTTTTGAAGGTTTGAGCATTAGCGGTCCCATTTCAGATGGACTGAGGTCCGCACTTTGACTAGGCCATTCCAAAACCTTAATTTTTGTTTATTTTTCAGCCATTCTGATATGGATTTACTGGTGTGCTTCAGAGCATTGTCCTGTTGCATGACCCAATTTTGACCAAGCTTTAGCGCTTTGACAGATGACTTCACATTTGCCTCTAGAATACTAAATGACTGCAAGGTGCAAAACAAGCCCAAATCATCACCCCTTCAACCCGCCATGCGTGACAGTAGGTATGAGGTTTTTCTGCTGAAATGCTAAATATGGCTTGTGGTTTGTTCTGTCGCGTTTCCATGTTTTTTTTAGAGAGTAGAGGCTTTCTTCTGGCAACCCTTCCAAATTAATTGTACTTGTTTAGTGTTCTTCTAATTGTGCTCTCATGGTCTTTAACATTTAACAGGCTCAGTGATGTCTGTAGGGTCTGAGATGTAGCTCTTGTGTGTGTGTGTGTTTTTTTTTTTTTTTTGTATTTCTCTGAGTATTGCACAGTCTGACTTTGGGGTGAATGTGCTGGAACGTCGACTCTTGGCAAGATTGGCAACTGTCTTGAATGCTTTCCATTTGTGAATATTCTTTCTCACTGTAGATGTTGTTTTAAAACCACAACCTGGCTGTGACTTACCCTCTTACCTGTAAATCCCATGGAAGCATTAAGGGGGTACTTAGTATTGCAGACATGTTTTTTTTTGTTCTTTGGCTTCATGATTTTACACAGAAAAAATTAGCATGGTTGCAAATACAACTCCTATATGTCTGTATTAGCTTTGCACATCTGCATCCTGATATTTCTGTCCAGTCTTTTGGGTAAAATTGCTTAAGGTCTCATAAAGTCAACAAGAAGTTTCAGGATTTTTTGCCAGCCCTGCTCCTCTTTGCAGCATTATGAGATATCTTTCAAAGAAGTCGGAGAAAGTGCATGCTGCATCTGCACTCCATCCTCACCTACTGTAAATCCTCATTTTACTGTAATACAACCTACACAACCCAGATAAGGTATATACACTGCAGCAAAAATAAGTCTAACGCAGCCACTTGACAGGACAGGTGCCAGGAGAGGAGACTCAGAGGGATCAACACACAAGTAAATAATTCATTATTTGTCTTGAGGGGGGAAAAAATCACAAGGAATTTCGAGCATCTACTGGTGACATAATGGGCCCAGGTCTAGTGTTCGCTTTAGTGTGTGTGTAGAGACAGAGCAGTAGTATAAGATGTATATGCATGTATGTATTATGCTCATATTTGTGTTTTAAATATATTATTTACATATAGATGTTTCCTTTGATAGAAATATGAGCAAATTACACATCAGCGCTACCTCTCATTACGATAGCTGAACTAGCAAAAATTAGCCTCATTGGAGCAGCAGTGATTGGGCAAACTAGCAGCTTTTTATCAATTGGTATATAATCCATAACAGGAGTTTCATACTCAGTAGCGCCGTACTGGCTAGAGGATATACATTGAATACAAACAAAACGAAATAAATAAAATGACTAGCAAAAACGAGCTGTTTATCCTGCTTGGGTGGAAGAGCATTAGTCTCTTCTTTGTCAGTCACTACTCCACAATCCCAACATATGCAGGTACTCATACATAAATGCAATTTTTCGACATATAAGAGAGGCGTTCAAGTGAAACTGGGACTTTTAATTGTGCAGAACAATGTTATGGGAGTTATATATATTTCCCTCTACAATGCACTGCCACACTGATGCACTTAGTCCCAGCGTTTCACTAGTGCATGGATGCCATCACAGTCGAAAGATTTCCCAGTGGGCTGGAGCCATGAGCGGTCTGCCCGGTTCATGTCTGAAACGTTGGCCAAGCAGGAACTCCTTTAATGGCCTGCTTGGAACGAGGTCAGTACCTTACTGGGGATGTGGCAGTAACTCCCAACTGGATTCCTGTAATGTGCTACTGGTGTTCGTGAATGCTGTGTGTACAGTACATCGCCCACTGACAGATGCGTCTCTTCCACAAGTGGGTGACAAGTTATCCATCGATTTTCAAGGATGAGCCGTTCCACTCGCTGCAATGACTGCAGTGGGCTCCAAGGCCACCTCAGCCAGGTGTATAAAATGATTTATGCAATATGTAAGCAATATATGTTGCTTTCCTATAGTTACATGTATGGGTAAGCTATAGTGTTGATATTTAGTGCAGAATCCAAAAATATGACATAAATATCCATATATTACATTTACATGGGTATGTGGAAGAGGGTGGTTAGCACTTTTCTCTAAGTGTGTTATGCTGACCACTAATGTAAAAGAAGCATTGACTGGATTCACTTGTGGCTCCAGAAGAAGTACTTGCTACCTTTCAACCTCTATAGTTGGCATACCAATTGGTATATATGGGGTGAGCTAGAAAGTATGGTAAAATTGGTGAAATGAAGAAATGAATGAGAATAAAATGGTGCAATACAATAAGAAATGGATTTGGGGGGAAAAAGACTCAGTGACACCTATTGAGCGTTTCGTTCAATACCAGCTGAATTCATACTGCAGGCAGAGAGAGAGAGAGAGAGATTAAAAGATAGATCTGGGAAGAAGCTGCAGTTTAGCACACTGTCTCATGCAGTTCCAAAGGCACAAGCACATAATTTGCCTATCCGTCTCTGTCTTTTCCAGCTCTCCATGTCCTGGAGGCCAAATGCATGAGCTCTTTCTCTCTCACACACATACACAGTATATATGTGTTTATTTGTTAAATAATGAAACCGACAGACCGGAACAGAAGGAAGCCTGTAGGGTATTTGAAGGTTTATGAACTCTAATAGGTCAAATTAAACAGCATGACAAACACGGGCATCTTTTCTTTACTTGTCTGCAACTTATTAGATGCAATATTTCCTATGTACACTATTATAAATTTCCTACATGCATGGAATATTATTCCTATGTCAAATGAACTGCATTAGCTGGTCACTTTATTAGGGACCTGATTGCATTACGTTCAGGCCGTAATCTGAATACAGTATCATGTCGTAGCAGCACACTGCATAGAATCATGCGGATCCAAGTCGAGCGAGAGCTTCACATACTGTAAAATTCGGGGACTGTGTACCCTTCTTCGAGGTAGGGTTCTGACTGTAACACTGCTGCTGACTGACTTTTTTTTGTATTGATGGACTACTCCTCAGCCCAGCAGTGACAAGACAACACTTATCTATGTAAAACACTCAAGCCAATGCCACACACACATTTCCATGTACGTGTCAATGCTGTACTGTGAATAATGCAACACCCCCCCCCAAAAAAATGTCAGGTCCCATGCTAGTCTGTTTTTCATTAATGGACGGGTTGTGCAAAGCTTTATGACACATTGTCATACAGTCAGTAAAGTAGGTGCACTCAGTAAAGTGGATACTGAGTGGTTATGAATGGTTTGACGGCAAAATGTGATAAACACCATTTTCAGACTTTCATTCATTCCGGCAAATTATTTTCTTCAGGCTTATGTGTAACATAATTTAAAATGAAAGAAAACACTACATATCCTTCTTTAAGAAACTGTGGACTTACAGGTTTTTGGCAAAACATAACAACAATGATAACAATGCAATGCTTCCACAAAAAGCCAACCGCATCGCTTTTTCTGTCACATATGATACCAGAATTACCAGGTAGGCAAAGTAACTTAAATGTGTTCAAATGATTTGGGACACTGTTGAATCCAGGAATAAAGTGGTGTACACTCTGCTTCTGCATTTGCATTTACCCCGGCAGTCATGGACTTTTATAATAAGGTGCTGTCATCATCTACAGAACGCAAACTGAAACTAACACTTTTAGTTGCACTGTAAATTTTACTTTTAGTACTGGGTTGAATTTTTCTCACTATACTCAACATTAAGTGAAATTTTTTTTTTTTTTTCCCCCGATTTTCTCCCTAATTTAGTCGTGTTCGATTCCTCCCCGTCGCTAGGGGGCTCCCACATTAAGGCTACTACTACCACTCAGCTGGGAGGGCCAAAGACTGCCACGTGTTTCCTCCAAACCATGTGACGCCAGCCGAGTGCGTCTTTTTGAACTGCTCGCTCACACACTCGGAGGACAGCGCAAATTGGCTGTAGAGCCGTGATTAATGTGGGAGAACTAAGTACCTCTCATCCCTCCCCTCTGAGAGAGTTCGGCCAATCAGCTCTCTCTAGACCCCCGGCTGCGAGAGGTTACAGCATCACCCGGGAATCGAACTGGCGATCGAAGGCCCTCCCCTTTTTAAAAAAATATAATTCTAATGGTTTTATCTGATACCACTTTTTTTCCCTGTTTGCTTCCAGTGACTCACTACTACAAAAACACAGTCAAAGCATGAGGCTGCTTTATTGGTATATGAAAATTTATATTTATATTTCCACAAGCACAAATGCATGTTGATTGATCAATTATGACACGACTGTGGCTGGTGGATTTTTGCCGTTTTGCTAAATTGAACAAAATTCACCCCAATATGAGCGCCACAAGTTGGACATGCTATTTTGCTATTTCTTTAGCATTCTTCTTGACTCAAAGAAACCGTGCAAAATATATTTCAAAAATAGTTTCATAGAAAATAAAAAAAAATATTTCCACTAGTTTTATCTTGCAGTCAAACTCTTCACATATTTACCTCAATAAGTGAAATATGAAAGTACTTGTTACTGTGACCACTATTTTTTCTTTTACCTTGAAAGTGGCTGGTTGGAAGTCTAAACCAGATATTTCCTTTTTCCCTCATGTTGGATGTTACCAGATTGGACATTAAATGTTACCATTAAATTAAAATGTGTAAGTATGGTATGTGCTTCATACTGAAAATACGATTATTGTAGATGTTTATATATGCATGTATTAGTTCTCATTTTGGATTCACCAATATTAAGATAATAAAGAAGGATGAACAAATAAAAATGATAATATAACCATTATACTTGTTATTGCTGCATTTATTGGCATTCTATAATTGCTCTGGCAATACAATAAAGAAGCGCATTCATGCCAATAAAGCAAACTAGGAACTGAAATGTCGAAGCCAGAGAACGAGTCGGCTGCACTGGAGAAAGTGGTCACGCTTGAGAGCGTTCTAGCAGGCCGAGGCGGCCGACAGCAGCTTTGCTCCTTACTTACACCCAAAGCCGAGCTGTTGAAACTGCGGTGTGTTGCTGAGCAACAGCCACCGACTACTGGAGGGTGGCCAGCACTGATACACTATACATTGTGATTGGGGAGTAAATCTCAAACATGCAGGTCTGCTCGCATTACCACAAGCATGCAGCCCACAAACCCTTCAACACAAACTCTCATCCACTGACAGACAGAGAGGAAAGAAAAGGAAAAAAAAAAAAAAAAAACCTCATTGTTCCGCTCAAACAAACACAAACCAATTAGACAAGGCAGGCTGAAGTGCGAGCTGTTCCTGAGCCCAAAATCCACTACTTTAGCTCTGTAAATCACGGTGTACAGAGTCTTCCTCTATAGCTGCTAACATCATTGCGGCTTTGAATCAGCACTCACAACCACAGCCTTGGGCTAAAAGCAGAAAGCATTCATCTGGAAGGAAAACATTATATTGTTTATTCATGACACTATGCGTAATATGTTAAACTATAGCTTTTGGCTTATTGTCCATCAATATGATCACCTGGGTCTGTTTCTGCTCTATGCTGTGCACTTATTCATCTCTAAACTCTAAGTGTACACACAGTATATCACTGATATACAGCTAGTGGGTCTGCCATTTTGTCTATTACTGTATCTTTTCTTCTCTATATGCTATTTATCTTTATTAGGGTCATGGTGTCTTCTGAGTCTATCTTGGGAACAATGGGCTTAAGGTAAGAATACACCATGGATTAGAATCCAGACTATTGCAGGCCACAAAGAACACGCATTCACTTCCACCCAGGGCAGTGGTGGCTCAGTGGGTTAAAGCACTGAGATGCCGATCGGAAGGTCCGCGATTCAAGCCCCAGCTTCAACAGGTTACTCCTATTGGGCCCTCAAGCAAGGCCCTTAACTCTATCTGAAGCCAGGCGTGCTGTATTATAGATAAACCTGTGCTCTGACCTCAGCTATGCAGGGAGATATGAAGCATAAAGAGTTTCACTGTGAATACAACCTTAACCAGTCAAGAGTAGCCAGTCCATCTGCATATAGGATTTTGGAAAATGAGAGGAAACAAGAGAACCTGGAAAACCCCACACAGACACTGGACGAAAACAGGTACCGCCATCATGCTATCTTGCCTGGCAAAGGATTAATCTAAATCTAAGTAGGTTATGTGTATGGAATGGTGGTGAAAAACCATAGGTCCAATAAACTGCATAATGTAGCAACAATTTTACACTGATTCACAAAAAAATCAGAAGTGATTTTCAGTTGGGGGGAAACAATATATGAAACGTAGACTACTGTTTCAGGCTAACAAGATACAGAGATGGACAACATTTCTGTTACATGTATTAAAATTCTGAATATATTTCCAGTGCTGGAGGTTTTTCTAAGGCAGGACCTTGAGTAGTGACAGTTCATGGACAGAACAACCGTTTCAAAGAGATTTTCTTATGCCATTACTCTCTTCTTACTTAACATACTGCTTTGCTAAATGCTGAGATGACAGCTAGTGAGCTGGATACTAGCAAGTAGGTGCTACAGTCTTGTAGTCTCTGTTAAGCTCTTACCAACAACAAAAAATAAATAAAAATACTAATAAGTAATATTTACGGTATTTTAGTCCTTTAGAAAATAGACATACAGTACAATTGACTCATAAGCAGTGACTAAACAAATGTCTAGCGTGGAATCAAATAATCTGTGGACGCTAGGATGCTAAGCTTTCACACAATTGCCATGTCTCTTGGTGCAAACCTTTAATTATGCTCCTCCCCAACACTATTGATTTTTCAAAGGTTACTAATTCAGCGGAAAACACTTTGGCCTTGGCAGATGGCAAGAAATGCAACAAGAAAGAAAACGATATGTTGAAACACACCAAATGGGTTTAAAACCACAGCACAGCACAGTATTTCCATAGTCATCCATAAAGAGATCCAGACGCTTTAGATATCTGTATTTGCACAGAGCACAAATAATATCACTATCAGAAGACTGCTTGGTCAGTTGGGAGATTACCTCATTAATCTCGGTTAGCCTGGGACTGTATAATGTAAGTTCAGAGAAAACCAGCAGACCAGAGCTGGCTGGTATTAATGGGCTACAAGGGCCAAGTCTTCCCACTATTTCATGGACAAATATTTTAAAATACACTTCATTTTTCAAGTAAATTGATTTTTTTTGTTGTTGTTTTTTTGCACATTCATAGAAGCAGCATTGATTGCGGCCCACAAAGCCATAACATTACAACACAATGCAGTATGCAGTATAGTATTGTGTAGGTTCCCCTTGTGCTGTCTGGGCAGATCTGCTAGCACCAGGACGCTGATAGCAGATCTTTTGAATTGGCCTCCATGTATTGGACATATATTTCCGGCATATTCCATAGGTGCTTGATTGGATCTGGGGAGTTTGGAGGCCAGGTTGGTGGTCTCGGGCTCTTTGGGTGTTCTGGTACCTTTTTCGTGGCCAACATTGACTTTTTTCAGCAAGTTGAGCTGCATTGGCTTTTCTGGGAGATCGGACCAGACAGAGTGGTCTTTGATCCTCACAGGGTGCTATTGATCCTGTCAGCGGTTTACTACTATATAATTGATAATCAGTTTTAATGTGTTAATGACGCTAATGTGCTAGCCTCCTAGTCCTCTAAACCTAAACCTCCTACTCTAAACTTTCTCAACTTACAATGGACAGAACTGGCTAATGGCTGTGTATATATATAGCATCCAAAGATGCTCAATAGGATTGAGGCCAGGGCTCATAGAAGGCCACTTTAGAATAGTACAATGTTTTCCTCTTAGCCATTCTTGGGTGTTTTTAGCTGCGTGTTTTGGGTCATTGTCCTGTTGCAAGACCCATGACCTGCGACTGAGACCCAGCTTTCTGACACTGGCCAGCACATTTCTCTCTAGAATCCCTTGATAGTCTTGAGATTTCATTGTACCCTGCACAGATTCAAGACACCCTGTGCCAGATGCAGCAAAGCAGCCCCAGAACATAACAGAGCCTCCTCCATGTTTCACAGTAGGGACAGTGTTCTTTTCTTGATATGCTTCATTTTTCTATCTGTGAACATAGAGCTGATGTGCCTTGGCAAAAAGCTCCATTTTTGTCTCATCTGTCCATAGGACATTCTCCCAGAAGCTTTGTGGCTTGTCAACATGTAGTTTGGCATATTCCAGTCTGCCTTTTTTATGATTTGTTTTCAACAATGGTGTCCTCCTTGGTCGTCTCCCATGTAGTCCACTTTGGCTCAAACAATGATGGACGGTGCGATCCGACACTGATGTTCCTTGAGCATGAAGTTCACATTGGATCTCTTTAGAATTCTTTCTGGGCTCTTTTGTTACCATTCGGATTATCCGTCTCTTTGATTTGTCATCAATTTTCCTCCTTCGGCCACGTCCAGGGAGGTTGGCTACAGTCCCATGGATCTTAAATTTCTGAATAATATGTGCAACTGTAGTCACAGGACCATCTAGCTGCTTGGAAATGGTCTTATAGCCTTTACCTTTAACATGCTTGTCTATAATTTTCTTTCAAATCTCCTGAGACAACTCTTTCCTTCATTCCTCTGGTCCATGTTGAGTGTGGTACATACCATGTCACCAAACAACACAGTGACTACCTGGAGCCCTATATATAGGCCCACTGACTGATTACAAGATTGTAGACACCTGTGATGCTAATTAGTGGACACACCTTGAATTAACATGTCCCTTTGGTCACATTATTTTCAGTATGTTCTAGGGGTACCATCATTTTTGTCCAGGAATGTTTCATGAGTTTATTTTTTTAAATAATTCTGTTGAAGCATGGTTGAAAAGCAATGTCTGACTTTCATTGGTTAACATTCATAGAATTTTTTTCAGTGGTTACTTTTGTCAGATTAAAATTATTTATGTGACCATTGTGAGTTTTTCTTTCATTGACCAAAGGGTACCAACAATTTTGTCCACGTGTCCACCCGTAATAGTTAACTTTCCCAATATTCTAACCAGAGTAAATACACAATGCATTTTTTAAATGATGATTTCATTTTTTCTTTTATTTAAGAGAAAAAAAGCTTCTTAAATCTGGCTTATTGTGAAAACCTAATAACTGCCCCAAACCTAATGAGATTTTTTTGCAGTTTTTTTTTTATTTAATTCAGCCACATTTTAGGGTTTTCGAACATGACCAGCCTGTTTAAGGTCATACCACAGCATCTCAATCAGATTTAAGACCACAATTTATTTATTTTGAGCCTTTCAGAGGTGTATCGCCGGTGTGTTTTGCATCATGTCCCGCTGCATAACCCAAGTGCCAAGTTATCCAGCCCCAGAACACTACCATGACTATTGACTGCTGCCAAAATCAGGAAGGGGAAAATACTTTTTCACAGATCTTTACTACTGTTTCAGGATTAAAACCATCACAGAACCCTGGCAGAATTCATATCTATACAGTACAACAGCATTTATCCAATTAGAATCCAACCTGGGTGCCACTCCTTTTTTCCCTCCCATTTATTTGGTTTCCTGGGCAGCTTCCAAGCAATCCACAGTCAACGATATCATTTCTATAATATACGTGACCTGGAGGAAAGCTAACAAGCCTATCATCTCCATGTGAACTCGACACATCTGTTAATCTGACATAACTGAGGATTTTCAAACATCAAACTTTTTTTTTAGCCGATGGTTGAAGCTGGGTGCTGGATAGAGCTCTGAGAACAGAGAAAAGTAGACACGTTGTTAGGACATTATAAATAACTGCGCAAACCAGGTTGCATAACCACCTCCTCACTGTCTAACACATTAGCTGTGGCTGGATCATCTGTACTGTAGTCCTACACAGACTCTACAGCTGGACATAAGAAGAAACATTAGCTCTGGCTGCTGAGGCTCAGTTTTTTTTTTTTTTTTAAACGTTGCCTGATTGCATTAGAAAAGAACGAGAAAAGCTTTAACACTTCTGGGAGCCAGAATCCACCAGACTCATTTGATGTGTCAACTCTGACACATGTGGGTTAATTTAAAAGGGAAAGTGACCCAAAAAGGCGAGAGTTAGACAAAACAACCCAAGTCCGTCAAAAACTAACGTAAAAGACAGCATTGACTAGCGATGCCGATCTCTGTTTATTGCAATATTGCCTCTAGCATCTGTTCTTTCAATGTTTATGCTCCTCTGTTATGCCAAAGATATTTCGCGCCAGTATGTAAATGGAGCCCAGTTCCCTCTGTCATCAAAAACACATCTACAGGACAAGCGAGACAGGCAAGTGCCTGAAGCACGAAATCATAGATAGTTGTTTTAGAGACGTCAGATATGAAACTAAAGCATATATGAGCATTAAACTGATTCACACGTCTCTGAGTTGACTTAAATGACTCTACGCGTGATACTTGACCGACCTATATGGAAGTCGGGAGGAAAAAAGAAATAAGAACGCAACAAAAAAGAAGAAGCAGAACAGTGGTGAGTGTCAGAGATAATGACAAATCAATGTTTGTTTTTTTTTCTTTTTCTTTTGTAGAATCAGCAGCTTCTCAAACGGTCTTGGATGTAATGGCAGAATAGCGAGTTGTAAACAGACATGAACACGACACTCTCCACCAAGAAACACAACATTACACCTTGTACAGCTTTTGCCAAGACTAGCCATGAATGCATGAAAGAAAATCTGAGTGTTAATGCTATTATTATAGTATGCGCTCACCAGGAGAGCTCTGGCATATTCTCCAGCGCACTCAGTAAAACCTCACAACTGTTTTTTTTTTTTTTTGCAATCTTTGCAATGCAGTATACTCAAGAGTATTGCATTGCATTGTGTCAGGTCGGTGCTGTGTGTCGCTCTTGTTTGCGCATTTGAATGTCCACTTTATGTTGTCTTTTGTATAGTACTTAGATAGTTTCTGTTAATTTATTGTGTTAATTTGTAAATTTTGGCTCAGCTAGTCCGCTAATTAAGTGTCTTAGCTAGTTAGTTTTGTCGTTAATTTATGTTATACGGTCCTGGAGGAACTTTGTTTCATTTCACTGTGGACTGAACTGTATATGGTTGAAATGACAATAAAAGTCTACTTGACGTGACTTTAAGACTATTGATTATTTTGAAACGAAGAGTTTTTACTCCAGATTTTGACTGTGTTTATTTTATTACTTTTAATTGCTCTTTATAGGAGTTTATTTTATGTAGAATTATTTTTTAATAATCTTGGCTTATGGCTTCTTTTTTTTGGGGATGTACAGTACAAAGGAAGTAAAACAGCTGTTAGGTTTTATTGAACATGCTGGAGTTCTTCTGCTAATTTCCATCCAGATTAGCCTAATTGGCATTCCCAAATTAATTAATTAGTAATGTGTGAATGTTGAGCAGTGGTCCTGCCACGGTCATAAAATTGCTATAAATACAATGATAATTACCACTGGCCTCCGTGGTCCCTAGCAAGAGGTTCATATAAATCATAAAGGTTCCTAGATGGATGGATGGAAGTTTCCTAGACAATTCAAACTGGTTATTTGACATATTTTTGCTATAATATTGTGCACCATGATACGTCTTAGAGTCTTATAAGACTGTAAGATGCTTTGGTAGAATGGTTAACCACATTAGCGATGATTAAATTAGAAATTAGACGTCCATTTATATGTACAATAGATGCATGCATGCACAAATTGTGCACATCGAATTTACTCCCTGCACAGTGAAATTTCAAGCTGAACCTTTGTGAGTGACCTACATATTTTGCACTTGTTCAATTGTAAGCATGGTGTGATGCTACGTACTGTATGTGCCTTCTCATTTCTTGTTTACTGAGCTCCTGTAGCTACATCTCCATTTTCATGCTACACGCCTAAAGCTTATATATTCAAAATCTACAGTTCTCCCCCCTCCCCCCCCCCCCCCTCGCATTTTCTTCTTTCCTCTATCATACAGCATTTATGCTCCGTTTCTGTCTGACTTTCCCCCGATGCATCTCGCAGATCTCTGAGAAGTTTCATTATGTAAGAGAGCAGTGTGCAGTAAAACACTGCTGCGAATCAATGCTTAAATAATTCACCCGCACTGCTAAATAAAACCGGCGAGCGTATATCCTGCATGCAGATCACCCCGATTCCCTGCTCGCCCTCTCAGCCTCCCAGACAGCTATTACACCTTCCCATTCACCTCTTCACCATTCACCTCTGTTGTGCCTGCTGGAAGCAGAACATGAACACGTGGACACGTCTCTGTTCTGCTACGTGGCTATTGTGTGCGGCTAATTTAGTATGAGATTACTCATAGTGTGTTTTACACACAGCGGCTCACTGCATAATAGGTGGTTTGTCAGAGCCTAGCACATTAGATAGGCCATTAGAGCGAGTACTGAGTGAGCAGAACCATTCAGCGCTATTCAATCTCCTACATTTGATTAGGCAAAACACACGCATTTAGATATTATACAGTCATAAAAGAAAGACGGATGAGACCATTTCAGTCATTAAAGCCTTGAAGCAAGTCATTGCAGAATGATGTTTGCGAACAAAACATGCGTCAAGCTAATGATCACCGAGGAGAAGATATCCTATAGCTTTCCACGTAGGATAATTGTCTCTGAAGATATGGTTATACATGATTATATACAGTACTACCCTTTTATTATTGGCAGAGCATGCTGAGACTAAATGTCATGAGAGCAAAATACCATAATTATGTTGACAGTGTTCGTTTTATTTCTAGCATTAAATAGTCACATAGAGTGACTGACCTGTTAGTCCAAATTAAAGGAAATTAAATACTATTAGAATACTATTACTATTAAAATACTATTTGATTCAAGCAAGGGAAATGTTGAATATTTCACTTTTCTCAGGAAAATGTCCAAAATCTGTCCCAAGAAAAGGTCGAGTAATGAACCAAGCCCCGCCAACACTAACACAGTGAATGCCCTAGAATCAAACTCTGTAAAGTAGGCTGTTCAGTAATATTCCTTTTGGACTCCGATATGTGGCTAAGTGGCGTCTGCAGCACACTAAACTCCTGTCACCAGACTAGGCCGGTTATTACTGGGGCTGAGCGAGCCAGGCTAGCTGTTGACCTAAATGAAACCAGGTGCCAGTGTGAAATGATATTACTGTCACCTATGACATAGCTTTTCTGCCTTTAGAGGATCTGAATGCCTGCCTGAATGTGAAGACATTAAATTACATTCTGAACCCAAAGGAAGTTAAATCCTGAGAATGCATGATGTATAATGATGTGTGATGTGTGTCTGCTTTATATATATATATATATATATATATATATATATATATATATATATATATATAAAGCAATTAAATATCTAAATAGTGAAAAAACATAATAAATAAAAACATTTTAAAGAGGTTGTATGTGCGTATATGCCATTCCTCAAGCAAGGTGGCTCAGAGCCGACCAAGGTGCTTGCAGTCATTCCCTTAAACATTCCACAAGAGGAACGCCTGGTGCTTTAAAATTGGTGGATAACTTGTTGACAGTATGGTGCCGCACCCATCCTATTGTCCTGACCTTGCCCTAAGCCATTTCCACATGTTTTGGGCCAGTAAAGGAGTTCCTGGGAGGCCAGCGTTTCAGAACAGAAAATCTGATCGCTACTGAGAAAACGTTCTACCTTGATGGTATCCGAGCACTAGTGAAACACTGGGACAAGAGCATTAGTGTAGCAGGGGATTATATCGAGTAATAAAGGGCATTTTTACTCTCATAACTCTGTAAGTAGTTCTGTTATTCCGCACAATCAAAAAGTCCTGGTTTGACTTGAACATCCCTTTTAAATATGAATTATTATATCATCTGTAACTTTTTTTTATCATGTCATAGGGGAAATTAATCTCTGGGTGAAAAGCAGGGTTATATCTAGGATGAGCATCACACATGCACACACACACACACACACACACACACACACACACACACACACACACACACACACACACACACACACACACACACATGTACACTGACAAACATATTGACACCTATGGGCAACTTCAGAGAGTGTCCAATCCACCTACCCACCTATGTTTCTGAACAGAGGGAACTGTATTATGTGACAGATACAACAAGGACACCAGACAGACTGTAACTGGAGATCAGGATCGAACGCTGGTACTACATGAGGATCCATGAGGTGATCAAGAGGAACACATTAATGTTAAGTGCCATCTATTTACCCCATTTCATTCATGTTGGCAGTCACTTTATTGAAATAATTAAAGAATAACTGTAGCATCTTTGATGGGTTCTGTTCTTCACATCACAAACCTCCTTGTCGATGGATTCTACTTTGGGAACATATCAGACTTTAATTGAAGCAAGTGAAATGTGCATACAGTATATTTGCAGACACAAAGCGGTTCTGAAGAATTGATTCAACACTAATCTATAGATCGTAAACTTACATGTACAGTATCTCATACATGTATTTATGAAAAGCTGGATGTATTATTCATTTATCCGACATTCCAAAGAACAGGTGTATGACTCCCCTGAGAATAAAAGCTAATAAATAGTGATTGAATGCATAAACCAAAAACAAACATAAGGATTAAGGCTGACATGCTCGAGCTTGTCAAAAGAAAAAAAAAAAAATCAAATGCACCTTGCACAGACCAGCAAAAATCTTTTGCATGTGTCTGGACAATATGGTCAATTCTTTTTATTACAAGTATTTATAATTAATACAAGTAGTTATTAATGGTGCTTATACAAGTAGTTATTAATGGTGCTTTTGCTCATGAGAGAATCTTTCAATGAAACATAACGTACAGGTCTGATTGAGCTGCATAGCATTGAGGTAAGTTCAGGAGTGTGTTAGCAAACACTCAGTCTATCAGTAAGGCTGAGCTAAAAAAGTGCATTCCCACCGATCCAGCTGTAAGGCGTGTAGGGAGAAAACAGTGAGTGGCCTGTCAGAGTGACTGTGTGGACATTCTGTTAAGCTGTACTGAGTGAATATCCTGAGGTCTGTGTGTGGGTGCAGGCCACCATGACTCACTACTCTTAGTGACTGTGTCTGTACAAATAAGCCTGCTTAAGGTTACTTTGGCTTCCAAAATTGATTTCTTATGGTTTCCTTTCTCCGCAGTATCACAAACTGTAACAATGAAACAGAAATATTGATCCCTCCTGTTAATAGTGCATGAACTTGTACTCTTGGCTGCAAAGAAGTAGATGAAATCTTTTGATCATAATGTTTTTAAGAGACTTGTGGCTTTTCAATGGGTGAACCAGCTATAACTAATGGAAGGCATACGGGCATGGAAATGAAAAATATAACAAAATGATATGCCAGAATGAGGCCTGCACGATGGCTCAGTGGTTACCAATGTTGCCTCATACTGTACCTCAAGGCAGAGGACTCTGTAAAGGAGGGTGTGGGGATGGGAGAGTTAAGTAAGGATGATTCCAAGGGCCCCTGAGTGGGCCCTTAAAAATGCTATGGCAGTTGAAAAGGGTTGTCTTTGTTAATGTTGGTGGCCCAGAATCTCAAGTGGTGGCTTTGCCTCCAGGTTTGGGGGTTCAAATCTGGCCTTTCTTCTCTTTGTTTGGGTTTTGCATGCTCTTCTCTGTGCTTTGTGAGGAGTACCCTCTGGGTTCCCTCTCCAGTCTAGAGACATGCATTGTAGGCTGACTGCTCTTTCCAAATTGCCCATAGTGTGATTTGGGATGTAAGTACAGGCCCCTGTGAAACTACAAAGGATAAGCAGTATGGAAAATGTTTTGAATGAACTATGCTTAAATACAGAATATTACTAGTGTCATCTGAATAGAACTGAAGCCAACCGGGAGCATAAGGTACTGTATATTCAAGGCAAAACAAACAGATGCAGGTATAATCTGCAGGTTATGCCAAAGCAGAGCCAGAATTCTCAAGAGGCAGGGATTTGCTAAACAGGCTTCCCAAGAGATTTCCTGATGACCATGATTATATCTTAAACAGAGTGCAAATGATGAAATTGGGATTTACATGAGTCAGATTAAAAGTCAAAGATGAGTCCCTGTTGTAAAATATGCTTAACCCCTTTAATACTCTGCTCAACCATCTGGTAGAGCAGGTTTTGAGTCACTATATCTTCTTGAAAAAAAAAAATGTTGAGCTTAACCTGACTCAGCCATTTCTACCACTCGGTTGTGGTATGGTATGCTAAAAAAATCCACCAGATGTCACTGTGTCTTTAAATAGTATGACTTTTCAATTGCATTGCACCAAATTAAAGTGAATCTAAGGGTCTAAGATTTTGTGCGTTTGCAATAAATATATACATAAATAGCCTTTTATGTGATTTTTACATGATCACAGTTTTTTCAGATCCAGTTTATATATATGTACATATATTGAAATGTTTACCACAATTTGACATCTCAACCATTTGGGAGAGGTCTATAATGCAGTATATACTGCAAAAAAACAAACAAAAAAACAAGCTTGGTTGTTATTATTGCACCAAGTAAATGAAAAAATGCAATATACATTTCTTTGTGAGATTGTTAAAGGGTTAAGGTTCTTCCGCAGGTCAGTGCCAACTTATTTTTGAGAGTGCATGGCTCAAATAATACTAGATTATTTGGCACATAAGCAAAGTTTCCAAAATACTGGCAAATGTACCATGAGCATACATGCCACCACATTTTGTTTTCTACGTTTCATTGTCATTCTGAGAAGAAGCCTTCTAAATAAACCATTGTATTGTAGACCAATCAACCGTTAAAAGGACCTAGACATATCATTAGCAGGTGCACAGTGGTGCACAAACACCCACACACTCGGAATCTTAACGGACCTCTATAGATTATTAGAACAATTCCTATTAGTGGTAATATAGAGTTAAAATCATGGCCTATATTTCAGCAAAATGTTGCTCTTACATATACCAGACGAACCCACAATATTGGCAAATGTGCCAAAGCTTAAATGCCACAGGAATGCTGCTCTGTCATTCTGAGTAGACGACTAAAGAATAAGCCGTTCTATTATTCGCCAATCAACCGCTAAAAAGACCTAGACATGTCATTAGCAGGTACACCATGGTCTATATACACACACCCACGCACTCAGAACCTCTTGACACATTTAGACTAGAAGAAATCCTATCAGTGGCAATATGGATAGCACAAGCTAGGTTTCTGCAAAATCTTGCTCTAAAGAAAAATAAGCCTAGTGGTCTAGTTGTAGAAAATATTACACAAGCATCAGTGCATTCACACAAACACAATCATTTAAACCCGAGGGATTTTTACAGCGCAGCACAACCAAGGGAAACCATCCAGGTGGGACATTTATTCAGGTCTCCCTATAGACTGCTTTATGCATACAGGGTGTATAGAAGGAATTATTTCATATTTGGGATCACATGACCCTCAAGCTGGAATACCCCCCCCCCCCCCCCATCCCATCCCGCTTCTGTCCACTTCCAAAAAAAAAAACAGACACACACACACACACACACACACACACAAAGATTATCAAACACAGGGCTGCTACACTTGCTCCATTTGATTTTAGATGTCTTTGCAGGGTATGGAAAGCCATCATGCGCCCTCTACCACTGTGCCAAACGCAATCCTGCTGCATCACCGCCTCCACAAAAAGTGTCTGCCTCATCCATCCATCTATCCATCCATCCTTCCTTCCTTCCTTAGCATTACTGTGCAGTAAATTAGATCAGACAGAACTACACATCCTGCACGCACACACACACACACACACACACACTACTAATAATCTGACTCCGCGAACATAATCCGATCAGAGAAAATGCCATTATCACACATATGCATCATCCCGTGTGCGTATGGCACGGCCCCTGTCGGTCGCCAAGACGCGCAGTTTCTAACGCAGATTAAAACACCGAGTGCTGCCTTAGCTGACACTTACATTTCACTACCCGATCGGAGGCGTTGAGGACCATGTCGGCGTTAGACATCTTCCTGTGAGGTTGATGTCTCTGGGCGAACGGTTATTGTCCCTCCTCGCAGACAAGAGGAAGCGGCTTAGGCTCGGAGTGCTGGCGCGGTGGCGAGCTGCGGGTGCTGCAGTGGCATCACCTTGGACACTCTGCAACGCCGCTGGACAGGACTACACCACTATACAGCTAAAGAGTCGCGGGAAACTGGGCGGAAAAAAAAAAAACGGGTGGATGCTTCGGGCTGAGGATGCTGCTGCTGCTGAGGATGCTGCTGCTGCTGCTGCTGATGGTGCTGCTGCCTCCGTGATGTGGGGGAGGATGGAGGGAACGAATGGGGAGGGGGCGAGAGAGAGAGAGTGAGAGAGAGATCGGGAGAGCCATGAGCCATAGAGGAGAGGGGAGAGGGGAACTCCCACGCACCCATGTGAAGGGGCTGCCTGATGCTGCCATCAGGTGGATGTGAAGAGGGGTTTCCCGAGAACGAGACGCGCCATGTTTGCTAATCAATATCCACTCGACGCAAGAGTCTTTGGCGTCCTAGTTTGTTGCGCAGTGCTGATTGGCAGCTGTCAATCAACCGTGCGCTCTAAATACTCGTTACTACAGCGATAGTTTGAAAAAAAAGAAGAAGAAATAAATCAATATTTTCTTTAAAAAAAAAAAGAACTACAGAAAAAAATCTACATATTTGATCATTTTCGAAGAAAATTCTAAACGGAAGGATTTTAATATATATATATATATATATATATATATATATATATATATATATATATATATATATATATATAAAACAGTAGATTATTTACAGTACAAAACCCTACTGTATGTGTCCTGTTTTTGCAATAGTCTAGTTAATAAATCGAACAGGGTTTTTTTTGCTATTGCTTTTTGCAACATTATTATTATTATTATTATTATTATTATTATTAATTTTATTATTATATATATTTTATTTTTTTAAATAGTGAGTTGGTTTATGGGGGGGGGGGCTTTTGCTTTGAAGGTTAGATATTAGTGTAGGCTGCTTGACACAACATTATTGCTTCTTTCACACAGTCAGCTACAGTATTAAAGTAAAAAGAGAGTATTGGAGCCCATACAGCAAGACAAGAAGTAATGATTTTTAGAAAAGAAAAAAAACAACAACAACTAAGGATTATTTCTTAATTCTAAAGTGTTACATGACAAACCTGTACTTGGCCTGAAAGGTTTACAATAAGAACCATTATCTCTAGACAAAGAACTGAAGTTTTCACAGGATTACGAGAAGTAAACAGACAAGCATACTATATGAGGATGAGTCAAAAATTATACTTTACGCACTCCGGTTATATTATAGTTTTTGCCTATTGCTTTCACACTTATTGCAGAATTTGGCCCACCATGTCAAAACTCTACACACAAGCCAATCAGACAAAGACACTGGGAGATTAACAACTCATCTTTGTCAAAATGAAACACTGCAATTAAAACTTAACACTCCTTTCTAAAAATTAAATACTTGCAACAAAACCATACACATGGGGGAGGGGGGGGGGAGATAGGGAGGGGGTTATGGATCCCGTCTTCTATTGGGGTCTGGCCACAAGACCTCATCGACATCACAGGCGAAAATATCACCTTGTGTGTCGAATCCACGCTTGAATCGATCCCACCTCAATGTCTGCAAGCAATGGAAGAGGCATGCGGATGTATGGTATAATTTCTCAATTGCATTTAGAAAGAGGCTGTAAGGGGGCAGATATAAAAGTGTGAACTGGTTATGGTTGTTACAGCTGCATGTAGGGCATCTAGAAATGCAATTATCTGTTCAGTATTGTAGGGACCTAGTGCGGCATGGTAATGCAGGACACCTTGGAGACTTATTGCAGCACACAAGGTGATATTTCCCCCAGGCTGGCCAGGGACATTTACAACAGCCCTTTGTCCACCTACGTTACGTCCTCGACGCCTGCTTTTGGCCAGATTGAAGCCTGCCTCATACACATAGATGAACTCATGTGGCAGTTCAGCAGCATCAAAATCCATAACTGTCTGTAAATATTGAATAGTGTTACTGAGAACACATACAGTAACTACAATGTCTATATTTTCACAGACGTTGGGGCTGGGTTGGGTCAGTAGATACAAAACTACAAGCTACAGGCAGCCTAAACCCTCATTCCCAAATCACAATATATAGTATTTAAACTGAAATTACACATACCTGCACATCATCATGGCGCACATCCTTGATTCTGACACTGTTCCTCTTAAATGGCACCCTGTACAGCTGCTTCATTCTGTAGTTATGAGAATGAATTTTTGTATGGTACAGTTACATACTGTAATACAGTACGATACAGAATCATGTGACACATACAGTAGGTAAAGTATAAACTTGAAGATACACCTGTTCTCCCGTCGGAATGTCCTTACTCTTTGCCCAGCCTCCCTCATGGACAGGCCACGATTTATCACATGGTCGACCAGAGTAGCCCTGATGTCATCTGATACACGTCTTCGCTCTGGTCCTCATCCATGCTCTCGTTCTCGTCCTCTTCCACGCACGACACCTGTCTCTGTTTGTCCTCCTCTCACCCTGACTCTTGTTGACTTAAGTTTGACTCGGGGCACACCACAGACACAAGTCGAGGCCGTACAGGTAGCTTTATTAGGAGAAATGGGGTAAGGAAGAGATTTTTAAGGAGGGGAGAAGGAAAGAAAGGGAGTAAAGAAGTGAGGGTGTGTACATGCGGTCCAGAGGCAGTGCCCATGTGGCGATCAAGCGGCTGTGCTCAGTCCACCTGCCTTTGAAGTCCCTGGGGCATCGCCTCATACCATTCTCAAGGTTAGCATCCACCACCTTTCATCTTGCTCCTGAACTCTGGACCTTGAGCTAAGCCCAACACCTCGCTTTTATAGAGTGGAGCAAGCCTGAGATCCATTAACAATGATCTTCACCAGCTGTGACCAATAAGGCGGCGCCAGTAATGCGCACACCTGTCACTGATCCATCCAGGATACAAGTGTATTGAAAAGCATGGAAATTGTGTCTAAAATGATATATTTGACTTTTCTAAAAGTTTATTATTTAATAAACATTTGATTATAATTCTTATAAATGCTACGGCCAGAGTGCGGATAATTTTGACAATTTTTTTTCTTACTTTTGACTAGTTTTATGATATAATGTATGAACTAAAATATTTACTTTTTGCATGTCTACGGAGTATGTGTTCAAAATTGCATCCGTCTCCAATGCTTTGTAGTTGTAAGGGTCACACTGGTGGAAAAATTCCTTAAAAATTCCTGAGTGAACCTTGTTGTAAATGTTTCTTTGAATATGGCTGCAACAATGCGTAAAATAACCCACAACCTAACATGTTAAAGCAACAAATATAAATATAATTGCAAAATATGTTTGTGTAGGACGTGTAGTGTTTGTGTGTGGGTGTGTGTAGGATGTGTAGTGTCTGTGTGTGGGTGTGTGTGTAGGATGTGTAATGTGTGTGTGTGTGTGTGTGTGTGTGTGTGTGTGTGTGTGTGTGTGTGTGTGTGTGTGCGTGTGTGTGTAGTATGTTTGTGTATGTATTATGTGTGTGTATTGTGTGTGTGTGGTATGTGTAGTACAGGTATTGTGTGTGTGTAGTATGTGTGTATAGTGTGTGGGCATGTGTAGGATTTGTGTGTGGGATGGGGAGTGTGTGTACTTAATAGTGCTGATGTCATAAATGTTTTGCAAATCACCAAAAAATATCTAACTTTGGGTTGGGTTGAGCCCATGACATGTGTAGTGAAAATTGCTCAGCTTAATGAGATCTAGACGTTTGACATGTATATGTTTAAGTGTGGATGAGCGATGCATCAAAATCTCCTTTGAAGGCCCTTAGCCACGTTCAGGGCCCAGACTCACAGGCGTCGTAATGGCAGCAGACCTGCGTGCTGATTTCAATGAGGTTTTAAGCATGTTAACAGCCCCAAAAAGGCCTGATGATTGGGAAAAGTATATATATATATATATATACACTGTATATGTAACTATGAGTGGGAACCCTGTGCCATCGCTGCCTGGGCACACCGCAAAGACAACGGGCACAGTGGCCACATGCATTTAAATACCATTATGACATCTCAATGTTTTTAGATCACATAGGTTTAGTGACTATCGTATAAATTCCCTAGGAAGACTATATCATTTTCCAAATTCCTTTGGTTGCGTTTTTGCAAATGACAAAAAAATAACTGTTGACTTCCTGTTGAGTTGAGCCCATGACATGCAATGTGAAATTTGTTGAGATCAATGAGCTCTAAATGTGTACCGGGTTTCACGTGCATACGTGCAAGTGTGTATGAGCTATGCAGCAAAATCTCATGTGAGGACCCGAGCCATGCCCGGGGCCCGACTCTCATGGCATCCTAAAGGCAGCAGATTCAACTGAAACATTTCTATACTGATGATCTATTCTAGTCTGACTTTGCCCCTGTCTGTGGGGCACATGGGCTGAATGCCTTAAGGATCATTAGAATTAGAATTAGGTCTATCATCTGCTATGACCTTCATTGTCATCCTCTCAAGCCAACTAAACTGTAACATGGACAGCACTCTCCACCATAAACATAAAACATAACTGAAGGAATATCTTTAGGAATCCTAGTATTCATCCCATTTTGCTTATTCAAGCAAGTCGCTACTGTACAATGGCAACTTGTTCGACCTTGTGTCAAGGTGGATTGAACAAAAATAATTACTTTCTCTGTCACAAAGTCTAATTCGGTTCAACTGTTCGTTTCAGTTCCAAAATAATATAAAGACCTTAAAGGCGAGCTTTGTCTTTGACTTTACTATTTGCAATACGTTGATTTGCCTCCAGAGGTCACCCAATAACTATTAAATAGTTACATACCCCAAAATAACAACAAATAATGAACACATTTTAACATTTCATAAGACTTTAAGATGCATCGGTCTGTGTGTGGAGTTTGCATGTTCTCCCTGTGCTTTGTGGGTTTCTTTAAGTTCTTGTTTCCTTCCACAGTCCAAAGCCATGCAGATTAGGCTAATTTGTGTTCCTAAATCGCCAGTAGTGTTTGTGTGTGCCCTCCACTGGTCTGGCATCCTGTCCTTGGTGTACTGTACCTCACCTCATGTCCAGGCGCCCTGCGATCCTCTACAGGATAAGCGCATAGCTAATTTACATGTGAGAATGGTTCCTCATGCTCCCATAACCACTCTTTGACAATTTGAGTGCCATCAAGAAGGAAACTCCATTGATGTGACAACCTGGTCATTCAGTAAATTCAGGTCATCGGCTGACTTTATTTTTTGTCATATAACGATGCTAAGTCTAGACCTGATCAACTGAAGCAACCCCTGAACATAGCACTGCCTCCAGAGGCTTCATGCATTTCATGGGTCAATCTGGACTCGTCAGACCACATGATGCTTGTCCAATCTTTATGCTCCTTGGCAAATACAAGCCTTTTTTTTCTGGCTAGTCTCACTGAGAAGTAGTTTTCTTTTCACCACACAGCTGGTAGGGAGTACATGGACCTGGCAGTTATCTTGTTATCGTGAACACTTTGAGAATACTCGAATGAGAAGACAATGACCTAAATCATAATATGTCAGTTCTGGTCTGACAGTTTTCCTTGAGACTCTTAAACTTCCCATTTTTCTAACTGAAAGACTGTCCTGCTCCTGTCGGTTTCTCTCTGAGAATCTGGAAATACCTGTGCTTGTCACCAGTCACAGGTTATCACCAGGCTTGTGAGGGCATGCATACACAGGCAGTATAGGTAGTAATGGTTTCCCTCTACTTTTTCCTCAACTCTATCTATTCCCTCATGTTTGATTCAAACAAAGTGCTGGAAATCGCTTGCCTCTACAGATCAAATTAGATTTCGAGACCCAAATCAGATTTCCATAACTTCACTTGATCAATTATATTTAGCTTTTTAATGTTAAATGCATTTCATTCTCTTTCCTTCTACTACACAGAGAACTGTGAAAAAACAGTTTGCCCTGATGTGCGTTATTTGAGCGCAACCAGATGCACTTTGCCTCAAATCCGTCGTCTCTCCCCCCCCCCCTCCCCCTGCTAATTAGTACATATCACATTTAAAGGTGTTGGAAGAAGTTTTTGCCAATTTTCTGCCAATTTGGTAAATTCTCATCGACTAGATAGTTATTCCCCAACCAACTGTATTTATTCTGGGATGTGATTATACTGAAGAACATTAGAGCCACCATAAAAAAAAATTAGTTCTGATTTAAATATCAGAATTAACTTTAACTTTAATCTTAAAATTCTTATTTTTCTCTCTTTCGTAAGTTTCGTTCAAATATGGACAAAAAAAAAATTAATCTTAACTTTAAATAAACCAAATTAAGACCTTCAGGACCACAGTTCCACATGTATCTTAAATAAGAATTCTTCTTCTGACTATTAGAGTCAACATAAAGGAAATTTCTTTTCTGCATATTTGATTTGGCACAGGTGAGGATTCTACCGCTGAACCACCAATACCCTCATTTCGGCCAGATATATATAAAATATATATAAATATTTAAAAATATATATAAATATTTATATTAAAAATAATTAAAAAGGGATGATTGAGTGGTTGAAAAAGGAATGTAATGAACATTTTAAAAAGCCAATTAAGCCATTGTAGTTTGCTTCTCACTGTACTGTATGGACAAAAGTATTTGGGCTAACCCGTTAATTATTGAATTCAGGTTTTTCACTCAGGCCCCTTATCCTCAGTGATCCCCAGTGATCTTAATGCTTCAACATATCAAGACATCTTGGACAATGCTATGCTCTAAACAGCAGGTTGGTAAAGCCACTTTTATATTCCGACATGACTGTTCCCCAGTGCACAAAGCAAGGACTGTAAAGACATGGTTTGATGAGTACGGTGTGGAACAACTAGCACCTTTGGGATGAACTGGAACGGAGACTGTGAGCCAGGCCTTCTCGTCCAACATCACTGCCTGACCTCATAAATGCTCTGCAGAATGAATGGGCACGAATTCCCACAGAAACACTCCAAAATCTTGTGGACAGCCTTCCAAAAAAGAGAGGAAGCTGTTATAGCTGAAAAAGCTGGACCAAGTACATATATATTTGGATACAATGTCATTGCAGTTTGGTTTAAATACCTTTAGTGTGCTCTCCTGTGCTTTTTAGGGTCTCATTTGCACATTGAGACATGATTGGATCATATATTATATTACACAACATTCCACTTTGTCTGTTGAAGTCTAAGTATAACAGGATTTTTCAATTAGATTTTCATATGCCCTAAACGTTTATGGTGATTTTAATGAGCTTTGTATCATTATATCGTTTATCATTTTAGTGTTAAGCTCCATCCTTTATTTGATTGTTATCTGTAATTCCGCTAAGCCACCACCAGATGGCGGTCGATCACTGAGAGATCATTTCCTTACATTTATTTACTCGCAGTTACTCAGAACTCTGGTTATTCCTATGAATATCACCTACCTGGATGTCTCATGTCTCATACTTGTATGAAATGTTCTTGAACAATATTCCGGCTGATCTCCTTGTTAAATGCACTCTGTGCTTCATACACATTATTCGAATGGTGAATGTTGGAGACGTCCTGTCAGCACGTCGTGTGTGGATGTTTGTGTTAGCCGCACCTGTTCCTGCCCTGCAAGTTCAAATCACTCAGGTTAAGACACTGAAACCTTGTCTTAGACTTGACAGTGCTCATGGCTCTCAAAGTTCATATGTGAATGACCTCACTCACCCCTTCTCCTGTACTCACTCATCCCTCCAAGAAGCTTAGCATGGACTATATAGTGCAGAGAGATATATAGAAAGAGAGAGAGAGAGAGAGAGAGAGAGGGAGAGAGTATGTACGTGATAAAAAGACACCAGAGGTATACAGGGAGAAATATTAAGGAGAAGAAGCCATACTGTCCTACTGTCTTCCTGTACGTCATAAGGTCATGGATGAGGACAGAAGCAGAACCATGTGTGCTCTGGTGGAGAGAGGGGAGGGGAGCACGGCACAGCGGTGTTTGTTTGGAAAGCTTACGCAGCTCACAACATTCCTCAGTGTCTGAGAAGCCGTACATCTCCCACCACTCCCTTTCTTTCTGTGTCTCTCGCACTTCGGGGCAGTGTTTAGGAGCACTCCTGCGGTGCCAGTCTTGTGTGCAGCTGGAGAAAGAGGCATGGAACACTAGTCCCCCCCCCCTGTCAGGAAAAGCGCTCTGCCTCGTCTCGCATCGCACATGGAGAAAACAACAAAGATCTGAGTGTGGCCGCAGCCGTGAGGCTCAACGCACCCACCCGAACCTCTCCTTTGTCACGGCTTACTGCTCTCTCTCTCTCTCTCTCTCTCTCTCTCTCTCTCTCTCTCTCTCTCTCTCTCGCTCTCTCTCTCTGTTCTCTCCACCTCACTTGTTCTGATTTTCCATTTGGTCTTCATTCCAGTGGCTCATGCGTAAACCAAATGTCACTCTCATATGCATGAAGTCATAAAGTTTTTTAAGTTATGAATGATTCTGATGTCTGAAATCATTTTCAATAAATACTTCATAAAGCTCTAATAATATGTAATAAATCATTGTTCCATCATTTATAACCATGTTATAACATAAGAGTCACTATTCTTTAAAACACTGTGTAGTTCTTGGGAATCTTTAAAACTAATTATAAATAATTGAAAAACCAAGTGTAATATTTGTCAACAATTATCATTATCAAGGACACATACAGATTTTCTCCCCAATTTAGTCGCATGCAATTCCTCCATGTCACTAGGGGGCTCCCACAGTAAGGCTCTACTACTACCAGTAACTCAGGGAGGGCTGAAGTCTATCATGTATTTCCTTTGAACCAAGTGACCCAGCCGACTGCATCTTTTCGCTCTGAAGGACAGTGCTTTCTGCTACTTTTGCTTGCGTATGATTGGCCGTAGAGCTGTGATTGATGTGAGAGCACTATGTGCCTCCCCATCCCACCGCTCTGAGAGCTCGGCCAATCAGCTCTCTCTGGGCCCTCGGCTGAGAGAGCCTACAGCATCACCCGGAAGTTTGAACCCTATTCTTATTCCTATCATTTGTTGTTGTTGTTGTGTTGGTGTTGCATCTTTTTTATTCTTTTTAAACAATAGCTTTATTCTATACATTAACAAATATACTTTTTTTTTCATATTTAAAAGACTGCCTTACAACTTATATGGAGAAACAACTCAGTATATAATTCACTCATATCATCAATATATCATTCCCTATATTTACTTGAACCGCTCAGTATTACACACTGTAAAATATTTGCTGTACATTATATAATGTAAAAGCACGATCGCATGTGCAACTGTAATACATATTGACAGTAAAGCACCATAACATTAAAGATATTTTGTTCATGACTTCTTTGAATCACAAGAGTGTTTATAAAAGCACAAATGACAAAATATTGTGTCTAAATTGGTTATAAATTTGTTAATACCACTGTAAACCTTGTGTCATTTTGCAAAATGCTATAAATCCACCTCAAACAGTTTTGCCACTATGTATAAATCAGCCTACAATTGTTTTTTTTGTTTTGTAATTCCGGTATGTAATTAAGCATCAATAATTTGTTGTTTGATGGTTTCTACAGCCAAACCAGTAGTAGTAATAGTTCAAAGCCTCTAAGAGAAGAATACATATCCAATACAACTATTTGTAAAAAATTAATAAAAGTCATGATAAATGAAAATGCCGATTACTGTCAAACTGTTCATATGAAAATGTTTTTATTGTCGTTTTATGTTTCCCATGCTTTCCGTGAAGATCAGACAACGGAAAGAGCTAACAAATGCAGAGGTAAATGAAATCAGTCTGCCCAAAGATGTCTGAAAGCTTCCTAAGTGTGGTTTCCTGCCCCAGTGAATGTCAGAATTTGATCAAGTTGGATAGCTACATGCTGGAGCGAAACAGATATAAGCCCAAACAAATCAACATATCCCTGATCAAAATGAAATCTTTAAATGCAATTTTCTACTTTTTGATGTAACCAGATTTTTAAAATGCTAGAACTTTATATCTGATTGAGATACACATAAAAGAGAAATGTATTTTCGTTCCAGAATTCTTGTAGTTTTCGTATGTAGGAAATTTTGAGAGATCACCACACATATACCAATTAAATACTTAGACCAGGTATGCCCTGTAATAACAGTTCACTAATAATAATAATAATAATAATAATAATAATAATAATAATAATAATAATAATAATCATTGTTTTGGCTTAAGTGCTTTAAATGGACAGAAATTAATTATTTTGTTTAACAAAACAGTACTCCTTCACTGGGGGGATGCAGGGTACGCCCTGGACTGGGTGCCAATCCATCACAGTGCACACACACTACAATCAATTTGGGAACAACAATTAACCTAATCTGCATGTCTTTGTACTGTGGGAGGAAACTGGAGCACCCGGAGGAAACCCACCCAGCACGGGGACAACATGCAAACTCCATGCACACAGAGGCGGGAATCGACCCTGGCTGGGAATTGAACCCGGACCAGGGTTCAAAAAAGACGACATTGCTAACCACTAAGCCACACTGCCACCACGAGAATAGTCCTGTTCTATGTCATTACCGCTCTCCATGTTTACAGTCCTTGTATCATATCTCTGAGTTTAAAAGAAAAATAATTACATTCATTCACCCTAAACATTTCTTCGAATCATCCAACGAGACAGGGACAGTCAGTGATTAAGACATTGGCCTACTAACCACAAGGTCACAGGTTCAAATCTATTGAGTAGAAAGAAACGTTGCAATTTAGGTGTAATAGCATTTGCTCAAGACCTCCAATCCACTAGGGGGCACAGTGGTAAATGCAGAATACCTATATATTATTTAAAACATATTTATTAATCATGTAACCCTAAGCACATCATATTATATAATTCTGTATAATTCCGTAAGTGCTTTTTATGCCATTATCTCTGGAATCATACACCTGCTTTTACTGCAAGTTCATGGAGCTTAAAGGATGGAGTGTCTGTGATAAGTGTACATGCGAAATATTTTATGTAAGATCTCTATAACAGATTTTAGCTTACAAATCGAGGTCCCAAATAGAACTTATTTAGGAAGCAAAGAACCATTAAGTACACTGTAGATGCAAACTATTGATTTTTTAAATACTATACTATTATATTAGCTCCAATGATGATGCAAACAGTGATATTATATCAAAGTGTTGATTCATGTCCAAGCTTAGAAAGAAAGCACATAAATTTTTACCAATGAGGTCACTGTGTCTGTATCTATTTAAGGAAAGACTCAACCAAGAATCAAGTGGGCCATGACCTCTCTCTATCCACTACACACATTTCCTGCAGACAATAGTAAACTTGGCAGCACCAACGATTTATATTCTTGCCGTTAAAAATCCTTTGCAATAAAGTACTTACCGGTAGAAGATAGGCAGCCTGCGAACAAGCTGTATGAACAACATGTATGTTTACATGTACGTGATTTATCTGAACTTAAGTTAATTTAAAAATATCCCGCATTTACTGTATATCATCTCATAATTTGCAGAAGCAAAAGAAACTGGCTTATTAACAGTTTCCATCACTATTTTTATAAATCATGTACATATATGTTTTTTTTTTTACTGTGCTATTTATAGATCAGCTTGATCTCTTGTCAGATGGTTGATTATTAACACAACAGTTTGGTCACAAGTTGCTAAGACGGTAATTGTTTCCTTGTCTGAGGTCACACTGATGAGCACAGCATTAAGAAGTTGGCAAGTTCTTCTCTATTTTTAAGTTGGACTCCTAGTTCAAGGTGATATCACGACACATGTTATAAATCTCAAATTTACCCATAAAATTGAAGGAAAGCTAACGATGTGTGTCTTAGCTAATGGAGTGCTTACGATGAGAATGATCATAACAAAACTACAAAGCATTGCATTAAGACAAGAAATACAAATACGTCCCATCTACTCTACATGGCAGGCTTTGGGCAAGTTTCTGTTGCAAAGTTATGCAAAACATCACAGGTGTGATGACAAAGTACTTTAGAATAATTTGTTTATTCTGCGTTGTACCAGGTAACATTGTGTGCCTTGGTTCATTTAAAGCAACCATAGACTTCTGATATTGGATTGTGTGGAATCTAATCTAATAAATGTGCAGTACTGATGTTCCGCTTGGCGCATTCAATACAATAATTAAAACTTGAGTTCGTAAATGGCTTCAATCATTTTCTTCGATTGAGCGATGACAACAAAAGTAATCATAATAATAAACCAGTATAAACCAGTATAAAAGTCTTTACCTGAAGGGAAATGTATAATCTGTTATAGTCCACATGATCTTATACTCTTTTAAAAATCTAAATGCCCTTACTATAGACTTTATACAGGTGTGCAACTGATTACTCCTCCATTAATTACCATTTAAAGTCTTAACAATAATGGAATTCAACGCGCTTGCCTGTGTGAGCTCATCGGACTATGGAACCAAACTTGTGCTTTTCCGTTAAATGTCTCCCACGTAGCTTCTTGCAAGCGAGCTTGTCAAATCCATTGCCACCTTTACACTTTTCACCTGCAGCTGAGCGCCATGTGCGTAGCTTTGTGTACCTGTGGAATTTCACACATCTCAGGCCCAAGGTGTCAAAAATGACACCCCACTGCATTCACGCGTCTTCTATGACTTGGGCATTGGAGAAAAGTAAAACTAAAAGTAGATGGAGTATGTGTCATGCAAGTGGCAAAGATATCCAAACCAAGTCGGGAATTTCAGCAACATAGAGAAGCTGCAAGACATATTCATAAATGTGCTGTGAGCGAAATTGAAGTAATTGATTATATATGATTTTACAACTTACAGCTCTTTCTAATCTTAGTTTAAAAGAATTGACTGTGTGTGTCGGTTAACACAGAAATTGTAACCAATCAGGGAACATTTCTAGCATCTTATGTGCATATACAACTAGTCAGTGCAATGATAATGGATTGGGCAGTGTAATGAAAATACATTTTGTACAAATGCAACCACACTTTTGTACAGAGGAGCTGCTAGAGTTTCTAGGTCCCTAAGAGGGGACCATGCCAACACCTTTTAACTGTCATAGCATTTTTAGGGGCCCCACTCACTCAGGGGCCATTCGAATCATCCAGACTTACCACCCTTTACGGCACCCTTGCTTATAGGAATAAAGTTAACTTAGAGAGTAACACTTTAAAAGAGTGTTTATTAACTTATAGTAACTATACAGGGATTAATTAAAAATAGATCTGTGACATTTAAACACCTACATGGCAACTTTTACTTCCTAATGAATACTGCATAATTCCTAAATAAGTAATAATAAAAAAGTCATGTGTTGTAGTTTAATATGTACTAAGCAATAATTTATTCTCTCAAACCGGTGATTCCTGGTATATAACTTTTACTCATTAAAGTAACTATTAAAGTAATACTAATAATAAACTGATAAGGGTCTATGTTTACAGATTCTGATATATATATATATATATATATATATATATATATATATAGATAGATAGATAGATAGATAGATAGATAGATAGATAGATAGATTTAATGATTATTAATTAATTAATTAACTCAATTGTTATTACATGTCCTTCTGAGCTTGCTACAAGTATTGATGAAATGGATATTGATTTGGGTTCTTTTAAACTGTGAATGAATCCAGGTAGTTAAAATGAATCTTTTTTTTTGACACAGACTTTAAAGATAAAGAAGTTTGTTTACATTTAGCAGACACTCTTATCTAGGGCGACTTACATATTTATTATACATCTGAGCTGTTGAGGGTTAAGGGGCCTTGTTCAAGGGCCCAAAATTGACAATTTGGTGATTGTGGGATTTGAACCTAAGACCATCCAAAAACCATAGTACAATGCTATAAACTGACCCACCCCTTAATTTTCGAACATTTTAATACATCAATAATTCTTTCCCAGTATGTGTCTGCATATGTATGAGAAATACGAAACTGTCGAATAAAGATACTGATTGTGCAATTTGTGCATCAGATAGCAGATTATTAGATTGCTTATATGTGCTTTTAGATAGCATCGCACATCCCGTAGGCTACGATAACGCTGGGTGACATAACCCGAATATTGGTGGAAAATATACCATATATATGTCTGTTGATTTGTATTCCATAATCATAAAAAAAGTCTTTCATAAACTGTCATATTTCACTAGTACAAAAAAAAAAGATAATTCTCTTTATTCAGTGTTTTAGCTGTAACAATTTTTTATTTTATTTTACTATTTGGTAACCCAGTGAACCTCCTTAAAAATCAATCAATCAATCAATCAATCAATCAATCAATCAATCAATCAATCAATCAATACACACTTTCTTTCTGGCTTTGAGGTATTTTTACCAATTCAAGGTAAATTCTTTTGCATCTATACACAGAACAGAGACAATGACAGTGAACAGTTACTCTATGTACCAATTAACAGATACAATTTTTTTTGTGACTTTTAGGTCTTTACAGGAACATCAAGCTCCTTAACCCTGTAAAGTCCTAGCAATTACATTATTATTATTATTATTATTATTATTATTATTATTATTATTATTATTATTATTATGAATTATCCATTAAATGAATGAAAGCAAGCTACAACTGTGAGACTAAAGTGTGGACACGCCAATAAGTCCTGTGAGATTTAAACCTAATCCCATTAGCATTAGCTATATAGCTTACTCTTTATACTCTTACTCTAATTGCCAGGAAAGTGGAGGATTTTCTTCTTCAAGCTTTAGATGTCATCCAGTCTTGGCACCGGACCAACAGCATTTTATCGTCCCTTTTGTAGGAGTAAAGTGTATAATAACTTAAGATTAATCATTAGCTCTGGAAGCACACAGAAAAGCCTATTTAGGACCATTGTGACAGAATAAGTTGTATTTATCAGGTGGAATAATTTTCAGTCAATAATGATTATGATTAAACGATAGCCTTAAATGTAATATAACGTGTTTACACTAAACACTTGGCTTGATTTCAGGGTCGAGTGGCTGAGTAGTGTTAAAGATGAAGGTCCCTGACTTATATGTACTTTAATATAGCTCTTCTGGTGAACTTTAGACACTTTTAACAACTATTATACAATGGTTAAGATACAATGACCCCAAATGAGCCATTTTGGACATGGCTAATATTATAAAAGTAGTGTAGTGGACACATTAGATAGGGAATAACAGATATGAATTGGAGGCCTATTACCACCCAATAGCAGGACGTTCCAGAGTTGTTACAAGTGTTTTACTCCTCTTACACCATGGCAACAAGTCAGCTATTTTAATATTTATTTAAGAGTCATCATAATTTTTTAATATGATTACTTACAGTACATACACTGCTGGGGAGTGTCTATGAAATGAGATTCACTTATAATATTTATTTAGCAGTCATTTCTTCACCAGCCTGTCTTTTATGTTCTGGAGAAAAAAAAAGGGATTACTTTAAACTACCAGCTTGCTGTGGGGTTTCTATGCCACTGTACCAAGTCTCTTCACCACTCTCTGGTGAGTTTTCTTGGTGAACTTCAAACAATGGCGAATGAAACTGAATAGATTGTGTTGGAGTTGGAGCCAATACTGTAGATGTTGAACAACAGTCTCTTCAACAGAAAGGGACGAAGACATCGGAGGTGATGGTCAGTATAAGTTTCAACTCAATTAAAAAATGGAAGCAGAAGCCGGTGAGGTGATGTTTCTGGGTGGAACATTCACACAGTAGGTTTACATGCACTGCTAGGTCGAGTTATGGTTATAGAACAATTAGGCTATTTAATTGGATTGCTGTCCATGATACAAGTACAGCCTTATTTAGTTAAATATGTCTGACTGGCCATATGCCTACTTATAGTATTGGAACGTTTATTTGCATTATGCAGATCAGTTGGGCCTTGGACCCTTGATGGTGATGTAGTTTGAACCTGGAACCTTCTGAACAGTAGTCCAATGCCATAAGCACTGAGCTACCCCTGCCCGTATTATGTCATACACCCTGACAAACATTGAAAAACAAGTTAGTTAGTAGCAATCTGGTAACATGCTGAGCATTAAAAGCATCTTGTATACACAAAACAAGATTCACAGTAGCCATCGTGGTGATGGTTCAACCTGAAGGCAGACGACAAGGCCAGATTGTAAACCGCTTCTTCCCTCTGTTATGCATTTTCTAAATTTCTAAAAAGTCCGGTTTTAGCTAATCAAGCTAACACAATTAGTCAGACTGAAGCAGCGTCATGTAAACATACTGATAGTTGTTTCGTGACTGCTAGTTACATTTCTGGGGAGGTTCATGTCAGGCTGTATCATGGGCTACAAAGTATGATACACAGCTACGCAGAACCTATGCAAGACCCACAGCGTAGACCTGATGCAGAAACATAAATCAGTCTCTTAACTCTAGCTAGGTTTCTAAAATACCTTCAACAGCCAGTTGTTCATGACGCTTTCTTTTTACTTTGAGTGGGTGTTTTGCTTTCTAACTTTTTATGTGGCACAGATAGCATTAGCGCACTAGCTAAAACACATAACAACAAAGTTGTGTAACTTAACAACTGGGTTATAATACAAATTGTTCAATGAAAAAAATCAGCTGATTATTACTTTGTCATTCGCTAGCTTCCTACCAAATTACAGAAGAAAGCAGTATAAACTACACCAATCATAAATCTGTTTTGCTCTTATATTTATCTATCAGACTTTCACACTCCAGTTTGCTTTGTTTGTGCTCTCGCACACTCTCTCACTTCTAATTGGCGGCTGGCTCCTGCCCATCGCCATGCGGTTTACTTCTTTCATTTCTAAAACTAGGCTATGATGACTTTTGATTGCCTGTCAATTCCAACCAGACACAGTTGGCTGTGAATTCCTTTTACAGGATTGTCAGGGTGACTCACACCAGCTCATTATGTTATTCAGTATTTTTTTTTCTTCTCAGTTTCAGATCAGTTTGCGTCTTTACATGGAATAGACACACAGTCAAAGTGACAAAGACTTTTCATTAAAAACCAATAGCATTTTCCTGTTTTGCTACTATGAATGATCCGGTACCTACAACAACACAAGTAAGAAGGTATGTTTAGCTGCAAAAGTGAGAATGAAGTGAGGACACACTAGTGAACCCGGGGAGGTTTGCAGGCTAAACCCATTAGCATTAGCGATACAGCTCAGTTGTAATTGCCTGCAAAGTGGTAATTTCCTTCTCCAAGTCGCTGACGTCACCAGTTCTTGGCTTTGGTCCAGCACTTTTCTGTAGTAAAGTATGCAACAGATAGATAGATAGATAGATAGATAGATAGATAGATAGATAGATAGATAGATAGATAGATAACACAGTGAGGGAGAGAGAGCAAGTGAGACCGAGAGCGGGGACTGGGGTCATGAGACAGGTTGAGTTTCCATAATCAGTGTGACCATTTATAGAGTCACTTGATGTGTTCTATTGAAGCAGGCTGCGCTACCCATTCAGGTCGTTCAGGTCTACGGTAAACAGTGACTAAAAATGGCGTCAACAGTGCAGCAGTCCACGCCAACTGTTTTTCTGCCTCCACCCCCCACCCCCCCCTCCCACAGAGCGCAGAAAGCGGCCGGCCACTTAGGCATGGAAGTGATTTTGAAAAGCTAAAAGAGGACGCGCAGACGGACGTCTGCTTAATGTAAGACACGGTGAGGCCTGGCCGGGAAATGGAGACGCTCCGGGGATTTTAGCAAGCAATGCGTGTCCAATGTTTCCCTCTCGTGAGAGGCTGCACGCAGCTTCGTTCGGTGAGAAAGCACACAAACACCGAAGACGTCAGCGGTGAAACAAATACTGTCAACTTAATGATGTAAAGTTTTACGGTACATTTCTGCGGCCTTTCGTTTGCTGTGAATTATCCAGTCTCGGCGTTTATAGATTTCCTTAACCTTGGGCACCCAGGTTTTCATCGATTCTTTTTGCTTTCTCTTTTCTTTTGAAGCATCTTGTGCGATAGTTATCTGGAGAATATCTGCTATGATCACACCTCACAGTATTTGTGAAACGTATTTTTTCCGTACACTGTAGTTGGTCAGTATATGTACGTGAATCACAAACCTGTGAATGCTGTGAATTCAAACTTTGCCTTATCTGAATGGCGCTTTAGTGGGTTTTGCATCCTGTATTTCTCTGAGCAGTCTCCATGGGTGACGTTGTTAAGGAAAATTACAATATGGACAACAATCATTCTATAAGTATGATTAGTGAAAAAATTAGTGATAAAAGTTATTTGTAATTGTAGAAAGTTCCAGTTTTTGCATTTATGGTATGTGTTTAAGCATAGTAGTTTACTTAACATATAACATATATACAAGACAGAAAATGTTGTTATTGAAAAATAATTGACCACAGGGTTGCTACTAATCTAAAATTAAATACTGTATATTCCAGTGCCTGGAAGTGTTTTGCTCCTAGTATTGACATAACTGGGCACCGGCTAGATCAGTGGTCAAGGCTTTGAACTACTGATCAGGTTCAAACCCTAGCACCAATAAGTCGTCACTGTTGGGCCCTTAAATTAGGCCCTTAACCATAAAATATATAGTATAATGAGATAAAAAATTAAGCTACTCTGGGTAAGGTTTTCTGCCAAATGCCATAAATGTAATGTAATGTAATTGGGGATTATAACTGAATAAAGTGTCATAATTTGCCATTTACATTTAACGTTGTGGAAATAAAAACAAGCCTTGTGTTTTTTTCTTGCTGTTAATATGATAAAACCAAAATGCAGCTTGCTATGCTCCTAAGAAATCTTATAAGACATACAGTATAAAAGGGGAAGAATCATGGCATAGTTGTTTTCTCCCACAGTCCAAAGACATGCACAGTAGATTAATTGCCATTTCCAAATTTCCCATAGTATGTGCTTGTGCCAAGGATTGGTACCACAACCAGGGGGTACCTTACAGTAGTTCCCATAATTCCCAGGATAGGCTCCAGGCTGCCCCTGACACGTTACAGGATAAGCGGTATAGAGAATGAATTAGTGAGCAAGTGATAAAATGTGAAAATATTTTCTTTTCAAATATTTCTTGAGCTTTCCTCAAGAAAGCTTCACAAGATCAGCAGTTACATGGTGTTCTTTGCTAAACCGCATTGTTTTCTCTCATTCGATTTCATTTCATCTATTGTCCACAACGTAAGTCCCTGTGTTACTATACAAACAATAATGTATCACAGTGAGTGCATTAGCATAAAACTGTCAAATTATTTTTCTCAAGCACACAATGTTGTCTATAATCAAACCTTTTTTTCCCTTATTCTTATGATATTTTTTAGAAGCTTCGAACGTACTTGTTTTAGGCTAAACATGACAGTAATTAACCATAAAAAGACATGACATCCAATCACATTACTTCTTTCTGTCACGTGATCCGTAAAGCAAGCATCACAACTAGCCAAAATAGCAGCTGCTTGAAATTAACTAGACACATTTCTTGTGATTTGGAGAATGTCATGGACTTCTATATAAATAAAAGAAAGGTTTTGTCTGTGCATTGCTCTTTCAATTATATCTTTATGTTTCATATATTGGAGGAAGAGAAACCAGTCTAATCTCTATTGTATGTCTGTCAAGTGAAATTTTGTCATAGCATTTATGCAAACCTGCCTGGACAGAATTTAATGAAACTTTGGCAGTACTTTGGTATTTGCCTGAAGTTAAACCTGCGCCATAAATGAAATAAAAAATATTGAATAGAAGTAAAGTTAGGAGCATGATTATGTGGCAGATTATGTCACAGCATCTAGAACTTTTTTAAAATGTATTTTCGCTAATTTAGCATTTTATCCGTTGGCGGATAAAATGCTAAAGGTGGGCGTGGTAATACAGTACATGTCACTCAACAGAGCCAATCAACGTGAGAGTTTTCCATGTATAGACAGAGTATGAACCTTCAAAGATGAATGAGTTTGTCTCATATTTTCGGAAACTGTGGCACTAATAAAAAGCAGGAAAATTATCACTATGAGATAAAACAGCAACCATACCAAGCTTTTTTATTATTTTACACTATGACTCCATAGTATACATAACGTAAGTCACATAAAGGCATTAGGTCAAGTTTACTGTTCAGTAAGTACTGTACACTTTATTAAAACAGGTGAAGGAAAATAGCTAGCTAGTTAGCGAAACCAGATAGCCTATCTAGTCAAATAAGCAGATGTTTCCAAGTCAGAGTTTAATATATTTTGAATGTCAGAGGCTCCTTTAAGAACATATTATAGTGGCTGTGATAATGTGCAGAAAAGAAGTAAAAGAACCACAACAACAACAAAAAATTAATTTCTTATGAGCAGTTAATCTCCTATACAAAGTTTGGTGTTATCGCAAAATATGTGAATACTGTATTTACACAATCTTAATACAGTTATATAAATACTTTTTTTTAAACAACCTATTGACTTTTTATTGATTCTGAGTTTATCATTCTTATGTTTATCAGCATGACTTGCTGGTTGAGAAGTATTTTTAACATTTTTTTTTACTAACTGCTTGAATTATTTTAATTGATAAGTAGTGTAAATGGTTACAGTTTAAGGTGTATTACTATTATTATTATTATTATTATTAGTAGTAGTAGTAGTAGTATTACTACTACAAGAGCTTTCAAGTCAAACCAGGGCTTTTGATTGTGCAAAATAACAGAAAATAACAGTCATGAGAGTGTAAACTACCTTTCTTTCTCAAAGTAAAAACCTTTCTCAGCCATGATCGGACTGTTTGCTTGACGTCTGAAATGCTGGCCTCCCAGGACCTCCTGTAATGGCTCAAACATAGGGAAATGGCTTGGAGGGAGATCAGGACTGTGCGGGGGATGTTGTAATGTTCATGGGAATGACTGCCAGGATCTTTATTAACTGACATATGGCCTCCTTTGAAATGTTTGCACCATTCAAATGTTTTACTGCGGATAAGTGTCTCATCACCATACTGTAGTTGAAATCTTTCGTAAAGGTCGACTTGTACACTTTCATACACAAGTAATTGCATCTCAAGTCCTGGTTTGATTTGAACGCCCCTGATAATAAAATTAACTATATCATTATTATTATTTTTAGTAGTAGTAGTAGTAGTAGTATTAACAGGGGTGGATGGTATAAATGGGTTAGCAGACCTAGGCATTCCTGCTGATTAAAAGATAAAAAGACATCAATGTAAGTTTTTATTCAGGGCACTTAACTCAGATTACTTGACAACTGCCTCAGAATTGGTCACAAGAAAAAAATATACAGAATGGTATGAAGTTATGACGCCAGGGCTGATTTCTTTCTAGCGCAGTCTGTGAATTTGGTGATTCACTGATAATCATGTCAGGTTATTCCTCTGAGTAAAACACCCCCTAGATCTGGACTCCATGTTTGAGCCCGCTCTGCTGACACATCCTTAACACGTCATCAGCGGCTGCTGAGAAAGCGCATGTGAAATACATTCGTGGGTGTAATGAACACAGCATGAGGCCAGTTAGGCATCGGGGACTTGAAACACTTAATTAGAAAAATTTGAAATCATGAATGCAGCTGCCTCTCTGTCTTTAAGCGTGCAAGAGTTTGCCTCACGTTACTCTTATGATTCCTTTGATGAGACATCAATATAATCCATTACTTAACCTTAACATTGTATCATAATTACATTATGGAATAATAAGATATCGAGAAAAAAAAGTGTAAGAAGACATGCTGACTTCTATATAACTCACTTATAATAAGAATTCATTTCTAATATATGTCACATCTACATTACAGCGCAGTGAAAATCTTTTTTTTTTTTTTGTTGTTGTTGTTGCTTCGAATATCTCAGCGTGTTACAAAACTGAGGTCAGAAAGGAGGGTCAGCCACCCCGGGAGCAGAGAGGGTTAAAGGTTAAGGGCCTTGCTCAAGAGCCCAACAGTGGCAGTTTGGAATGTTAACCTGGTCAATCACATTTCTAGAATCCTAATAACTCTATGTGGAAACTTTGGTCTTATATGGTTTGGTTTTAGTTCATGTTTTAAAGAAATAGCACATAGGTGGTGAAATGAACTTCCTTTAGATGTCTGTACAGCCGAGTATCCGGCGATCTTTAAGCGACGACTAAAGACTGCCCATCCTAAAAAAAAAAAAAAAAAAACATTTTAAAGAGACTTGCCGATAGTGTTTGACTGATGGTACTTCGTAAACTAGTAACCAGTGTAAGGACCTATCCAATTATAGAAACCTTAAAGCACTTTTGTAAGTCCCTCTGGATAAAAGCGTCTGCCAAATGCACAAATCTAAATGGTTTACATGGCATAATGGAATACTTCCACTATTTTTGCAAGAGAATTTTTTTTTCTCCTTTGGTGCAAAACCTTGTGTGATAAAAGTCCACAATTCCACCCTTGGTTAACCTTGTTTTTGTTTTTCCTTAGTCTAATTTGTACTTCCCTGTGAAGCATGTTGAGATTTAAAAATCAAAGTTGCTATGCAAAAAGCAGCAGCACCTGATACAAGCTCGATGTAGCCTACCATCCTGTATTGTGCAAACTAGCAGCTGAGTGAACTGTAGTTTAAACCTACATGACATTAAACTACACAAGACGAGCAGTTGACCTGTGCCTACAACAGAACAGAACAAAACAACAACAACAACAACAAAAAAACTAGTACATAAAGATGGTTAGCCTGGAGTAAAGAATAAAAGCTTATTTCTAGTAGAGCTCGGGTGTCCTCTATAATCAAACACTGATTGAGAACTTAATCAAATATTGAGTGTTCTCAAACCTCCAAGGTTTACTTCCTAAGTGGATTTGGGAACAAAATGTGGTATCCAAAAATCCGGTCAAGTTGTGTGTGTGTGTGTGTGTGTGTGTGTCGGTGCAGTGAAACGAAACGGAAGGCATTCAATGGAAGATTAACGCGGGCTATAAACGCGCACTGAGCGGCGCGCGCGTGCGTGCGTGCGTGTGTGTGTGTGTGCAAAAAAAAGAAGAAGAAGAAAAAAAAAAAGGTGGCATGCACCGCTGTCGGTAGAACATCCTCTCTCATCTCTCTCTCTCTCTCTCACTCTCACTCTCTCGCGTAATTTTCCAGCTCGGAAAGCCTCGAGCCGCGCGGCCCGATCGATTCGCATCGATTGTCCCTGACGAGCTGCTCCACTTTCTAGCCAATGTCAGCCCGTCTGCGATCGGGAAGGAGAGAAATGAAGGAAAATCTCTGCCGCCCTGGCGGTGTCATTTCCACACACTCGACTTGGCCGCCTGCCAGCGTTGCGGACACTCCAAAGAGCCGGAGTGGACTCGAGCTGAGCGCGGAGAGGAGACGAGGAGAAGAGAGGAGAGACAGAGCACGGACACCGACACATCACCAACCAACCAAAGAACCACATAAACAACCAAACCCGGGAGTGCGCACAAATTAATGCAAAAATGCACCACCTCGGTTCATCCAACACCTCTTTACCTGCGTGTTAAAATCACCTATTGCACTTATGGACATACATTATGGATATAATAAATAAATAAATAAATAAATAAATAATATTAAAATACTTCACAATTATTATTATAATTAATACTTATATTTATTAAAATAATTAAATGATATTAAAAGGAAAAAAAATTACATAATTTTCCCCTACATACGAACGAGTTCCGTAAGTCCAATTTGTCCACAAGTCCAACATACATTGTCTAAATCGTAGAATATTAACACAATTGGCCAATGTACACAGTACATTACAGTACATTGTTCTTTAGAATCGTGCAGATGGTAGAACCATTCATGTTAAAAGAACGAGACATGTTTTCACCTCGCTCCATTCTCTTTTCACATTTGTCTCTATTCTTATCGCTTTGAGCTTCTTAGAATCAGCTTCATCACCGCTGCTTTTACGCTTGCTTCAGGACATCCAAGGCTTGTAGGCTTGCACATCCAGGGATGTATGCTGCCCGCTTGTGACAATGTACGCCAGACGTGTGATCTAACTTCCGCGACTGAATGAGCGAACGTTCGAAAGTTTGTAACTCAAATGTTCATATGTAGGGGACTTACTGTCATAAAAAGTGTCCATCCATCAATCCATCCATCAATCCATCTATGAAACTCTACAGTCCACAGTGGAGGCCAATGGTGATTATCATTGTATTTATTTACATTTTCATGACCGTGGTAGGACCGCTGGCTAACATTCACACACTACGGGCAATTTGTGAACTCCAGTTCGCCTAATCTGTATGTCTTTGAACTGTCGGAGGAAACCAGAGTACCTGGAGGAAACATGCAAACTACATGCACACAGGTGAGACTCGAACCCTTGAGTCTTGAGGTGGAGGTGCAAGGCGGCGGTGCTAACAACTGCGCCGCCATTAAAAAGTGTAAATTGGCAAATTGTGAATGCAATGTAAAAATTATTGCAATATTTTACCATATTGTGTATTTTTTGTATATGGTATATTTAATGTATATTTATAAAATATTGCATTGTCATTAAAATGCACAGTTATTCCTTATTATTTAATATTTCTCAAAGCTTTTTTCCTTCAAAACAATGCATTCCGCAAAACAAGGCGCTCGAATAGCGCCACCGGTAACCACGTGCATCTGAGTTTGACATTGTTTGACTGTAAACATGAATGTGTTCAAAGAAAGTTCAGTCTTAAAGAGGTATGAGGACATATCAACTTTTGCTCATACAGGAAGGAGCTAAAGCCCATAGGCTGTGTGTACTGCAATGGCAGGCGAAAGAAACGGCTTGCTGATCACGCACAGCTCAAACAGCAGCGCGTCAAGCTTCAAGCGCGGACGTTGGCGAGCAAAAAGCCTGCGAGAAGTGCAACCTTTCAGGATCGATCCAAAAAATAAAAGCAGCGTTTATGAAACCGCGGCGTCTTTGTCACGGTTTGTGCGTTTTTTCTTTCTTTCTTTCTTTCCTCTCCCTCCCCTTTCCGCCCTCGTGCGTGCGTGGGGAAACTCCAGTTCGGTTTTTCCGTGAAGCTCCAAAAATCTATGAAATGTGTTTGCATGCTCGTCTCCGCGAGCGGGGATGTAGAGGTGGGATTGCGAGAGCGGAGAGGTTCGAGAGCCCACGCGTTCAGGCGTCCAGGAAAAGTGCGTTTGGCCGTAATTCGCCGCCCGGTTCGGCGCGCTCTCGCTTTGCTCCAGGGGCTCCGAGCTTTCCGGGAGCGCACCGGGAGCTTTTTTTTTTTTTGGTGGTGTTGCTTGCTTTCGCTTTGACGTGGATCGGATCAGATCGGCGCGGCGGGGATCGGAGACGGACCGTTCGGACGGACACTCGGAGCCCTCCCCACATCTCAGCTCAGCTCGAAACCGCCTGGGTAGGTGCGAATAAAAAAAAAAAAGAAAAAGAAAAGCAAAGAAAAGCAAAAAGAGGAGGGGGACGCGTTTGCGAATATGCAGATTTATGGAAAGGGCGGGTGGACAGGGAGTAGAGGGGATCATAGTTTGTTGAAGTCTCAAAAGTTGGCGTGTCATCTTTGCTGATGAGCAACTGGTCTGGGGGAAAGGCGGCCGGGCACTGCGCTTTCACACCGCCAAGCCCCAGACAAAAGGTGTTTAAAAAAATTTTTTTTTTAATGTCACCAGGATTCGCAGCCTGGGTGTTATACCTGATGCGTTTGCTGTGCGTGAAAGTCATTTTCTCCACGGCTCTTGGCTATGCAAAGTATGAGATCATTACAGAACATGCGTTTGATTTTCCTTTTTAAACGATTATCGCGACGGTTTGAATGTTCTCCCGTGGATTACCTTCCAGAGGACACGGCGCGTTATTTGCCGTACGTATCACCGTTCCGATGAATGAGTAAATGTGGCCAGCGGATCTGCGTGCAACGGATGAAGCCTGCGTGTACGGACAGGTGGGCTCTGGGGTGGACTCTCTCTCTCTCTCTCTCTCTCTCTCTGGGTGATGAGTCGCTTTTATGGCAGAGGAACTTTATGGCAAGCGCACCTGCGCTCTATGATGAAAGCCGTATAACGCAGGAAGCTGTGCGTCTCAGCCTTTCCGACTAATTACGCATTCTGCTTAAAGCGCAGAGGAAACGTGTTGCTGAGCGTGTGTGTCAGAGTTATGGCGTGCGGTGTCTGTGGGTATTGTCCGCCGCTCATCTCGCTCATCACTCATTCAACTTTGGTCATTACTGGACAAGTTTTCATTTCATTTCAACTTGAGGCGCACGCTGGATGGGGAAAGTGCGGATGCCGCTGACGCCTGAAAGCGCGTCAATTTCTCCTTAACATCAGCGTGGAGGGGGGGAGACTGCGTGTGTGTGTGTGTGAAATTGAGAGTGTGAGGGAGTGGAGGGGGGGGGGGGGTGCTGGCTGGGGAGATGTGTGTGTGCGTGCGTGCGTGTGTGAAATTGAGAGCGTGAGGGAGTGAGAGAAGGGGGGCATTGAGTGTGTGTGTGTGTGTGTGTGCGCGTGACCGCCCGTCTTTAGGGGAGTGATGCGTTAGATTCCGCATTACCTGGACTAATAAGCATCTGCCTGCGTGACGTCTCGAGGCAACCTCAAGCAGATTTTTCCTCCTGCTTGTGCTGTCAGGCTCCCAGGCGAGAGGGCGTCTCAACTCTCCTCTTCCATTATTGTTTTTGGTCATTTTATTCTGCCAATCTGCTGATTAAAAACACAAACAAAAAACAACAAAATCTCAATCACAGTATGATCAAAACGGCTTAATATTGGCTAGAAATTGGGAAATTGTTAAACAACCCAAAACAGGAACACGCACTTAAATCATCCTGGTATTGATTTCTGGCTCAAGCTGGAGATGTTGGGATTAATGTGGCGCGTGTACGTGGATGGCATGGGGTGTGCAGAGGGACCGGGTTCGGATGGGATGGCTCTTCTTCTGCAGAGGAAGACCAATTACTGACACACACACACACCTCTAGGGAGGAAGCGTGAGCCGTGGTTACGAACAGCTTTTTCTGACGGAATCAGTGTAGTGCTGAAAAACTGCTACAGTAAACAAGGAAAATGTTTCCGCAGAAGTGTGCAGGCTGCTTTTTATAGGCATGGGCACATGTTGTAAGCATGTAATACCGCTGTTTATAGACTTGCAACTAGAGTTGTAAGCTGAAGTATTACATGCTTACAACATGTGTACAACGAATAAGAAAGAACTCATGTTTTATAAGAGACGAATACAGAAGCTATTACATCCACATAGTATATTCAAGTATTTTCTTTGGAGTTCATTGGTAATCAGTTTAAAGTAAAATAATAACAAACAAAAAGGTATAATTAATCTATTTAATTACTATAAACATTAATAACTGTATGTCTGCATGGCCAGCTATCAAAGTTGTCTCCTCATAATTTTCTGTCTTATTTTCACCACGTTTTCTTTTTTTTTCTTTTTTTTCATGAAAAAAAGTATTTAAAAAAAAGTATGCCATTGCTTGAGGCATCAGCTTAGCTGTATTTATTTGTTAGCTTCGCACGTCTTTCCTATGATCAAATTCTCAGTGGCTATAAATGAACATGAGCCAGTTTCTTTCAGGGGTTGTTTTCTAGAACCTGAATATTCGCACCACAAGTGGCGATTATTATATCATGGTTTACTCACTGTTTTCCCCTCTAACAGACTTCCAGTGAAAGCACAATATAAATGATGCAAACCATAGCAAATAAATGTTAAAATACTTCAATAACAGACCTAATTTCATGGGAATATTAGTGGTGATGGAGTTAGGAAGGAATCCCATCTTTCCAGTTAAAAGGTCTTAATACGGACGTAAAAAGATTGATTCCTAATTGATCATGCTGTGTTTTTTTTTTTGCCTCATCATCATTCTTGTCTCAAGCACTTTTACAAAGTTACTCCTATGATGGAGACAAAGTTACTTTCCCATGACAGAGACTTTAGTCTGTGTCACAGATTATACTTGAAGGTTTTGTTGGACACAGCTTAATTGGGTTCGGCCTGAAGGGGTTGTGATATAATGACCAGTTACCTGAGTACCTGCTTAGATTGGTTTGCCAAACTCTTACACAAACAAATGATAATGGCAAATACGTGCACAGCTGCTTAGGTTAATACCTACACATATTATATGATAATACGTATAATATAAGAATGCAACTGGATATCCTTCTGGTTTTATTTAACTCCTTTATATCCATATTCTTTAACCCTTAAAACTCAAGCAGTACAGATCCAACACAGCATTGGTCAATGACAAAAGCAAAACAGCTGCCTATACAGAAATGCTGCCGGTGTGATTCAATGGGAGGACATCAAACTGTGCATTTGGGTTTTCGGATATGCCAGGTAGAACCAAAGTTTTTTTTTTTTGATTTTCTCCCTAATTTAGTCGTGTCCAATTCCTCCCCGTCACTAGGGGGCTCCCACATTAAGGCTACTACTACCACTCAGCCGGGAGGGCCGAAGACTATCACGTGTTTCCTCCGAACCACGTGACGCGTGACGCCAGCCGACCGCATCTTTTCGAACTGCTCGCTCGCGCACCGTTGGGGGCGGTGTAACACACTCGGAGGACAGCGCTATCCGACCGCATCTTTTCGAACTGCTCGCTCGCGCACCGTTGGGGGCGGCGTAACACACTCGGAGGACAGCGCTATCCGCTCCCTCCGTTGCGCGAGCTCACAGACGCCCCTGACTGGCTGTAGAGCCGTGATTAATGTGGGAGCACTAAGTACCTCTCATCCCTCCCCTCTGAGAGAGCTCAGTCAGAGAGGCCAATCAGCTCTCTCTAGACCTCGTGACGCCAGCCGACCGCATCTTTTCGAACTGCTCGCTCGCGCACCGTTGGGGGCGGTGTAACACACTCGGAGGACAGCGCTATCCGACCGCATCTTTTCGAACTGCTCGCTCGCGCACCGTTGGGGGCGGCGTAACACACTCGGAGGACAGCGCTATCCGCTCCCTCCGTTGCGCGAGCTCACAGACGCCCCTGACTGGCTGTAGAGCCGTGATTAATGTGGGAGCACTAAGTACCTCTCATCCCTCCCCTCTGAGAGAGCTCAGTCAGAGAGGCCAATCAGCTCTCTCTAGACCTCCGGCTGCGAGAGGTTACAGCAGTTCCGGGATTCGAACTAGCGATCTCCGGATGATAGGGCGAGCGCTTTAACCACTGCGCCACTCGGAGGAGAACCAAAGTTATCGTTACTTTTAACATGCGTAAATTTTACTGATACTGTAATGACGCCGCAAAAGTATCAAACACACCAAATGCTTGTATTATTATTATTATTATTATTATTTGTTATAGAAATGACAGAAAAACAATCATTAAAACGTGTGATCATATGTATCTGTGCTATTTATTTGCCTATGTGACACATTTATAATTTTTTGCTCAGTCATGTTTGTATAGTTAGTTAAAATAAAATAAAATTTAATAATAAAAAAGTTCATAATATTGCTTAGGATTTGCTGAAAAAAAGATATGTCACTGTATATTTCACAATCCGCATCCCTGTGTGTATATTAACAATGGCTAAAAACGTTCTGGGTCTTAAGGGCTACATATAAAATAACGGTGAAAGGCATTTATTTCACCCTCAAAATGTTATGTTTCCTGTAATTATGCTTCTCTTAGAAACTTAGTATGGCAAACCTAGTTTCCCAATTACCACCCAGTGGCCTCCAACAAGAAATCAGTGACTTATTTTTTTCATTGTTTTGTATTCAATTATTTCAAGTCTATTACAATGGATAATGAGTCAAATTTCTTTTGTTCCTTGACTTTATAAAAAAAAAGTCTTTACTCACATTGTGGCTTTTACCTTAGTCATCTACCTATGTTTCTCTCAGCTAAATTCATGGTTTATCAGTAGAAGGTCCAAAATTATTATAAAAATATTGATCCATGTGTTTGGAAGAGACATTAGTTGCCTAGTAAACATGCATTAAAACAACTTTTAATAAATGTATGTATATTAATAAATAAGGCCATATTAACCATATAATTACTATTGTAGATGCTGAGTAATTCGAACTAATAATGCGAGTTGACGCTTCCTTTATTTGTTAATATTTGTCTAGTATTCAGTTAGACTGTAAGGCGGAATATCTACTGCTTAATGAGTTACAAAAAAGTGCTGTAGTCACTATACTGTCGTTTTACACACTCACATAATCTATAATTGACTTTGTAATCCAGAGCCCAGGAACTGACTTACTTATCTTTTATCTTTATAAGTTAAGTTAAGCCTTTATTTGTCACATATATATTATTGCACAGTGAAATTCGTTTTTCCGAGTGAGCTGTGATACAGTGCCCCAGGAGCAGTTAATATTAAGAGCCTTGCTCAAGGGCCCAACAATGGCAACCTGGAGGAGCTGGGGCTCAAACCACAGACCTTCCGATCAGTAACTTAGCCCTTTGGGCTACCACTAACCAAGCTTAACAAAATGTAAAAAAAAAAAGAAAAAAAAAAAAGAAAAACATTAATACACAGCCATCTGGAACCTTAAAAGTTTTACACCGGAATAAGATGTAAAGGCTGTAAAATCACCCCTAAAGAGCTATGTCATCTGTCATCATCTCAGCTTTCCTTGTGCTGTAGTGAATCACAATGTTGTCACAACGCTGTTATTCATCGTAGGATTACAGCTGTCTGAAGGAAAAAACAAAAAAAAAACAACACACTGTTTACTCAGCAGCTGAATCCTCAGTATATCCTCACAAGACTGATTTAATTTAGACTGTAAACAGGAAGCTAGGCTAGGACAGTTCCCCAAACTCACCGCTGGAGGTAACATGACACTGAATCAGTCCCTCTTTTCTGTTGTTTTGCTTCATCATATGATGATAAAACTGAAGTGGAGTCGGCCTGTGGCGCCTCATAACATGATGTTCTTATCTATTTTTATTTTTATGACAGAAAATTCTCATTCCTCTGTCTTTCTGCTGATTATGCCTTACGTCAAACCCTTTTTGCGTTTCAGTTCTCTTAAACTCTGACAGCACTGTATGCTGTAACGAACTATTTTCCTGTCTGAAAAATATTTTCATTTTAAACTTTGTCTCGTATCTCTTTAATTCAGTAGCACATTTATCCATCGTAAGTCATCGTTATAATACATATGTTAAACTCTTAAAGTTGGTCCAGCAATCTGGGACAAAAAATTTTTTTTTTCCCTGATCACAAGCACACAATAATATTCTGTCTTTTTTTTTTTTCCTGCGCAAAAGTCTTGTCTTTGTCTTTGACCTTTTACGACCTCTTGCTATGAGTCACATGGTCGTCCACATGACTGCACAGTTAATAACTGCTAAAAGGCATTTATTCAGCTCACGCTGGATTTCTGCACACAGGTGGGCTGAGGAACTAGAGGCCCTGAAAGGCACTGACACTATCATGCAGACTTTGCTCTTACTCTGATATTGTGTAGGATGTTGCCTGGTTCATTAATTGAGCACGAAGCAGTATTAGTTGTGATAGGGGACTGCGAAGGTTTTCAAACTGGACAAACATTGCCTGATGCAACCTTCAGCTGTCCGGTTTCGGCGAGCCTGGGCCCAGCGTAGCGTCAGATTCCTGGAGCGATGTGATGATCTTTTGTTGCTTAGCCTGTCCTCCTCTAGATTCCGTCCCCTGTGCTTTATGAGATGCTTTTTAGTTCATCATGGTGGTAAAGAATGCTTTTCGTCTGCTGTCTCAAACCAGTTGTTCTCTTGTCAATTCTCTCATCAACCACACAATTTGGATTTTGTGTAAAATCTAAAGTTTCTCATATCTAAATATAAGTTTGTCAATTAGTTCGTCTGTCAAGGATCAACATTCAATATTCATTCTGAGGCCTGACCTGTGCTTTGTGCTGCTGCCTCATAATTGCATAAATGAGCAGGTGAATAGGTGTTCCTAATAAATTGCCTGACGAGTGAGCAGCATTCCTAATTTTTTTTTTCTTTTTTTGCATTCTTAAATACAGATAAGACAAAGACACGACACGACTGGCGAACACAGCGTGTGCTCTTTGGAGGCTAGAGATACTGAAAGAAGCTGTTTGGAGAGAAACAATTTCTGTCTCTGTGAGAATCGGATCTACAAGAAGTGTTAATGGACGGAGAGAAATCGAAAAGTACTCGCCGCTGCGTGTGGCGCTTAATAACTGACGGATGTCTGTCAGACCATGCCAGAATTCTCGACTGCATATTTACAGGTCTATTTAAGATGGTCATACAGTAAGCTTCAGCTATTGCGTTAAGCTTTATCAGTGGTTATATGGTTGTGTTGGATTTTCCAGACGATGTAGGACCAACATTGGGAAATAATAGGCAAAAATGTATAGCATTATAGCATTATAGTTACTAAATAATATTTATTAGTTATTTAAATATAAGCTTTACACTGATGGCGAATACCGTTTTCACATTTAAGTGAATCATTTAAGTGAATTCGATTTTCCTCCATGAAATTTTTATTCATCTCTTAGTCTGACTGCTGTTGTCTTCTAAAAGCCTATCAGAGTATAAGAATGGATTAATGAATAAATATACCTTTTTATAATCAGGCACTTTATATACTAACGTTTATACAATTTAATAATAATAATAATAATTCCTTTTCATGTCTCGTCGTGGCTCAGGTTTTTTTTTTTTTTTTTTTGTCTTGTCATTTCATTTAATGAAGTGTGGTTAAAGTGAGAGCATTGCATCATAATGTTTGGCACTTGCCTTTGCATTACACCTGTGCTGTTAAAGGATTGAACTATAAATACAGCTGATGGACCAGAATCTAATCACACCCCGTACTTGAACGGAAGGCTGAATGTTTGTCCTGTTGTTTAAGGCATGGAATAATTTAAATCTAGATTGTTAACAGCATACTTTAATGTAGTTCCTAATGAAGATACAAGCAAACCAAGCTTTGAAAGACTAACCTAGATTACAGCCATACTTTTGATGATGGTACGAGTGGTGAATGTTTTCGCGGGGTGGTTGGTCACTGATGGTGTGCGGCCAATCTTTGGCTCCATTCAACATCCATGCGAATGGAAAGGATTTTAAATGTGCCATGTTGTTGTTCTCAGCCAGAATGAAACAGAACCCAAAGGCTGCCAGGGATGAGCTAGCAAGGTCTGGGTAAGACGTGATTTTTCTGAAGTTTTGAGCATCCAAATGAAAGTGTTGGCGTGCAGAGCGAGTTGAACGGATAAGAAATGTGGTGGTGGGGTTGTGCCATGGACCCGTGAGATCCGTGTGTGATGGGGCCGGCTTGGCAGGCGGGAGGCGAAGCTGCCTGGCTCAGCATGGCCACTGGTCAGGAACAACACGAGAGAGAGAGAGAGAGAGAGAGAGAGCGGGAGATGGACTGGCTGTGGTCCACTGGCGCCACAGACCCCTGAGCTGGGGAGAATGCGGGGGCTGCGCTCCTGCCTTTGAAGCTTTACCTCCCACTAATTCTGGCCTTCCAATTTCCACACACTGCGTAGACACCCCCAGCCGCTTAGCCCTCCCTCCCCCTCCCTTTGTTTCCCTTATAAGGCCAGGTCTGGCCATTTCCTCAGCGGGGTTGTACGTCTATGCGCGTTTGTGGTCATCGTACATGGCAGTTACTGATGAAGACGAATAAGTCTTTTTAATGAATTGGTTTGCGATGAAACAGTGTGCAGTATTGGCACGCAGAATGTCTTCGGTTTCATTCACGCCACAGATGTTACAAACGTCCACAAACAGATATAAAAATAGTTGGTCTGATTTGTATATGTTTCTATAACTCTTAGATCAGATGATAAGCAGTTCAGTCAGAAATGTGACTGTCCGATCCACGGTGGACTGATCTGCTGACGGAAATGTGGGTAGACGACATACATGACCTCATTAGAGGTGCAGATTCTAACATGATGAAAGAATGCAGCGCGCAAGACGTGACATTACACTCGTGTGAAGTCATGAAAGAGAGTCCTAGTACGTGACTACAGAGGAAATATCATGGCATATTATCAGGAAAGAGTGCACCGACATTACATTTGAACGTATGTGAATGTGCATTCATGAGAAAAGTTCTGCAGTTAATATTTGAAATGATAATAAGTATGATCTTGGACAAACTTTTTTCCTTGGGTTGTTACATACGGCACTAATTAAGTACCTTTGGAGATTGTTGTCAGATATCATAATTTACACTGTGACTTGGATTCCGAAGCAGAACTCAAAACTCTTCCTTTGTGCTGTTGCTTATGAACATACAGTTTAAGCTTGTTTCCAGTATTAGCCCTGTTAGTTAGGGAAGGTTAGCAAATCTCTACTTGTTCTTTAAGTTTTGTGGCCTACTTTCCAAAAGAACTGCAAAAGTGTAATAAATGATACTTGCATCACTACATTGCATTGATCTACACTCCTGAATTGTGTCTTTTATAGCCTGACTTTACTGGTTTCACCCAATATCTTCGTTTAGACTAGCATATAATGATAAAGGTCATCTCAGAGGCAGAGAGATAGATCTGACTGAAGAGCTGTTAAGTTGTAAAGCTTCCTATTCAATACTGTCTAACAAATTGTTTCTATCTATTAGGCTATCTCAAATAGTTTAGCAACATCTTTGTAAAACTAAAATACGTTATATGAGCACTTGAGTCTCTTGATGATTCCTTATAGTATGTTTCATTCAATATGCTGAATGGTAGATCAACTAATATTTGTCGTTTTTTCTTCCCTTCTCACTCTGTCCTTCTTTGTGGTAGTTTACTAGTTGCCAGTAGGAAGATGATATCTGAGGCCTAAAGCTGGTTCTGCGGTGCCAGGGCCTGCCTGCCATTGGCTGGCCAGTTTTTCGAAGAGGAGTTTCCTCCCTTACCTGAGTATCCGGTGGACTGAGAGTACTGCCTGGCTCCTTCTTTTTCAATCCCCTGTCCCCTCCCCAACCCCACCCCCCACCCACCCATACACAGAGACACACACTCACACCCTGGGGCTGGACCATGTCTGGCGGACGGCCGGAGGGCAGCCGGACACCCGAGGCCCAGGACAAGGACAAAGATAAGGACAAGGAACAGGAGCAGCACAGCTGCAGGGAGGACAGCCCTGTTGTTGAACGCCGCAATCGCAGCGGCATCATTAGCGAGCCCCTCAGCAAAAGTCTGAAAAGGTCTCGCACTCTTTCCCAGTACACCGCTGCCTGCCCACAAAACACCAACGGACTGAGCCATAACGGCCAGGCCAAGTCGAAAGTCCAGTCTGGCCAAAACAATCAGCAACAGCAGCAGCAGCAGCAGCAGCAGCAGCATCCATCGTCCACGGCTTCGGCCCTGGTGCCTGCCAAAGCGGACCGGAGCCTGGAACAGGCACTTGAAGGACACAATGGGCTACTACATTTTGCCCAGGCAGCAGCCCTGCTTAAGCGAGCAGGCATGGAGCACATGCTGCTGCCTGGGGGCATGGGTGTAGGGGCGGGAGTGGGTGGAGTGGGCACTGAAGCAGGGTCAGGTGACCTGGAGGGCGCATCAACAGGCGACACTGTGGGGGGCCACACAGACTTCCCGTATGGCATAGGTGGTGGCTTTCCCTTCAACCCAGCTGGGCTTTTCATCATGACGCCGGCCGGTGTGTTCCTTGCCGACAGTGCCCTGCACATGGCCGGTCTGGCTGAGTATCCAGCACACAGTGAGTTGGCCTCCGCCATCAATGCCGGCAAAAAGAAGCGTAAACGCTGTGGTATGTGCGCGCCCTGTCGGCGCAGGATCAACTGTGAGCAATGCAGCAGCTGCCGCAACCGCAAGACGGGTCACCAGATCTGCAAGTTCCGCAAATGTGAGGAACTAAAGAAGAAACCATCTGCTGCACTGGAGGTAAGACCAAAAACACTACTTGCCCTTGGCGGCAGTAGGGTGTAGTCTTAATTTGTATCTTCTGAGAAGAAATGCATATTTTTGTGCCGTACAAACTAATTGTGAAATCCTTAAAAAATTGTAACATGTTTATGTAAGAATGGTAGCACAGCCATTATGGTAATACGTCTATTTCTAGTAGGTTATAGATGTTTCTTAATGCAACAAGTACTAATAGACAGCACATTCACCTTTTTAAGATGCAATTTTAAGATGGCTTCAGATGGTAGAGGTAACTGAGCTGTGTAAAGAGCACATTCTCTTCCCGGAGGTCCAGATTGTTGGGGTTAAAGAGGCAGGTGATGAGGCTTTGGGGTGGCAGGTGGCAGTGGCAGGATTGGGGAAGTGGGTGGAAGGACAGATATGCACCATGGAGACTTCTCTAATCTGTCCACCCACTGTGCTTCACGTCTCTCCACAATCCACAGAGCCTGCCTTTCAGAGACTGTCTGCTGCAAAGCTTTTGGAATACTTCTTCAGTTTGCAAATAAGTTCAGCTCCATTTTATGACTGTGGGAATTATATGTGTGAAAAGTGTGTGTAATTGTGACTTCGGGACTGCGTTTATCTTATACATGTGTATGACGATATGCAGTAGGGATAATGTAGGTTTATAGTAGAAGGAGTGAGATGCACATTTTTAGGTTGTGTTTGACAGGGTCCATCTGGCCAAAGGACTGTCACCTGGAGCTCCAGGTGCCCAAGTTGCCCTCTGTTCTTCTCTCTCTCTCCATACCTCTTTCTTGCACAAACTTTTTTCTGAGGTCATGTGAAGTCGGGTTGACTATGTTTGACACGTGTCATTCAGTTATTAATTAAATTAACTCACTCTTGCTTTAATCATAATCAGTATTCCCTTGTAAACTGGATTAGATATGATAGATAATTCTATTGTGACCTCACATAAGAAAAGACCAAGCGCGATGCTCCATTCTCCTGTTCTCTGATAGGGTGTGGCTTAGTAACAGCTCATTTACATAGATGCTGAATTGGTGCATTTGAAGGAGGAGTGAAATCTATGATGTTCGAGGTATACAAAATGCATTAACAGAGAATATTTCAGCTGAAACAATAACAGCTACAGTTTAGGGGACATTTGAGACCTACGTTAACTTAGACCTGTGGTTTGTCAGCATATGTCTGAGCATTTGGCTTGTTCGTTGAGGTGATATTATCTTGTCCTCTGGCTCAATTTATGTTCACACGAGACATGTTTTTTTGTGACAGTTTGCTTGAATTTTATGAGTGTTTCACTTCATGCCAACTGTGTTGAGGTCGTAGGACCCGGCTGAAGTACATGTGCTTATTGCTGTCGCTATTTTTTCATTCGCGCACATAAAAGTGATGTGTAAACACCACAGAAATCGATATAAATCACATGCTGACACTTCCTACATGCTGGGAAATTGAAACTAATGCTGTTTTTAGCAAGATAGTAGTTGGGTCCTGTAGCTGTGTGTTCTGTGGTAGTCATGTGTAAAGAGGAATAATAGGAGCCCGTATGAAGTGCTTGTACACGAAACACTGGTACTTTTGCAGTTTAAACAATACCTCACTGCTAATAGAATGTTTATTATAGGTCATTATGACTGAAAAACAGACATTTAAATGGACATCAGCTTATAGAACGTATGCTATCAATCGGATCAATGCCAGGCTGTCATTCCCCATTTCAGGTAATGCATAAATGCAGATGCATAAATGTGTCTGGCCTCCGAGGCTGCTTATAAGGTTGAATAAAATTTTAAAGAGATCCTAATAGGCATGTAAGAGTAACGTCACTATTGCTTGTAAGGATGATGGAAGAAAACACCACAGTTATGTCAGGCTGATCAGGTAGCCAGATGTTTTCCGTATAGGATGCTTGTAATGAGTAATGAGTGCCTTACAGCTTGTTCATTTTAGTATCTGTTTCACTAAGGCTGAATTGGATGCACCTGGGCTCTACGACTGTTTGCACATCACACGAGTAACAGAACATCAACTGAATGTGAGCTAACATTGCGTTCAGGATGATTCTGATTCGGAAGGTATAAATTTAGAAAATAGCACCATCGTACCTAACGTCTCTATGTTCTGACCTTTTTCTTCCTTATTTTTTCAAGCAGTTGCTTAATGTAGCTGAATGATTCACTAAGTGCAGCAATAAGCGTGCATAATTAGTTCATTTCTAATGACTTAGTATTGGGTTAAAAACTGATTGGACTGCACAAGTACTGCCAGGTCCCATGTTTTGTTTGCCCTACCGGACTAGGCTGAAAACTCGTAGCTAACATGACGTACTAGCGTAGTGACCTACAGTAGTTCGCTAAGGGAAATATATGTGCCCATGATCATAATCACACAGAGTTCACAGTACATCAGCAACTAAAATTTGCAATCTTTGGTAAGCGTTTCTGCTACAAGCTGTGATCTGTTCTCGCATCGCACATAAAAGTCATAAGGTCAGGCTAGCTTCAGTTTATGCTTGATGACATATTTAACTGTGAGGTGAGAGGTGTAGTAATCAGGTTAGTTATATGATGGCTTCGCCCTGCTCCGTTTCATCAGTGGTTCCACATACCTTTTGCACCTTCTGTCAAATATAGTCAGCCACATCACGCCTCGGCTTATGTTAACATGTGCTGTAGTTTCAGTATTGAGGTGAAGTTTGAAACTGAATTATACATACTAGGTACAAACGCTTGTTTTTGTAGATGTTTGAAAGAAGTTATGTTTCTTGAAAATACTTGAACTATGAATAAAAATAAAAATAAATGTCTGTGGACTTGGATTTGTCCTCTCCTGCAGCAATTATCAATGTACTTAAAGCATTGGTGGGACGATCATTCGTTAGTCAGTCAGTTAATTTCCTGTGCATTGTAAGTGATAATTTCTGAACAACAACAAAAAAAGTTTTTTTCTCTTTAAAAATTCCTGAATCACACCATGTTGCATTTTTCTTCTGTGCACCTTGGTGTGTAACTGATGTGTAGCATAAATGCACAAGTGTATAATGTTGATAACTGAGCATACTCACAACACCGTTGTATGTGGCTAACTGGAACTAGCCGTACGCCATCATTTGAAGAGATACCCAGGTGATTCGGCTCAGAGGAACTGCAGAACCTTCATATGAGACAATGTTTGATAATATAATACCATAAAATGTTTTCTGTTGCGTAATTGCTCTAATTCTGCGGTCATGGCCGATTAAACTTAAAACCGGCCAAGTCTGGTCACTGTTCGGTCAACAGGTTCAAATTGTGATCTCTACCATTCTATTGGAAAAATTCGAACTTGCTTTATCAGGGTATCACTTCATACTCATATTCCTAATCATATACAGTGTTACTTTTGTTGTGGCGTCATCATAGTTCTCCAGTTATCATTGGAAGGTAATATATTCAGATTTTTGTAGTCACATGTAAATGGATCACAATGTATTGAATGTATAAATGAATGATATTCAAATGAAACAGGTTCAACGGTTTTGATATGCAGACAATGCATTATCTCCTCTCTGTGAATTAACTGAAGTTGATTTAGTATTGAAAAGGTTGTGAATACACTAAGGTGCAAAGGCAAGTGTATTGTCTCATCCAGAACATGAGCTATGTAATGCGTCATCATTTTGGCACTAATTAATGGTTTTCAACAATTACGAGCTGATACAGATGGGATGCCAGTATATTAACATGCCTCCTGGGATTATTCCCCTTTCAAAAATGTATTAAAAGGCCTTATGCCATTCAAATGGTGAATTAATATAATTTTTTAAATGGCCTATTACAAATGCATTATAATTTTGATCTGTGTAATGTACAGTGTAATAATACAGTATAATTTACTTCAGTTTAAAAAAAAAAAAAAAACTTGCCACCATTCATTTCAATTAAACAATACTGTTAAGGTTCATCATGGTTCACTTCCTACTGATTTTGCAGCCTTTGCTTAAATTACTATTTCAAAGAAAATCTAATCATTATTATTATGTCCACATACAGTATATTTTCATTAGATGAATATGTTGACTACGAGTTGGTAAGATTGTCAGTTTTAGAGTTCTTAGTTCACCCAAATACAGGTAGAACGTTTTGAGTGTCGTCTTGGTCGTCTAATAAAGGAACCTCCTTAATATGGCTGTTTTATATTTTATGTCCCTTTATACAACAGTTAGTTCTGGCCAAGTAATCTAATTGGACGAGGGGCATTCCAAGAGTGGTGATAGAGAGCGTACAGCACTGGGGTGTTTAATAAATGTTTAATATGTGGCACAGGTGTCCTAACAGTTGTTAATTACACTAACCATTGGTCACATCTTGGGGGAAAGTATGTTGGTACGGCCCGTCATACTGAAGAAAGAGCAGCTATCTGTCAAAACCCACATTTAAAACCAGTCGCTTTGCGTTCAACCAGAAAATATAAATAAATCTGATAATGTTGTTATCTTTAATAACACTTTGTCTCCTTAGTACTTGCTTGTAAGTCATTCTGAATCGCCTTTTTGTTTCACAAAGCTAACTAGCTTTTACCTCAAGGCTGAACCCCAAATCCCTCTCTAACCCCTAATCCAGGGCACTACTTGGTTTGTGAGACAAGTAATTGTTCGTCTTACACACTGTAGCACACTAGGTTCCCATTATACACTATTTAGAATTTGGAATTCAGCACAAGTTGCACGCTCGCGCCCACTAGCGCACCACAGCCATGCTGATATTCACTACAACAACACTCCCTCTTGTGTGATATTGCTAAATAACATTTACTCTTTTTACCACTATAAGCTCAAAACAGTATAACGAGTAACAGGATTGAGCTTTTTAGCAGAGAATTATAAAATATGCACAATATTGTTATCCAGCATCTCTACAATAATGGCATTATGACATGAAAAATTGTTCATAGGATTCACTTAAATTGTATTTTGTAAATGACAAACTTGTCCAATGAGGTTGTACGTTCATAGTAAAAAATTCTATTAAAAGCAAACTATCATAAATAGTAATGAAAAAAAAAAATAGTGAGAAAAAGTTACCGTTTTCTCCCATGATATTCAAGATGATGCAACTGTTGAAAAAGTGACTTTTCAGATATTTTTCATATAAAATTTAATTGGGGTAAATGGCCACCCCAAACTTTTATTATTGAATATTATGTGCATTTTTCACAGCCAGTAATGTATGATTAATGGAAAAAGATTTTTTTTTTTTCAAGCATGTGCTTTTTACATGAATGCAAAAATAATATGATTCATAAAGCATCTTAATTATTATATTTGAAGGTACTATAGTTATGGTGAGCCGCACGAGTAAAATGCTGTTTTTTCTAAGCGCAGTGGATTAAAAAAAAATTTTTTTCACGGCTTATAAGTTATCTAAAGCGTGCGCACAGGTTGTTGTCAAGGACACTTCGACTATGTTTAAAATGTCTTTTACCCTTTCTTTACATAGTTATTTGTAATTGGTATATCAGCGGGACACAAACGGCTCTTCAGTCGTGAGGCGATAAGGCTGTCTCAGCACTTTACATTGTAATTCTGCCTGCCACGAAACAAGGTACTTGTAAAAATGCATCACTTTTCGTGATCTTGTGTCAAGAGAGGGTTGCTCTGCAGGATCCTGATAAAATAATGTGTCCCTAGAGATGTTCTGATACACTGATACAAAGCCGTCTGAATAACAAAAGGTTTGGGATAGAAAGTGCTTTTTAGCACACCTTTTTTTTTTTTTTTTTTTAACTTTTTACATTTCGTCCTCAGCGCAGGAAAGTAATTTAATTTGATTTATTTGTTTCTGATGACAGCCATTATCGTCACCGTTTGCCTTAACTGTTAGCTAACAAATTTCGATGTGCTGTATTGAGTTGTCAATGTTTGAAGAAATGACAGAGAATAGGATGGTGCCTCCATGTACTGTATCACAGACAGATTTGCCTCTGTAATATCGCTTTCATTTCCTAAGCTGGTCTAATAGCTGTAAAATTGGGTACAGCGTGAAGCTGTAGCGCTGCTTGAGGGGCCACTTTGTACGTGCATGGAGTCAAACAAGGTCATGGTGTGCAACGGGATCAGAGTGCCATCTTACATTACAGTAATTAAACTCGTGCTACGAGCCTTTTGTAAAACAGGTGACGGAACCGTTTCATTCGCTTTACTCAACATCTCTATGAAGTGCATCGCAGGTGCGCGAGGTTTGCGCAGGTCTCCTCGTCGTAATTCCTGCTCTTCCCACAGCTCATCAGAAGTGTTACCTGTTAGAGTAATTCCATTATTAAACTGTACAGACTGAGCGTGTGTTTTGACAAGACACATAATTGTTTGGCTTGCAAACGGCAGTTTCGCTAAACAAACACTAATTCCAGCACAAACCCAGAGTGATACAGTTGGCATACTCGCAGACTCTAATTAAGACCGTTCGAGGCTGAAATTTCCGAGTGCATAAACATAACGCATATTGATTAACGTGGTTGTGGAAATATGTTTTTTTTTTCTTTCTGTTAATTTAATATGTATCAGGAGAAATGTTAGCGTTTTGAGTGTAAGGGTGGATCAGGGCTTTGTCCTTTCATCCCATATGGCATTTTTACCGAGGTATAGGTTCCATGGGTCCTTTGCTGTGGTATTTTTTGACAGTGCCATGGTACTTATTTGCTGATACAGTACACGTATCACACTGTGGTACATGGTTCTAGTGTCAAAAATATGTTAAACACGTTTATGTACTATTATGGAAATATTTTAACATATTACCCTCTGCAGTGCAATTTTACCTACAGTATGATGGAACTCTACATAAGTACTTTGTTCAATATCATGGGATTTATTGGGTACCACAGTGGCTATCAAAGTTCACCAGGGCTTTTAATATGGTACTGTCTGGACTATACAATAATAGTAATATTACTCACTCACTCATCATCTATACTGCTTTATCCTGTATTCAGGGACACGGGGGGCCTGGAGCCTATCCCAGGAGACTTAGGGCACAAGGCGGGGTACACCCTGGACAGTGTGCCAATCCATCGCAGGACACACACACACACACACACACACACACACACACACACACACACACACACACACACACACACATTCGTACCCTACAGGCAATTTGGGAATGCCAGTTAGCCTAACCTGCAGGTCTTTGGACTGTGGGAGGAAACCGGAGTACCCGGAGGAAACCCACCAAGCACGGGGAGAACATGCAAACTCCATGCACACAGAGATGGGAATTGAACCTGGCCAGGAATCAAACCCGGACCCTGGAGGGGCAAGGCGACAGTGCTAACCACTACACCACCGTGCCACCTATAGTAATATCAGTCATATCTAATATATGTATCTAAGATATATATATATATATATATATAATATATAATTATATGATATATATCCAACATATCTAATATATGTATCTAAGATATATATCATATAATTATATATATATATATATATATATATATATATATATATATATATATATAATTATATGATATATATCCAACATATCTAATATTTAACAGTTTGTACAAACATGCCATGCTGATCATTGGTAGTCCCTGTGTTAACCAATAAGTACCATGGTATTAACCAACTATTGTGGTACACACTTTAAGAGAACCCCTGTACCCAATGCACAGTACCTACCATGGTATTCACCAAAGTACAGTGGTGCCCACTGAAGTACCCCAGTACCTACCTATTCCTATAGTGCCTCTGATGGGAATGGGTGTAGTACCACACATTGGTTTGGTAAAGTTTTACCAAATTAAATGAACCTAAATGTCATATTCTAGTAGCTCAAGACTAAAAACAAATTTCTGTTATGAAATGAAAAATAATGCACAAAAGAATGTGTACTGACTTGCTGCAGTTGGGTCAACTCAGGATCGAAACACTTCCTCACTGTAATCAAAACGTGCTAGAGTTTGCCGGAAACCACCTTGCTCACCTGTCCGAACGCACCGAATGCTGTATATGTTGAAGCACCCTATATGGTCCAAGGTGCCGATTTGTAAGTCACACTTGACTGTAACTCCTCACCCGCATGGATCCATATGGATTTTTGTTTTTGTGAAACCATGTAGAAGCGTGGGCTTTTAACATTTGTGGCCTGTGTATAGGACCATGTGTAGGTGTGGGTGTGTGGAGAGGAACTGACGGAGAAAGGGGGGAGCATGTGGGTGTTGTTGCAATGTTTGTGGGGTTGGTGGATCTGCAGGTTTCATCGTAGGTTACTGTTGCCTAAGTGAGGGCCATATAAAAACTCACAGGGAGAGAGAGAGAGAGAGAGAGGGAGAGAGAGAGAGAGGAGGACAAACAGAGAAAGCATGTGTGAGAGACATAGTGAAAGAGAGAGGAGGGGTAGCGTGTAGTGCACCACCTCACCCGTCTCTGATGTGTCTGAATTTATTTTAGGATCACTCCATTTAAACAGCAATAGGAGACGTGCAGGAGAATAAGGACTGGCCAGGATTGCTTAACACACTTATCCCGGTCTTTACCATCTTTACTCGTAAACGTACGCCAGCCTTAAATTTACCCCGTAACAGATTCTGTTGCTAAACTCCATACTTATCCCATGTGTCACACTGCTTATTCAAAACTTATTCCAGGACTTTCCATGCTTGTACCATATTGAACCATTATTAGCTTAGCTTAGCACCTATCTCATGGTTCATCCCAAAGCCTACCCCAATCCTGGTCCCATAGATTCTATGCCAATTTTGGTATCCCACTGGTTTGTCATAACACTTTTTTTTTCTTGAGTTTTGTCCCTTTTATCCTAGTTTTGCCGCATTGGAACATTTGCTCTGTTTGTCGCAACCCTCACATGTTTACCCGGTAGGTCTTGCCTAAGGACCCAAGGGTAGGAACCTGACGGTGGCCAGGCACAAACCCTCAAACCAGAACTTTATCCCAACACTAAACAAATTCTCAACAAATATCTTTTATGATGTAAACTATATGAATATTTTTACTCTCACATTGATCCCAACTCTTAGACCAAATCTTAATCTGATACCTACAGTACCCTGTTACTCCAACACTTAGGCCCTCACATTCCCTATCAGCGTCATTGTCTATACCACTTTATAGGATGCAGGAGACTTATGGCACCAATCCAGTGCAGCATTTCTGTCATTTGTCCAATATACATAGCTCAGCACTGAGATATTCCAGTGCTAAACCATAAACTTACCCAACACTGGAACTGGCATTTATCACATAAGTTCTCAACCTTCTTCCTGGATGACCATTTCCCTGCATATTGTAGTGTTTTCTCTGCTGTACCACACCTACCTTAATCTCGAAAACACTGTTAATTAGTCGATTGGCTAAATCAAGTGTGCTGGGAAAGCACTAAATTTGAAGGGCAGTGGTTGTCCAGGACTGGAGTTGAGAACCACTGATGTATTACGACAGTGACCTGTAACGTAACGCTTTGTGAACATCGAACACAGTGCTTACCCTTATTATCTCAACATTTATCCAGGTGCTTGACCCAATGGTTGACCAAGTGCATATTATGTAACCCAGTGCTTACCCAAAACACTTATACCAAATCTTTAATATCATAATTACTCCATGATTTACCCATAATTCAATTCTTATTCCATCAATACGTTTTTAAATAAGAATTTGTCCAAGTGCTTAATTCAATACTTACACCTCCCAATGCTTATTTCTAGACATAGTTTCAAAACATCTCCAAGTCCTCAGCTGTACTTTTACACAACCCGCCTTCCTCTGACAGCGCAGCCGTGCTCATGAGTATAAGTGTGTGAATGTATTGTGTTCCTAATGGGGTGTTTGCTTACTTTTACTGTACATTAATTTCATGATGGGCGCTTACTTTCTCAGCTACGTCCAAGCGCAGATATTCAGGCACCGGTGCTCTGTTTATGTGTCTGGCTTTGTGTCTTGACACCTGCATTAGAAAGGGTGATTGATGTAAGATTAGACGGTATTAAGACCTACAGGGGAAAAGACAGCAAGCAGTCTCTTGGGCGCATGAATAAAACAGCCCAAGGTATGTTTAAATATCTCGGTCTGGTCTGTGTATGAATGAAAGTTTCATTCATTAGTGGGTGCCCGGGCTCGGTGTGTAGAAGCACCGCTGTGTTCATTGTAAAATCAATGAACAGGCATTAAAATGGGGAGATTAAAATTAGGGAACGAATTGGCAAACTCGTTGGTTTGAGGGTCAAACCAACTGCTGCTACGTTCAAGAACACGTGATTGGCTTCGCTTTAAGCATAGGGCGAAGATCATGGGACATGGGCCTTGAATAGTGAGCGAGTCTTGTGAGAGGGTAAGGCATTTTTATGCTGACTTTTTAAGTTCATAGGTTGTCATTGACAAAGCAGCAATGGTTGATGTGTAACACAGTGATTGATGTCTGACGCTCAGAATTTTATGATACCTTAAAAATAGGTTTGAGATGGCTACGCAATAATTCAACATAATTAAATCCATATAAATTAAGAATAAGAATAAGACTCTGGTTTTTACAGCTGTAGCTGAGAACATGACATTGCTCTTCCTTCCTGTCATGCATGTCAAGGCTCATTTGTGTCACGTGCAGTGTGAAATTAGTTAGTAGGTCATGCTAGTAATAATCCTTTATGCCACCTTGCTTCATTTCTCACTTAAAAATAAAGGGGACAAAAAAAAGTTTTTTAAAAGATGGCTTTTTAGCCTTCTTATTGTTAGTATATTTCTGAATTCCGGAAGTGTTCAATCGGAAAGGTAAAACTATCCGATTATTCTGGCCCGGTGTCGCCGAATTAAACACGAGTTTAAAGTTTATCGCGCTTGTGTCTGTTTGTGTACTTATTTGTGAATGTGGGTTACTCTGACTGAGAGTGAGATTGTGTGGGCTAGAGTGTGTTTGACTCTCCGTGTGCATGTGTGTACGTGTGTGCGCGTGTGAGTGTATGCGAGTGAGCGCAAGAGGAGACATGTGAGCTCCTCCTGGCTCGGGGCAGTGTTGGTGAATGTGTGAGATTCTCTGCCGCAGTAGTGTTGCCTTTGGGAGGGAGGCGACAGCTCATCTCCACAGCCATGCCTCAGTACACACAAGCCCTGCCCTAGTCTTGATACCAACTACCAAGTACCTACAGCCAGCCTCAGTATCGCCTACTACACTCAGACACAGCCTCAGTACAGTCTACTACACTGTACTGTATAGCTTCTATATTATATTACACCCTACTGTACCCACACACAGCTCCAATACTCAACATACCGTATGCATACAGCCTTAAAACTCAATACTACCCCTATATACAAACTACAACATCGACAGTACACACTGCCTAAATACTTAATATTCAATATCCTCTACACCGTATACCTTGCTGGACCTTTAACCCGCCTCAGTACTCAATACACTCAGCATTAAGACTCGAGATCTCATTTACATAAAGCCTCAATACTAAATACTATTAAGTACATCCTTAGTACACAACAATACGCCTACAGATAGACTAACTACTCAATGCTGCCCCTATACACACCTTCATTACAGCCTGCTTCACCTTCACATAGGCTCACCGGCACTACGCTTCACCTTAGTACTCAATACTACATCCACACACACCCTCAATACAGCCGGCTGCACCTACACACAGCTATATTACACCAGACATCAGCATGGCACAGGCTCTATACTCAATACTACATTTAAATACACCACAGGGCGTTCAGGTCAATCCGGGACTAGCAATAAAATTTCTCTCGGATGAAGGCGGATAACCGATTGACGTTTACAGAAGACTCCAAGCGCAGGACGATGTATAGTGATGAGTGGAGCGCCTCATCCTCAGGAACTCAGCCGGAAGTTATTGCCCCAACCTCCACACATCTGTCTGGACCATGAAAGGAGTTCAGTGATGTGAAGCCCAGTGATCTACCCTGATGGTGTCCAAGCACTAGTGATAGAAGTGCATTAGTGTAGCAGAAATAAAGGTAGTTCTTGCCTTCACAACTGTGTTCGGTTATTCTGTCCAATCAAAAGTCCCGGTTTGACTCGAACACCCCTTTATACTTAATACTGCGCTTACAGACAGCATTACTACTCAATACTGTGTGTATATACAGCCTCAGTACTCCCTACTACATCAGTGAACCATCTCTGGCTACACCTACAAACAAACACCCACACCACTATACCCACACACACACACACACACACACACACATACACACCACACCTTCATTACAGCGAAATAAACCTGCTCAATTTTGCACCTACATACAATCTACACCCATATACAGGCTCAATGCGTGACAGTACACCTACAGGTAGTCTCAATAATCAATACAACATCTGTTCTCACTTTTTCTTTTTCGATTAAAATGCGTTTTTATTGAGTGCATCTAGAATAATATTGGGAGAATAAAATTGTCATCATATTTCACATTATTGGCCATATTTACACAAGAAATCATATAATAGCTTTTTTATACAGATTGTCATTTCTGATAGATTTGAGTTGATGGTTAATAATATCAGGCTTATATTTTGTACTTCGAGAAAGGAAACCTCAGGAAGGCCCTTATGCTTGATTGGTCAATACTAACGCAATCAGTTTTTAACACCAAAATACGCAAAAACAGATGTGTTCTGCACAGACTCCGCAGGAATGACCAAACTGCACAGCGCTCGTCGCAATACGCACCTACAGCTTCAAAACTTAATCCTGCACCTACACACAGCTTCTATACTCACTATACACCTACACACAGCACCGCTGCATTCATTTAGCTGACCATGTCCTTGTCCCAGTCTGTCTGAGCTTCAGAAGCAGACTCTGGTAAACAAGGCGGGAACGGAGGGGAAAGTCAGAGCGAGACAAAGAGACACAGATAACGTGAGGGAGTGTCATGAGTGTGAGTAGTGGGGTGAGAGCTCGACGTGTCTGCGTGGTGACTAAATAATAAATGTGCCGTATCAGGTTTCACATGGAGCCAAGGCCGTGGCCTGTAGCTGGGGGAGGGGGGGGGGGGGGCGGTTGGAGGGAGGAAGGACAGGAGGGACAGCATATATGAGATGCAGAGGTTTTTTTGCAGGAAGGAACAGGAAGGTGGAGCGTAGGCAGGAGATACAAACAGCTTTCTGCCTGTTTATCGGTGTACATGACTAAATTTGACCTGTCCTATCAAGTCCGGTATTAAGTTACACGGGTTAGTTTGGCGAGTGCAGTAGGTGTAGTGGATCACTTCAGAGGTCAGGGGTAGCTCAGTGGTTAAGGCATTGGACTATGGTTCGAAAGGTCCCAGGTTCAAAAACCCACGGCCACCAAGTTGCCACTGTTGGGCCCTTAAGCAAGGCCATTAACTCTCAACTGCTCTGATACAGTAATGAGATAATAATGTAAGTCGCTCTGGATATGGGCGTCTGCCAAATGCCTAAATTTATGAAATTTTCAATTTCTGCAAAAATCGTTTTATAAATGCGTTTTCTCTCTAATCCTTCAACAGGGAAAGTTTTAATGAAGTTTCAATTAAGTACTGTTTTAAAGCACTTAATAAACACTATCCGATAGAAATGGGGGAAAGAAATCAATTCGGTTATGTATCGGGATTCTTTCATGTGGCAATTCATGTATTGCCACACTGACAAAAAAACAAAAAAAAAAACATATATATTCTTTAAAAAAAAAAAAATTAAAAAATTTTTTTTTTACAATTTCTATCTAATCTAGTAATAGTAATAAACTATTGACACATTGGCAGGAAGCACAGCATCCTGTGTAGTAGGAGCGAATTATTTTCAAAGTTGGTTAAGATTTCCGTCTAATCTAAGAACTGTAACAAATTTTTTTTTTGTAAGATAACGACACTTACAAAATCGCAATACAGATCAAATCGCCGCACCCACCACACCCCGTTGGCATATCAGGTCTCCAAGCTTGTTACTCCAGTTGTGTTAGAATAGCATTCATTTTTCTCACTGCTGGCGAAGTTATTCAAAAGGGTAGCAGGGAAATCCTCACAATGCGTCACAACGAGCCTGAGGACTCCCTCTTTCATACTATGTCATGTAATCCTCATTTAAATATTCTAAAAGTAAGATTTTGCGAGGCACTTCATGTAAACAACTCGCACTGGCCATATCTACTGTAATAAAGTAATAAACTTGGTATCATCATCTTAAAGTATGATGTCTTAACTGTAATTTCTTGTCGCTTTCTTCCCTTTTGTCTCTTCTTTCTCTAAGAAGGTGATGCTGCCGACGGGCGCGGCGTTCCGGTGGTTCCAGTAGTGCCGTGATCTCCGACCTCCACCCAAAGCTCTGCCATCAAGTGCAATGCTAACTCTTGCTTGGACCGACTCCAGCACCTACACTGGCTAGCAAGCATACAAACCATGAGAAAAAAAAAAGAGGAAACAACCACCTGAAACTTCATATAAAGACACACACACACACACACACACACACACACAAAACAACAACGCTACAATAACATAATCAATCAAATAATGGATGCACCTACTTATTCCTTGAACCAAAAATTAAATATAATGAAAAAAAAATTATGGCAACTTTCATTCCCTTTTATATGTTTCCATTTTGGTACCTTTTTGTCCTTTTTCCAGCAGGTTTTTTCTCTCGCTTAAACATTGGAACAGTTCATTGCCAAACAGAAATGACGGACTGAGTGTGGACAATCAACAAAAAATTTCTGTGTTTGGTGTTAATGTCGTTCACGTGTGGAAAGATACAGTACTTGTGTAGAGAATGTAAATTTTACAGCTATATTTTAAAACTAGTGGCTCATGGCAAGCACTATTGTAATTTAGCACCGTTGTTCTTACTTAAACTTCTGTATTTTATTGACTGTTTTCATTTTTTTTAAGTTTGATTTTAAATTTATAGATTGGAAAACCTGATCGATGTTTGTCATTTAAGAAGAAAAAAGAGAAACTAATTCAAGATGTAAAAATCCCATTGTTCTGAATGGAATGAGAAAAAAACAAAAAAACAAAAAAAAAAACAAAGATCCCACGGTAGTATATAGTCAGGACAGATGATGATCTACTGTACATGTACATGTGGGGTTGCTACTACTGGAAGCTCATTGACCGCCAAACCATTCGTCTATCCAAACATTTCAGTCTGCACTGTTTTGCTGTAAGATCGCGGTCATATTATCACTAAGATGTCACCATTGTGCAGGAGTGGATTTCCATTCTCCGTCCTGAGCACCTGGAGACAGCACTTGTTCTACCCAATTAAACGCACTGAAAAAAACTTTTTTTTTTTATTATTATTATTATTATTATATATTTTTTTCTTGGTTACTTTTTATTTTCCATGACATTGCCAGTAGCTACATCTTTTAAAATGAACAGCGATGTTTGTATTGGAATTAGAAGTATGGGCTGGTTTTGTGAATAAAAACAAATGCATGTATTTGTGTCAAGAATTTACAGCTCTGACGTCTGTCTACTTGCATGTTTTTTTTTACGAAATGACCAGAAACCCTTCAAAAAAACAAAGAAAAGTATGGAAATGTTGACAAATCTTATAGGTTGTTCAGTTTTCAATAAGGTAAAAAAAAAAAAAAAAAAAAAAATGATAATAAAAACGCAATTGGACAAGATGTCATTTTGAAATGCAGTCAAGGTCTGTGATGTTATTTTGGGAAGGGGAGGTTGTACAAGGAACGTTCAAATCAAACCGGGACTTTCTTGGGGATGAAGGCGTAAAACCGATTGCCGTTTAAAGAAGATTTCAAGCACAGTGCTGTGATGAGACTCCAATTCGAATGGTGCAAAGAAGTCCATGAGTCCATGAAGAAGTGTCCATGAATGATGATCCTGGCTAAGGTAGCTCAGAGCCAACTGTGCTCGTTCCTGTGAACTTTCACCGAGTGGAACACCTGATCTTTGAAAAATCTACAGATAATTTGTCAGCAGCTTGCAGAAGAGACACATCTGTCTGAGGGCATTGCACACGCAAACAATCACCGACACCACTTGCACGTTACATTACAACTCGGCTGGGAGCTATTGCCACTACATCCCCTGTACATTTCTGACCTTGCTCCGAGCCATTTCCTCATGCCATTAAAGGAGTTCCTGGGAGGCCAGAATTTAAGACAGTCTGATCATGGCTCTGTCATACTAAGAAGACTTTCTACCTTGATGGTATCTAAGCACTGGGATAAGTGTGCATTTAGTGCATCAGGGGATTATATAGAGAAATAAAAGGAGGCTTTTACTCTCATAACTGCGTTCTATTACTCTGCACAATCAAAAGTCACGGTTTGACTTGAAGCTCCCTTGATTATAACATATAGGATGAATAAAATAAAATGCTTGCACATTATAAAAGAGACAGATGTTAACCCGAAGACGGAAATCCACGCCAGAAACTAAGGAATGTTCCTTCCGTAGCGAACCACCAAGGATCTTCAAGAATAAATCTCTTTCCGTGACACAGTCTGACATTTACAGGTAAAAAACACAATTAGAGACGGATGAATAATTGATACTGAGCCAGTATCTCCGATCCACAGCCGGGGTTTTCTGAGCAGGGCTGTGAAGCCGGATTTGAGGGGAGGGTGCTGGAAGGGTTTGAGAGCTTCAGGAGAACCGAAGGAGAGACAGTAAAGAGGTATTTCTCCAGGCCATCTTCATACTTCTTATTCATACTTCGTCTTCTAATAATAATTCTAACTATGAACTATTTGACATTGTTTTAAAAACAACAAAATATACATAGAAATAAATAGAATAAATGATTGATTCATTTGCGTTTCAAAATTTGATAACAGACTGTTGACCTCTACAAATCAGATGATGGGTATAAAAGTAGGTAAGCAGTTACAAAACATAATTCAGGTCTTAAGATATAGTTGACAAATCTTAAGTCTTTTTAATCTCTCATCTAAGTTATATCAATCAAACTGATTCAGTTTCGCACCTAATCAAGTTCATTAATGCTGATTTTTTTTTTTTTTTTAACAAGAAACATACCAATTCATCATGGAAGCTGTGACCTTCTCATGCTACGCCATGTATATAATGCTGTAGCAAGCCGTCTGTGTCTGAGGTTAGACACACCACAGGATTGAATTTAAGGATCTCAGTAAAATCGCTCAAGATGCTGAAGAAAAGCAAAGATCTCTTTACTTCCCTAGAAAGTGTGAACCCCAAATAATTTGCTAACATTGACTGGTATATTTATCTAACCGAAGTCAGTCTGATTTCTTTGCTAACACCAGGTGAGACTAGCATTAGAGTAGTCGACTGTATCATCAAACCGTAGCAGGCAGCAAGTCAAATTCTAGCCAATGATAAATATTTACATAATGTTTTATGACTGATTAATTAATTATGTTTTGAATATATATCACATATTATGAATCCATCCATCTAGGAATCAAATCATTGTATTTATTCCCATTTTATGACCATGGCTGGATCTCGGGTCAACATTTAGCCACGCATACACACACTACGGGTAATTTAGAAACGACTGTGGGAGGAAACCGAAGTACCGTTTTTTTTTTTTACCGGTAAGAAAACCACCAAGCAGGTGGAGAACATGCAAGCTCCACGCATACAGAGGCAGGAATCGAACCCAGACTCTGGACAATGCTATATATTATGAATGAATACATGCAAATATGATGTATCCCAGCTTGCAATCCTTGTAGGGGGCCACACGTGGTCTTCATGAATGATGACACATCTAGTGAGATAATAACATTTGAAGAAGAAGGATAGTCTAGCTATCTTTAGGTATTGATATGATTGATGTCACATGTTTACTTGAGTGTACATGTACCACTGCAGGGATCAAGTGTTATTGAATAATATTCGCATTAAAACAAGTGACTGTAAGTCATTTTTTTTCTGTAAGGAAAGATAAGGAAGAGTAGATTGTGTGCAGGGTGATCATGGGATGGAGGGGGTCATCCAGAAGTATAGTGAGAGTCAGAGTGACAGCATTGGCCTATGCTGCTCTGTCCTGGATTGAGTCCTCACACTGTAATGAGCACAGGTCTGTGGTGCAGCCATGGCAGGGGGATCGGTAATGAAGTGAAATCTCTGGTGGGGACCCAGTTTGTTGGGGTTCGAATGTGCGAGAGAATGTGTGCGTGTGTGAGTTTGAGAGAGAGAGAGAGAGAAAAAAGATAAAGCGAGAGAGAGAGAGAGAGAGAGAGAGAGAGTAAGGGAGCGTTCCCAGCTCCCCCCTGGTGACAGCGATGGGCCGGTGCCATGGCCACGGTGCTGGGAGGAAGCTGAGGCTCTGCATTATTAATGTGCACCGCGGCGTCCTCGCTCCTCCCAACCACACTGCCTACTGCCCAGTCTGCCGTCACACAGGGAGAGAGAGGGAGCGAGCGAGAGTATGGCGAGATAAAGAAAGAATGCAAGAGGAAGCAGGGATAGAGTTTAGTGGTGCTCATTAGTGCATACTATGTGTGCGTCTTTGTGAGCTCGTGTTTGCGTAAGGGTGAGCAAAATATTGTGTCACTGTACACACTATGTAGATACAAAGATAGACGGATGCGATAGTTGTCTAGACAATGTATTCATAGACACTTCAAGTGCAGCCCATAGGATCATGTACATTATTTATATGAATATAAAGTCGTACTATATTGCAGGAATATAAAGTTTGGTTAGAAGCAGTCCCAAAAGAATGCATGCATATACCTCTTGACACTACCAGTGCCATCATGCATATATTCTATGCATCATCTTTAATCATAGCTATTATTAGTGAAATTGAAACATTATACTCTCCTTGGCTGAAAGGATTGGAGCACGATGTGCACAAACTGTTGCGGCCCATCCGGATGAATAATCCATGTGTTATGCATTCTGAAATGCTTTTCCGCTCACCACGGCTGTGAAGAGTGTGTTGATTTAAGTTACCATAGCCTTCCTGCCGGCTGAATGCAGTCCAGTCTCTGCACTCTCAAAGGCGTTTCCACCGGCAGAACTGCTGATGCTTTTTGTTTTCTTGCACCACTCTCTGTAGAAGCTGGATGAGAAAATCCGAAAAAATACCAAAAGCAGGACATCTGGCATCAACAACCATGCCAAGGTCAAAGTTATTGAAGTTATTGAAGTCCTGAAGTTATTGAGAATTTGAGAGGAATTTTTGTTTCCTATTCTTATCAAGTGTTTAAGGGGACGCATTGTTAAAAATAAATTACAAATCATCAAAAACAGCAATAATTTGGGTGCTATTATATGTTGTTGGCTAACATATGAAAGATCTTTTGAAGACATAAATAATGTCAATAAAAAAGGAAACAGAGCCCCAGTAAGGTATGGTTTGTTAGGAAGGAATCAGTATTTATTAAGGAAGCAGAGCCAGCACTAATGACCTTAGATTGTTTGAGATGAACACAAAAAAATAAATCAGATAATAGTTTTGGATTTCAATTGCCATCCTAAACAGATTTCACACATCCTGTTACAAATGTTACGGTTTGTTTCTAAGCATGTAGTGCACTTGTTCAAGATCAAATCTTGATGAATAGCATCTAGATGGTTAGAAAAATAATAATATAAGGACTAGCTCAATATTTATGTGCATGATATAATGAATTAATATTTTGTTATATATGATACTGCTAACTTATTTACACTTTTTCTCCATTTTCTGCTCATCAATTCTACTCTACTCTTGCTGTTATGTTAGGTTACACCTGCAAATGCCATAAAGAGGAAGTAGCTGCGGTTGAGAAGAAAGTTAGAGAGAGGAGATGTGATGGTGAACAGGAAGGAAACGTGAGGCTGTGCTGGTTGCTGAGGCAGGGTTAGCTGTGAAGAGGAAGGTCAGAGTGGCTGAGCGGACTGTCACGGCGAGAGAATCCTGCAATCTTATCAGCACCTCGCAGACATGGAGCGGCGCTGATCTGCTCGTCCTCTCGGCCAACACTCGCACCCTGCCCCCACCCCCGCGCTCGCCTCCTTTTCCCAACCCTCGCCAGTACCGTAGCCACAGCCAGCACAGCCCAATGCTGCTGCTTAACCAGGCCAAAAGAAAGCATTCACTGTAGCATGGAGCCAATGGCGATTTGACCATGAGTGGAATGAAGAGCTAACAAAACTAAGAAAATGTTTCTGAATCTTGGTGGTTTAACTGTTGTAAAAGATTCCCAATGAAAATAGAGGTCCTACTTAGGAACTGTCTCTGATAGGAAAACCATTTGTTGTTGGATTTCCCGTTGGCTCGTTAAAAAGACCCAAGAAGGACAAGCATAAGAGGTTCTCAATGATTGTTAAATACTAATATTGTATTTTATTGGGTGCATGGGTGCCTCACATCTCCAGGGTTGGTGGTTTGCATCTCACCTCTGGTCTATAACAGTTTGCATGTTATTTGTGGGTTTCCCCAGGTTCTCTGGTTTGAGTTAGTGTTTCCAAATTGCTTGGAGTGTATGATTGGGTGTGTGAGTGTATGTGTCTTTGCCCTGAAATAGGTTGGCAATCCATCCAAGGTATCCCTGCCTTGTGCCCTGAGCTTCCTGGGATCGGCTCCAGACCCCCTGTACCCCTAGACGGGATAACCATTATGGGAAAAATGAATGAATGAATGAATGAATGAATGAATAACATTCAAGCCATACAATTTAGTCATTTCAAGCCACCTATATTTTCCTGGCTGCAAAATCACTGCTTAGAAACTCTTGCCATCTGCCAGCTACTACTTTTTAGCTTTACTTTATGTGAAGATGTATCTGGGGGGAAAAAAGCTACATCTGGCACCCCAACAGAGAAGAGGATCTTATTTCATTTTCCTTTCATTACCAATAATAATCATAATAAATATAAGTACAATACTACTACTACCAATAATAATAATAATAATAATAATAATAATAATATGTTTTGAATTAATGTATGTAGTAACAGGTATCTCTTACCATCTGCAGGACATGAACACATGATTTGGTTATCCCTCTGTCTAATCACATAAGCAAATAATTTAATGAATCATTTAATTAGTACTATGAGTGAGTCTGCTAAATAAGAATGAAAATGCTCTTTGACCTCAACCCAAATTAGCCAAGGTTAACTAAATTCTTAACCTAACAAAATAATAAAATAAATAATTTTAAGCACATGTCTAAATTTGTCTAAATACATTTTAATAAGTGCGCCATGTTGGCGTAGTAGTTAGCACTGTCGCCTTTCACCTCCAGTTTTGATTCCCACCTCAGGGTCTGTGTGCATGGAGTTTGCATGTGCTTGGTGGGCTTACTCCAGGTACTCCAGTTTCCTCCTACAGTTCAAAAACATGCAGGTTAGGCTAATTGATGTTCTCTAATTGCCTATAGTGTGTGAATGACATGTGAGTGTGTCCCCTGTGATGGATTGGCACATGTCCAGGGTGTACCCGCCTTGTGCCCTGTGTCTCCTGGGATACGCTCCAGGCCCCCATGACCCTTTATACAGGATAAAGCGGTATAAAAACAATCTACACCTAAGCATGTCCTGAAGTGTTTATTCCTCTTATAATACAGTAGCTTGTCATGTTACCAATAAACCTGAATGTCATCTGTCTTGAAGATTCTCCCATGGAGGAAACTTTGCAACTCTGGTCCCTAAATGTTATTTACATTTTTTATTAAATATGATACATTTGACTGTCATTTTCACTACTGTAAAGCATAATAAGGAGTTTAAAATGTTAAAATAATATAATCATGTAAACAAATTCATGCCAACATCTGCCAGAAATAAATGACACTGGTCAAATCAAAAGCGTGGTCCATGGGACTTTAAATGTGTGATCTGGTTTTTCCATTAATCTTACGTGTACCTCTATTTTCGTCCTCTGTTCCTTATCGTATTTCAAAAGGAGAGGCAACAGTTGATGTGCACTCCTGGTTTCGGTGCTGAAAGCACAGAGCTCCAGCCTGAACTCCAGCAACTCTGGGCTATGACCTTGCTCTTCTCCTCTGTCCACAGGGGCAAGAGCAGAATGGCGTAGGGAACGGCAAGTCTCAAGTGATGTGGGGAGCAGCAGCAGAAGGCTCAGTGCCTGAGGGTACAGGGCTGAAGCTGAGGCGTGAGGGGGCAAGCGCAATGAGCTGCTGCAGGCGGGAAGAGGCTGATGTGTCACTGTCACGGTGGGGCTCTTATCCATGCGACAGCGTGTGTGCTGTTGGATAATGAAAAACACAAATGTCAACCATCCAGTTGATAAAAGATACTGTTTTGCGAGTTACAAATGAAATGATCATTAATTTATTTATGATTCCAACTTAAGTACGGAATTAAAGTTTGAAACTAGGACTAAAACTTCATTCAGCAGGTTGAGATCTCGGTGGTCCAAAATAATTGAAAAAACAATAATAGTAATAAAATTGTCTGTTGCGTCAATATGCAAGATGGAAGTGACTAGCCTGACTGATTAGCAGTGTAGCTCCTCAGGAAGCAAAAGTCTGACTTCTCAAATGACCAAAATTTAAAGTCGACAATGTATCAGGTGCAGAAAAAATAGAAGTAAAAGTAAGACGAGACAACAAAATGTGGTTTATATCTCTCTGAGTGCTCTGAAAGCTGTGGCTAGTTATCAGTGAAAACAAATGTTTTATTAGCTTATTAGTGTGATATGCTAGCTAGATAAACAGTTAGCATTTAACTGAATATGGTAACATGAGGCTCCTGTATTGTTCGTGGTAAGCTATTTAACTTCACATTATTAGCTATCATGTTAAGCATTTTTAAATACCTAGCTAGCTAGTACATACTGTGCCATTAGTTTTAATTTAGAATCTTGAGCTTTATTTGAATATTAGGATACTCACCCATACGAAATATATATGAGGTATATTAACATATAAGAATTTAAAATATGTAGCAAATATTTTAAAGCGGAACTTTAAATACATATATACATGGAACAGTCATAGCATATAATCCATTAACATGAAAACCACCCTGGCCCCTTGGTGCATGACTCTGCGGGCCTTCATGCATCTGACTTAGTTGGCCGCTTTGGTCTCTTTGCCTGCCTTTATCTGAAAATCATATACAACATGGGCTCCGTCAATAACTAAGATAAACAGAACATATAATGCTTAGAGCTCATTTTAATCCATTAATATCCATAAATAAAATTCCGCCTTTGATTGAGATGCTGCTCCTCCGATGTCCTCAGGAATTTAGAATCATGAGTAATTTACTCAAACCTTGTGTAAATTCTGAATAGCAGTACTCAACTCTTTTGTCTGAATATCAGTGTGTAATGTCAGCAGTACATCCTCACTGCACATACTGTAACTCTCTCTGAATACCCTGTATGGATTAGTACTAAGATAGCATAAGAAATTTTTATTCATTAAAAAGCCTTTACATTGTTTGAAATATTTGTGCATGTTGATTGTTCTTTGAAAATTCGTTCTGTATGAAGAGGGGCAAGAAGAAAAGACTGCCCCCAGCCAAAAAACAAAACAAAACAAAACAAAAAAACAGTGGCCAATGGTCATTTGGCAAAAGACTGAGGGCATCTTATCATTGAAAGATTCCTGCAGGGAAGCTCATTGCTAAGAACTTCATGTTGTAGGGTTTTTTCTCTTCACCTGAGACAGGCCCATTTGCCAGGATAGACTGCAAGATAGATGGTGCAAAACATAGTTGCTTTTGTGAAGAACCTGCAACTCTCAGCCAGGATGCTGAAAATGGGAAGATTTCAACCTTTCGACATAACATGAGAGGCTACCACAACTGTAAAGTGTTGAAGGACAGAAGAAGAATGTCCTTTAGTTGCCTATGTAAAGTGTAAAAACACCAATCAAAACTTTTTGGAATGACTTGAAGAGGGCTATCCATCAGCGCTTACTGTGTGGTTTGACTGAGCTTAAACAATTCACTAACAGAGAATGGGCCATTCCTCTATTCACATTGGTAAAAGTGCATCCAAACACAATTGAAGAGAAAAGGTCTTCTCAAAAAAGCTCACAGCACATATATAGTTATCCAATGCATTAATGTCATTCATCCTTTCATTTTTTTTTCTTATTGAAATTCTCTCGTCATACTTAAAAAAATGATTCTTCTTATTGTTTGTTTAATTGGATTGTATGTTAATCAACTATAAACGCATTGAAAGAGCTTTGAGAATTTCCATACTACGTATTTTCCATATCTCCATATCTTAACCTTTTACTGTTATGGTGGTGAAACAACATTATGCTGTATGTTTGCTAGTATTTTGTGCTCAGCATTTGAGTTGCACGTGTTACCCAGTGATTTGCCAGCTGGCTCGTTCAGTAGCTAAAAACACCAACCAGGCGCTAATTTGCTACTAGGGTCACTGGCTCATCAAGCCAATTAGAAACATGAGATGAGATGATTTTAAATGACATTACCTTGAAATATTACTGGATTTGATTCAGACACAGGGCTTCAAAGTGAAAAAATAACAACCCAGAACTCTGCTTTTTGGCATGCTAGTGTATGTGTTAGCATGGTTTAGCAAACCATTATGGAACTTTAAAGCTCTGAAGTAAATAAGATAGCAGTCAATGTTAGAAAAATATTGCATATAGCTTTATTAATAAATAAGTAAATAAATAAATAAAGACATAAATTCTTCAGGTATTCAAGGAATTTAAGTTACTCTAAGGGGCTAATCTCTCCGTGAATTCATGCTACCGTAGGGTTGATTATATTTGACTCTAGGTGATGTTACGTTGTTGATGGCAGAGGTGATGTTATATTCTTCCCTGGCTTTTTAAAGTTGCCGAAGAAACATTTTTTTAATTTATTAATTTTCATTGAAATTTGTTTCACTTCACATAAGCTGTGCTAATGCGACAAGATCCTGCATCTCTATTTTTCAAGTAAAATGAAAAAGATGCATACTTAAGTTATGCACACTTGATGGGATCATTTCATAATTTCATCATACTTTACTTTCACTTTCTTTCTATAAGTTTGCCAAAATGTATGTCTAAATTATTTGCCTATGTTTGTTTTTTTGACCTTCATTTTAAGTTATCTTGGCTAAAGTCAACCTGACCATTTTTCTATTAGTTTAATTTCACTGTGCTGTCCTGATTAGTTAGAAATGCTGCCGTTTCTGTGGCATTTATTTGTATTTTTTTTTTTTTTGTCCGATACGTGGCCACGTGACATGAATGAGAATGATCAGATCGCAATTCATGTCACTTTTAGCCTCTGCACACACATAGGTCGCTGATGTCATCAGTCAGTACCGGCAGCATAGGGATTTCATAGAAATGTTAACAACAGCTGCTACAACAGCCAAAGTGAGACATATGGCTTTGTTTCTTTTTCTGAACTAACCACTTGCCATCCTTGAGGGAAAAATCCCAAAAATTGTTTTTGCTAAAATCGCATCCATTGTTTGAAATGAATGAGGAATCACACAAATAAGTCGTGTTTAAACGCAGATATCGTGAGCAAAGATGTAGTGAGCAGGTGTGCTGTTTCAGAGGATACTGCACCCAAGTTAGAGTCAGGTGGTAAAAGTCACTTTTAATTATAAATGTGAACGTCATGACATGAAAATCCGATCTAAATCCGACCCCCCTAAAAAAACAAACAGAACTGAACAATGTGGCTTTTAATGTGAATCACACTTTATGACATTAGAAACATTCGTGCCCTTTTTCACAATCGTTTTTCGCAACTTTAATCTACTTATATAAATATTTTATAATATCCGTTCTGACACGGATATAAATATCCGTGTCAGAACCTGCTGATCTTTGAGGATTTTTACCTACAACAGTCTCTAGACCCCACTGTGCGGCAGTTCTGGGGGCAGAATAGTTTATAGCGGATGTGGTCTTTTGCTTTTGTAGCACATCTGCCTTAATCGTTGATGTGTGGTGCATTCTGAAATGCTTTTCTGCCCTTGACAGTTGTAAAGAGTGCTTGTTAGAGTGTTTCCCTTCAGCTAGAAACCAAACCTTGTACTTCAGTTTCAGATTTTACAAGTTGAGTTTTCATGCACAACTCGTGTAGAATGTTTGATGTCACCACCTTCTTGGTCACCCACCTGTCTACAGACTTTGGCACTGAAAATACAGTAGTAAAATATTTCAAGCTACATTCCTGTTAAATTTTTATTTTGCCCAAGCATGTAAGCATGCTTACATTTGCATTTGTAAATAACATGTTTGTGTCATTAGTGTGAGCAAACCACTGCCTTCAAATAACATGCACGCCTGCATTTTCCATGCAATGCCACGTTGCATGATGCACATCATCATAAACATCAAATAGCAATGCTGTATTTCAAAGACAAATCCATCATTGTAGTAGCACAAAAATTAAACTAACAGCACTAGCCATCATCACAGAGATGGTGCTCTGGAGGTCGGCTGATGGCTCAGCGGTGGTTTGTGATTTTATTGAGAAGTTAAAAAAAGGCCAGATGAAGAGTGTTTATGCGGCTATACTGCTGTGCTGAGAGATGTCCCACACATCACACACTGAAACTGTCTATCTGGACTGCACATAAAAACACTGCAGTCATGAGACAGTTTGTGAGTATAACTGATTACAGTACATGCACACTAACAGGCATCGAGTCACTTGTGTCAGTTGTAGTTTGTCACATGTTGCAGTTTAATGGCCGACACTGTTGTCGCTTGTGGGCGTGTACTGCCCAGCATTCCTATGGGAAATTTATAGACCTTCCAAAGTGATCTTGTTAAACACAAATTAAATAATGCACTAATCAGTGTGATAATTGGTTGTTTGATTCACAGGTTATGTGTTAAACAAGGCTGCAATAACCTCTGTTACTTCCTTCCAATGTAACCTTTTCGTTGTAATATCTCTATGCATGTTTAATGGGAAGTTGTCTGTGATAAAGATATGATGAAATTATGTTTTTGACATTTTTCACCTCAAGTAATAAATGATAACTAAGTGCAGGTAGGAACTAAAGGTGAGAGCACGGGGATTTAAGTGAAGTCAGATCATGTGCAATATAGGAGTGTTCCTAGGAATCATCTGAGCTAATCCCGGGTATTTGTCACATGCAATTTGTATGCAATTCAGAAAATCTCATTTGTAATGGTCCTTCTTATACTGGCCCCTTTTCAATAGTTAGTGTGTGCGTATAGTTATGTACAATAATGAAGCGTAAAGATTATGACACGTAATGGCATGAACGTGGTAGAGAAAAAAACAAAAAGCAGAACGGAAACACAGCCAGACCTGCAATCATGTAAGCGATTGCAGGACCTTACTGGATGGTAACTATGATTGACAGTATGAGGATTTCTATAAAATTTGCAGATTGATGAATCTGACTGAGCATTAAGAATTTGAAGGTCACCCGATTATAATTTTGTTGTTGCAATTAAGCCTTGCAGAACGACAGGAGAATAACTCGCTCACAATTTCCGTCAAGGAAAAAAATCTTAGGAAAAAAAAAAAAGATGCTTCCTCGAAATCCCAGCTAAATAAACGCCACCTCTCACGCTTGCTCACGCTCACAACGCCCTTCAACCCCCCGGAATCTGCCACAACACACACACACACACACACACACACACACACATGCGTGCGCACACGCAGAAACAGATTAAGCACAAATCAATGGCTGCGGCTGAGGCGGGGGAGATTTCACCCTGGCTTCTCGTTAAGGCCTGGCTGAGGCGCGCAGGCTCGGGGGAGTGTTATTACCGGGGTGATGGTTGATAAGACGCTCGTTCCTCCACGCTGCGTCCCGCGGGACAGATGCATCGCGCAGCCATGGTAACCGTAAGGCTAGGTGTTATGCTATAATTGGGCCGGCGCTTTTAACAGCACAGCCACACAGCCAGGTACGCTGGCGTCTTCAAATGAGAAATTATACCACGGTGTGCAAAACGTGTGAGAGAAGGAGAAAGAGACAGTGTGTGTGTGTGTGTGTGTGTGTATGTGAGAGAGAGAGAGAGGATGAGAAGACTGCAGACTGTTTTCCTCATTGCGTCCACTTATATACCAAGCGACATGTGAAATGCTGCAGTTTTACCCACAGTGCACTGGGGTCAAAGAAGACTGGGATTAATTTAACTACATGCCCAGAATAGGTGTCATACTCTCCTCGCAGCATATGCTCATAATGCTAATTACCAGTTTAGTCCGATTTTATATATAACGTGTAGAAAACTAGCACGAGATGAACCAGTTCAAAGGATGCACACACACACACACACACACACACACACACTGAGCTATCGTATCTACTGCTTCTTCTCAGCTTGTTTACATAGGCTTTGAAAGCTCCACCAGGGGTTCGGTGAGGCTGTTTTGAGAGATAGATTCAAGGTGCAGGGAAGAAGGGAGACGAGCCGAGAAGACGAGAGGCGAACAGGAGAGGAAGGAGCTTTGACGAACATGGCCGCTCGCTCTGCAGGCACTGTTGATTACGATCAATTTCCCCCATATCGACGCTCTCTCTGGCCCTGAGCAACACTCCCTCCTGCACTTTACATGCTACGTGCTTTGTGTACCATGACACTCCCTCCCTCTTCCTCTCTCTCCCTCTGTGAACTAACCCTAGTCAGGACTCTGGTGGGATTGTTTGCCCATGGCCCCTGGAGTGAAAGGGTCTATGAGTCATCCCACACTACATCTGGTCTGTCTCCTGCATGAGAAAACTAGCCCAGCTAGTCAGGGCTGGCTGTAACCCAGAAATGGTGCATTGGCAGGCAACTAAGCCGTGGGTCTGATGCTGATGATAATGTTTTGTCGGTACATCAGGTTGTTCAAGGCGTAGCTGTAAATAGGTGCTATGATAATCACAAAACAACTGGTGAGAAGGTATTGAGTGAAACATGCTAACTTTCCTGTATTGATTGCTTTCTTCTTGATCGAAAGTTCCTTTCATTATTTGTCTCCTGGCCGATCTGTAGTTGGGCTAATTTAGGGTTCTGGTGGTGATTACTAAAAGGAGACATAAGGCCACAAACACATGGACTGCAGACTGCCGTAATGGAGGAAGAGAGTGCTCGCTTGCAACAGAGCACCCCTCATCCCTCTATCTCTCTGCTCTTGGCAGCCTCCATCCGAATTAATTGCATCTCCGAGAGAGCAGGAGAAAGTGCGAGAGAGAGAGGGAGAAAGTGAGAGAGAGAGAGAGAGAGGGAGAAGAAGAGAGAGAAAGAGGGTTGCTGGGCCGGTGTAGCTGTGGGGGAATCATTTAAAATTCTACCTCCCGTGTGGTTCCTGGTTTCCAGTTTAATGACCCCCCTCCATCTCTCCACCGCCGCCCTCCCCACTGTCTTCCCTACTCTACGAGCTCTCGCTTTCCTCGTCCCTTCGTTCTTTCTTTCAGGCGTCTTCAGAGAACGCCTACCCCGCCACCACCACCACCACCACCCTTCCATCGCCAGCACACACACACACACACACACACACACGCACACACACACACACACACACACACAAACCAAACCTCATGCTGCTGCAGATCCGCGCAACGCTCTGCTCTCCAATTACCAGCCGCACATCCACAATCCATGCCGCTGCCCCTGGGAGCTGCTACACCTGTTGTCACCAGCACCAAGTGAAAGCTAATATCACAACCTCGCTGGCACAGCCAAAAAAAAAAAAACAAAAAAAAAAGAAAAAAACCCTGCAAGCAGCACCAGTTTCAAGAAGCAATGCACCTATTAGACTTTTTGTCCTGACACTTGGCTGTCTCGTTGGAACAGGCCTCGTCTGGGCGGACTTTTTCTGCTAAGGTTTGGCCTTCACTGGCATTTACACAGAGACTGGTAACTGCATGACTCATTTGTGATTAGAAGGTCTGGCGTAGCGGGAAGAGAGAGGGGAAAAAAACAGACCGGCAGAAAGAGATAACGAAAGAGATAAAAGCTAGAAACGATGAGGTAGTGGCGCTTGGGTTCTAGCCCACCTTAACTGTCACTGGGGTCTGGGACCATCTGGCCTGTGTGTGTGTGCTAGTGTTGTGTGTGTTGTGTGCCCTGCCAGGTCTCTGGGCTCCTGTCACCTGCATCACTGGCGGATGAGCAGGAAGGAAGTGCTCCCAATCACTCAAGAGTGAAAAGAGAGAGCGCGCGAGAGAGAGAGCGTGCACTTTTCCTCCAACATGGTACTGGCACGGGTGCTGACACGGATCAGGGAGCTAGTAAACCTTAAAAAAAAAAAATAATTGACCCACAACCCAGGTTTCTACACTATTATATAATCAGATGTAAGAGTTTAAGATTGAAAAAAAAAAAGACATAATCATAGATAACAATGCCCGCTATGACTATAGACATGTTCATCATGGGAGTGTGTAGTTGCTAGCAAAGTTTTGCTAGCATCAGTTAAACATTTTCTGTTTAGTTTGCCAGGAATACTTTGTACAATAACTATTTCCCCCATCAGACCATTGATTTCTAGAATAAGTCAGCCATTTTTGTTTTCATGAAATTAAAGCTATAAAACTGTTGTTGTTTTTTTTCAATCAGGCTAATGTAAATAACTTGAGTCCTGATAGCATAACCACACAATAACATGTGAAACTGTTAACTTAGCAAACTAGCAAGAAGATTTTCAAACACTCTTTAAACATATATACATATCAATATTATATACTAAAATATTAATACTATGTAAAATGTATCTTTTTTTCATTTTGTAATTGTACCCAGCTACCTTTACTCAGTCAGATAACAAACATGGGGGAAAATGGAAGGAGTTTAGCTAAGCTAAACAGACAATTCTCTAGTTAGCTAGTTAGCAGCCATGGCAAACCAGCAACAAAGTTATTAGGTGTGATAATACTGGGTGGTAGCTAAGGTCATATTCTTAAAAAGCAGAATGTGTACAAGAAAACTAAACTATAATAGCCTAAAGTAATTAAACTAATTTTAAACCTTGTTTAAAAACTAGGTTAGTTCTGTCTACATGCCTGTGTTTGTCTTCACAGTGAAAGAGTTTGCAACGAGGAAGGTATGCTTGTCCCTGCCTTTAACCATACATCTTTACTTTTCTTGATGGAGGTGTAATCAAGGAGGTCAGATCATACACAAGGTCAGAGAGTGTGTGAATAGGTGCGTGCTGTGTATGTGGCTGATTTTATTCCACTAAGGCTAGGCACAGCGTGTGTTGGCTCCCTCGGTCTCTCCCCTGTGTGGTCAATAGCAGTGCGCAGGCTGCAGATCGATGTGGGGTCAATACCTCTCAGACGCCTGCCTCTTTGTGCCTGCTCTGATTTAGCTAGCGTCCGGCCGGGCCCCCGCTCGCGCCGGCTCTCTGCGTTTTTTTTCTTTTTTTTCCCTCCTTTCCTCTGCTGTCTTTTACGAGCAGCCCTCTTAAATACGTCGGCCGGCTGAAATTAGAGACGCAGCAGTAAATCTGTGACGCGCAGAGCTGAGCACACTCTCGCTCAGCTCTCCTGCTCTCCCTCTCTCTCACCAAACACAATAAAGCTTGCACGGCACACAGCCATAAACCCCCTCACCTGTGCCGCTAGACACACTCCAAGTGTGTGTGTGAGAGAGAGAGAAAAAGAGAGAAGAAATCACATTGTGTGGCTTTCGCACAAGATTTTCCGATCCATACAGCGAGAGCTAACTTTGACCTTATTCGATTTTTGTTCTATGGTGGTTAGACATCTTTTTTGCTCAGTATCTGTCTACTGATAAACTAATGTAGAAAACGCCACTCTTCTCAGGCATGGTGTTGTGGGAAGGTTTTGTCTACATTCTTAAATTTCACAGCCCGTTTGTCGTGGACGCTATGGATCAATGGTCTTAATGTAGGGTTTGTGTTACACAGCTGGAACGCCAGACCATAAGCAAAGCGATTGGAAGACGAATAAGTGGAAGTTTGGAGCAGCCTTTATTTTGAACGAAACAGACTTACGCCTATAGGACTGAAATGATTATGTCCTGAGTGCCAGATCAATGGGTCAGTTTTGCTGTTTGTGAAGGACAGAGATAGTGTTCTGAAAATTGATTGGTTTATTGATTAATTAGAAAGCTTGAAGCAGCACTGACTTATTGGTCTGCAGCCAGGTTGGGTCCGAGGACAAGAAGCTTAATTTCTACTTAAACACGTCCACACAGGGCTGATTCGATCTCCGACGCACAGAATGGTGTGTATTCTGGTCTCGCACGTCAGCGTGATCCAGATCCCTGGCTGAAATGCTGTGTGATTGAGAGGCTCCCACGAAGCGGAGGAACATTATGGTAATTGTCATTACTAGGGCTGGGGCGAGTGCGTGACTGACGCCATTAGAGAGAGTGCAATTACAGTAGGGTTTGGCGACCTTGCTGACTGGAGGAGGTCAGGGCTTCTCATTAGAGTGCCGTGGAAGACAGCCCAGTGTCTCCACCATGCCAATCAATACCCACATCCCCCATGGCCTGGTCTAATCACGGTCCAGCCGCTGAAGGCCCACCCTATTTAGAGCCTCACCAGGGCCCTAAGAATGCTACTGATGTGAATTTCCCACACATGCACACCCCTCGTGTGCACACTTTTAACTCATCAGTGCATCCATGTGGTTCAGCAACTGAGGATCTTCAAGTGGCTTCAAGATTTCTATTTGGATATATTTTATTTATTTATTTATTTATTTAAGTAGTATTTATATCTATCTTGATATGTCCACAAGGTTGGAGCGTTTCTGGTGAGATTTTACACCAAAGGTGTTCATTTTATTATGTAGAACTGTAAAATATACAGTAACTCTGTGGGATTTTAAACAGCCTAATGTCACTGATATGATGAGAACATGATGCCAGGATGCAGTGAATTGCTACAGTAGTCTGCGATATTGTTAACATATAGATAATGGTTGCTACTGTAGGCTAGATAGTTAATCTAACCTAGCAAGTTACCAACCAGGATTGGTGAAGGCTACCACATGCCTCCTCTCAGACAAAATGCTGTTCATACTACATCACAAGACTAGAAACACAGGTTTCTTTTCCCTCTTTTACAAACATAAGTTCACAGATGCCCATGATTGGTTGCAGTTGCTGTGATTAACTATACTTAAGAGGTGAAAGTACAGTAGGTGCCATCCCTCCTACCAAGACAGCATGGCCCATTTTGTTCTCTTGGATTTTGTTCACCATCAGGATTCAAATCTCTTCTACCAGTAGGGCAAAAGCTTTTATCTCAAGCCAATCAGCAACCCTAAAGTGCTCAGGCAGGACTCTGTTCATAAAATACCCACACTATGTACTCAATGTAAACAAAAAAAGTCAAGCAGACAGAATTATGGATTAATCCGGCAAAGTCCTACCAAAATATAATCCTTGCAGATGGAACAACTGTCAGTGCTGTTGTAAAAATTAATTACCACCATCTAACCAATCAGAATCAAGCATTTAACATGATGCATGTAAAAAATGAGCAAATCACAAATGTTTGTTGCTTTCTTTCTTTCTTTCTTTCTTTCTTTCTTTTAACTTGTGATGTTTTATAAGGAAACAATTTCATATTTGCAAAGTGAACTGTATAAAACCAGGGTGAGACCAGGTTACTGACATCAGCTTAAATACTTTCATTAATATTGATTTCATTAATTATTCAAAGGTTAAATGTTTGCACCTATTATAAATGACAGGATTACATAATCTATTACATTTATTACATATAATAAAACTGTAAAGTTGCCGTGTGTGTACATTAAATATGTATTTGCAAAAAATATATATTTTGGGTAGATGTAAGATGAGTAATAGAACACATCAAGATGGTTTTTGGAATTTTTGTATGTCTGTTTGTCCGTTTGTTTGTGCATGCATCACATAAAAACTACTAAACTAATTTTTATGGAGTTTTCAGAGCTGTATTTGGCCGAGCTTGAAGTAACATATATGCTTTGTTTCATCGCTACCAGCTCATGGGAAGAGAAGATATTCTAATTTCAAATTTAAAAGGAAAATGCTCTTATATATAAAAAAAAAAGCAACCTTGAAAAAAAATCATTAGTTCATATCAAAATTCAACAGATGGCGCTGTAAAATTTTAAAAACGTACTTATGAGTGTGCAAGTAAATTCCGTGGGTACATCTAATATCTTTAAAAAATCGACCTTGAAAAAGTCATTAGTTCATCTTTAAATTCAACAGATGGCGCTGTACATTTTTTAATACACGCTTGGGTGTGCAATTGAAATCTATTTAATAAATGCGATCTCACACCTTCATTCCACGCACTTCACGGTAACACGTAAAAAATTTTGGTTCATTCCAAAATTGAACACATGGTGTTACACATTTTTTTTTAAAAATGCGCTTATTCCACACGAGCGAAGTCTTGGGCACATCTAGTAAATAAGTATATGTTTATAATTCACGGTACACTTCCTGTTGCTGTAAGCAGTGTGTGAATCCAGGCAGCTTTCGTGTCCGTTGTCCTCAGAGACTGAGAGGGAGGGTGGAGAGGAGGAGAGAGAAACAGAGAGAATTAGCGAGGAAGAGGGGGACGGAAGGACGGAGGAAGGGAGGGGGAGGGGAGCCAGGCCAGAGGGCTCCAGGCTCCAGCACATTTCCGCACTGTTCGCACTCCACTGCCTCAGTCACCAGCCGTGCCTATTAAATCAAGGGCCCCTCTCTACAAAGACTGCCAATTATGCCCGACTGAGCTGCCTTTCTACCTCTCTCTCTCTTTCTCTCTCTCTCTTTTTCTCTCTCTCTCTCCCTCCCGGGTAAGTGCCCATCCAGGAAAGCCTGATTTCATCTCCAGGCTCACTGCCCTCTCTGATGCTGGTGAGGCTCTCATCAACATGGAATCAAATTAAACCTAAGCTAAACAAAGCTAGCTACAGGACATGGCCATTCCACAACTAAAGACGCTAGCATGAATTTCTAGCATGGTTAGCTAGTTATTTACATCTTTGAAAACAAGGCCAAGAGAATGTTAATAGAAGGTACAAACAAATATAATAACTGTGTGAACGTGATTCAGAAAACAGTCCATCCCTATTTCAAACAAGTTATGAAATCAAGTGGTGTAGTCAGTAGCGGCATAGTGGCTTTGTCGTTAGCACCACCTTGCACCACCAGGATCCGGGTTAGCTTCCCATCTCGGGTATATGTGCGTGGAGTTTGCAGGTTTTTCCCTGTACTTGGTTGGTTTCCTGTGTCCGGTTTCCTCCCACAAGTCCAAAGACATGCAGGTTAGACTAATTGGTGAGAATGTACAGTAAGTGTGTATATGTGTGTGCCCTGAGACTGATTGACACCCTGTCCAGGATGTACCCCACCTCATGCTCTACTGTAAGTCTTCTGGGACAGGCTCCCGGCCCCCCACAACCCTGTATACAGGATATAGCGGTATAGATATGCGGTGTGAGTGAGTGAGTGAGTGAGTGATGTAGTTGAGGCTGAGGAACTGTTCTCGCTAAAGGTCAAAAGCCTTGTAGACCAATGCTTAGTACCTGACGTCCATAATCCTGTACACACTGGGCATACATATTTTTTTATGATTTTGGGGAGCTTTTACGTAGCTGAGACCTGAGGGTCAATGTACATTTCTAGCTTATTTTCACATTTAGCTTATCTTATGTGTAAGCAGGCAAATAAATAGCGTTGAAATTAGCAAAAGAAAACTACTGAACATTTTTAAGCTCTTGAAAATATAAAGCGACCTGTTGCTCGAAGGGAAGTCTCTGCTGAGAGCGACGGTAGTACAGTGTCTGGCCTTTAAAATGCATGCGGTAGGGTAATCAGAGTTTTATGGTGGTGTTGTACCGACAATATGAGAGAGAGAGAAAAAACCTGAATTAATCTCTCTCGCTCTTTGCTGTACTAGTATTTCTACTTCTGTTTTTTTCAAGTATGTGTTATCAGTACGGTTTAATCCTTAAACAAATCCCATTTCTGGTTTAGGCCATACCATCGAATCCAAATATATACGTAGTAGGCAGGATATTTGTATATTTGAAAGAAGCACTAAGCAGATTCAGATACAGGTATATGTAATGGCACTGCAATACATTACAAATACAGTGCACTAAATCACAATCTTCCTAAAATATCTCAGTCACCTTAACCATTTTCCTCTCACTGCTTCGGCTTTAAAAATGTCGAGACAAAAATGAGTTGATTCGACTACACCGGCAAGACCAAACAGGAAGACCAAACACGCTAAGCAAAACCTATGTTTGTGTAACGTTATGCCTCATTTACTCACATTTTGGTGTCCGATAGTGTTTATATACCGTAGTATACTATTGAATTAACATCCCCTGCACCACTGTACTGTTGACGCCTCACAGCTGCAGGGTGTAAGGAGTTTTGCTTTTTTTTCCCCCTTTTATTATTTTTTTCAGTGCTTGCGTGGGTTTTTTTTTTTTTTTTTTTCCGTGAGGTTTCCTCTGGTTAGCTCCCACTTCCAAAAAACACGTAGGTGGATTACTAACTTGAAATTTGTTACAAATGTGTTCTGGTCTGCAATGCCTGTCTTGTGTCCAGTGTTCCCATGAAAGGCTCCAGATCCAACATAACTCTGATTAGGATTTTACTAAAGTTAAATAAATGAGAAGAGCCCATTTTTTTTTTCCTCTTCAAAAATTCTCTGCCTGAATAGTGCTGATGAAAATGTATCATTTAAGTTAATAGACATAATCTATATTTTGCTCTCTTTTGAATTTGCTGTAATGCTCATTGGAAATGCGTGAGGGCTACATAAACCTCAGCTGAATAATAAATAACAATACAATCAATAGTATATTTATGAGCATGTAGGCTTCGACGTAACTCTAGGAAGACTGACAGTGCTTCAGGACATTCTGAAGGTTCAGACACAGATCAGCAAGGTCACAGTAACTCTCCGCTCCTCTCTATCTTCTGAGTTTTCATCTATTCAGCTCTGAGGGCACAGATACAAATTTTACAAGCTTCACCTGTAGCGAAACCGCTGCGGACAAAACAGCACCGAGGCGCACAGCTGAAGTGCTGGTTGGAGTTTTTTGATTTGGTGGAGCACAATATCAAAGAGCAATATTTCTGAAAATGATCATATGGACAGTACAAATAAATGCTCCTTAATGCACAGGCGTGCAGGATCATGCACTCGACCCCTTTCGAAAGTATTCCAATTGACATTTCATATTTACCATATTTTTCCAAGGAAGATTTTTTTAGGAGATTTTACTTGAGCATATTTGAAAAGTAATACTTAATATTTGCTTAGATGTTTCAAAAGTCCTCATTACCATTTCATTAAGTTAATTTGTTCATTTTAATTAAGCACTATTACCCGAGCAAGCAAGAGTGCAACTGTAATGAATACGCAGTACTCCTCCTGATTTCTGAGGGTGATATTGCTTTAATATGAAATCTATAAACAAAAAACTAATATGGTGTAACCGACAGTTCACACACACAATATGGCGAAATATATATATATATATATATATATATATATATATATATATATATATATATTTTTTTTTTTTTTTTGTTTATTTTTGTTCCGTCAACAAAAATAGTTCCCAAAGAAGCCACAGGTGGATAGAGCTTTGCGTGTTGCCGTGGTGATGCACCGACTGACTGCAAGCCTGTAGTGAGTAGCGAGTGTAGGAACGGTTTCAGTGTAACAAATTACTCCGAGAATTGTGCACTTGAGTGAAGATAGTGAACGCAGACGAGTGGAGTGATACGAAAAGGTGAAATGTAAACTTGGGCGCAAGACGGGGTACACCCTGGACGAGGTGCCGATCTCGCAAGCCACAGGCCGCAAGCATACACATACACATACTGTGAGGTGATAGTGCTAAACACTTTACTGCCAAGCCAGCTTTAATAGTATTTTGTCAATGCAATTAGTTTTGACATGCTTACTGTACGACACACATTAATTCAGGCGTTTTAAAAATATTTATTATTGTAAATAATGTTTAAATTAAGTTGCATGGTTAGCATCTTGCATCTAGTTGGACTGCATGTCCTGTTTGATGTTTCCAGATTGCCTGTAGTGTATGATCCAGTGGAGTGTCCTTGAGCGTGTGCTTGATCCCTGCGATGGCTTAGCACCCGTTTACATTTACATTTATGGCATTTGGCATTCACTCTTATCCAGAGCGACTTCATTATACTGTACATCTGAGCAGTTGAGGGTTAAAGGCAAAGGGCCTTGCTCACATGATGATGCCCTTGGTGGTTATGGGGTTTGAACCTTAACCACCGAGCTACCCCTGACTCCGGACGCCCCACAACCCTACATAGGACAAACTAACAGTGTTAACATGGAATAGAGAACGTAAGGGATATAAATTGTCCATCCTGTGCAATTTGTCAGAAATGGTGTGGGAGACGCCTCCGAGTGGCGCAGTGGTTAAAGCGCTCGCCCTATCATCCAGAGATCGCTAGTTCGAATCCCGGGTGGTGCTGTAACCTCTCGCAGCCGGAGGTCTAGAGAGAGCTGATTGGCCGAGCTCTCTCAGAGGGGAGGGATGAGAGGTACTTAGTGCTCCCACATTAATCACGGCTCTACAGCCAGTCAGGGGCGTCTGTGAGCTCGCGCAACGGAGGGAGCGGATAGCGCTGTCCTCCGAGTGTGTTACGCCGCCCCCAACGGTGCGCGAGCGAGCAGTTCGAAAAGATGCGGTCGGCTGGCGTCACGTGGTTCGGAGGAAACACGTGATAGTCTTCGGCCCTCCCGGCTGAGTGGTAGTAGTAGCCTTAAGGTGGGAGCCCCCTAGTGACGGGGAGGAATTGGACACGACTAAATTAGGGAGAAAATCGGGGAAAAATCCAAAAAAAAAAAAAAAAAAAAGAAATGGTGTGGGATATATTAGCTATCTGTTTTAAATCCACACACCAAAACTGGGTTACACCATCTGAATGTTGGTGTACGATGGGAAACAGCTTTTGAATTAATAGACAAGATCTGAGTCACTGTACAACCAATGACAACTAATGACTTGTAGCCCTTAAAGCTCAGAGCATTTTAGCCATTATTATTTTTTGCTGTTTTTTAAATAAACATATTTAAGGCTCAGGATTGTGCAGTATAGAGTGACATAGGCTTTTTTTTCAGCACAAAATAGGCAATATGACAAACATGACTGAGCAAAAAAAATCACACAGATAATCACATGTTTTTATGGTCATTTTCGCTTGGTTCTGTGAAAAATAATAACATGCTCATTTTGAGAGTTATACTGTAAATATGTATATATATATATATATATATATATATATATATATATATACATATAGAATAGAATCATATTCTAGTAGTGGTAAAAATGAATCCTTTTAAAAGTAATGATACATTTTGTTCCACCTGACAAGTCTAAAAGCCTCCCTGTTAACACACACCAATATATATATATATATTTTTTATCATCATTGACCTGTGCGGTGTTGCTGGCACGTTTCTGTGCCGCTTGAGTTCTACTTTTATATCTGTACTTAACCTATTCAAACCCAGGACAGCCATTCCATCTTGCTTTAAACATAAATGTATTCTGACTTCACACCTTCAATGCAGAAATGTCTGGATTTGGATTTGGCCTGTGTGTTACTGACCAAAAGGACAGTTGCTTTTTTTCTTCTTCATAGAAATCACGGCACAAGGTTTTTGGTGGATTTTATCCAAATATTATGATTCGATTCGTGTGGAAGTATATTCTGAAAGTGTGTGTGTATGTATCCGCACATTAGTACGCAGTGGGGTGTTGTGTGTTTGACAGAGAAGCCATGGGAAGTGACCTCATGCTGTGCTCTTTCTCTCTCTCTCTCTCTCTCTCTGCACAAGACTGCATTCCCTTCGAGACAGAAAGCCCGAGCACAGATCTCAAGATCTGTCTCACATACTCATATACACACACATCATTCACCAGTGTAACACCTGGAAAAGGGGAGAGGAAGGGCAGCACCGCCCAAATCTGGCAGCTGTGCATGTCGTTGCTCTTAACGGTTTTAAATTCCAGACCTGCATGGCTTGTCTTGCACATCTCTCCTAGTGAGAGAAGAGATAAGGGTGTTGTGTGTTGTGTTTGTGTGTGTGTGTGTGTGTGTGTGCGTGCGTGCGCGGCACACGGTCGAGGTGACGGCCACTTGTTTACCGGCCTCATTATGTCAGGCTGCTTCCTCAGAGGCTGTGGCAGGTCACGCCATGGCCTTCTGTCCACCTACACACACACACACACACACACACACACACGCGCACGCACATCAGGTGTCGTCACACTGGGGTGAAGGACAATGCAAACAATTATTCGGAATTGGGCACCCCAGACAGGATGCTGATCTGCCCAATTTCATCCAGTACTTCTCAGAAAGCATACGTATTAATCCCTATATACAGATTCCTATCTCTGTGGGTATGTGTGTGTATGTCCGGGCCTGTATGCTGTGATGAAGTTAGTTTGTAAACAACAATCTCTTATTGGCTTTGCATTTACACTCTTCCCCCTCCATCCCCCTGCTCCAATTATAGTGAACTGTATGTACAGTCTGTGACAGGGCTGCTGTAGCAGAGCAGGTAATTGGGCCAGAGTTTTGCAGTGAACTTTTGAAAGCAAAGGAATAACCAGCTCATGATTTGCAGATATCTTTCACTTATGCCTCTACTTATGAGCAACAGCACATGATCAGGAGAACACAAACACAAACGGGAAGGCTTTAAGTGCTGCAAGAAAACATTATGGCCAGTGATAGAAAATGTATATTAGATATACAGAATGTCCTCATGAGTGTCCCTGCGTCTGTGTGTGAGTGAGAGAAAGAGGACAGATCAGGATTGTATAGAACTGCATACAATGGCTATTGCAAGAAAAGTTTTGGGCGATTTGGGCATCTTTCCTTTTACAGCCACGCCCCCAAAAATGCATGGCCAGACTAAATCTCAAATGGTACTAAAAGGTCTAATTGAGATTTTTCCCCCTTAAAACCTAATTACAGATGGACTTATCTTGTTAAGGCATTCCTTAGCTAAGAAGAATGGCAGAAATTTTAGCAAAACAAAATATTGATAATGATCAAGTGTGAGTTTGTTACTCACTCACTCACTCACTCACTCATCATCATTACCGCTTAATCCTGTATTCAGGGTCACGGGGGGCCTGGAGCCTATCCCAGGAGACTTAGGGCACGAGGCAGGATACACCCTGGACAGGGTGCCAATCCATCGCAGGGCACACAGACATACACACACTCACACACACACTACGGGCAATTTGGGAACTCCAATTAACCTAACCTACATGTCTTTGGAATGTAGGAGGAAACCGGAGTACCCGGAGGAAACCCACCAAGCACGGGGTGAACATGCAAACTCCATGCACACAGAGACGGGAATCGAACCTGGCCGGGGATCGAACCCGGACCCTGGAGGTGCAAGGCGACAGTGCTAACCACTACACCACCGTGCCGCCGAGTTTGTTACTTTATTCCTTTTTTTTTTTTTTTTTTCTGGAAACAATAAAATATTGACTTATATTAAAAGTTATTAATAGTTAAAAGGTTAAATCTATAAGCTGATCAACTTTAATGTAATCAGTGATATTATTATTTCTGGTTGAAGCCCATGTACATGTCTACCCGTCTTTCTTAATACAAAATGTATACTTTATTAATACAAAAATTTTGTAAGGTTGAGTATCTTGTGCCTTGTTCACGCTAAGTTGTACTTCGTTCGCATCAGTCAAATACAAATACAAAGTGAATCACAGATGAGAAATTACAAAAGGAGATCAGATAAAGATTATTTCGGATGTAAGATTATTTGCCTTAAAACAACTCCAGTGTGTTAATATTCATTTATACTACTTTAGCAGTATAAATATTTTTTGACAATATTAGTAAATCCCAGAAAAAATATTCAGTTTAGATTTTATAATTAATATCTATTGGTGCAGGTGTTTGTTTACATTGAGCAAGTAGCTTATTAGTAGCATATTTTAAAGTAGATTATTAAATCCACCACATAACTGTTCATAAATTCACTTTTACTCAACATTTTGATTTCACCTATGTTGCACGTTAAACTTGAGGCAGATACCAAAGTACTGACAAAGTTTCATTAAATTCTGTCTAGACGGTTTTGCTTGATGCTGTGACAGACATACTGGTTTGGGTTCTCCAGTCTAATAAAGATACATAAAGATATCATAGAGTTCTGACCAATTTACAGACAAATAATTTCTTTTAATCATATAGATTATTGCTGTTGTTTGTACCAATATTATCATCCATCCATGCGTCATCTATGCTGCTTATTCTGTGCAGGGTCAGTGTGTGGAATGGGTAGTAGGGGATGGCTAGCCCAGGCAACCTAGTGCACAAGGCAGGGTATACCAGGATCCATTGCAGGGTGCAAGCACACACTCACACACCCAACCGTACATTACAGGCGATTCAGAAATGTCAATCAGCCTACACTGCGTGTCTTTGGACTGTAAGAGGAAAGCCACCAAGCATGGCGAGACCATTTAACACTAACAGACCACAAACAGACTGGAGGCGAGATTCGAACCCCCAAACCCATAGGAATGAGATGACTGTGCTAACCCCTGAGTTACCATCACTAGTGTCATTATTGTTACTAGCAGTAGTAAGACATTATTGTTATTTACCATGACACAGAGCTCAAAATCCTAAAATCACCTGTCCACATTCATCTATGGAAAAAGCCGGACTTACTCTTATTTTCCTTAATGAATGCATACTGGGAGTCCACATCATTTGTCATTTTTTGGACCCTGGGGTGCCGAGGAAAGCAGAGTTTTGCCTCTAAGCAGATATTATATTGTAACTGCACAATACGAATAGAATTAAATATTACAAAAAAGCTAACTGCTTTAAAAAAAAAACATTTAAATGTTGGATTTATTGTCCAAAAAGAAAAAGAAAAAAGAAAAAAAAATACACAAAAGTTTTGAACCACCCTCATTTCTTCATATGAAATTAAATTAAATTAAAGAAATGGGAACACATTTTTGTTAATATTCTGTTTTACTGTGATAGGCTGGAAAGTGTAACAATAAAATAACATACACATTTTTGTTTATTTAACGACCTGAACAGCAACCTCATTTCCCACTTATCTGTTCCAACCTCAGCATTCAGGATCACCAGCATCAACACTGTCCTGCTAATCTGTCTTCATCTGCACCTGTTTCTCATTGGTTCATGCTATTCAAGGGCTTTGTGATCTTGTGTGATATTTTGCCTACAGTGTTGATACTGTGCAAAAACTTCATTTTGAAGTGTTAAAGCATGCCCCGTACAGTCCTGATCTGACTTTCACTATGTTCGGTTCCCTTGAAAACAGCCCTACAAGGTTGAAGGTTCACTTTTTTTTTTTTTTTTTTTTAGAAGTGAAGCAGTGCTCATAGTTCAGCCTTACACAACACAAATCCAAAAAAAATATGTATTTGACTAAATAAAAAATGTAATAAATCCTTCAGCAAGAGTGAGGATAATTTTTGACTCACCCTCGTATATGACAAAATGTGCTGATCAGACTGATATGAGAACTGCCTGGGTGTACATTGATTATTATTCTGATTAGCAAACTTGTTTGACACTTTGTTGAAGAGCTCCAGCCATCACCACCACTCATGCAGAACGAAACAAACCATGCAAGAAAGGGAAATCAAGATTGTTCAATTCTGCCAGTTTACTGAATTCAAGAATAATTGCAGACAGGCTATAATTGCCAGCTTCCTAATGTTAGGTCACTTATAGGGTTTTAATAAGAGGTCTATGGGCAGGACATCAAAGACTGGTTGCAATAAAATTCAGGAAAGTGTTTGGACAAGTATAAAGTAGGTAGAATATTTTGTGTGAGTGTGTATGTGCGCGCGCATGTTCATACTCTCATACACATATCTGGAGTAGCCACCTCTATAATCCCTCTTATCAAAATCCATATCACATGCTAGCCTGCTAGCCGGCTGGCGCACCGGAGGCCGGTGCTGTAGCAGAAAAACAGGCAACCAGACAGACTGGGGATGAAACAGACAGACCGTCAGAGAGACGCGCAAATGTCGAGCAGTGCAGCCAAAACACACACCAAGCTGATCGCTTGTATATGAAATAATCTTAGAATACAGGCTCAATATATTGGACTGTGGAGGAGTAAGATTCTGCAGGAGGTAAGCTGATCACGCTGTTGTCATTGCTCAGAAATGGTTTTCAACACCAGCACGACATAACACCGGTTATATGAAATGCATATACATATAACATGTACATAAACATATATGAATGATATGAAAATGTTTTATCTAAGTAGATGTTCTGTTTTGTCTGGAACATAAGTTTTTTTTTTTTTTTTTTTGCAGACAAGTGAAGCTCCTGTAACAGAACAGATGACTAACTTGTCTGGTGGATGTTCCGCAATATTAAACGTAACCAAAGACAGTTAAAAAGCATGATGTGCTATTCATTATTAATTGAGATGAGGAATAAAACACTTTGGGATGTACTATCATGGGAAGATAATCAACATCTCAGTAATAAGGGGTCTTTGATACTCCATTGTTGATTATTTTCCCTTTAACAGCACATTCTCACATAAGAAATAAGAATATTTCAGTTCTGGCTACCAACTGAGAATCATACATTTGATATAGCATTACACAGAAAAACATTATACATGTAATAGAATGGTGTCTTGTCATTAAGGAAGCAGAGCCTAATTACATAGAAGCGATTCTGTATCTGATCTGTATGTTGATGTATCTCCTTTTGAAACAGGAAATCAAAGTGACAGCAGTTTATTAATTAACGTTTTTTTTTTTTTTTTGAGCTGTGAAGACTTTTTTCCCCCTCTATACTTGGACACTTTTTTCAACATCCTCGGTAAAGTGTCCTAGACGACAACATGCCATGAGTTTTAATGTAAGTCATGGGTATACACTGCCTGGCCCCAAAAAAAGTTGCCATTTGCATTCAACTAAGCAAATGCTTTAGTTACGTTTTTTAATTCTATAATTTCTAGAGTGATCGATATGTTTCCGCTGACACCAATTCTATTAATCCTAACTGAATGGTCAAATTATTGTCCTGCATCAAGCAAAGAAAACAACTAAGGAGATTAATGAAATGACTGGGATTGAGTTAAGACCTGTCCAATGCATTATTCAAACCTGGAAGGATAGTACAGAACCATCAGCCTCGCAGATTGCTTGGAATAAAAGCGGGAAATCTGAAACCATAGCTACAGTATGTTCAATAGTGAAAGTATGAGCATTTCCATAAACACACTATATGATGAGGATTGGGACATATCAGCTGTGTGACCAGATGTTCGCGAGACTAATCAGAAGAAAGGCTTTGGGCAAAGATTGGCCTTTGGAGCAATGGAAAAATTTCATGATGAGTCCAGAGTGCTGGGCACGTCAGAGTAAGAAAGGAAGCACATGAAGCGATGCTCCCATCATGTATAATGGTCATTGTACAGGCGCCAGGAGGCAGTGAGATCATCTGGGGTTGCTTCAGTTGGCCAGGTCTAGGCTCAACTACGTTATAACGGTATGGAGCAATAAAAATGAAGTCAGCTGATGACCTGAATGTTTTAAATGCCGGTACAAGTATATTCCAGGACTCAAACTGTGAAAGAATGATTTTGCAAGCATGAGGAATCATTTTCCAATATGAATTAGCCATTACATTGTGCACCATAAACAAAACTAAAGGAAATAAGTGTGTATTTTTTTTGCCCATCCGGCGTATATATGTATATGTTTGACCTACAGGGATACCACCAGGATGTGTGGAGAAATGTGCACCAGAATGTAGAGACGAATCTTATTTGCCGTTAGCAAGCCACTAATGTACAGGAAGACATGCCCTAAGGGTTTAATGATCCCAACACTACGGATAAGACACGATGACTCATCAAAAAACAGAAGTTTCACTTTCCAGGAAGTGATAAACTATACAAATCAGGAAAACTGTTTCGTTGAGATATTCTGTACAATCATACTAGTCTCCAAGCTCTGAAACACCACTTTTTCTTTGTCTTTTTTCAGTCCGAACGTAAGTACGGAATGCTTTCTTGTGCTCGTGCTTGTGCTTCTCTGCTGTTTTGGGGAGGCCATTTTGCAGTGTGCTGTCCAGTCCTTTCCTCCTATATCAGCTCAGATGTTTCCACTCGCACTAGCGCACACCTGGGAGTCACAGCCATGCATCTGAGCACACGGAAAGAGAGAGAGAGTGAGTGTGAGTGTGAGAGAAAGACAAGGCGAGATGCAACCCCCCTTCAAGCCTGTGACACATTAATTATTAACAAACTCCGAGTAAACGTGCAAACTCTCCCATGTCCTCTCCTTTACTCTCATCTCCCTCTCTCTCTCTCTCTCTCTCCCTTTTTCACTCCTCTCCATTCCCCTTCACCTATATCTGCCAACGTCCCTCCTTCTCAAACACTTCAACCTATCTCTCTTTTTCTTGCACTCTATCTGTCTTTCCACCTCTCTCATATGCATGCATGCGTAGTCACTCACTGACAAACACACACACACACACACACATTCTTTTTTTTTTTAGTTTTCCTTACTGCTTTTTTTCCCTCTCAGTGAGGTGCTCGTAAAATGAAGTGGAGCACATCGGGAAAAGGGTGGGGGTCTTCGGGGAATTGGGTGACAACAGTGTCAGGGACCAGGCCCGGGGAGAGAGAGAGAGAGAGAGAGAGAGAGAGAAAAGGAGTGTGAGAGGAGTCCATTCCCAGCGGCATGGTGAGAGACAAAGATGGAGAGTAAGAGGAAGAAACTTGGTGACAGTCAAGAGGTTCAGGTGTTGAATCTCTGGAGAGAAAACTTGAGAGAGAGAGAGAGAGAGAGAGAGAGAGAGAGAGAGAGAGAGAGAGAGATGGCCACACTGACTGCAAATCAGCACTTGCTGAATCCTTTAGTACACCTCAGTGGACACAAATCACTGCGGCAGTCTGGGTAAGGCACTGCGATATATCATTAGCAGTACGTGCCGATTGTGGCGCTCAGTGGCGTTTGTTTGTGTACAAAAATGATGTCCTGCAAGAAATATTATTTCCCTTTCTATAGTAAATTGGCCTGTTGGCTTCCATTAAACATTTTCTTGACAGGATTTAACCGCTTGCGAGCGTCCACTTGCTCTTCACACAGGTACTTATACACCGGTCAGCAATCCCATTAAAACCCCTGACAAGTGAAGTTAATAATATTGATTATCTCACTACATTGACACCTGTCGAGGGGGGTGATATTTTAGGCAGTCAAATCTCAATCTTATTGTGCTGGATATGAGAGACTTTTGACATGAGCCAGATTGTGATGGCTAGACCATGAGGTACAGTAAGATACCAGGAAGACCAAGTGGTTGATACCTACCAAATGTGGTCCTACCAAAGGACAACCCGCGAACTGGTGACAGGGTCACGGGCGCACAAGGCTCATTAATGCACATGAGGAATGAAGGCTAGACTGTCTAGTCTGATCCGACAGAAGAGCTAGTGTAGCACAATAGAAAACTGAAAAAAGTCATTGCTGGCTATGATCGAAATGTGACAGGACACACAGACAGTGCAGTACAGGTTGGGGTTGTGTAGATGCAAAGCCCTTATCCAGAGCAGCTTACATTTGATCTTATTTAATATCTGAGCAGTTGAGGGTTAAGGGCCTTGCCCAAGGGCCCAACAGTGGCAACTCAATGGTGCTTGGTGGTTTGTACATGGAACCTTCTGATCAGTATTCCGCCTTAACCACTGAGCTACTCCTACACGGCCTAATTTAGTAGGATAATATTGTGTGCTTTGCTACACTGCAAAATCATTTAGGAATGGGTTGAGCAACATGACAAAGAGTTCAAGGTGTTGACTTAACATCCAAAAATGAAATCTGAATTTGAGAAACAGTAGGATGCGATGGACCAACAAGTCCAATTCATGAAAACCCTTCCTTGCAGCACTTGCTGCTAACGTCCTGATGCCAGATAACACAACACGTCTTCAAAGGTCTTTCCTTTGTTTTTGCAGCACAAGGGTGACCTACACAATATTTAGTAGTTTGTTTTAATGTTAAAAAATATATGTGTACAAGACATAGGCTACGTTCACATTACCTCCATAAAGTGACTCAGATCTGATTTTTTTTTTTTAGGGCTGTCTGAACACACGTTTTTCAGATCAGATCTGAGTCACTTTTATATGTGGTTCTAGATATCGGTGGATAAGTGGTCATGTGACTTGAATAGGAACGGTTAGATCGGTGAGATGCGTAGGCTGCTAACGTTATCAGCATGCTTTATGAATTTCTTTTTTGCTACAATCGCATCCATTGTTTGAAATGAATGAGTGGTCGCACAATATATAGTGTGTTTTAACACAGATGGCACACGCAAAGACAAACCATGTGCACATATGTACCATTTCAGAGGACAGATAAAAGTCAGGTAAAAGTCAGTTGGAATTATAAATGTAACCGTCATTATATACAAATCCACTCACTCACTCACTCATCATCTATACCGCTTAATCCTGTATTCAGGGTCACGGGGGGCCTGGAGCCTATCCCAGGAGACTTGGGGCACATGGCAGGGTACACCCTGGACAGGGTGCCAATCCATCACAGGGCACACAGACACACACACATACACTCACTCATTCACACACTACGGACAATTTGGGAACGCCAATCAGCCTAACCTACATGTCTTTGGACTGTGGGAGGAAACCGGAGTACCCGGAGGAAACCCACCAAGCACGGTGGAGAACATGCAAACTCCATGCACACAGAGACGGGAATCGAGCCTGGCCGGGGATCGAACCCGGACCCTGGCGGTGCAAGGCGACAGTGCTAACCACTACACCACCGTGCCGCCGAGTTTGTTACTTTATTCCTTTTTTTTTAATACAAATCCAATATGACAAAATAAATGAATAAATAAATAAATAAATAATCAGAATTCAGCAATGTGGTTTGTAATGTGAACACGGCCTTATTCATGTTAAACTGTTGTATCTTAAAGGGGATGAGATTCTTTTCTTACATACCATGTTCCAGTACATTAACGAGTGAGCCATGGTGGAAGTGGTGGAGACATATATTTTGTACAAATGTCATGTGACTGAATGATCAGAGTTTCATGTCACAGTGCTTTGTAACAGTTAGAAATGCTGTTTTAGGTGTGGGAATGTCAGGTTATAGTTGCTATAAGGTAAGTGCGGACAGGAACTTGAAAAGCAAATAAAACAGTAAATTTGAATTAATATAAGTAACACACTTATGGCGCAGTGGTGGCTCAGACGGATGAGACTCTGGGTTGCTGATTGGAGGATCGAGGATTTGAGCATTGCCACCTCCGGGTTGCCACAATTGGGCCCTTGGGCAAAGCCCTTAACCCTATCTCAGTGCAAAAACTGTTAAAACCACCAGTGCTATAGAAATTATTGTTATTGTGCGTACCATACCATACTGCATATATTCATATATACAGTTTATTAATACATATGAAAGGTTAAACTTTTCCAGATAGTGTGACATGCAGGACCTTTACAGATGTGAATAAAGTCCATTTAAAGTCTATTATGTCCCGAGCTTTACCATTGGAGACCACGGTTGTGGTCCAAGTCTAACATGTCTTCAGTCTGACCAACTGTGAGGATACTTCAACTGTGGTATCAACCCACATGAAAAGAATAAATCACTCGCAATGGACGTTATTAAAAAATAATGTTTATAGAAGGAGCATCTAGAAAGACAAACACAAATGCAAAACTGTCTCAAAGAGTTTTCCACCACTCGCTGACCTCCTTGGCCTCGCTCTACTTGGACCCAGTCGTGAATGTAGTCTCCATGGACACAGTCTCCATGGGCATGGTCTCTATGGACAAAAATCCCCACGTACTGCTGTATGTGAGTGTGTGTATATAAATCTGTATACTGTACAGTAGGTGTGTGTGAGTGTGTATGTATGTTAGCAGATGACAGGAGCTTCTCAGACCACTGCTGTAAGCACTGTTTGTACATAGCCTCCAGCTATGACTATGAGTGCTGTCTACATGCCCCTTGAGTGGACTGTTTTTACTCGGGCAGAGAGCAAGCCACCTAAATAGGAAACACATGAAGGGAGGGACCTGGCATTGGCACAGGAAGTCCAGAGATTGCAGCGATCAGCTCATCGCTTCATGCCCACTGAGGTTTGGAAGATTGATCAGAAGCCACTGAGCCGAAGGACAGGACAGAGACATGCGCTTTAGGATCACTGTGCTTTTGTGTGTGTGTGTGTGTGTGTGTGTGTGTGTGTGTGTGTGTGTGTGTGTGTGTGTGAGTGAGATTGGACAGGAGTTGTTCTGCTGGTGCGACAGCATAGTTCCAGCCATTACCTGAGGGATTCTGGCGATGTGAAGATACCTCAAGCTATTTGTTCCTCACAGGTGTGAAACTCTCCCCTGTCCAGCAGCCACACAAACACACGCTCACACACACATGCTGGGACACAGACTCACATCCTAATCACTGATTGAAAGGAAAATGCGTGTCGTGGAGGACACTGGCCCTGTCTGTCTGTCTTCACTCACCATGGCAACACTTTCTACTGCGCAGGCCCTGCAGCAAAATCAGCGCCTGCACGCTGCATGCAAACAAGTCCTGCACACACACACACACACACACACACACACTGCTTTGCTTAAAATCTTGTAGCACTCTGTCTATGCCTCGACAGGCTTTAAAAACTAACATACTTAAATCAGTTAAGTGTGGTCTAAAATATAAAACATCCCCAAACACTTACAAAAATAATAATAATAATCAAGCAGCCAAGACAAATTTGATGTCTGGAGTTTGCTTCTTTAAAGGTCCTGTATTTTACTATTTCTTTAACAAGTTAAAAGTATATGTACTTTACCTTATTTATACCCTTTATGTCACTTAATGTGCCGTTTCAGTGTGCTACTGCAGAGATGCTCCAAAAGAGAACAGCAAAGCTGAGCAACAAGCCAGGGGAGGGGGTCTTTTTTTATGACATCACAAAAGGGGGAAAAATTCTAATTAAGCCCCCAGGGTAGCCACATTGCGCGGTGCAGTGATTAGCACTGTTGCCTTGTTTTTTCCAGGTTCCAGGTTTAGTGGGTTTCCTCCGGGTACGCCAGTTTCCTCCCAGAGTCAAAAGACCTGCAAATTGAGCTAAATTCCCCAATTGGCCATAGTGTGTGAATGACAGTGAAATGAGTGAGTGAGGTTTCCTTTAGGTTTGTCATTGATCTATGAAATTAACGCACATAAGTTTATAACCGAAATTTAAAAGCAGAATTCAACAATAGAACTGATTTGTATAATTATACAATTAAAATTTCAGTACTTACTGTTAGGCCCTTGGATCTGACCCTGATTTGTAGCTTTTTGAAAAGTGCTTAATGCAAACCTAAAGAAGTAGACTTTTTAGAATAGAGGTGTGTGTGTGAGAGAGAGCTGTTATCTTGTTTTTTATTCTCATTCTCTCCTTTTCCAAAAGGAATTCTGACCAGTTCCTCCTGCTTCCACAGATGCTCCTGATCAACCCTACACACAGTTGTTATTGTTCACACCTGACTTCAATAGTTCCTGAATTACTCTTTTCTTGGATTTCTGGCCATGAATAGTCGGAACTTGTGGTTTGCTGGAATACGCTTTTCTGTTGAGCCACTCAGGAGCTGAAACTAAGACTTTAATATTCAAAGCAAGATATTTCTTTGTGTCACAGGTATGCTGTAGTTTTGTGGTTTTAGTGTAAGTCAGTGTTTGGTCTTTACCTAGTGGAGCTGTGATGTAATGGGTTAAAACTTGGTACTGTAGCTACTGCCCGGATACTTATATATACAGTACCAGACAAAAGTTTTCACAAAACTACAGTATGGATACATTTTTTCTACATTCTAGAACAATACTGGTGATTTCTACACTATGAAATAACACAAATGGAATTAGGTAATTAAGTTACAACAACAAGAACAACAGTCAGTTGTTATTTTAAGACATGAAGGTCAGCTATTCTGGAATAGTTCTCGCAAGAACAGTATTGTCATGCACATTTGCGAAACCAATCAAGCACCACGATGAAACTGGCTCTCATGAAGACCATTTAAGGAAAGCAAGAATAATACTTACCTTTGCTGCAGAGGGGAAGTTCATTTAGAGTCACCAGCCTCAGGAATAAAAAATTAACAAACAGCATCCCAGATTAGAGCCATTATGAAGAATTTACAGAGCAGAAGTAGCAGACAGATCTCAATATCAACTGTTCAAAGGAGATTATTGTATATTTTGAACGCCGTCAACATTGACTACTTGTGACTGGTAGTGCATATTTACGCTTGCCCACATGTGTATGTGTGTAAGTGGGGGGGGGGGGGGGGGGGGGGGGGGGGGGGTTTGAGGGGTTTAACTAGGATTATATACTGGGTTGTACTGTATATTGGTGGTCACTTCTACTTTTACACACCACACATATTCTGGCTTACTGACTACATTTGGAATAGGGAGAAAATGTCAGACATTCCACAGGCAAACTATCACTTTTCCCCATTTTCTACCTAATTTGGTTTTGGCCAACTTCCACCCACCACTAAGATCTCATCATAAGTCCGCTACCCATCAAAAGCTAATAAGTGCATACTGTTAATGATAAAATAAGGTGAAATGTCATATACACTGTACAGTAGTTATTATTAGGAATAGAAAGATTCAGATTTTACTGGATCGATCCGCTGTGTGGTTTGGTAGATTTTTGCACTGCAAATTTTTTTTTTTTTTTTTTTACATTTTCTTGAATTTAGCTAAACTATCAATATTTTTTAAAATAAGACTACAACATAACAAATATAAGATTATGAAGCTTATTTCTAGTCCATTGTTACTAAAATTTCAAGTAAAAAAATTATATGACTTATATGACTTTATAAGTTAATGGAAGAAAAATTATCTTTCAAATGGACAAAACATTTTTGACTTTCAATTTTAGTAACATTTGACTAGAAATACGTGTAATAAGATTATATATGGTTTGTTGGAAAATATAAAAACATATAGATAGTTTGGCTAGATTCAAGAATATTTCACTATTTCACTTGTTTGCAGTGTGGACACTTGTCTTGAGAACGCACATAACCTGATTCACGAACAGTATCTCAGGACGATTGTGTCTTTCTAGCAAAAAGTAGAAACTATATAGACAATTGCTTATTACTATATATCATGACCAGCAGACTGAGAAAATCACGATCTACAACATTTTTAAAATTTTTATTACAGCCTTAGTTTCAATCTCTTAAAATCATGTGAGAGTTCATATAACTTCAGCGCGGTCGGTTTTATATTCATTAATCTATGCACGTTTTCGCCTTCAAGGCTAACAGCATCCAAAGCTAAACATCTGTCAAAAGTCTATCCAACACTAATGTCTCCACTTTTGATAAACTCCTTCGGTTCACACTTTAAACTTGAACCCGCTTTACACAGTGCATGACGCGTAACACATTCTCTTGTTTCGGCTTTACTCTCCCGAGAGGCTTCGAGATCTGCACTTATCACCGCTGTGAAGAGCAATAAGCACAAGTACAAAAAGAGGAAAACCAAAATTGAATGTTGTTTCATCCTCCTCCTCTGACATTTGCACAGTACGTTTTAGGAAAATGACCTGCCACAAGGCCGATACCAAATTAAAGACTCCACACACAGATTAGCCCCATTATTTGGGAGCTTAGAAATCAAGGCCAGGGTATATTCTTCTGTAAAAGTTACTGAGTTCGGAGCTCTTAGAGGAGATGTAAGAGAGCGTAAGCATGGTGTGTGTGTGTGTGTGTGTGAGTGTGTGATTGTGAGCATGATTGTAACTGGGTCATCTGTTGCATAGAGCAGGTTTCTCACCTGTACACTAGCTTCCTGTCCTCTCCACTCCTCCACCCCCTCATATGGCCTCTTCCCTCCATTTCCTTCACATCCATCAGCCTTCTGCTCCTCAGCAGCCTTCCGTACCTCACAGTCTTCCTCATCTGTCATCTGAAAAAAGAAACGCACACACACACACACACACACACGCATGCACATGCACACTTAGCAGATTAACATATGCTACACATCCACACCATTGATGAAAACAATATAGTGAAAATCTGAAGAAAAAAAAAATCTATCTATGTCTCTCTCTCTCTCTCTCTCTCTCTCTCTCTCTCTCTATATATATATATATATATATATATATATATATATATATATATATATATCTCTTCTTCTAGTCTGAACATCCTAAAGAGACCACATGAAGTAAAAGTTCAAATATACAATATTTGCACATATTACATATTAGTTATTATTTATAAAAGCAAAAAAAGTCCCATTTCCATTTATATATATATATATATATATATATATATATATATATATATATATATAAAATTAAATATTCTTCTATTGAACAAAGTTTTACTTCTTACACAAAACACATGACAAAATACGTACTTGAAAAAACAACAACAGCAACAACAAATATTCCAAGTAACAAAGTGTGTAATTACAAATATAAGTATGCGTTCTGTTATTCAAATATTAACATAATTCCATTTAATTTGTTTTAATTATTTAATAACTATCTTTCATGGCGTTTCATGCCATGGCTGAATTTTTGTTCATAGAATATCTTATGTATTCATAACAAACGTATTAATGTAGATTCAGGTATACACACACACGCGCACACACAGACACACACACTGAGTTTCTCCCCGTTGCCACTTCCTCTGCAGCCCATGGTGTTTCCGTTGGGGTGAGGGAGTGCCAGCTCTATCCCCCCCGCTCCCTGGTGGGGTCCTGCCTCCTGGCATCTGTCAGGGCAGCTGTCTTTCTACCCACACCGAGCACGTCCTCCACGCAGCTTTGCACTCACACACACACACACACACACACACACACACACACACACACACACATACACACACACACGCGCGCGCTCAAAACAGAGGCATGAATAAACCAATGTTGGGCCTGGCCCTTTAATAAAACTGCACATAATCACAGATGATAACCGTGTATAAGTTTAAACTACGAGTCATGTTAAAACAGCCAGTACATGACACTCCTGATTGGCTAAAAGACTCCAACGCACCACTGCCAGTTAGTTCTCTGCTGTCAGCCTAATGTTATCTCAACGAGACATTTTTAGACTGAGCTGTAGCCCTGAGAGGGGTGGTACAGAGCAAGCATGTGAGAATGTGTGTGTGTGTGTGTGTGGTGTGTGTGCGCATGTGTGTGTCTGTTCAGGTGTGTGTACAAGCTCACAAAGTAGAAAAAAAGAGGGAACGTGAAGCTCACAGGTGTTGCCGAATACTGATGTTCTCAGTTCACACGCACACACACACGCACACACACACACACACACACACACACACACACACACACACACACACACACACACACACACACACACACACACACACACACTCCCCTCATCTTCTCATCTGCTAACAAACATCAGTCCACTTTAAAATCGACTTATATTCTCTACTGTATCTGATAACATAATAAGTTCTATAACAAGTTATGTACAAAAATTGTAATTAATGAATCCATAATGGAGCATTTGGGTATAGTTGTTGGTAGTGGAAGGGCTTTAGTGAGTACTACAGAAACTCCAGATATCCTGCCATTTTCACATGAAACATTATACAAATGGCCAAAACAGTACTGGTTCTGATTTTTTTTTTTAATGTTATACATATAATGCAGGAAATGTGTGTGCCGAACAAGCTACTTCTGAAGTTTATGCAACATGGAAGTGATTAATCTTTCTTCTCTAAAAACATCAACTCACAAACTTGAGATGATTTTGTACGTTCCCTAAAAAGGGCCATTTTTCAGCGTTATACTCACTGTTATGTCTCTGTTATAATCGTTATGTCTCTCTATAACTCAATAATCATTTAAATGCAAATTATAAATAATTCTTTACAAGTATTAATACTAAAATTGGTGGAAGATTCTAGAAAAAAAGTGTTGCGTAAATTAAAGCATTCAGATTTTTGCTTTAGTTTTTAACGCTTAAAACGCAAGAAATCTGTAGTGTCCGTAACCATATTCAAATTCACATGCACAGAATAATGCACTTTTTCATGTTTATGTCTTTTCATGTGAAATCTAAATTGGCCAAGTTTGATCTGAATGACCATTAAGATAATTGAATTGAGATTTGAATTAAAAAGTTACGGACAGTTTCACTTTTAAAAAGTGAAACTGTATTTGCAAACGTATTTCTTTTCGTCTGATAAAAATTTTAATGTGTGCATATTTACAAAAAACGAAGCCTTTAAAAAAAACGAAGTATTATGAAAAACGAAGTATTATGAAAAATGGTATTATATGGTCCTATCTGAAAATTCACCTTTTCACCTACTGTAGGTGAGACACATTTTAGCCCCAATACCATGTTTGTGCTGAAAGATAACATTAAACGGGGCAATACGGGGAAAGCAAAGAGTGAGCATGTTTTTAGTCTGTTTTTTTTGTTTGTTTGTTTATTTGTTTTTTTTAAAATAAAAAAATCTACTCTTAAAAATCTAAATTGAGATTCCTGTAACTGCATTACCATAGATCTTGGCCACTTTAAATTTCATGGGAAACTTATACAGTCCCCACTGCACTAAATCAAGTTGGTATCTTTTAGCGCTATGGCGTATTCAGTACAAATTTACCTTTTCCCCCCCCTTGACTAACCGGACCATACAAGTTAGCCAGACGAGATAATTCCAGTTAGCCATAAAGCTAGTTCCAGTAACCCAGATAGCAAGTTCCATTTAGCCATAGTTACGAAAAACATTTACTAAATTTTGCTAGATTTAGTCTCAGCCAAACCGAGGACGGAGGATTCTGGAATTTGGCTCCAAATACTTATGTAAATTGTCACACTCTCCAGGTGACAAACTTCATGGTTAGTATGCAGAGCAGGAAAGTTTATATCGACCAAGACCTATTGTAACGTAAGTATAGTATATGCACCTCGATTTTGATGCAAGACATGAAAAGCCCAAAATATCCCGTTAAAATTTCTGCAGCTGGAAACACCTTGTCAATGAGAAAATTCAGAAAAGAACGGCACAACTAGCTTGAAAAGACAAGAAAGGTATAGTAACCCAGATACCCACTATTAGCAAACAATCTAATGACCCAAACATAACACCAGCAATAGTACACATACTATGCAATAATACTGTATGTTCATTAATGTCGAAAAACATCAGAGGCTCTGTCAGTAGTTTAGTTCCAATGTAAATCCTATAATGTAGTTTATATTCTCATCCATTCCAAGATCTGTAAATGGTGATTTTGTCTTATTTTGTTCAAAAGACAGAAATAGACAGGCCAGTGAGGGTGCAACTGATTATAGCTACTATAACATGTCATTATCTATCACCATATTATTCCCCCAATAATGGGAATAATAGCCAAATAGCAATAAAAAAAACACATCATATAAACAGTCTGACCTGATCTGGTCCAATCAGAATGAATTTCCAGTTGGAATGAGAGACGTGGTTTAAACCTCGGATAATCTGTTCAATAGGTAAATGTTAGCCATGTAAACACTTGATCTGATTGTTTCTCTTTTGCTACATAGTGCATGGTTGGTCCATAGGAACATTTTCCCACCAGCCCCTACTTTGGACTTTTATCCACTGGGTCTCTGGAAAAGGAAGGTGCACTGATGGTACACATGTAAAGCATTTAACCAATCATAGATGAAATTGAATTCCTGTCGCCAATCATAAGGCACAAGGTGGGATTTGTCAGAAATGATGGTTAC